>ML677353.1:9059330-9293845 GCA_007922305.1 Dermatemys mawii
AGAGAGAGAGAGAGAGAGAGAGAGAGAGAGAGAGAGAGAGAGAGAGAACTCGGTAGGATAATATATTATAGGACACAATCCTGTATTGGCTGAGAGGGGTGGATTAGGTGATTGAAGAGAGATGGAAAGAATGGGAGAGAAGAAAGTCCCTTGATCATGTCCCCGCCCCCCCCCCCACTCCCTCTCTCTCTCTTCCCCTTCCTCTTCCCTTTATAATATCCACATCCCAGTTTTTCTGCCTCCCTCAGGAAGTCCTGACGGCCAGAATAACCCAGGCTGAGTGAAATGATCATTAGGAAAACAACAATAGCTAGTGTGATACTGGCTCATGCGGCTGCTGCTGCTGTAAGGAATTGAACTGTCATCTATGTAAATACAGCTCGGCTGGAGTCACATGTGCAGCAAGGGGCATTGTTGGCAAAGAAGAGAGGAGGAGGAGGGGAGGGGGAAGAGAGCAGAGCAGGTCTGAACAATAGAGAGAGGAGGGGGGGTTGGCAGAGAGCCTGCTGTTGCTGGAGGTGTTGGGGGGCGGGAGGGGACTGCAAACCTCACACGACAGGCAGGCAGGAGGAGCAGCTGCTGCTAAGCCCAGGGAGCAGCAGCCCCAGCAGAGCTCACCAGACACCATGGAAGGGATGATCCCGGTGGTGCACGGCTGGGCTAGCTGCTGAAAGCGCCTCCATCCATCCCTCCCTCTTTCTCTCTCTCTTTGCTTCTCCTCCTCCCTAACTCACTGGATATTAGCAGCAGCCGGGCTCGCCTCTTCTTTCCCCAGCCATGAATCCCGCAGAAGGGGCAGCGGAGGAAGGCGCTGTCCCCGATTCCGAGGTGGATGCTTTTTTCCGAACAGGTAAGGAAGGAATGGGGAAGGGGAGAGGAAGGAGGGGAAGGGGCTGCCATCGCCTGGGCGAGAATGGGATGCGAGAAAGGGGTTGTTTTGCATCGGCATCATGCTGGGGTGGGAAGCCACAAGGGCTGGCTGACTTGCTTTGTTTGTGGGGCGCAGGGACAGGGTTGGGGTCCGCTGGATGAAAGGAACCTCGCTGATCTCCTCCTCCTGTTTATATTTTGTTCATTGTCTCCTTCCTCTCCGCCCCCACCAAAAAAGACTTTAGTCTAACGGCTGGTGTGAGAGACATACACAGCCGCTAAAGAAGAAGCCCCTTCTCCGGGCAAAGATGCTTTTGTGTTGGGGTTGTTTGCACAAGCACTTAACGAATTGACTAAGGATTGGAAACTGTTGGTTGTCAGTTTCAGAACAGAAACGAGATTTATCCCCCAGCTTCTTCTTGTTCCGTTTCCATTTGTTCCTTGGCTTGCTAGGAAATGATGCTGCTCTTCGCTTGTTACACAGGAATGGGGCGATCTTAGATCACTTTTTAAATGCAAGAGGGGAGGGATTACATCTCTTCCCAGTTCTCGCATGGTACAGGATTTTAACGTTGCAGGAAATGTATCGTTGTTCTCTCTCCGTTTCTCCTCTGAGACTGGAAATACAACAAAAACCTCTCCAAGATATTCCTTGATGGCTTGTGAGAACTACACACACAGAAAGACATGGCACTGGGTCCCTAAGCACGCCTTCAATTTAGGTTCAAGGTTGGGTCGGGTGATGGAGCCAGAGGCTCCTATTTTAGCCATCCTTATGCACATTGTCCATAGTGTGTAACACTGCTTCCTGGATCACTCCTCTGATTAGAATGGAGCATTAGGGTTAGCAAGATATGGGGAAAGGTCAATACATAATAATCACAGTTAATTATTTTGAAGAGGAGTTTCGCTTTCTTCCCTCCCTCAGTCTACTAAATTTGTACTTTCACTTGTGCATATAATATATTTATAGTTTTCAAGTTTCTTTACCCCCGTCCATCTCAAACAACCCTTGCGATCCGTTAAAAAAGGCTTTGTTAACCCAGTACCATCAGTCATGTGTACTGTAGCAGTGGTACTGGGCATTAGGGACACTAGAAGTCAAACAGGTCATTACTGGTGGAAAAACTGGTGAGCATATTTGCTTGGGTATCTCATTCCTCCTGAGGTGGACTTTGTTAGCAGAATCCAGAACAAACCTAATTGTATTTCAATGAGCAGTGTGAGAAATAAATGTCCTTCTGTTTTAGAGGACAATACTATAATAAAGCATAAGATTAAATCAGACTTGGCCCAAATGTTCTTTTAAGAAATGTGTATACACTAGATACCCACATAAAGTATTATTCATTTGGTGGCCCTTATTTTTGAAACATGATTTTGTGGGATCAAAGCCTCAAGTGAAACAATTTATGGGATTTCTTCTGATTCCATAGGCCGAACCTTAAAGCATTACATGCTGCTTGGTAGATTTTTAATTAAAAATTGCAAAGGATTAAACACTCACTTCATAAGGGGATTGACCCTGATAGTCTGATTTGACACTTATTGCCACAGCTGTTTGTCAAGGCTTTGCTTTTTAGCTGCCTTTTTTCTTCTACCTGATCATTAGTTATGTGGAGAGCTTCAGGCTCCAGTTACAACAAAACAATCATGTAATCACCAAAACTTTAAAAAAGTTCATTCCTGCAGACCTACTACAACTATGGTGGACTGAACCCTGTTCATGTGAAAATGCTTTGATCTGGAGGATAACTATAATAAGGTCTGACTGTGCGTATCTTGTGATCTACAATCCATTAAGTCAATTGATATTTGCCTCTTGATACCCTGCATGGCTACACGCAAAGCATTTATAGATTTCCCATACCCCAGTGCTGTAAGTGTTCTTGGGTTACTGAAGATTTGTGGAATACACTTTGCAAAAATTAGCATTTTTTCTTGGTAAAATTTATATTACTTCAGAAATCTTCCCCTTAAAAGCTTAAATAATTGTCTAATGGCATTTAATTCTCAAAATAAGAAAAGATTATAAAGTGAAATCAAAGGGACTGTTCACATTTGTGTCTAATTTGTAAAAGAAATCACACTAAATAAGAAAAGAACACTCAAAAAGAATCTCATGATCAAACATTTTCCTATTCTGTGTCCTCTTCCAGAAATTCTATGCCTAAGGAATCACGAATATAATCTTGTTAGGAGTCCTATGAGTTTAATTAAAGGGTTCATGGGAGGGTTTTTTTGGCATTCCCATTTACTCAAATAAGTAAATAGTTTGAATCTGAAGGCTCCTATTCCATCATGTGTCCTCTCATACACAAAACCCTGACACTTTGAAAAGAAATTGTTTACTAATTCACAGACGTGAACAAGCCTCATAGTTATATCAGGCATGTTTTAAAATTAATACAAACATAAGAACAGCCATACTGGGTCAGACCAAAGGTCCATCTAGCCCAGTATCCTGTCTTCCAACAGTGGCCAATGCCAGGTGCCCCAGAGGGAATGTACAGAATGCATAATCATAAAGTGATCCATCCCATTGCTCATTCCCAGCTTTTGGCAAACAGAGGCTAGGGACACCATCTCTGTCCATCCTGGCTAATAGCCATTGGTGGACCTGATAAACAGAAATCAAGGCATCTGATGGTGGGCCTGACCTTAGTGATTTTTTATGGATGCTTGCTTGTCCTATTTGGTTCTCTGCTTTGTGTGCTGATATTGTGACTGCCTAGAATTGCTGTTAATGTCAGTCTTAATGGATGCTAGAGAAAACAGCTGATGAGGCATATTCAGGGACAGGGTCTAGATAGAACACTTGTGGACAAACTGAGAACCTGACACTCTCAGGCAGTCCCCTCTCAGTCAGAATTCCCACATAAGTTAATGGGTATGTTGCCTGAGACAGGACTGTGAGATAAGACCCTGTATTACCCTTGTCTGAGGTTTTTTTCTGTTGTCTTTTGTTAAGTGGTTAGTGCTGTATAAATATGAATTACTAGAACTTATGTAGATTTTATAAAAAGACAATTTCTTAGTGTCTTTGTGCATTCCTGACAATTAAAAACACTTTTTTTAACATTAGGCATCCTCTTCATATACAAGACTACCATTCAAAGATGCTGACAAAAATTGGCTATAAAAAGCTGCAATTTGTTGAATGCCCTATCACAGAAGATAGCAAAAACTCAGAAGGCAGAGTCCCCAGTGAAAACTCAGGGTCCTGACACTGTTCTCCATCAATATATATCTCAGTCAAAAGCTTTTGTAAGCAGATGAGCTTTACACCGAACATTGAAGGTCACTAGACTCAGCTCTTTTGGACCAATAGAGAGAAAGCATATGCCAGGGATGAAGGCCCTTCACAACAGATGTTTTAGCAAGAGCACTCAGCAATTCAAAGGTAGGGTCTGTTATCAGCGACAATGAAGATAATAGATCTGTAAGCTGTAAGTAGAAAACAAAATCAAATTAATCAATCCAAAGGAATAAGTGATGGGCCTGATTTCGATCTCATACTGGTGTGAAACAGGGATAACTTGTTTAAAGTCAATGGACATACACAATATAACTGAGATCAGAATCTTGTCAAATGTCTCTAAAAAAATGTGTAGCAGAGACTATTCTTATTTTAGTTACCATGGTGTATAAAAAGAGTAATTTCATTTACTTCAGTGGGATTATATTTGTGTAACTGAACTCAGAATTCATAAATTCATAGACTTTACAGCCAGAGGGATCGTTATAATAATTTAATCTGACCTCTGACTTCATACAGGCCATAGAACCAAAAGCAATAATTTTCACATCAAGCCCAGAACTTCTGTTTGAGTTCTAGCAATTCTTTGTGAAAGAATCTGGCCCTATGCCTTTTTATACTTTATTAAGTTTTGGACTTTTGATTTCTATTTGGTGACAAAGATTGAAAGAATAAAGTTTGGCATAAGTTCTTAAGAAAAAGTGTCAGTGGTTTATTTTGTATCAGCAAGTTAAATGTGTACTGAGTTTTCCAGTTTTATGTTGTGTGGGACTGAATCCAAATCACTTTGTTGCTTGTAGAATGAATAGAGTAATGGAAGTTATGTTGTAAAGCCATGGTTGGAATGTCAGAACTTTCCCTAGATGCATGAGGACATGTAAGAAAAGCTTTGTTTTTGTGCCTGTGTTCTAAGAGTTTCTGTTACACTTTGGAAGCTGGGGTGAAACAGACAACAAAAATTTGTCAAACCTTAAATACTTATAGAGGTAAACTGATAGCAGAATCTAGCAAACCAGTGATTTATTGAAAGAGCAATTATAATATTTCCTGTACATAGTGGATAGGGTTTTCTTTTCTCGTTTGTTTTGTGTCATTTAAATCTAACATTGTTTCTGATGTGAAGAAGCAGAATGTGTCATTGATTCCTGTGGGTGAGCTGAAAATTGATATTATTCTCTCTTTTTTTTTAGTGTAATGAATTATTCTCTTTTCCTTTTGCCTTCCACCAGCATGTTAGACTTTCACCGTTGTTCATTTGTGTTCAAGTGACTGGCAGTTCTGCTTCTAAATAATTTTAAAATGATTGGCAGTGGACAGGCTGTTTGATCAATAGATGTGCTTCAAATTAAATCTGCAGAAGAGTGCTCCTTGAGGCTGATGGAATCAAGTGTGTCCTAGTTGGACAGATAAATTGAATCAGTCTACTTGTCTCTGGTAAGGTATAGTCATGGTGTCTGACTTCCTCACCTTCCAACTTTATAATTTATAAGGTCCATTTTGATAACGTACACTAATAAAGAAAGCTGTGATACAGAAAAGTCTGTCATGTATTGTGTTCCATTTGAAAAGGTCTCCTGTTGTTTAAAGGGACAGTGACAATGTCGTGATCACACTTCTCTCTGGAGATTTTGCCCTATAGTACTACCAGCATGTGGATTTTCATTTTATACTTTGCTGAATCTCTAATGTGAATTATTTTCCCATATAGTTCAGAGGGTTACCTGGATTAGATTTTATTCACTACTCACCTAAGGCCAGATAGTCATGTGCTCCAACATATGTGCATGAGCAAATCTTCCCCATTCCATGTGGAAGAGGACTTTCTGTGGCACTTTTTGTCCTCCTCCTGACTTTGTAGACAATGCTCTATCGGTCTGGGGTCTGAAGACAAAAGGATTAGAATCTGGGTGTAGATGTGCCAGGGGCTGTTAGTGGGGACAGCATCATTTTCCCACTTCAGCCCTGCTGAAAATTCCCAGAAAAGATATTAGACCCTATGGATTTGTGGAGGGAAAAGACATGATCTGGCCCATGTCTTGCATTTAATTTGTTGACTAAAGTGGAGAAAAGTTCTATATCCCCTTAGCAACCCCAGAAGACATTCAGTTCCTCCCCCAATAGTCTCCTGCACCAAGGGAGGCAAAAAAGGTAAAACAATTATGTAAACCATAATGCGAGTGACATTTTATGGTTATTTACAATTCATTTTTTCTAGATGAGATCATGCTATAGTATGGCACAATAGCATTTATATTATTTTGTATTAATTTGAATAACTAGCTCCCAGGATGAGACCTTGTACCCAGTTTCTGCTCAGAGCTAATCCTTTACTGCTAAGTTAATAATCCTTGATTCACAAAACAAGGGGGTGCAGATGTAAAGGAAACATCAATACAGCCCGGACATTAGCCGCATTGGTAGGTGTGGCTATAGGACCTGATCCAGTGCCTGCTGAAGTCAATGGGAAAACTGTCATTGCCTTCATTGAGTTTTAAATCAAGCCCACAGGGATGAACAGTATTACTGTGAAAGAGAAACCCCACAGAATACAATGGCATAGTACTGATGAATAAAGAAAACCTCTTTACAGTGGAACATACATGGCTAGATTTGTGTCTCAAGTTGTCTCTCATCCACGGAAGGCATGAAAGGTGTAACTACGAGCCAGCTTTCACCAGGAAAGTACAAGATAAGTATCACTGTTTTTTCTATGGCTGTTTCAAAGCCTTAACAGAGTGTTGAGGAGTAGAAGATTTTTAAATATAGCATTGGACTTCAGAGATGTAAAAGAACATGCACCTTCTATGCTACGGACCCTGTGGGGAATTCGCCCATTGGACAGGTGTGTTGGGCCTCTTTCAGGCAGGCAGGGCTGGTATGATGTATTTTGTTGTTTCAGCTGCTGTGACCTTATGGTCCCAAGGAAGTTTGATTATGGATGTATAGAAGCAGCTTTATTACTCCACTGTGACATGTACAATACAGAACCTACTGGTATTTGGAAATACTTCATAGCTATATCAAAGAAAATACTTACGGAGTATTAGACCTTATAAACTCAATAGCTGTGCATTTTATGACTTGAACTTAAAGTAAGTCAAGAACAAGCTGAGATATTTGTGCTCTTATTTGATTTGGATTGGTGTTTTGCTTTTAATAGTCTGGTGAATAAACAACTCCTTTTTTAATAGGTCTATATGGTGCACATGCCCTGTGTTAAAGTACGAGGATTCTACCACTTAGAAAACTTTGCCCATTGAGCTTGTAAGTATAGCTGGGAGGTTTGTAATACACATATTGCAAAAGAAACCTGAATATAGGAAAGAAAAAGAAAGCAAATGTAGAAGTAAAGTGTGATCATCTTATTAGAGAGCTCTGGAACGCAGGTGACTAAAGAAGAAAACTCATGGCAGGTTTGAATTAAAAAAAATTTAGTCAGATTCTAGGACAAATTATGATCTCTCATCCTGGTGTAAAGCTGGAATAACTCAATTTACTTCAATGAACTTATGCTGGATTTTTCACTAACATAACTGAAATTAGAACTTGGCCCAAACATTATGATGACATCCAGTCATAAATGCATTCCTAGCTCAAACCACCTGTGGAATACATGGGTTGCAGTACCAAGTTATAGTCAGTTTTGCACAAGAAAGGAGTCATATCTGATGGAGATATTTGCAGTTTACGTGTCATTTTGACTGTGGTTTAGACTGAAGTTGGTATTTAAACCCACGGTATGCCTCCATTCCCATAGCCTTACAAAGGACAGAATCCTATTTATGTGACTACATCATGTGCCTACAGGTAATATTAGTTTCTGGTACTATATCTTTTTGCTCCTTATTATAGTTAAGTGTGACAGCTGATTGGAAGAGACCATCAGTAGTTTAAAAGTTATACATATCCAGTGCTGGAGTGTGAAGGGGTACTGGGAAAAAATCACTGCTGTTTAATTCCTGTTTCCTGATTCAGCAGGCTGAAGAGAAGACTGGAGATAGCCAGGGATGAACTTCAGAAGATTGGGATCATATTTAAAGCTACTGCTAAATTTAGCCTAAGATAATTTAGACTTCAAGGCATGAGTAGTGCCATTGTAGTCAATAGGACTATTCCTATGCTTAAAATTAAGTGCTCAAGAGCATTGCAAAATCTGGGCCCAAGAATGCAATTCCATTTTTACTTTTAAAAGCACTGTTTGCTTGAATTAATTAATACATAAACCATGTTGTATTTAATTGGGGTGATCTGTCTCCCTCTCTCTTTTGCTTACATTTATGCCTTACAATAGTGTATGAGCACCTCCTATGTCAAGAGAGTTGCTCAGATAATATGGTTAAAGAGGCTATGTAGGTACATAGACAAATTAGACAATCCCCCCTTAAAGGCAACAAATTGCCTTTGAAGCTAAAAATGAAATTCCCTTTCCTGCAGCCTTAATTATCTAAGACCCCATTTTTGTTTCACTGATGGAACAAAGAACTGTAGATAGGCAAACTATACTTATTAGTATAAAGTCTCCTCATGTTTTTCTGAGAATAATAAGAGGACATTATCTTCAGTTTAACATCAGTGATTGGTGTACCAGCTGTTCTGGTCATTTGTGTTACTAAAGTGGCCTTGGAGAAAAAGGTGAGCAGTAGTTGCAGCAGAAATTAAATTAACTCATTATATAATCTATAATAGTAGCTCTATGTGTTAACTCAGCTGTGTTTTTCAGGTTTTTGATCACTTTCTTTGTAGTAAATTGTACACAAATGGCATAAGATGACCTGCCTTATTCTTTTAAGAAATTATTACACAGAATGTTTTTGAAACAAAGAACTTGTGTCTCTCCTGGAGATTGCAGGAGTTTCTTGTCAGATATATTCTTTGAACCCTTAGTAAAACAGTAAAGGCAATGGGTCAGACTCTCGCTCCCATGTAAACCCTATTGTCTAAGAGCAAAATTTGACCCAGTATGTTTATTACTTGACATTGGTATATGCTTAGTAAAAGGAACTTGAGATAAGTTCTCTACTAATATTGTAGTTTCTGGCATAGTTCCTGATTCCTGGTGTGTTCTCTGGCACCCCTACTGTTTTAATCACAACTGGCAGCCTATATTCCGAGCAGCAACATCAGTTGGAAACAATGGTGTCTGATTCTTGTTTGTCAGCTGGGACAATGGGCCTGCTGATGGGTTGTGGTAGAGGGGAGTGTGTTCCTTTTGTATGGCAGTACAGGCATGGCAGATGGCTAATTGGACATGATAAACCACTGGGGCAATGGGGGAAGCAAAAGGAGATCTGCAGGGATTATCAACTCATGATCAACTACCAAATATTAAAGAAAGGAAAGAAGTTTTCTATTAAAGCAGTTAAGTTTAACTTTTTGCTGCTTGACCATATGTCAGCCAGAAAAAGAATAGAAGGACATCCTAACTTAAACTCCTCGCTCCAGCTAATGCAAAGCATATTTCATTAGCTGAAAGCAAACCATATTACAGTATGGAAAGGTAGGGAAACATACAGTCCCTAGAGATGCTAGCATGCCACTTAGTAAAATTAGTGGAGTGTATTTTTCACTAGTCTTGTTAGAGAACATCATACTGTTGTACAAAACAGGATCCAAGCTGGAAACAAGAATATTGTTGCGGTACTATTTCAATAGAAGAGGGAAACTAAACTGTGCCAAAGTTTTGCTTTATATGTCTAAGGACATTAGTGACACCGTCACTGAAAAGTTAAGAGTTAATTTGTGAATACTGAATTTATTTCTTTAAGATTGTTGGGTTTTGAAAGTTTGAAAAACAAATATTGTGGGGTCAGCTCCTGAGGCTACTGGTCTTTATTCTGGCAACTGAATTAAAGCAACTCAGTAAAAATGGAATGACGAGTTATCACGGACTCACAGGTTGTGTCCACTCTTGGCCCCATGCGTCAGTGGGGGGAACAGACTGTCAGTGAGACATCCATTCTCGGGGGTCCTCTCTCCCTCAGGGATTAAACGCTTCCACCTCCTGGAGCCGCACCTCTCTGAGCTTTAGCATGCCTGTCTCTCACCGTGGGCATCCTCAGGGAGTCCACTCGCTCTGGACCCACTCCCAAACGGAATAATGCAACCCTGTTCTCTAGACCAGAGCAACTCTCAGCCAGCATAAAACAGGAGAGTTTATTGAGGATTTGAACACAGCACAGGAAACTCTCAGGGCCCTCAGGCCAGGCCTCCCTCAGCACAGCACATCCAAGTCTCCCCTGCATCCAAGTGGGCTCTTCCTGCTGTCTCTCTCTCTCCAGCCCTGAGCCCTCAGCTGGGCATCTGACACCACCGTCCCCAAGCCCCTCCTCCATTCATTGTCTTCTATCCAGGTCTTCTATCCATTGTCTTCTATTGTCTGGGCCTCTTCTCTTTCTTCAGTCCTCTGGCCCCCTCTGACTGGAACCGATTGGTGGGGCTGCTGGTGGGCGGGAGGGACAGGGATTAGGGCGGTGGAGGAGCTGCTGGGGGGCTGCTGACATATTACTGTGGTTCTTTGGCAAAGTACATTGATAAATTCTGGCTCCTTCTCAGGCTAAGGTTGGCCACCTCTGTGTTACCCTGTCACTATCTCAATTTGCTGTTTTTCAAAATGTTATGGAGGTTTCTTGGGTGCTTGATTATGAAAGAAACTAAAATAACAGCTTTATGGCATTTAATAAATATATTTACATTATAGTAAAAATGTATACACCCTAAATTAAAAATAAGAAATATGTAGTACTCTACCAAACAATGGACATGATCTGCTCCTCATAGACATATCTAGCCTGCTTGTCATACAGTTTCCCCCTTTCCCACACCACCTTCATGAAAATTCTTGCTGAAAAATTTCTACTAGTTTCTGCTGGTTCCAGTTGGCCACTTAGCTTTTGGGACTGTTAGTCTGTTTTTCCTGGGACTATGGGTGCAGAACAAACCAACAGAGACCAGTGGAAGGATTCTAATAGAATTCAGTGGCATTTCCATGAGGGTACCCTCTTATTGCCATGCTGTATTGTCATTTTGTATTCTCCCTGCGGTGTAACTTGGATTGGCAACTCCTTCAGTAAGGGAACTCATTTATTTATTTGCCTTTAAACCACCATGCATGCCTTCTAAAGGGATTCGAAGACCTGGTGACCTTATGAACTAGTTGGGAGAGATTGTCCCAAGTGGAAGAAAGTTCAAATACAGCTGTGGGGGAATTGGATAAATGGATGGTGGAGACTAACATTACTAGCTGAGTGGAGGGAATGGGGAAGGGCAAATAAAAGAGGAGTAGATAAATAGAGATGGACAGAATTATCTAGGGCCTTGAAATTTGAGGAGAAGAAGCTTGAATTTAATATGCTGGAAAAGGGAGATCCAGTGGATAGATTCAAAGAAGGAGAGTTCCATGGTCAGAGCAATAGGCAAAGAAGAGGGTCTTAAGCACCTGTATCTTGGGAGTGGACATGTGAGTGTTAGGAAGGCCACATAGGAGGAAATCCCAGTAGTAAAGAAGTGAGAGGATAAGGGTCTTGAGAGTTTTAGCTGTTGGATGGAAGGAAAAGGTTATTTTAGAAATAAGATAGAGGAAAATGCTGCTGGATTTGGACACTGCCTTGATATGTGTGGTGAAAGAGAGGAAATATCTGATACACATACAGTGGTCAACATTATAAAATCAACAGCATAAGTTACCACAAAGTGGTATTGCTGGCACAGCAAGTTCTTCCTCTTAAGTGTAGTTATATAAGTGTAGGGAGGTAATGAGATGTCTTTGACAGGTCATGTACTACCTGAGGGACATTGTGTATATGCTAAGAAGATACCTCAGTGTGATAACTGTTGGCATTTTAATGGTGACTGCATTACATGTGCATTCATAGATACAGTATGTATACGATTTACGTTGTTTGTATATTATAAACTCAACCAAGGAGTCTTCTTTTTACTTCAAACATGGCCATTCTTGCATTGATGCTGCAGGGATGAGGTGCTTGATGAACCAAAGGCGCTAGAGAGAGCCAAATCCGTGTGCATTCTGATTGCCTTCTGTTCACAAAAATATATTATAAAGAGCTAGTCACTTTGGAACTGACTGCCACTGTCTTCACAGCAATTTAAACTGTCTGCTTCAGTACAGAAAAGCAGACCAGAGAGTGCAGGGGATGATGCTAATAGAATCAGTCTGAAGCATTCAGATAAATTCAGTCTGAAGGAGCAAGTCAAGCCTAACGGGTGAAAAGTAATGATCTTGTGAGCTTCAAGGGCCTGGATCTACTGTGTGCAAATCTCCAGCTAACAGCTTATTCCAGTTCAACTCAGTTCTATTCAAAAGCTAGCCAGGTTGCTAAATAGCTCAGTCATCTATTCTAGGATCCTGTTGGTCTGTAATCTATACACTTCTCCAGGTTGTTTATGAATTTCATGAGACAGTCTACTACGGAAATCTTTTTTTGTATGTATGTGTTTTGTGGGATGCTGATAAATTTGGCCTTTTAAAAAGACTCTGACACTAAAACCAGATATAGAGAAAAACAGGATAGTTGGATCATTTTACATTAACTAAAACTGAGTTTTGTCTTTATAATATTTTGTGGAAATGGTCCTTCTAACATCTAAACCCTTACCACAGAGAAGGGTCAAAACCCCATTTGTCTATACTACTGAATTATGCAACAGGGAATAACCAGGGCTCTGAACTGGTTGTTTTGATTGGAATTGATTCCATCTCTTGGTACAGCTGCAGTTCCACCACAGTGCTTTGCGTGGGAGACATATAGTGGTATTGGTCATGTGCAGTGATCCAAAGACAATAGATAGTAGTAGATCCTTACTCTGAGTAGCAGTCAAATGATAACTTTCTGTAGCATGCAGCTTGAGATTTAATCAACTAGAGAGTGGATGTGTGCAGAATAAGCAATAATTGTGTCTGATTCAGCATTCCTCAGCTCTCCTTGGTGTTGAATGGTAATAAAGATGATGATAATTAGTTGATAATACTTTGTATTTATATTCCATACAAGGATCACAAAACATCAGAATCCCTATTTGTGAAACATGGATAATAATACTGATCTCCCTTTGTAAAGCACTTTGAAATATATAGACGAAAAGCACTATATTATAGCTAGTTTATTATTATTTTATTTATGAATATTAAATGAAATAGAGATGTATCATACATATTATAAGATGGGGATAAGTGAGGCTTAGTTATGATCTGGGATTTTCTTTAGTTTACACACTTACATTATTAAAAAATACTTGGTTAGCTAAACTTATTTTTATAAATACTAACACATTTTTATCATTCTTTGTCTGGGCAACATGGACCAAGGAAAAACATAGCAATTCCTTTTTGCAAAACTATTTTCAAACCTCAGAGCCTAAAGTGCAGCACCGAAATCAACAGGAGCTGGGAACACTTAGTCCTTCTGAAAATCAAGTCACTTTTATGTAGGTGACCTACTTCAGGCACACAGGTTTGCAACTTTTGGCCTTAATCCTGGAAATGGGATTAACACACCTTTCCCTTGTCCATACTAACCAATCAAAGTATCTTAAAACTGTTAGGCTGATGAACCTGTTTTAAAATATATATGGGCCAGGTCCAGAGTTGGTGTAAAAAGTGGCTTAATGCTAGTGAAGACAATGGACCTATGTCAAGTTATACCGACTGAGGATCTGGTCCAGCTTCAGCTAACATGCTTATTGTGAGGTATAGGTGGGACCTAAATGAATCAATGGCAGAGTAGAAATATCTCTAATTTATGTATCTAGACATTTATACTGTGATTATCATAGAAGCTCTGGACTTCAGCTGAGTGCCTAAATCCCTTTTAAGATTAGAATTATGCTCCCCAATCAGTTAGGCATTGCAACACTGAGTGCTGCAACATCTACATATTTAAAAAAAATCTGGATCTGAGTGCTTAGAAGCCAGGCGTTTAGACTCCCTGTGCTCTGCACTCATTACTAGACATAGTCCTGTGTTACCTTGATGTAATGACCATGCTATAAAAGTTGCATCTATTCTGAAATACTAAATGTAGAAGAGATTTAATTACATGCTCTTAAAAAGTTCCACCTACATAAAAGAGCTTTGCTTTCTAGCTCAGGTTTGGTAATTTATTTCATATTTTACATAGATCTCTTCATGAAGGGAATGATGTCAGAATCCATTTACAGCCCTGTTTCTGCTTTTTCACTATTACATTTACCAGTTACCTTTTTGCCTTAGTTCCCTCCATTCTGCCATCAAACTTTACCTTGAATGTCTCATACAAATGTTGAGTCCGTTAGTAACAAGAACATTGGATTTCTGGTCAATTCCTTGCAGTCAGGTATAACAGAACTTTAAACTTAATATATTGCTTCCTTTCCTTAGTCTAACCTTTATTCTTCTCTTATTTTCCTGATATAATCTAATATAATTGTAAATCTGTGCATCTCTGTTCCTGATGGAATCATTCAGTTATTTTTCAAGGTAGGGTGGATACCCCTTATGTGAATGTGTTTTAATATGTGGATCCTGAGAGCAGTTCAGACTATTCTATTTCTCTGCTTTATTTGCCAGCAACACTCCACAGGTAAAGTACAAATAATAGATTTATTTATACCCTCTTTTAAATACTATATCAGAAGAACAGACAATCTGCATACAAGAAACACAGAACCATGGGAAAAACACAGGAGGGGATAGAGGTTTAAACAAACTCACTTTGATTCACTCAGCAGAGCTTCCGTCTCATACTCTTTTCTGTCAGAGAAATTTTGGAGGCTATAGTGGAGGCAGCGGGTATGGATTCACTAACTTATGGACCCCTAAGAGTTTTGCCCCAGTTGTATGAATCCTTTGTTGCCTCCATGTTGTTCCAGAGCCCCTCAATCTAGCCCTGCTGCCCCCTCTCCATAGCAGCCTGGTTTTAATGGGTTGCTTTCCCCCAATAGCATAGTTGCAGACATGGAGGGAACTCTGTGGGATTTAATGACGTTTGGAGCAGAATGAATTTCCAGTCCCATATATACTTAAGTAATTTCCAGGTTGGGAGGGGAGCATACTCTGGGGGTATGGATGCTCCCTGGCTACATTCTCTGCTGTCCCTGAATCTGCCAGGGGCCTGTCACTGCAGAATTCAGCAGAGTGGCTTCTGCAGGGTTCCAGCGTGTCTTGCAGGTCCCTCTCTCTTTGCCTTCAATGTCACCCAAACCGGCTCTCATTCATGCACTGTTGAGATCACAGAACACATCATCAAACAAACAAAACATGGAACCTTTATCCACACTAAACTAAAAACAGTGAGACCGATAGGTTTTATGGGATGGTACAGAGTTCAATCTCGCTGTACTTAAGTCAGAGGCATGATAGTGTAGGGGTGTAGTTAACAAAGAAAACTAAGCTTCTCCTTTATCTAATATGCAGGTAGGTTACAGTCTGGGGCTAAAGACTTCTAAAAGTATTTCCCCTGATCTGTCCCTTTTTGGTCTTATATGTGTGTGTGTTTCTGAGATGACCGCCATATCAGGAACTGAATTAAAGCTTCCCAAGTCATTATTTTTCCTTTTAGTTAGAGAAATGTGTGTGGATGTATTCCGAAAAGTAGATCAGTCAGCAGCCTGAATCAGTTAAGTTTCAGAGGAAGCCAATTGTAGCAATCTATTTTTAAAAAATTATTTTCAGGAATTAGATTTTACGACCTGATTTGAACTGGACTTGGGCACATGTTGGACTTTGTGCCGCAGCCTAAGTCCACAGGAATGTCATTTTTCGTCATTACAATTCCAGATGCTTTGTGGAAACATACGATTTCAAGACTCAGTCTTCACCTGGAACTGCATGAAAAACATTCCAACCACATATCAGACAGTGCCAAATGATTTCCCTCAGTGCCGTCAAAGATCTTGCTCATCCTGTGCATTAGTTATTGTGAGCTACAGAGGTTTGGCTGAAAAAGTGAAAATGTGTTTGTAAGATCCCAAAAGGGCTTCTTGGCTACCCCATTTTCCTCCAGGAAACAAAAATGTGGAATCTCTGTTAGCTTGTTTTTAAGAAGTGTTCTTCAGCGACTTATGCTGGTATTTTAAGTTTTTTAATTTGACTTTCTATAAAAACGTCTTAAAACTCCACCAAAACCAAAGAGGCCTGTCATTATTTAAAAGCAGAATGAACTGTGTAGAACAAGGGTGGCCAGACTGGCCCACGAGCCCTTTTTACTGTTAAAGTGCATCTTGCAAGCTCCACGTCACCCCCATTCTTTGCCTACCAGACTGGGTGGGGGAGCTCAGGAGCTCTGCCTTGCAGTGAGGTGATGCAGTAAGGGCTTCTGTCCGGGGTGTGGGGGGTGGAGGTGGAGGGTGGGGAGTCTTGGAGCTTCAGCCTGAGGACACACCTGCTGGGACTTGGGGCTTCAGCAGGAGTGTCCCAGCTCTCGAACTACTGAAGATTGAACAAATGGCTTATGGCCATATGGAACAAATGACTTTAATGGTGTGTTTTGTAACAGTAACAGAATCTAGTGAAAATGTCCCTGCAATGGTGATTGTCAGAGAGCATTTTCTAGATTTTTATTGACATTGATGATATTATAGGGGCTGGTATGACAAATGTGGTTCTTGAAAAGCTGGAAGTTACAGGAATTGTGATAGCTGACTATCAGAGGTCAGGGGTATGATAATGGTGCCAACATGATAGGAAAGAACAGAGGAGTGCAGACATGGATTTGAGAGTTAAACCCTCAAGATTTTTTTGTCCCATGCAGTTTTCATTCATTGAATTTGGTGGTCGATGATGTAGCATCAGCTTCCAGTGAGGCTGCTGAATTTTTTAATGTAATTCAAAGCATCAATATATTTTTCTCTGCGTCAACTCATCAATGGCAAATTTTGAAGCAACATCTGGGAACATCCTCTCTGACACTGAAATCACTGAGCGCCACATGATGGGACAGTGGAGTGGAGGTGATAAAGCCTATCAAACATCAAATTGGGAAGACAGATGATGGCATAGTTGCCATTATGGAGGATAATGCTATGACAGGAACTGTTCATGGGAGAACAGTGGCAGAGGGAAATGGAATCACCAGAAACACACAACTTCAAATTTATGGTGGCTTAGTGTTGTAGCATGACATACTGTTTGAAATAAATGTTGTAAGCGTGAGACTCTAGATGTTGACCCTGATATATTTGGGGCAATGGAACAACTGGACAAAGCAAAGTCATACTTACAGTGTTACTGGTCAGATGAGGGATTTCAAAATGTTCTGAAGAGTGCACAGAAGTTGGCAGAGGAACTTCACACTGAAGCTATTTTCCCACCCATTCAAAAATACAAGAGTCACCGAAGAAGACATTTTGATTACTAGGCATGGGATAATCCCATAAGAGACCTCAAACAACAATTCATAGTTGAATTCTTTAACCAGGTGCTAGATTGTGCAATACAGTCAGTTGAAGAATGTTTCATGCTGCTCAAGGAATATAGCAGTATATTTGGGATGTTGTATGACATTCCAAAACTCCTCGCTATACCTGAAGATGACCTACACCAGCAATTCAGGGCACTAGAGACAGTGCTGCCACATGATGACATGTGCGAAATTGATGCGAGTGATTTAGGTGATGAACTGAAAGCCCTTTCAAGATACATTTCAGCAGGATCAACTTCAAAGGCTGTTCTGGAATATATGTGCACAAATACGATGACCACCCTCTTTCCAAATGCTTTTGTTGCTCTGCACATACATCTAACAATTCCTATAACAGTTGCCAGTGGAGAACGCAGCTTCTCCAAGCTGAAGTTAATAAAAACACATCTACATTTCGCAATGACACAGGAGAGGCTGTCAGCCTTGCAACAATTTCAGTAGAGCATGAGCTGGCCCAGACCGGACCTTCAGGAAGCAGTTCAAATCTTTGCAACCAAGGAGGCACGGAAAGAACCACTTTGATTATTCAAACAGATAAAAATGCCAGTGTCTACTATGCAGACAAGAAAAGTTATACTTGCTGTTCAGGCACTTGAAAGTTACTTAAAAATTTTGAACAAGGAATTTTAAGTTGTTAGTTCTCCTTTATTGGGGTAGGTAGCAGAGCAGTGCCATGAGAGGAACAGAACAGGAAGAAGGCAGAATTGAGATCTTAGAAAGTTTTGGCCCAAGTGAGGAGACATGGGAGCATCATTTGAGCTCCTCGCCTCAGGTGCCAAAATGTTGTGGGTCAGCCCTGTAGTCAGTAGTGAACTGAAGTGCTGGCTTAGGGGATGCTGTTATTGTAAGTGCAGCCTTCTGAAGGACAGCTAAAAGTCATGTCCTAACTCCAGGGTGTAACTAGGTCCCATAGCATTTTTGGAGTCCCAGTGTGCTGGCTGAAATTCAGTTTAGGTAACTATTCTACAGCCTAAATTCCCTCTGTGGATTTAATTGTTCTGTTTTTATCCTAAACTGCTGGTAATGTTGCTTTGTGTGCTAGGCAGCTGCTACATTCCCCCTGCCCCCAGGGGCAGCATTTCAGTGGTGAGTGAATTGATTCCTATTCTATAGCTAACTGGCTTCAGTGTTGAAAGCATAAGCTTTCACTGCAAATAATGTGAAAGTGCATTGTCCCAACATCTAGAGCTTTAGGGAGAGCAGGATGAGCACAGCTGCTACCCCAACCTTTTATCGGGTGTAGGATCTGCTCAACTCTGTGTCCAGTTACCCAGGACCGAATTAGAACTGAGTAAATATTTTTTGTCTAAATGTTTTTTTGGCGAAAAGGGCAGATTCAGTGACACTGAAACGTTTCTCACATTTATGTTGGATTCACTGAATTGTTTCAGCCAAGAAAACTCTAGAACAAACTAACTAACCTAACTGGTTTCCTTTTGACATTTTCAAAATTTTGATGTTTTAAATTTCATTTCAAATTTTCCTTTAACTGTATTAAACAATCACAAACTTGGTTGAAATTGAAAAGTTGAAATGGTTGAAACTGAAATAAAACATTGCAATTTTGTTGAAACAAAACCTTCTGCCAACCCAAATGGAAAAGTTTAAAACCTTTTTGATTTGCTGAAAATTTTTAAAAATATATTTTGCGGTTCTCCTGCACCCATTTTTTGGAATTGCCAGCAAACAAACAAAAAACTTATTATTGGCATAGTAGATCTGATCTCTTCCCAGTCATGCAGGAGAGGCTGATACTAATAGTGGTGCTGGTTCTTGAAGTCCTTGCAATCCCGGCATAGAATCATAGAGGGTTCGAAGAGACTCAGCAGGTTATCTAGTCCAACTCCCTGCTCAAAGCAGAATCAACCCCCACTAAATTATCCCAGCTAGGGCTTTGTCAAGCCAGGCCTTAAAAACCTTTAAGGATGGAGATTCCACCACTTCCCTAGGCAACCCATTGCAGTGCTTCAGCATCCTCCTAGTGAAATAGTTTTCCCTAATATCCAATCTAGACCTTCCCCACTGCAACTTGAGACCATTGCTCTTTGTTCTGTCATCTGCCACCACTGAGAAAAGCCTAGCTCCAACCTCTTTGGAACCCCACTTCAGATAGTTGAAGGCTGCTATCAAAACCCCCCTCACTCTTTTCTTCTGCAGACCAAATAAGCCCCATTCCCTGGGCATCTCCTCATAAGTTGTGCCCAAGCCCCCTATTCATTTTCATTGCCTCCGCTGGACTCTCTCCAATTTATCCACATCCTCTCTGTAGTGGGGGACCGAAAACTGGACGCAATACCCACACTTGGCCTAACCAGGGCCGAACAGAGGGGAATAATCACTTCCCTCGATCTGCTGGCAATGCTCCTACTAATGCAGCCCAATATGCCGTTAGCCGTCTTGGCAGCAAAGGCACATTGTTGACTCATATCCAGCTTCTCATTTGCTGTAATCCCCAGGTCTTTTTCTGCAGAACTGCAGCTTAGCCAGTTGGTCCGCAGCCTGTAGCAATGCATGGGATTCTTCCATTCTAAGTGCAGGACTCCGCACTTGTCCTTGTTGAACCTCATCAGATTTCTTTTGTCCCAATCTTCCAATTTTTCTAGGTCACTTAGGACCCTGTCCCTACCTTCCTGCTTATCTACCTCTCTCCCCAGCTTAGTGTCATCCGTGAACTTGCTGAGATTAAGTGATTTACCAAAGACTACTGAGGGAGTCAGTATGAGAGCCCTCATTAGAACTCTGGAATTGCTGGCTGCTACTACAATGTGTAGACTACTAGCTGATTCCTCTCTTTACACTATACTCTTTGAGTAACCAAAATTTTGTTTAAATGTAAGTAACTTTGGTGTTTAGTAAACGTAGTAATCAAAATCATGAAAAACCTCAGTTTGATAAGGGACATTATCACATCAGATATGACTTGTTTTTTTTTAAAATACACTTTTTAAAAACTAAAAATCAACAATGTTTCTGTGATTTTTTTTTTAAAAAACCCACATAAATATGCTACTGCATTGCTAACCCAATAGCATCATCTTGCTGGTTCAGGACAACCTGAAAATGAAGTTGACTAGAGGCTGACCACATTCAAAAATGAAATTGACTGTCATCTAATCTCATTTATAGTGGTGTAATTCAGGGGTAATTTCATTGAAGTCAATGGAATTATGCTGGACATGGTAGCAGAACTAAGTCCTTTATTGTCATTGTTCAAGATGAAACAAGTGCAAAAAGTACACAAACATATAACTAATGAAAATATATTAGATCCTCCATTTTAAATAAATTAAGGTATTACTAATAGCACAGAAATATATGGGATTTTCAGAAGCATTCAGTGTTGGCCTAATTATACTTCCATTGAAGTTAATGGTAAACCTCCCATTGAGTTCAATGGTACCAGATTAAGGACATCACTGAGGTCTTTTGAAAATCCTTGCCCTGGAGTTTTAAATGAACCTTCACCTGCATGGAAGCCCTCTCTTCAAGAACAACTTTATTCCTGATTCTGAATTTTTCCTTTTTTGTGGGATTAAGCCAGATTCTTAATGTAATTTGAATCTATTTTATTGTAGGATGTATATTTAGTATCCAGTTGATTTTTATTTCCTCTAGAGTTCTTGGATAGCAAGTCCATTAAGAAAACTGTGTTGCCAAACCAGTCTAAGACATTTGGAACTTCAATTACCTGGTGAACTCTTAAAGAGTAATTTAGTAATGAAAGCCCTGAATGTATTCTGCAATGTGTAAGGATTGCTTACAGAGATAAAATGGTTTTGGCTGAGAGTCAGAGAAATACTTTTAAGATGAGGTATCTGTGCAGCTACTTTGCTCTACTCCATTTTTCAAATGAAGATGCATAGATTAGTACTGCAAAATGTGCCAGAACAAACTCTGCATTGCTGAATCTTGTGCACCAAAAATAAAACAATTAGTTGATATCTTTGCACTTAGTGTCTTTCATCTGTGGATCTCACTGTGCTTTATCAATCTGAATTTATTAATCCTAATCATGCACTCTTGTGGGATAGGTAAACTGGCAGAAGCACATGCCCAAGATCACACCTCAAGATGGTAGCAGATGTGGCCTGTGTTATACAGTAGATCAGACTAGAGGATCACAATACTCCATTCTGGCCTTGGAATCTATGTATATTACCCCGGGGCTGTTAAAGTATGTTAAAGGAGACTAGGAGTTGGGAGATTGGGGTTCTTTTACCAGCTCTGTCACTGACTCATAATGTGGCGTTGGGCAAAATTATGATTGACTCTTGAAGTGACCAAGAAGGGTAGGGGGAAAACAGACTTCCCTCCCACCTTGTGAATCCAAGTACCACCAGCAGTAGCTTTTCAGAGGGAAGGGTGGGACTTAATTATGCTTTCAGATGGAAATTGTGCTGCACCCAGTCTGAGATGGGAAGCAGAATTATTCTATCTACCTGCTCATTGAGGCACACTACCTCCCGAGTTCCTGGATTGGGGCAATTCTGCAGTTTCCTCTACTATGTTTAGCTGGTCTTCCTTGTACTGAAAGAATGTATGCCTTGATCTTTATATATTTTACTTTACACATCTGTAAACTGGTATGTTAATAGCCAAACTGTGTTATGAGCATGAATGAATGTTTGGAGGTACTTGGATAAAATATTCAGTGTCTTATTCTTCTGCCACTAATACTGGTATAAATCATGAGTAATTCCACTGAAGTCAATAGAGTTAGTCTGGTGCTAAACCAAAATAAGAAAAGAAAATTGAGTCCTGTAAGTACCAAGTAATATCACCTATCGCCTGCTCATTCCCGCCCAGTTTGGGAAAAGAAGTCCTACTGCATTTTTCAATGGGGTAGAGTATATTTCTTGATTAAATTTCAGGATGTCAGTGTGTCCATGCTAATTTTATACCTGTTGCCATATGTGACTTGCCGATAGCCTTGCTCAGGCATACTGAATAAAATGTACTTAGCTTCCAGATACCACAGGCATGGATGAAATATAAATGCTAGACAGCTAAAATCTGAGTAGAGAGCTCAGGATTTCGTCCACAGCAATACGGTTAGTAGGTAAAGATACAAACAATTTAAAGACAGCAACATGGAACACTTCAACTTCTGGAGTGAAAATATTGAAGAAAATATATAGGGCCAAATCATTGTTTCTGCAGTGCAAAGCAGCTGGAAAGCCAGGAGATCTGCTGGCTTCAACTTGATGTCACCTGCCCTAATCTGCCACTCTTCTGTGTAGGGAGCATGGCAGGGTGTGGCAGAAGCAGTGCTGCGCTCCAACCATTTCCAAATGGAATAGCTTCTTGAAGGCTGTTACAGCTGAACACAGTCTGAAAAAACTCTAAGGTTGTTTTATGTTGAATAAGCCTCTGTTGGGTCTCAGGATCTAGGGGTGTAGGCAAAAAGGTGTTATAAAGCCAACTTTGCTTCCTTTCCACCACATAGGCTGTGCTGAGCATTGCCCTGGTGCAAATGAAGAGCTGGCCCAAATGATTCTTATTATTTAAAAATAGCATTTTTTTTATCCAGTGATCTTCATGGCTATCTCAGTATGTTTCTGTTTTCAAATTCATTTTTCTGCCGCTAAGTTAATTGAAACAAACACACACTGTTTTTAGTTCAGGACCTGAAGATAAACAAAGCTGTGCACTGGCGCCCTGGGCTATCTACATGAATGTGTATGACTGTTTATGTGTGGGAGTGATACTAATAGGGCTTTCTTAACTACCCTGAGCAAAGTTTGATTTGAAAATAAAACTTGTTAGTACAATCATGAGACACTGGCATGAAAGGTTTACAAAGTCTGAAGCCTGGTTGTGTCCCTTTTAAATGATGCTCTGATATTTGGTAGAACTATCAGTTTACAGCATCTGTGAAACTGAATATGATTTGACATGTGTATTTTTGTCCTGCAGTCCATAACACACTTTTGTCATATTCAAGTGGCCCAGTCACAGTGCAAAGTGCTTGCGTTACTAATGATTCTTAAAAAGCATTCATTGCGGATGAGTTCAGAGAGCCTACCTGACACTTGGTTTATACACTTCTCCCATTTTTTAAGTGAGAAGGTCAGACAGGAAGAAGAAGAAGTGCAGGTCAGGTGATTCTTTCAGCCCTGGTGTGTGATCATCGAAGTTTAAACGTTGTATCGTGTGGGATGTTTTTCCACAGCCTGATCACTCAAAAAGGCCTGAGATTGCAGCCCTGCATGAAGGATGGAAGTTGGTTTTGTCCCTGGACAATGTAGAGGAGCCTCAGGGTTTCTCTAAACTGCACCCAGCTGCACTGGCTATCACAGAACAATTCTACATTTAGGATTGCTGGGTTGCAGCACAGCTCTGGCTGTGTCCCCAGTGCACTCCCTATTGGCTTAAGAAGGGGGTAGTGTTAGGGCAAGTTATACCAGCTCAAACCATGAAGGAATTCCTTCACAGTTGGAGACTTTCATTTGGCCTGATTCAATGGCTTTCCAGCTTCAGGAACAGTGCACCACAACATGGTATATTGCAAATTAATGGGTCGGAGCTTGGAGACACTTACGCATTCCATAACAAATCCTGCCCTCAATTATGCTGGTATAAAGCTGGAGTCAGTGGACTTGCTTCACATATGTTAGTTCCTGTGAGTGAGATTAGAATTTACCCTTCCTTGCTTAGACAAATCAGTCACATTCATTTAATGGGACCTTGTTTAAGGAAGAGCTGAGTGAAACATAGGGCCAAATAGTCACTAACAGCAATGGCCTGAGTTGGGGGCTGTGTGGGCACATTTGCTTCATGGGAAGCTTGGAGAAAGATTTCACTTAAGAGATCCTCTGGGAGGAGCAGTCCCTTCCAAAGTTCACCAGTGGTCAGGGGGCATCAGGCATCAGCATGGTGCAGCTTGCTCTCCTGGTCTGCCCAACTCAGCCTGCAGCAAGGACCTGCCCCCTACTAGCACTCTTGGTGTGCATTGTGCCCAAGAAGTACACACAATCAGGTATTTGAGGTTGGTATGTTTGCGTAAACATCCACTATAAACGCACATGCCTGATACTGATATCACGCTGATTTTTCACTTCTCTAAATCTGCCTACTTTTATTTAGGCTGGATTAACATCAGTGTATGTGAGAGCAAAATCAGACCCGTTGAAAAGGACTGTTAAAGTTAGTTTCCTTCTAAGGAAGCTTTAGGTAAGGCTGTGCAGGTGGCTGCCTAGCTTGTCACATCTTACAGAGCACTGCCTTAAAATAGGACCTCTATGCCACTCACCAGCAGGACAGTCCCAAACTTCTTTCCTGTAGCTGCAGTGTCTTCTCCCCCTATTTCCCCTCTGAAGAGCATAGGATGTCCTTGTTCCTGCTCCATCATTTGCATAGGATGCTTCTGTGATTCAACTCCATCCCAGAATCGTTTGTTCTGGCTAACATGGCACTTCCTTTAAATCATTACTGCAGCTGGCATGAAGTGTGGAATGTTTGGGAGTAGAGGCTCTCACTGCAAACAACGGAGCATTAACAAAGATACCTGCTTGGTGGAAGGAATGGCACAGAATAGTAGGTGGAATGCTAAGCGGGATGTGTTGGTGAGAAGCAGGGAGCAATTGAATGAGGTGCACCAAGAAAGCTAGGGCCAATCTTTCCATTCCTAGCAATCTGATCTAATGCACGATGCAGGTATGTTTATAACACTGTTTGACAGCTTCATGCTGTCTAGTCTCCAAGTTGATGATATCTGACTAAAAAATGACTTTTCCTTGTCAGTGTTTACTTTCAAATGCATTCAGAACGTGGCTTTTGTGCTTCCCCGGCTCTAGCTGACTGAAGCAAAAGCTCAACCTCTCACTTTTTGTTTCAGTTCTCTTGACATATACTTGTAATGAACAGACCTGGGAGATGCAGTATATTTTTCTGGGTCACCAAATATGTTATATACTTATCCTTCACACATAAAAGGCAATGTCTTTCATTTTTCAAACCATCAGCCTGTTCTTTTTGTCCTTTAAAAATCATTTAAACTGAATGATTTTGTCAATAAGCATTATTCATACAAGGGAAAATCAATCAACAAATACTTATAATACATACACACACGAAATTCTATAATCATGTGGTGACAACTGTCTATAAACAAAGGCCTAATTCTCCACTGCCTAGCAGTTTGTGTGGTCATTTACACCTGTGCAATGTGTCTGTGAAATGCTGCCATTCTGATCAGGTGTAAGTGATGACTCAAGGGGCAGGGCAGAGGAGAATCAGGCTTCACTAGCCATCAGAATTGACAATAACATGGAAACTGGTTGAAATTAAAGCAGATTTCACAAGTGGAGTGTATCTTCTCAGCTCAGGTCCTGCTGCTTGAGGGGTGCATGTGTGCATCGCACACACACATACTGAGAAGGAAATTAATAAACACACAGTCTTGGAATCTTAAAATTACATCCCTGCAGGCAAGAAGTGTCTTTTTTTTTTTTTTTTTTTTTTACAGACTCTCAGTGGAATTCAGCCCTTAGTCTTTGACTTCTCCCCTCTTTCCACATCAGCTGGTGACATACGTTTCTTCTCCTCTCACAAGATTTAACTTCCACTCCTTTTCCATCCTGATGGCTAAATCGGTTGTCCCTAATTTTTTCTGCCTCAGGTACTGCATCTTCCCCTTTTCTGGTCTTCTGACTATTCACCTTGCCCTTTCCAGTTGTCCAAAATGCTTACATGAAAATCATCTTTCTTGCCTGTTGAACTAACCATACTGTCTTCAAACCCCTCACATACTCCTCATTACACTGCCTATCAGGTTCAAGCTCCTTATCTCACTATCAAGACTCATCATCATTTAGGGCTGACCTATATCTTTAACTTAATTTCTCTCTATATACCATCACCAGCCCAGTGAGGTCTGCCAACAATACCACCCTTGCTGTTTCTTTGACCCATTCCTATGCTCTTATCCATGCTGTCCTTATACACAGAACAACTCAATGTAGCTGGTAAGAAAATATGCTGTTGTCTGCAAACGTTCTCAGATATTAATAGTTTTAAGGGTGAGGAGAGTCCTGTGAGGAAAATGAAGGCATGGGGAAAGCTCATGCCCTGTGTTGCACTTATAAGAAGAGAAGGATCAGCATCTTGGAGGGTAGAGGGAATCAGAAACATTTGTCATCAAAAGGCTCTTGGATAGTTTGGTTACTGGGTGCGAAGGAGCACAGAAGAGTTTTGGTAGAGGAGTGCTAGAAATAGAAGGCAGGGTCACACACACTAAACTGGGGTTGATCCCCACAGTTAATTTCTCAAGATGTGGGGGTCTTGGGTGGGGGAGGTTCTTGATGCAAGGTGGAAGGGTGTGCTGGCTATGAAGGATCCTAAAAAGCACAGGACTCTGTGCACCCAGTACCTTGCTCCTCAGGTCAGGTACCATGCCTTCGTACGTATTGTACATTTAGCACAATGGGACCTCTGGGCATATTACTGTGACACAAATATTATAAATGATGCATAGGGCCAGCCATGCTGATGTTTCTGAATCCATAATCTGTTAAAAATTCTGAATTTATTTTCTTTGTATTCTCCTTCACCCCCAAAAATGTCTGGATATTGTTCACTGTGAGTTTATATTCTAAAAATATCACTGGGTAGAAATACATAATGGAAAAAGAAAGAGAAGCAAATTACCACATAGCCATACCTGTGGTCAACCTGTTAATTAGCTGTAAATCAAAGTAACATAATACCAGAGGAAAAATAGATGATTAAATCTGCAAACTATGTTGTTTTTTTCTTATTTGTATTTATTTCCAGTGATTTTGAATGTGAATTTGTTGTTGAAAGAAGGCTTGTTTAGAATTTGCATCCAGTGGTATCTTTTTTTTCTTTTTTCTTTTCTTGTTTTTTTTTTTACTTATGCCCCCTCTCCCTCCTCTGAGAGGTTGGTCTAGCTCTCATCTCCTAATCAAACCACTCTGGAGAGTTTTCAGTGTTGTGTGTATGCCAGTGCATGGTACAGCTGTCATATTCCTGCTGCTTGAACAGAAATTTATGGTGAAGAAAGACAGATACATGTGGTGTTGGGTTATGAGGCTGACAGATTTGTTGTCATGTCTCATAGCAGCTTGTGTAAGATAAAGTAAGTTTTTATTTTTCACTCTGTCCTAGAGTTCAAAGGTCAAAGTTGAAACATACTCAGAATTAAATAACATCTAACGTGTAGATGGAGCCTGATTCTCCTCCTGGTGTGAATCTAGAGGTACTTAAGTCAATTTATTTTAAAAAAAACAACTAAAGCTCCCACAGATGTACCTAGATAAAGGTGATCTTGTACAACATAGTGACAAACGTAACCCATGCTGTCAAATAGTCTGCTGCCCCTTTCATGGCCTATAAGTTATGCTCAGATATTGGAAGATCTCTTATCTGTTTTATTAGAGCATTGTTTTATGGTGTGAAAATTTGTCTGAGCAGCAATAAATCAGTAACGGGCATTGCCAAAGGTGAGTGCTGTTCTACTGTTTTCCTTGGACTGAGGAAGGGATTATTTGGTCACCAGTAGGCAATGGTGCTGGAACAGTTTTTATCGTGGGGGTGCTAAGAGCCACTGAACAAAACTGTAAATCCTGTATATGATGGAAACCACTTCAAGCCTGGAGGTCCTGCTGCACCCCCAGCATTTCTAGTTCCAGCATCTATGCCAGTTGGGGAAGATTCCATGGCAGGAGGAATGGGTCACAGAGGTAGAGTGCATTGGGTCCTGGGAGGAGGATGGTGTTGAAGGCAATATTGTCGAAGTGCATGCTGGGATCCACCAGATGTTAGGGTCTTATCACTTTAGCATCTGAAGCATTGTTTCAGCTATGGATGGTGTCTGGTGCACTACCGGGGACTGTCGTACCACAGCATGTTGGAGATTCTAGAGACAGCCAGGTATCTGCAGTGGGTTTGTCTCAACTTTATTTCAGTGTAGTTTACACATGTAATTCACTGTATTTCTAGCAGCATCTGTCAAAATTATGTCTTGGATAAGGTGTCAAAACAGTCTGATCTCAATTCATTGAGGTCGCTGGGAGTCTAGCCTTATGTGGCTTTTGCTACATGTGCTTGAGCAAGGGGGAAAATGCACTGAACCTAGTTAAAAGTCAACAATCAGAGAAAGATCTGAAGGAGAGAAAAATTTAGAAGCAGGGCAAGATTTTGTAAAGTGTCTATTGATTTTTGGATGCCTTGATTTTTGAGAGTTCAGTTGGAGACACCTCAAAAGGGCCCTGATTTGCAGGAAGTGCTGAACATGTATCTTTTGAAAATCAGGCCCTTTTAAGGTTGTCTTCTGGTGGGCACCCAATTTCTGAAGCACCCAAAATCACTAGTTACATATGGACATCTTAGTCGTAGAAGTTATATAGATGGAAAGATTAAATCATGTTTTCTAGGGGTCCAATCCAGCACTCATTAAAAGTCAATGGAAAGTTTCATATTAACTTTAATGAGAGCTATCTTGGGCATCTTAATGAACATATATAACCTCCAATCATGTTAATGAAGTTATCACTTTGGTCAAGAGGAGAATATTTCCTAAAATCGAGAACTTCCTAATTAAATATTATGGTGAAATCTTCTTCTCCTGTTCTCCATCTTGCACAGTAGATTTTTACTCTGCTCTGATTTCTAATCTACTCTGTGCATGTTACATAGGATAGACAGGAAAAATGGGATATTTGAGCTGAATCCTGCAGTGGAAATTTCAGGGGAAAATTTTTCTGTAGAGTAAATTGTGAAAAATAAGTAAGAAGCTGATTCCTTCGAGGAGAGTGATTTCCCCTCTCCTATATTATATTCTTCTACAAAATATCATCTATAATGGTGCTTAGATGACCCAGTGTGTTTGCTCCCCTTAAACATTTTGCCAAACAGGTGATACCAAATATTTACTACTTTCCTAGCAGAAAAAAGGTTTCTGGAGGGTTGCTGTGAATTTTTGCACATCCAATTCATGGTCCCTTGTCCAAATCACAGGCCACATTTTTTAAAAACACATTGAATTCAGGGAGGCTGACTATATCTGCCATGTTCCTAATTGCTACCATTTGGCTGGATCTCTAACTTGGATAACTCCAGATTTGTAACTTTTCTTCGTATCCCATTTGGTTTTAGTGCTGGAAATGATCTTGTTATACTTCTCAATGCCTTTTGAATGTTGTTGATATTTATACAGTGCCATAGGTCTGTATGGAACTTGACAAAAATAAAAAAGACACAGTCCTTGCCCTGAGGAACTTACAATTTATATAAGACACAACAGATAGCATTAAGACATAATGATTGATGGTATGCGTGTTTGGGTTACATTATGCAGCAGAACAATGAGAGTTGCATATGAGTCTTGCTTGTTCCAAACATTTTTAGTTTTTGTATTTTATTTTTTAATCTGTTTTCTTTCTTCAGTTGGCAGTTCAAAAGTAGTGTTGGCTTGATTATATGCCATAGAAAGAACTTTTAACTGGTCATAGCTTGAATGAATTATAAAAATGTACTTCAGCCTTCAGGCTGGAGTGGTTTTGTCAGAGCTGTTAAGAGGAGATCTTGTTTGTCACAGATACACAATAGAATTAATGACCAGGATTGGGGGCTGTCATTGACTAAAGCCATGTGGGCTCCCTGTAGACCTAGTAACAACCTAGGTAAGCAGCATAGAACAACCTCAAGTAGGGAAGTAGGTTCTTTTTCAGTCTGTACCCATGACCAAAATGTTCTTCCATAAATGCATGGCTATAAAGATATCTTTTCATGTGAGCATATTGTAGGGTCTACATTTAGAGTCCAATCCTGTGCGGTGCAGTGAGATGTACTGAATGCCTCCAACTCATATTGAATTCAATGGCAAATGTAATTAAAGAGGGAATCCTGTTGCGTACATCTATTGGAAAAACTACCCAAATGCTCTCTATCTTTTGATAATGAATCCCATAAGAATCCCTCTGGAAAAACAACTTTGCCTTGTCTTATGTCTCCTTTGAACCTGATCCCAGGTTCCTTTAGCAGGGATACACTGAATGGAGATTTTGCCCTTATAAGGAGTAAGGGCTTTTGTTTAATATGTATGTGTAGTGTGCTTTCACACATGAATGACAACTTTTATGGCTGCTTAATATCCCTTGCTGACATTTAGGATATGTCTATATTTGGGCTGGCAAATATGATTTTCAGCTTGCTTAGACTTACCCGTGCTAGCTTTGCTTGAGCTAGTGCCAAAAAATAGCGCTGCGTGTGTGCTGTGGCACAGGTGATGTCTCGGGCCAGCTGCCTGAATAAGTACCCCGGGGGGGCAGGTGGTGGTGTACTCCGAGCAGCTAGTGGGTGTCCATGTCACTGCAGACACTCTGCTATTTTTAGATCAAGCAGAGCTAACACTGGTATGTCTATGCTAGCAGAGAATCACACTTCCCAACTCAAATGCAGACGAATATTTACTTCATTGCACAGAATTTTCCTAGCAAATTTTAATTCTTTTATCTTCTTGAATGCATCTCTGTTCATCCCCAATGGCAGATTTAACAAACTGTTTTATCTGCAGAGAAGACGGTATGATATGCCTTATGTTACTTCTTTCTGACACATGCTTAGCACTTTCTGAAAATCTGTCTCCTCTACAGTGTCTCAAGTTAGGCACCCAAAACCTGAGGCATTGAAAAGCCCATTAGTTATTTTTCAAAACCTTGACCTCTATCCCCTTTTATTTTTGAAGGGACCTGTAGTGATGCCTCCTGATGGTTGTCTGGGAATTAGCTCTTTTCACCAGCACTGGAACACCCTCTGCAGGCAGTGTCTTGCTGGTCGCTGGCCCCATGTTCCTCCCAGTGCCCCACTATCTTGGGTGCTGCCTCCTGGAAGTGCCCCCACTCTCTCTGGGTCTTCCCTCCCCAAGGAACTCCCAACCCTCTATTCCCACCTCACTGGTTACTGCCAGTCATCATCTAGCCCCTGTTCCCTGGGGCAGACTGCACTGTAACAGCCACTCATCATTGGCAAGGTGGGTTTGGACCTGCTGCCTTTGCCTAACCCCTGGACTGCCCCTCTGAAGCCCCAGTGCCATCTCATAGGTCTTGCACCAGGCCTGCAGCATAGGGAGTTGCCATGCAGGAGCTCCCCAGCTCCTCTCGCCTTTCCCCAGCCCTGCTCGGTCACCTGCACCCTAAGCTTTCAGACAGCCAAGTCCTTCCCACTTTAAAGCTGGCAGGAGAGTGTTTTCCCTGGCTCCTCCCTGAGCCCTTATAACAGGGCCAGGTGTGGCCTGCTTGGGGTGTGGCCCCAGCTGTGGCTACTTCCCCCAATCAGCCTAGTTTACGATCTCCCCAGGGTAGCCTTCTCCCTGGGCTGTTTTAACCAGGGCCAGAGTGGGGTGAGTGCCCCATTATAGGACTCCATATCAGAAACCCGTGTCTGTAGCAGAGACAGGCATTCACTGTTTACAGTATTAACTTTTTGTACTTCAGGATAATCATTAATAAACATTTCTGTTTTGGGGAAAACCCTGAGGACTGTAGGTGGGAGATTTTCTCTGTTTATCTCTGAAGCTGTGCTGCTCCATATGTGGAGCATTTAAGAACTGTTCCTTCAAGGTAATGTACACCTCCTGTTCCCATAGATTGCTCTGTATCTCTCTGGATCAACCCACAATACTACCTAGGGTGTAAAGCATTTTGTTCTGATCTCTTTGAAGGTTAGTTTCCTTTTTACTTGGAATATTCCCATAGCTATCCCAACAATTTAGTTATTTTTCTTTTTTCCTTTAGATCAACAAGAATTGTTGATAGATGAATGTGTTTTATTAAACTATCAAAGTGCTTTGCTTGTTTTGCTTAGCGTGCTGCTTAAATGTACCCTTGCTGGTAACTTGTGCATATGTTTAATATTTCCTGTTGACATGATTCCTTTAGTAGCTAATATATTAGTTATCACCAGTTCATAAATAAACTGTTAGTTCCCAAACTAATATGATTGCTGTAAATACCAGTCCTTTGATCTCTAAGCAAGAACAAGTCAAAGATAGTTGTACTGTATGGTGGTGAAAGTGAGTTTGGATAACAATGGCTTTATAGGTAGTTAGATCAAAATATTTACATTTGGATTTCTAATGTTAAACATATATGTTCATTTAGACACCTGTATAAAAGCAGATAGATACTTTGAGGTGCTGTAACCAGCTGTCACTGGTTTCTGAAAATCAAGCCACTCTTGTTTAGGTGTTTAAAATTTGGGTTTAGGAAATGTTTGAACATTTTGGCCTTAACCTAGGGTGTACTGTGTACATGATAATCCATTCTAGTGAATAGGTGGAGCAGACCTAAACCACAGAAGACTGGAATAAAACAGCAGAATATTGTATATTGCTGTGTGCTCATGCAGAATAAGTGGTGCAATAGTTTCTATCTTATTCTGAGACAGAAATGTTCATGGTCTTATTCAATAAAGATGGCATGTCTGAGCTTAATGCCAAATAAGGTTGTGGTACCACAGAAGATCAATTTTGTATGGCTTTTGCAATCCATGCTTCCTATTTTAGTTTAAATTGGTGCTCAGGTGCTGTGTTAGTGCAGATTAGTTAATCGCTCAGATGTGCAGCATAACAGCACTGCATTGGTAATATGTTTTCCCACTATAAAAAAAAAGATTTTAAAAATCCGATCATTTGGAGCCTAGAAAGGCAAATGCAAGACTGACTGGCAAGTATTAAATGCTGTTTAGACTCCTTTCTCTTTTGGGTTCACTTTCAGGGGGTGAATTCATAACTGGCTTAGACTTCAAAAGTTAGAGCCAATTGGTACAGTAGGTGTCCTGTGGTTTTAAAGACATAAACCCTTTGTAAATTATAGGCATGTTAATTAGGATTTAGATGGGTTTTGACTTCTCTAGTATGCAAGAAGTGCTGTTTTCAGTAAGGGCATGATCCTGGTCTCATTGAAATCAATGGAATATTTGCCACTGAGTACAGTGGGAGCACAATTAGGTCATTGTATAGCTGATTGAAACATACAAAAATAAGAACACCAACTGGAGAAATAACAGCCTGTCAAGTCTGTCCCATCCACCTACCAAGTTTTCCTTTCCAGCATTTGCTCTGTTCTTTTTTGAGTATTGCCATAGCAAAGCATTACAGAAGTTTTGGAGTCTTGTTTACATGCACATCTGTCTATCTAAGCTCTGGTATTTTCCGTAACTCTGGTATCTGAAAGCCTTCCAAAATTATAAAGTATACCAGTACAGAGAGATTACTCTCTTTTCTCTCCAATCCAGTCTGGACTTTTTGTTTGTTTGCTGTGAACAGTTTTATGTGGTGTTTGTTCTTGTGGGCAGGCTGGTGAAAGAAGCATATTTTGCATGTTGCTCTGGAGGAAATGAGGTTCATGATCATCCTGATCATGTTGCTATTTCACCTATCACCGAGGGAGCTGTGCCTTCCACACAAAGGAGGCCAAGAAGCTAAGTGCCACACAATGAGGTCACTCAATGAGTCAGTAGAAGAGTCTGGGATAAAAACCAGAGCTTCTAGACTGCCTGCCCCTTGCTCTTAACACTAAACAGTTCTACCACACATGAATGCAGCTAACACACATGTAAAACAAGTTAGGGTGAAGTGAATCCCAGGCATTAAACACTGTGACCTGACCAAGGATTGTAACAAGACTCAAATGCATTTTGCATTATTTGCCTTTGGCTATGCCCATTATGGTATCAGCATCAGCAATATATAGAGAAATCTGAAAATCAATGGCCACTCCAAAGTCTGATTCTTTCCTGATTTAGGATTTTGATGTGAACAGTTGGCTCTCAAGAACTAGGTTGAAAAGGTTGAACATCGCACCTATAATCTTAATTAATTACAGCTAAGCCTAAGTGTCCTCCGCCCTAGCCCACTGTCCCATCTATTCTAGTTTATTTCCAAAAATCCCTTAAAATATATGGGGCAGATCTTCATTAACATCCATGAAGCTGTTACTGTTTACACTATTTGAGGATCTACTCCTACCTATACATTTGAACGCTTTTATCTTGAAAACTCATATCATGTTTTTGAAACCAACCAAAAAGCAAGAGACAGGATTGAATTTTAAGAGAGAAGTCCTCTTTTCAGTGCTGGCATGAAACATCTATCTGTCTGCCTTCTTGTTTATCATCACATATGCAATACACCCATCACCATAGTAATTAAGCACCAGCTATAAACAGTAAAGAAGTATAATGCTATGCAGTGATGGACTATCTTTGAGTCTTCCTCCTGTTGTCAGTATTTTTTAGAATTCTTTTTGTTGTATCACATGAATTAATGTAAGAAATTATTGCTGTGCATTTAAAAATCAGTGTCTACTGCAATATTGATGGATTTGGAACCCTCAGTCAAGTCTTGCAGGGGTAGGCAACCTATGGCACGGGTGCCAAAGGCGGAATGCGAGCTGTTTTTCAGTGGCACTCATACTGCCTGGGTCCTGGCCACTGATTTGGGGAGGGGTCTGCATTTTAATTTAATTTTAAATGAAGTTTCTTAAACATTTTAAAAACCTTATTTATTTTACATACAATATTAGTTTAGTTATACATTATAGACTTATGGAAAGAGACCTTCTAAAAATGTTAGCATGTATTTCTGGTACGCAAAACCTTAAATTAGAGTGAATAAATGAAGACTCGGCCCACCACTTCTGAAAGGTTGCTGACCCCTGGTCTAAAGGTTAGATTGAATTTGGACTTTAAATCCTATTACTGTCAGGACAAGAGAAGAATGCGCTGACCCAAACTGGATTGCAAAAAAAAAGTTGTTCTTGTAAAAGATGCATAGAAGCTTTTATTACCTGAAGGTGTCATGAACATGGTTTGATGTGGCCAGCTGAACTATACCATTTCTGACAGCACGTTGCCCCATGACACATGCTGAGCTATTGGGTTAGTGCTACAGCTGATCAGAATTAGTTTAATCAGAATTTGCTAATGCTGCGAGATTGGAACATTTCACAGAGATGATTTTGCCAAAGTTCTGATAATTAGCTGCTGCCTGCCCGGGCTTCTGAGGCTGGAGACTCCAAGGTGTCCAGCAGCTGCAGCCCTGGAACAGCCTGTTAGGTGGATTGTACTGGGGAGGGCTTCTAGGGTCGATAATTCTAGGACAGCCATTCTGTTTCAGGGAGAATTTTTGGTTATTGTTCCTAATTAGAAGGAAAGCAAATTTTGAAATATCAAAATCCACTGTGAAATGGAATTAGCTCTTTCTGCACAGTCCTGGTTAGTACTGGCTCAAAGAGAAGAGCATACACTAACACATCTTCTCCAAACACTAAGGTTTTATTTGGACGTTTTCCATCCAAGTATGGATCTTGTATGTGTTATATAAATAACAATTCAGGGAGCTATGACTGCAGGGAATGTGAGAGAATCATTTAGTCAAAAAGCTTTTGTATGAAAACTCATTTGTTGGTCCATTATTAATGCCACAGCACCTACCTTGTCTACTTTTATTTTTGAAAGCTACTGTGGCTTCAAAAATTTTCCAATGTCCTGTTTAGAACAATGATTGAAATAGGCATTATAAATATATTGTAAACATCCAGGCATGTGCAATAGAATTGAATGTTCATCACCAATCTGATATAAGAGAGAGTCTGTAATGCAGAGACATATTCATTAAATTTATGACCATGTGAAAATTATGTAGTGATATAGAAATTTGTTTATATCCAAGAGTGAGTCATTGATGATTTGTGATAATTGCCATTTATAGGTGACAGGTTATTCTTTTTCATTCATTTATTTAAATAGTTTAAATGCTCTTAATTGTATAAGGCCTCAGGGAGTATGTGCATGATTAATAAAACAAATGACTTTAAAACAGAAGACTCCCTTTCCAGATACAATTGCATTCCCTCCTACCTGGGCTTCCATCTGACAGAGACCAAAGAGCCGGATCAACTTGTGTACCTGTCTAGTCCCTGTCATGACAGTAACTGAGCACCTCACAAAAATTATTCAAAGCAACTGTTTAATAGGAAACTGAAGCATGGAGAAAGTTGCCCCATCATACAAAGTCTGGCAGAGTGCCAGAATTGTACCAAGGTTTCCAGGTCCCAATCCAGTGCCTGAACCACAAGGCTATCCTTCTTCCCCTTGTAACTTACCTTAAAGGTGAGTAAACTTGGGCTCTGCCAGACCAGCGTTCCAACTATCGCCCCAATGCTTCATATGATTCTGACTGCTTTGGGTGTTATGTGAGGAGAGACATGATCTCTCAGAGTACATCTACACAGCCTGCAGCAGCGAGCCTCCCATATGGGCTAAGAGATTCAGGCGTGCAGGGCTCACACTTGTGTTCTAAAAATAATTCTGTTAGACGGTGCTTTGAAATTGCAGTTCAGGCTTTGAAGTATCCCTAGGTTTCAGGGCCCCAACCCACACTGAAATTTCTATACAGCTATTTTTAGTGTATTAGTGTGAGCTTAGTTTCTTGACCTGGGTTGGAGGCTCACTGCCGTGGACTGTGTAGATGTATCCTCAGACAGCTGGGACTCCAGCTGTACAGGGATTTATAGAGAATTCTAAAATTCTCCTACACTTTTTCGCAGGCCGGGATCATTGTAGTAGATATCTCACTACTGAGGGTAAACAGGGAAGTGTGGGTACATCTACAACACACTTGTGGCTTCTGCCCTGGTCCCTATGCGGCTTGCCTGTGTGCTGCTTTGGTCCCTGCACCAGTGATTGCTGAACAGTGTGGGAAAGTTTCCTACAGTGGGGGAAGGAACAAAGCAGCCAAGGAAACTTTGGCAGAGGATTGCAGAGTACCTCCAGGAAACTTTCCTAGAGATCTCTCTGGAGGATTCCCATGAGACCTTGACGTGCATCAACACCCTGATCTGCCATATTGATTAACTTCACAGGGAAACATCCAGCACACAGAAACACAGCCAGCTTTGTTCATTTCTATACCCTGAACCCACCTCCGCACTATACAAACCACAGCCACTTTCCGGGCATCTCCTGTCCTGCTTCTTGCTTGCTGGAGAGCAACTGCTGAGACTGGCTAGACACATCAGAGTGCTGAACAGTTCCTGGCTGCTTGCCCTACCAGGTGACCCCTCTGAGAGCTCCACATCGTCATCTAACTCCAACTCTTCATCAATGACTTCATCCTCTGGGTTAGGTCCTCTTTCTGCCATCTCCAGGCCCACTGAAGTATCCACGAGGCTCTAGGCAGTGGATATGGGGTCACACCAAGGATAGCATCCAGCTCCTTATGGAAGTGGCAGGGCTTAGGTGCAGCACTAGTGGAGGAGGAGAAGGGGGAGGGGTGGATGGTTGTTCACCTAGCTGCAGGGCAGTGGAGTTCATACTGCTGACCACAGCGGTCAGGATGAGCATTGTGGGACACCTCCAGGAGGCCAATTAAAGCAATAAAAGTCTACACCGGCACATTGTTGACAAAAATGTTGCGCAAAATGCCTTCTGTCTCTCATTGGGCTGGTTTTATTTTATCACCAAAACAGAGTATTTTTACTGCCAAAATCACATTGCAGAGTGTACGGGTCAACTGTTTTGTCAACAAAAGCTGCCTTTTGTGACAAAACTTTGAAATGTAGACAAGGCTATAGAAAACAATACTTCAGTCTAGATAACTCCATGTTGAATTGACAAAGAGTCCTGTGGCACCTTAAAGACTAACAAAAGTATTGAAGCATAAGCTTTCATAGGCTAATACCCATTTCATTGGATGCATTTCATGGGTATTAGCCCACAAAAGCTTATGCTTCAATACTTTTGTTAGTCTTTAAGGTGCCACAGGACTCCTTGTCACTTCTGCAAATCCAGACTAACACGGCTACCTCTCTGATTCTTGACTCCATGTTGAATGTCCCTTTTAGCATATATCTCTAATGCTGATTGGATTTAAAAAATTCCACTTAATACCTTTGTCTATGTAAATCCTCATATAACAGGGGAAGAATACCCCCATATTGTTAGGTGTATAAATTGGTAGGCTTTTGGGATTCTCCTTTCTTTTCTTTTGTCAGTTGCCTTCAGTATTCTGGGTGCATATGTCCTTTTTACCACGGAAGAGTTTAAAGGGTGAATTTTAAGAACACCTAGTGTTCAAAGAGCTGCTGGATTTAAGAATTTTGAAAATATTTTAACAGGGTTGGGATTCTTTGTGTCTCATTTCTGTCTCTGTGCAGAATAATTTCAACTTGTTCCATTAGCACAGCAGCCAAGGATGAGATTTTCTTCCTCCTCATTCCCCACTGCACCATTTCAAGAGCATGGCTAGAAAGGTACCAGCCTATCTCTATTTATCTATGATAATCTAAATTTTCCAGGCCCCCATCCTCATGGCCTTCAGTTTAGAAATCTAGTTTTGGTCAAAATACAGGTGTTCAACAATCCCTTTGTGTATTTGCATATATGTCTGAGGATCCAGACAGTGTTTCTAATAGCAAAGTGACCTTTGAAGTCTCTGGAGAATATTCACCCACAGTTTTGTGCCAACGGGAATTCCTAAATTGTATCCTAAATTCGATACGAACACAAGGCTGCTGGTTTCACTGTAAAAATAAACTGCCGTTTCTTTGGACACCTTTTGTTGTACTTCTGGAAGAATGCAGTTACTTCCACAGGATATTTCCTATGTGCTCATTTACAAAATGTATGTGTAAAATGGACTGGAAATACGAAGTTTCATTCTAAAAATAAATGAAACGCCATGCCAGCTCATGCATGCAATAAATGACAATACCATATGGTGCACGAGATTAAATGGTGGTGCTGCCATATTTCTAAAATGGCACCAAAAAAACCCCTTACTCTTCCTATTATAAGTATATAGCATGCAGGTTGTTGACCTGCCAGGGGTGTTCCTTTTTATAGCATTTCTTTAAAGAGTTGCTTTTGTTTGTAATGTACATTTGGGAGTGGGCTCTAGCTAGAAGTAAAATGAAAGAGAGAATAAAAAAACCCGTACACACCAACTTCTGGTGTAATTTTAGATGAAGGGACACGTTTTGTTGAACTGTAAAAGGTGGAGTCTAGTTGTTATATATTCCTTGATTTTATAAATGGTGCCAAATTTTACTCTGTTACCTCAGTGCAAAACTAGATTGAGTCCGTTGTCATCAGTGAAGTTAAATAATATTTATTGTGGTGTATTACAGCAGAATCTGGGCTTTGGCATTTTCTTCTGCTAAATGTTAACTCTTGGTCCAATAGGGATTAAAACTGCATAATGGTACAGACTAAAGGGTCTATGTTTATTCACACATACATAATGTATGTTATGTAAATATGTGTATATAGAGAGGACACTGAAGTTTGCTCTGATCAAAGAGTACCGCAAAGGAATTTGATATTATTGTGGTACCATTGAAAGCAATACGGAAATAGTTTCCAGTGTGCTTTTTATTATTTTTACTAACAGAAGATACCCGGGTCAGATTTCTCCAAAGCAGGCCCAAGATAAGATAGTGTTGTTTTTTTGTTTTTGTTTTTGTTTTTACTTTCTAATTGAAAGGGAGCACTTCTCCCATGCTCCTGAAAATGTCTCTGAGGTGGGAAGAAGTGGCTAGATCAATGTGACTAGAGGGGAATCGTCATGTATGTGAATAGGACTCTTCACGCCATGTGAGGTTGAAGCAGATTGGTGGAAAAATGCTGACTGAGGGGAGATCCATTTATCTAAAGGCTGAGGATTAAAGTATTTAGGTATGAAGGAACTCCTTATTGTGACAGTTCTTCCAACGATGCAGGTGAGAATAATGCCATAAGAATGTGACACAACTTCTTGACTGATATACAAATGTAGAACTATTTATTGTATGCTTGCATCCTCCCCTCTTCTTCAGAACTGAAGGCGAGGACATCTTCATACCAACTGAGAAATCTCAAAATGGAGGCATTGATGGAATAATGCTTTAAAACAATACAGTGTTAGTGTGAGGCATTCTCTAGAACCAGAAAAGCCTTGGTTTTTTTACTGCGTGGATTCCGTGAGCTCTTTTCAAATTATTGATGGAGTTCCAGGCCCAGCAACCAGAGTGATGTCTGCCCTGGGAAAAGAGAAAAAAGAGGATTGGTAGACAAAATACATCATAAAGAAAACAGAATAGCATCTGAAGTACAGTGCTTGAAGATGTCTTTGCATACCATCTGTTTGACATGTCCCTACAGGCATCTTCTGGAAAGTGGTCCTTTCAGTAGTAATTTTATATAAAGGTATAAACAAAGCATGCATGCTGGGTCTTTCCATATGTTTGTCATAAAAAAATCCATGTCCATGTATCAAAGGAATAGTTTACAACTTAACAGTATGTGAAACTGGAAAATAGTATTTTTGATGTAACCATATTGGCCAGATTATTTGAGTTACTAATGTAGAATACAAAGTGTTGGAGGTGCCTGCGTCTCTAAAGAGCAATTGTTCTATGAAATTAATGTAAATCGTGGTAGGAGATTGATTATATTATAGATTTCATGGGAATTAGAAATTTCCATAGGAAATAAAATGCTGTATCTCATACAAACTAGACATTTTATGCCTTTTAAAAATGTTCAGAATGCACAGTTTAGGACCAGACTGTTCCCATTGAGACTAATAGGAGCTTTGTATTGACTTTAACAGGAGCAGGAAAGAATTAGTAACAAGCAATGCATGTCCAAGACACATAATACAGTATTGTAAGTCATTATCTTTCCATTAGTTGCTATTTTTCTTATTACTACTTGTATCTAGTAGTGCCTAGAGACCTAAACCAAGATCTGAACCTCACTGTGGTGGGCAAGGTACAGACACATAGTAGGGGATAGTCTTTGCCTCATAGAGCTTACCGAACAAATAGACAGAACAGACAAAGGATGGGCAGGGGAACAGAGGCACAGAAAGGGGAAGTGACTTGCCCTTCCCTTCACGTTCAGTGCTCTAGACCACACTGCCCCTTTTTCTGCATCGAACTAATGGAGGACCTACTTCTGCTAAGTCAAAAGGATTTTTGCAGTAGATGTCAGTGGATCTGCCCCTAACTTTTCTAGAGCAATGGCAGAAGGGCAGTATTCCTGAATGACAAATCATATCAGGTTATTGCAGTGAATAGATTTTTACTGGGCAGTCTGTCTGTGACTTATGTGTTTTCCTGTTAGGAAGTGGGTGCTTCCTCAGGAGGGCTATTTTGATGCGAACACAGTCTGTATTGCATGATGCACTGCCACTATGATAAATGCAAATAATTGGAATTCTTCATCCTGTCTTTGCAAAAAGGGCCTGACCACTTTTGTTCAACTAGCAGTTAAGCAAAGCTCTTGGAAGCAAAATGTATCATTATGATTAGATTCTCTGACTGTTCAAGGCTGCTGTCATTCAGCTTCGTTTATTTATTAGCTTGTCCTTGGGAGGAGAATACATACATTTTGATGTGATTCACGGTTAATGAAAGTTCCTTAGCTAAATGCAAAGCCTGTTAACTGAGTTCCTATACTCACTTATCTATTTATCTACATTCCTGGAGCCTTAAATATCCATATCTCCTCCAAATAAATTGGTTAGTCTGTCAGGTGCCACAAGTATTCCTCATTCTTTTTGTGGATACAGATTAACAGAGCTATTACCCTGAAACCTGTCCTCCATGAGGGAGTGTCTATTGGTTATTGTTTTAGAAGAGCTCACTGATCATCTGGAGCAAGATATCACCAGCAGGAGAAGTGAACTAATACACTTGCAGGACTCTTAGTCTGCTTTAGCAAATTTAATCTATTTCTGTGTGAATACCTCTATACTAATTCCAGCTCTGGGGTGAAACATGGGAACTGTTTAAGAGAACAGAATAATATTGTGCAACAATTTAGAACAGAAAGCAAAGAATACATTGGAGACCAAAACATATTTTATTTATAGCAGATGTTGGTATCACACATTATAATTAAGGGTGGAAAACACTTTCTGTTACAACCTCCTGTATTCAAATGCTTATAACTTTCCTGGAAACATCTTTTGGGTTGAAGGTGAATTTTTTGTAACGTTTGAGCAAAATTCCATAAGTGATTTTTGAGATATAAAATGCTAAAAACTCCATACACTTTTTCCATTATAGAAAGAAATCTTCAGTAGATACAACATTATGAGTTGGTATTGCTTTTGGAACCTTACTTTGTATATAATGTTATTTGAGAAATAGCATGGGATAGTGTAATTTAAGACTGTGTTGTAATGTAAACACACAAGGGGTCATTTCTTGACATGTGTGTGCTTAATTATGCAACCTTTCTATCAGTGTAGAAATTCAGTGTAATTTTTTGTACTACAGTCTCTATATTTGAGACTAAAATAGATATTCTATAATAATGGTAGTATTGAATTTAAATTTATCTTTATTTTCATGCAGGAGATCCCATTATGCAGTGTGTGTGTGTTATTTATAATATACACTTAACAGCAAATTTTGCCTGACTTACATTCTCATGTCAACCCTGTGTGTTCAAGTGCTTTTTACTTCCCTCAGTGTCTTTCCCCCAGTTTTGCAGTAGTACTGAATGTAGATTTTTTTTTTCAATGAATAAAAGTGATGTTTCTGCTACAGTTTCACTTGAGAGATCAGGGTGGAAAACATAACGTGAAACCAAAGTGATGTAATCTGCAAGGGAAAAGTTGCATCAGCTTGCTGTAAGTAGAAATTATGTTTCTTTTTTAGAGAGTGTCTTGGATCAAGTGGTTTAGGGCTTCCAGCAGAAGTGTGAGTGCATTCAAATTGATTTTCCCCAGAGTAAAATGGTCTTCTTTTGGCTATTCTTTTTATAGCCAAAATTATGTTCATGCTCAGCAATTTCTCATAAGTTCAGAACAGCAAAGTCCATTGGATCATCTGAAAAATGTATCCAATATGCTGTATTGGGAAATCAAACCCCAACAAGTAAGGAATATAGTATGATCCATATATGAGAAACTCAAGAAAAATATGAATAACATTAATTTTATTAGAGGGGGGAAATGGATGATGTGTCTACCCATTTAAGTTCTAAATCAGATAGTGGCAAATGCTTTTTGGAAGTTTATAATCTTATTTCAATTTGTCTTCTAATGTTGGGAAAACATTTTGATTTCATATTATCAGACTGACTAAATGGTAGGACAAATGCTGTCTGCAGTCTTGCCTTATGAAACCCTAATGAAGTCAGACTAAGGCTACAACTGATGGCAGAATTTGGTTTATAATTAATCCTTCTCAACTCCAAATAGGGATAAGTATTATTAGCCTCATTTTATTCGTGGAGAACCAGCGGAAGAGAGGGTAAGTGACTTTCCCAAGGCCACACAGTGAGGCAATATCGGGGCATTAGAATACACGAGATTTTGGATCTCTGCTCTGTGGACCACATCTCTCTCTCAACATATTTTTTCATAAAGGGAGTCTACATTATAATTAGGATCTACTCTTTTCTAATAATGTTTAGTGAGATTATGGTGCTAAAGACACTCCCAACATCAACTGGTTTACCCTCTGTATGATTAAGGAGCAATTGAAAGTTTGTCAGTCCTGTTTTCTAAACTGGTGTGTCCCATTCCTTTCTCTTTTCCCATCCTTCTCGCTACATACTCTGGACGAAATTTTCTGCATGTGTAAATGGAAAAACTCCACTGAAGCTTTATATTCCAAGACAAAAACCTGCAATAAGAAGGTGTTAAGGTTCATTGTTTGTATCAGTAACATAAGGGTAAAAAACATTGCAGGGATATTGTAAATATCCCAAAAGCAAGCATCACAAATCCAAGAAATTCAGTTAGAGTTATATTTAAAAGAAACCCAGTATGTTAAGGTAAAAAATGCACAATTAAGGCAATCGATCAGCCTGAACTCATGCTGTAGTGATGTCATGCAATTATGTTAATGGAATTTTAATGTTTGTGGTCCTAGATTAGATAAAACTGATTCTTAAAATACACTTTTTTTTCATATTTTTCACCTTGTAGCATTCTACAAGGCAGAGTATATTTCTTGCAAAACAAAGAAGTTGAATCCTTGGTTTAATTGCAAAATGATATTCAGCCTTAACTACTGACTTATGACCAGTGCCTTCATAATAAGATCAGGCAATACCGTACCTAATTTAGGGCCTGATCCCGCTTTCACTGAAATCAGAGGGAGCAGGTTTGGGACCTTAATCTGTACTACTGGCACCACTACTTTTTCCTTGCAGAGCCTGACAAGTGGAACTGCTCCCAGAAGTGCCAGTTCATTGTCCAGGAAGACAGGCAGGAAGATATCTGTATTCCTTGAAAGGCTATTTTTAAATATTCTCCAAACCAAATTTAGCTTGCAGACCATGTCTGTGAGCCCTGAATTGCTATAAATTGAATATTTAGTTTAGCTCTATAAAATTACAGTGAAGATGGGGATGATAGTAAAATAATGGATCCCTTTGTGTGATGTGTCTTATGCCAGGTTTATACTCTAAACTGTGGCATAGTTATGTTGGTTAGGGACATGATGAGGTGTGATCTCTGATTCCCCTAGCTATCAGGGCAAAAGACCTAAGGGAAGATGAACTTATGCTGCCCAAACTGTGCTTTCGCCAGTATAACTCATTCCAGCCCCCAAAGGAAGATAAGAGAGGTTTCACTGGTATAATTTTGACTATCCTAAGTGGTTTTGTTGGCACAGCTGTGCCAATAAGAGAGCATTCCTCATAACACTTGACCAGCATAGCTAGTTTGGCAAAAATGTATAGTGTACAAGTGGTCTTAGACATGTGCTTTGTGCCACTTTTATCCTTCAATCCCCTGCTTTCTTTTCTACAATTGCCAACATAGGGATGCTTATTTTTAAGTAGATCATGAAATTCACACTGATTAAAGTGGACTTCTACTGAAAAAAAAAACTGTATAAAAACCATCTTTTTATTTAGCATATTTGCTCCCTGCATGTGATGAAAGTCAGATCTTTTTACCTGGGTGATAAAAATAAGCATTTACAGGGCTACTGTCAGCCCTGCAGAACCAATTCAGCTGTGACAATGATTTGGATTCTTTTCTAGTTTATGCATCCTCAAAAGTATTGTTAACTAAGTTCCATTTGCAGGGTCACCTGTCTTCAAATTATGCCATCAATTACACCTATTCAACCCCACAGAAGACCATAGGGTTGCCCAGGTATCAGTGAGAGAATAATTTGAGGACAGAGACTTTGTGCACTGCTTGGCATGTAGAATTTGCATTACTGGTGATAAGAGCTAGGAAAAATCCAGCTTGACTTTCAGATCCTGGGTGATGTTTTCAGGAGTTACTATTGTTAAAAACATAGTTTTTACTTGTAACCTGAGCAACTTGCTATGGAAATTGGTGGCACCCAGTTGATGATCAACTTCATGTTGCCTTTTATGCTGAGTCACATCTTGGAGTAGAATCACACTTTATAAGTAGAAGCCACTAAAGATTTGAAAGAGCCAAAAATCTCCAGCAGACATAAGTGGTCTCAGGAAGAAAGCAATGCATTTTTTTCTGACCATCAAAAATACAATGAAAGCTATTTCGTGTCAGGAATAGCTGATGTGAATCTGAAAGTCAGGATTTTTTTTCCATCTTATGTTTTACCACTTTCATATTTACATCAGAGATATGTCAGTATTTTGAAAAATTAATGGGTTCAAGATGTTTCACCACAGCCACAGGCTTCCCTTTATAGCCCCAAAGAAAAAGTAGGCAGTGCTTGTGCAATTACTCTTGTAGTCATGTCCTTGGGTTTGTTTACTTCAATGTTGTTTAGTTACTGAATGCAATTTTGAGACCTGATTTTCCATTCTGTTACACTTATTTTATGCCAGTGTAATTCCATTGAAGTTAATGATGTTACACTGTCATAAAAGTAATGTAAAGGAGGGCAGAATCAAATCCTTAAATCCAAAGGGTTATTGGACACCAGCAGTCCTAAAGAGAAAGGGCCAACATTGTCAATTTGGGACTCTAAAAGTTAGACACTTAAATCCACATTTAGGCATCTAATTAAAAGTGGCCTCTCAGAAATCCTGAGTGTCTGCAGCTTCCATTGACTTCAGTGGGAGTTGGGGGAGCTCATCACCTTACTCTTAGGTAGTGCACAGATGTGCATGACTACACATGGGTTAAGGCAAGGAGAATCAGTCCTCTGAGGCAGATGGTCAGCTGGCATAAATCAGTGTAAGCCCACTGAATTCAGTTGGGACTGTGAAACTGGCCCATTGTATTTAGATTCACATCAGTTCTGTTCTTGACACAAGATAGATTTGAGGGTATTTTCAGTGGGCAGAAAATGCATTGTTTTCTTCCAACAAACTAAGGGTCAGATTGTGCCTTGCAAGCAGTGGCCTGAGTAGGGGGCTGTGTGGAGTTCTGCCACCCACAGAGGAGCACTGGAAGTGGGGTGGGGGGAGGCTTTTCTTTGAAACTTCTGAATTCTCAAGTATGCACAGAGCATGTAGAGACTGTGCTATCCATTAAGTTGTAAGTAACCTCTCATCTATGGTAGTAAGGTAGTTCCTTGTTTGTTTTACAGAGTGGTTAGGGTCTACCACATCTGAACCCTAACAATACTTCACTCCCCTAAGGTTTTTTCCTTTTGATGTACTCACTTTATTTGTCTTCAAAGACTGCCAGCATAATCACCATCCTTGAAAGCTAAGAGGAGCAAATAAGGCTTCCTTCAGAATCCCTCAAAGTCCCTCCTTAATCGTCTAGAGCCTCATCCAAAGCCCATTGGATCAGGCCCCGAATAGGGTGGCTATTGAACAATATGAGGCACTCCCTCCTTTGAAGGAAATCACTCTCATTGCCTTTTTAGTACTTCCAGCCCCCGGAGTTGGAGGCAGAGACCATTATTCTAACTTGGCTTGGCAGCTCAGAGCTTATTCATGAGGCTTCCAGACTGGCTACAGCAAATGTTAGTTGAACAGCTTTATACAAGGCCAGAATAATGATTTTTCTCTATTGTGCTAAGGGGAAGGAGAAACCTCCTGACTCTTTCTTTTTTCTTGATTGGAAGGAAAATGATTCTTTACTATGGATTTCTCAAACTGCCATGTAATCCAAATAAGTCTGGATTTTACTGAATTCCCATAAGAGGCTTAGTGATATTTGAGACATTTTTTTTAACACAACACAATTTAGTGCCATAATATTACACATCAAAAGCTTTTTTAAAAAATCATGGATAAATATGAGGGATTAATGCAAAGCTTTTATTTCTATTAGAGGTGCACAGGACCGATTCTTGTCCTTTTCATGAATCTCCGTTTATGACATATGATCATTGCTGGTTTGCGCTGCTTTCTATGTTTATATTCATCAAGGCTCTGCTATTATTTTCATGGTGCCTTGTTTTTATCTGTGATGATTTTCTAGAGTTGTAGTATTCTTCATCACAGATACCCTATCACTGGGAATTTCACATCTTAGATTTTATTTTCACTGTTGCAAATTTATGATAAATCGATTGGGAATTGCAAGTGTTTGCTTCCCTACCACAAGGGGCCAGATATATTGATACAGTGTTAGAGTCTCCTGTTCTATTCTTGAACAATTGTATGATTTGCTGAGTGACTTTTTGTAGATGTCAAATCTGAATTACATTTAATATTTCTTGCTATGGGTAGTCCTCACTACCGCGGGCAGCGGTCGATGTTTTAGCGATCGATTTCTCACATCTTGTGAGGACGCGAGAAATCGATCGCTAGCGCTTGCCGCGTCGACTCTGGAACTCCAGCTCCCCCGGAGGAGTAAGCCGGAGTCGATGGGGGAGCGTGCCGCCGACTGCCGTCGCCATGAGGATGGGAGGTAAGTCAGCTGCAGATACGCCAACTTCAGCTACGTGATTCACGTAGCAGAAGTTGCGTATCTGCAGTCGATCCCCCGCCCTAGTGAAGATCAGCCCTATATCTTGTGAGGCTACCGCACAATGTGTAAAGACAAAACATCAATTAGGATGTGAAATGTAGAACTTGGCCCTGTAGCTAGTAAACTAGTCAGAGATACTGTCAAAGGACACATTATTGAAGGCAAAAAAAAAATCTCTCCATGTGGATCTTGGTATGATACAAGAAAAATCTTCATTCAAGAACTATATAAGTTACTGTTGGTGGCAAATAAATGTAGGATGTCATCATTATGGGTACAGTGCTAAAAGCCAACTTCTTCTATCATTAGAACCAATGTCAATCCTCCTATTGATTTTAGAGGTACAGGATCAGCCCACATAAGCAAAGCATAGGACTAAATGCTGCTCTGGTTTAATCACTGATATTAATGAAGTTATTGCTGATTTATAAGTGTCCCTGAGAGCAGAATTTGCCCCCTTGGTGGTGGTGTTTCATCAACAAATATGAAGGAGGGGGACGGATTGTGAATCCTTCTTTGTTCTCATCAGGTTTTCTAGCAGCATGTAGATAACTTGTGGTGAATGGGGATAAGTGACAGGACTTCACTGTTACTCCAGTCAGTACTAGCGTGGAGGTTTCATTGTAATTTGCCTTAGATAGGAGAGAGTTAAAAATCTGGCCAAGGTTTCTGATAAATGAGAATGAAAACCTACAAAGGGCTGGAAGAAAGAGGCTAATTTGATTCCACTTTTAGATACCCTGTCTGATATTTTGGTGACATTTACAGCAGTTAAATAGATAGAGAGGATCTGTAAACTGTTGATTTTTAAAAAAGGAAGAAGCAGTCACAACTGCCTCTGGAGATTTGTAAAAATAAAATGGTTTTTTTGCTGTCTTTAGTTATCAAATAATAGAAGCCTCAGTATTGTGGCCAGACCATCAGAGACCAGCCTCCTGTATGCACTGTTCCTTTAAAATAACACTGTTAATTATCTTAGCTGTAATTGGATCTGACCAAAATGTATTACACGCTGGGGAACTGTTCATTCCAGCCCACCTCGTTTTGTCTTGCACATGATGAATGTGACATCTTCAACAAAAGTGTGTCATTTTAACATAATATTACAAATTTTATGTTTTTGGTGTATGTAAAAGGAGTTACAGGGTCTTTTTTCACTCTTGATGATGGACCTGTTATCAGTTCTTAGCATTTCAGATCAATCTTACGTGAGTGGGTGATAGAGAGAGAAGTTATGATTGCTATTATTTTATTTATTTGTAATGTGATAACACTGAGAGGCCTGAATCAGGGATTATGGCCACACGGTGCTAGACACTGCATGCATACATAGGAATGTAGCGTTTGGAACCTGAGCCTATGCATGTCAAAGTCAGTGAAAATATTACCATTGAATTCAATGGGCTTTGGATCAGGACTTAAGGTTTCAATGTCAAGAGGAGAATATGAAGTCTGCTACTGCCTTCAAGCCAAGGACTTCAAACTTTAGTTCAAGCAGTAGAGCATCATAAATATCTGTACATGTCATAGCCATTAGAGAGACAAAGAGCAACACTATTATTAGCATGAATTACATGCACATGTAAATAGTGACAGGTTTTTCCTTCCCAGATTTACAGCCATTACACCTGGACAGTAGTTCAGCTATTCCCAATAACAGAAACATATGGAGCTGGTTTTGTTGTTGGCAATAACTGCCTATTTTTATTTGATGGCATTTGAGCCCTATGTAGGGAATATATTATTGTTAATGGCTCTTACTGAAATATTTCATAGTAAATTTATCACTAATGCAAAATGTGCATTTTACTTTCTGAATGGTTTCTTTGATTATATGTTGTAAATTTGTTATTTACAAAGGCAGTAGGAGGAAAGCTTTTGATTCAGTCAGACAATTTCATTCCTGGTATAACTCAATGTCCTTTGATAAAATTACATTAGAGATCCATTTTGACTGTTGTTATTTTAATGTGAATTGTAGCTTCCAATTATTCCCCAAATATCATGTAAGTGCTGTAATGAATGGCTACCTTTTGGCAGGAAAGAGAGGCCCGCCAGAAAACTAATAGCTACCACTGAGGTAGAGGTGGTTGTTATATATTACCTCAACAGCTAGAAGCTGTGGGCAAGAGCAGGGCCCCACTCTGCTAGGTGCTATATACATACAGGGTAAAGACAGTCTCTGCCTGCCCAGAAGAACTTATATCTAAATAAATGTGACAGACAGAGAATGGAAAGGAAACTGAGGCACAGAGAGTAATTCTTAACCAACATTTCACAGTAGGTCAGTGGCAGAACTGGGAATAGAAACCATGTCTTTTAAGGCCCAGTCCAGTACCATTGGCATTGGACCCACACCCACAATAGAAATGAGAGGCAAACCGAAGAACCACAGAGGGGATGCTTTGCAAGCCAGTTGCTCTAGGAGCACTGGAGGACTGTGTCAGGGCTGATCCTAGGGATGCTAGCTGTGCATCTGATTTCTGACCCCCTGATTACCCCTGTGCATTTTTGTTCATGCTGTTGGAAAGAATAACTTGTATAGGGGCTGTGCATGGCCATGCAGCTAACCCAATATTTTCTTATCCCTGAGATGACCATTCTCTTTAGCTCCCATATGCACATGTTCTTCTAGCAGTATTGCATTCTATGACCTCCGGAAGCTAACAGATGATATTCCTGCTCTTCTCCAGGACTTTGGTTACGATTTTGATGACGAATTCAGGGAATGACCAGGGGATTTTGATCATGGGCTAACCTTTGAAAAAGCAGAACTTGGCGAATAAAGTACTCATTGTACTGTACATCTGCATAGCACTTCTCAGAAGTTTTTATTTAAGTGAGGAACTACATAGGATCCTTATGTCCCTGTTTGAGTCTATTTTTTGACATTAGCCTTGCCATGATCTTAGAACATCTGGTCCTGATTTTCTCTGACCAAAGATTCTAGGGAGCACAAGATGAGGAACTACTGTGACAACCAGCTGAATTGTGCCAGCTCACTTACATAAGGGCACCATACTGTGTGTAATGGGATGGGATTTTCAAAGAGCTTAAAGGAATTAGATATACAACTCCCAATGTCTTTCAGCAATATTTTAGTGCTATCCCTGTTTCCCCTAGGCTAAGGGTTCTCAAACGGGGAGTTAGGACCTCTTGGGTGGGGGGGTCACAAGGTTATTACATTGGGGGAGGGGGAGTCACGAGCTGTCAACCTCCAACCCAAATCCCACTTGCCTCCAACATTTTTAATGGTGTTAAATGTATTAAAAAGTGTATTTAATTTATTAGTGGGGTTGTGCTCAGAGGCTTGCTGTGTGAAAGGGGTCACCAGTAAAAACGTTTGAGACCCACTACATGAAAACCTCAGTCTATGGCTCTCCTGAGCACCCTTAAAAGGCCCAAGAATGGATAAACTATACTTATTCTCTTATGTCCTCTTCATGGAACTGATATTCAGTATCAGAACAGGGCAGGGATGACTTGTGTCCAAACCAAGGCAAGAAATCTTAGAAAATTCCCTATTCTCTACTGATATTAACACATACTTGATACTAATGAGTAAGTGCTCATCAGTCTGAGTAGGAATTCCATAGTCTGGCCCAAAGCAATAGTTGCTCCATAAGATACTCCATAGAAAGATAAACTTTCTAATTTTGTTAAGGCTTGTCTTCTAAAAATATTTATCTCAGTTTTATAGGTGGAAGAAGTTGGGCTAAAAGAGAAACAGCAACATTCTTAGACATGGGTAGGAGCTATTGTTATATTAAATAAGCCATTCTTTATTTTTAGATGCCCACCAGTAAATGATGCAAAAGATAAAAGTATTGTACTGGGAGGGCTACTTCAATATAATATTTCACCCCACAATTGTCACCTAAATAATTTTATTATAACATGGTTTAAGGTCACTGTGGCGGAGAATCTGCTGTTGCCTGGAGTATGCATGTGAACATCAGTAACCTCTGTGTAACAAATAGCCCACAGAAATCCTTTTGCTTCCTCCTTTTAACTTTTGCCTTCTCTTTACTGAACCGTACTACTGAATTTCAAATACAAACCCACTTAAAATGGAAATAACCTCTTGTGGGCTGTTTCTTCAATGGTGTTGCTGAATACATCATAGCATATTTGGATTGCTTCCTATTAGTTTAAATTAATAGCAGGTATCAACCATTTTTGTGGTGCCAGATTTTACAAACTGCTTGACTGAAAATCATGTGAGTGCTGGTATAAATTCCAATTTTATACATGAGATTTTGCCCAGAAAAAAATACAGAAGCTCCAGAAAAAGGTACTTATGTTGGCCAGATCCGTGTTTCTTTCTTTTGTTTTGCAATATAATGATGATTTGTGATGCTGTGAACTTGGAAGTCTGCAGAGTTATTACAGAACAAAAAAACTTGTCTTAATGTTTTAACCTTTACTGTGGCACTGCTTTCATTTCAGAAGAATGTGTGGTCTGCTCTTGGGAATGGTGCACACACACGGAGAAGAGTCTTCATTCCCCAGACTATGTGGAGGTGTAAATAGAGCAATATGCAACCCTTATAATTGTATAGAGATTCACATGGCAAAATAGTATGAGTAAAATTTACCTAATGCAAACATATAGAGGAAAATTCAACATTGCTCTTCAGCTTGTGTAGTCATTCAGGATCTGATCCAAACCCCATTAAACTCAATGATGGAAAGACTTCTGTTGATGTCAGTGGACTTTGGAACAGGCCCTTAGGCTCCAGATGAACAAGATTCTTAAGTATGTGTCTAACTTTCAGCATTTGAGTAGTTCCACTGCAGTTCCATTGCTTATAGTTAGATACACGCTTAAGTATCTTGCTGAATTAGGGGCCTTCCATTACTGCACAGTAGGTGTCAAATGCTCCCATTTGTATATTTCATTGACTCCTTTACATGCACAAAGGTGTTCTGCTTGGAATATTGGGAGGAGAGGGTAATTGCATATTTGAGAGAGTTTGATGTTTGGAAATATATTTCTTTTGGTATAGTCTGATCTGGTTTAAAATCAGGAAGCAGGATCTTGGGTTTAAAGCATTGGATTCAGAAGATCTGGATAAAAATCCCAGTTCCTCCAGTGACTTCCTGTGTGAACTCAGGCTGGTTGCTTTATCTCTCTGTGCCTCAGCCCACATCTGGGGATATAATCATTTCTTTCTCCCACCCTTTGCCTGTCTGGTCTATTTAACACTGTAAGCTCTTTGGGGCAGTGACTTTGTGTGTGGATAGTATTTATCTCCATCTTGGTTGGGGGCTTTGGCTGCTACTTTAATACAAACAAAGATAAAAAGAAAAATAGCAACTACTGAAAAAAACATGATTTCTGCAACTTCATACATGTTTTGGCTGACATGTTTTTGCAGCAGCCAGAAACGTGGTTGATCTCTCCCTGTTCAGTTTGAATACTAACGAAGTAAAAGCACATTTAGGTCAACGGGATCCCTAACGATATATTAAGTTGATGAATCCTGAAAATTATTTAGACTCCTAACTTCTATTTTAAACAGTGGAAGTTAGGAGCTTAACTAAATACCTTTCAGGATCTGGGCCAAAATGTTTTAATTACAAGGGAGAAGAGGATTCTTCTGGCATCTGGAGTTCAGCCCTAAATAGTGACTCTTACCCCATTATTGAAATTCCTTTGAGGTCCATGCTCTGTGTCTAGCACTTCCAGTTTGCATTGCTGAGAAACCAAAAAGAACACAATTAGAATGTCCTGCTCCTTTCTAGTTCAACAGTGGATTGTAAGATCTGGGGCCTGTGCAGTTGAACAGACCCAATACACAGGAGTATTTGGGTGAACGATGAAAGCCCCTTCCTGCTTTTGTTTATTTGCCTTTTGAGTGACTCAAATAAAAATGTAATTGAATTAATTAATGTATTTATTTTATTTTGGTCCTGAGTCACAGCTCCCAGAAGGAAGGCATGAGCAATGAGGGAGAGAAAGGGAGATTGATCCTTGTATTACAGAGCTCTCTGCTGAGACTTCTGGCTTCCAGCTGCCTCTCTGGGCACTTCCTACTTGCAAAAAGAGACCAGACCTGGTCACTTCACACCTTCATTCTTTTCTTATATTTTCTTCAGGAATGAAGGGGCCCAGAAAGAAAAATGGTGGTAGCTCTGGCAGGGAAGAAAAAAGCGGGGAGCAAGGAAAAGAGGCAGAGGAGCTGACAAGGGAGCAGGAGAAGTTGGGCAGAAGCAGTGACCCAAATAGGTGGTTGGCACACAGTGGGCAAGAAACAGCCTGCTGCCTCTGGTTGGGCAATGGGGTGTCGAAGGAGCTGGCTGTGAGGAGGCAGGGGTTGGAAATGGCAGAGCTGGCTGAGTTGAATTCAGGGTTCAATGCAGCTGACATTTTCTGGATTTTAATTTTGCAACAAAAATTTCAGTGACAAAAATGGGTGAACAATGTATCTTTTTCCCATCTTGCTTTTTGCCCAGCTCTAGGCAGTAATCCAGCCCAAGCACCTATTCTCTCCCGCAGACAAACCAGAGGAGGAGGAACTTCTACCACTCCTCAGGCTTTATGTTCCTGGGATTCATTCTGAAGGCTTCACATTCCCTGAAAGCAATAGTTGGCTTTCTGCACTGTTGTCAGCAGTCTGTATGGTTGGGTTTAGATTTGCCTAGTATCAAAACTAGGGTGGAGAAATAGGCTTTAGGTAGGGTGACCCTATTTCTCTATGCTGAAAACAGGACACCTAGTAAAATTACTCATATTAAAGTGAGTTCAGTGGCAATCAGTTCAAACTATGTAGTACAAACATTCAAATTAACATCAAGTTGACTGAGCTGGATTCTTGTTATTTACCTTTTTATCTTTAAAGGCTTAAGGGTTGACTTGGGGAGGGGTGACACATATACCCCAACCCTTCCCACCCACATGGGAGAGGACACACACAGACATACGTACCCTTCTCTCACATGGGGGGAAAGGGAATGGCCGACCAACCCAACCCTTCCTTACTGGCGCTCTCCACCCTCCATGCCTAGCTGGGCTCCTGGGACAGACCCCGCCTCTTCCGGTACCTGGTGCCTCATCTTCCTGAGGCAACACGTGGTGGAGGCACGCTGGGTCACATGCCCATCTTCCCAGTTTTCTGTCAGAGTTTACATCAGAATGTAGCCAGCAGCAGCTTTTTGGCCTTGCGCAGGAGGGAAGGAACGGGAGGTGCTTCCAGCCACAGAAGAGGAGGAAAAGGGGAAAGGGATGAGCTGGCCTGCCATCTTTTCAGAGCTCATCTGTTTTTCTCCCACCCTGCCACCCAGTGGGGCTGGAAGCAGTGTTGAAAGGTAGCTAACGCCTTCAGGTTGCTGCTGGCCAACGACATAACCCAGTCACCTCAGTGCAGGCACAGAGGGGTTAAGCCCTAAGAATTAGGATTGTCAACCCTCCAGTATTGACATGGAGTCTCCAGGAATTAAAGATTAAGAACATAACATAAGAAGTCCCTTCCGGGTCAGACCAAAGGTACATCAAGTCCAGTATCCTGTTCTCTGACAGGGCCAATGGTAGATGTCCCAAAGGGAATGAACAGACAGGTTCTTATAAAGTGATCCATGCTCTGTCACCTAAGCCCAGCTTCTGGAAAACAGAGGCTAAGGACATCATTGACACCTCCTTTCCAAGCTGAAAAGTCCCAGTCTTAATTTCTCTTCATATGTAAGCTGTTCTATACCTGTAATCATTTTATTGTCCTTTCCTGAACCATTTCCAATTCCAATATATCTTTTTTTGAGATGAGGTGCACACAGTATTCAAGATGTGGGCATACCATGGATTTGTATAGAGGCAATATGATATTTTCTGTCATATTATCTCTCCCTTTCTTGATGATTCCCAATATTCTGTTCACTTTTTTGACTGCCGCTGCACTTTGAGTGGATGATTTCAGAAAACTATCCACAATGACTCCACAATCTGTTTTTTAATTAAAGATTATATCATGTGATGAAACCTCCAGGAATACATCCAACCAAAACTGGCAACACTACTAAGGATGCATTGGGCACCAGAGCCCAGGGAACCTGGCTGCAGGGGTTTCAGCAAAACTGACCAGAGAGGTGGCTCAATAGACAGCAGGCGAGGGTGGCTAGGGGTCAGAGCAGTCCCATACTCCCTGGGGGCAGGACCCAGGGCAGGGCGGGTGGGTGAAGAGGGTTCTAAACCCCTGCCCCAGGGGCTGCTGTGGAGCCTGCAGGTTTGGGGTGTGAACAGGCTGGAAATCCCTTCCTCCCCGACCCACTCCAGAGCTTAGCTGAGGGGCGGAGAGGCTTCCCTGTGCCAGCGCTGTATGGGGTTTGGCACATGCAGGACTCAGCTACTCTTGGCCAGTGCCCTGGGCCGTGGGGTCTTTGGCTTTCCCAAGCACTGTCTGGAAATGGTACGGGGTGGAGGGTGGAGCTCTCCTGGTTGAGAGCCAGCTTGCAGGCGGGCTGCACTGAGGGACCAGCGTGTGGGGGGAGTCGCTGGCCCTGGACACTGCATCTTCGCCCCACACCATCATGGTACACCCACCTCCATCATCAGTCACTGGACCACCCTCCTTCCATTCACCGCTGGTGAGCAGGTGGCTGGCGAGCACAGATCTGGCCCAGGACCCGCTATATTGCTGGTCAGGGGGAGACAGAAAATATGGGACAATTTGCCCGTTTAAAAAAAAAAACGTCAGGACACCTGCAGGAGGACTTTAATACGGGACTGTCTCTTTAAAAACAAGATGTCTGGTCACCCTAGATTTAAAGGCTGTACATGCTGTCCCATTACTTAGAGATATTAAAATTACTTTTGCTTATGTTTCTGGATGAAGTAGAATGACCAAAGGAACATGAATAATGGGATGTACATGTGTGCATATGAGAGAGATGCCTGTGCATCTATGCATGGGTACACACATACACCCATTTTCTCTGGCAAAGAGAAAATAACACAGAGAGAAGGAGTATCTTGAAAAATTAGACCAATACTTTGCAAGCAAAATCTATATGTGCTTTATGCTGTGCTGGATCTGGATGTTATAGTCCCTTTTTATGGGGCTCTATACAAATATTATAACAGGGCTCTGAAATCCTTCCAAATGAAGTCAGTACTCACGATGACCACTCAAAGACAATCTGCAGACCAAAAATCATCCCATGATATTATTCAGCAAATAATTCTGAGTAATAAAGAAGTTTAAGAAAATTTGAAAGCTTGGGGATAATGCATGACCAAAAAAAAGGCTATATTCATGGAATGAATGAGCTGCTTGAATCATTTACTCATCTCTGATTTTAGCACAGATATTTTTAATTTATGTAGCTGATACAGCTTTTCTTATGCAGATATTTAAATGTAATCATGACTTATGAAGCATCTAAATGTTCTACATGCAATAATTAGCACTGAGTCATCATCTTTCTCAAATATGGGGAATTGATACATAAACATCTTGTAATCTTGATTTCCTTTATGACAGCAAGAGTCTAACTTCAAACACTTGCTGCAACTATTTAGAGGTTAATTTAAGTTAAGGTAATTCAAATGCTGGCACAGAGCTATGCATCAGGCCTTTTAAAAAATCTCAGTAGCATGAAGGGATTCATATTTTGCTAATAAAAACAAACAGCTGTGTCCCCCATATGGTATTCTCTTGTAAAATATTTACATTTGAAAGGCGCCCAGACTCCTTGCAGTAGAACACAATTTAAACAATGACTGAAAGTGAACAAAACATTTATTGTTGTCAGCTTTGATTGCAAAGGATCTTAACGTACACCTTTTCCCCCCCACTCTGCATTAAGCTATCATCTTGTTACTGGAGAAAATGCCTTTTCAAGTAACTCGCGACTGTAATAAATAAATAAATAAATAAAATACCAGAAAGGCTCAGTGTAATGCAAGGGGTTGTAAGATTTTGGTGGAGTCAAAGGATGTGTGTAGGAAGAGAAATATTGTGGACGAACCAGAAAAACAATGAAAGGAGAGAATGAGTTATTAGGACATGAAGTTTTATAATGGTTTGCTATTCTAAACTGCAGAAAAGTTGGCTCTAGATAGTTCTCCTGGAAGCACCACCACTTCTTAGTTAGTGGCAGCAGTTTCCTTCGCTGTGTGTCTGCCAGAGTCTATCTTTTTTAGCCCACTGGAAGGATAAATGTTAACTTTCCAGCTGGAATTGCTCTGTTTGCTTTCACAGTGAAAACAGAACTAACAATTCTGGTAATGTTATTAAAAAATATTTGTCATGTCAAAAAGTCTTGCTGCCTGTAATTACATTTAAACATCCCAAACTGAATAGCAACATTCAAACTCAGCTAGAGTATTTGATTAGGCTCTGTTAATAGTTACTAATGGATGTGCAGCTTTTTTGTATGACTCTAGGGAGAGAATGGGAGAATTAATGGCAGTCTTATTTGGAAAACTGTGAATGACTGAAGAGGTCTGAGGGCTTGAATCTTGAATTATCCTGTTTGAGTTTGTATATAGTAAGACTAGTGTCAGCATTGTTCTGTAAAACAGGGGGTTCTTATTTTTACAATTAAGACAAAATCTTAATAAAAATTAGTTTTTATTGTCTATTGGTGGGTTTGGAGTATTTTTTATTTTTTTAGCATCTGTTTTGTCTCAAACCATCAGAAATCTCTTTACAGGCCATGTTTACTGTTGATGTTATCCTCTGTAGTGCATCAGGTACCTCAGTCTATAGAATTCAAACAGAGAGCTACTATTAAAAACTCAGCTTCATGTAGCTGGGCACATGGTCTCCTGAGTTTGCCAGAAACCTATCTTAATTTATTAAGAGGTTGTAACTTACTGGAAAGTTGTACTACTTTAAATATACTGGCATAGATAAAGCATTCTAACACCCCTATACCAGTATAAAGGTGAATTATGCTGGCATAGCTTCTTCTTGTACAGTAAGGTAAATAAATGTATAAGGCAGCTTCATACCAGTGTAACTGTATTTGTAAAAAAATCTGACCCTTAACCAGCATAGTTGTAACAGTTAGGGTTAGGTGGAAAATTTTATGTCAGACATTTTTTCATGTGACAATGCCATTTTGATGAAACCAGATTTTTTTAAAAATCAAATACATGTTGACAAAATTTCATTTAGAAAAAAATTGGAATTTGCGGAGATGTGTGGAATGTCTGGTTTCAACATTTTTTTTCAAGTAGATGTTTTCATTTTTTGTTTTGAAGCTATTTTAATTTTGAAATGTACTTTATATAAAAAATGTAAAAGGTTCAAAATAAAAAGACAATGTTTTAAATTAATCAAAACAAAACATTTTGATTGTGGGGGGAGGAACTTGCTTTGAGTCAATTTTGTTTTGCGAAAAGCTTAAAAATATTGGCTTTGTGCCTAGTTCAGGATGGAAAATCTGTTTCCCAAAGAACTCTAATATGGATATAAACCCTTTGTGTAGACCTGGCTTTTAGTGACTTAAGAAAACTGTTGAAGTGCACTGTTATTACCACTTTCAAGGCTCTGATTCAGCAAAACATGATTCATCATATCCCTATTCAGTAAGGCATGTAAGTGCATGCTTAACCTTAAGCATATGCTTAAGTCCATTCCATCCAGTGATACTTGGGCATATAATGTTTAAATGTGCGTAAACCCTTTCTGAATAGGCTGATATTACTCACATACTTAAAGGTAAGCATATACTTAATTGTCTGTGAAGCCACCCACAGAGCATCAGGTATCCAGTAAGTAGTGAAAAACAAGACGGAGTAAGCCATTTTAGCCCATACAGTGTCAAAATATTTCCCTTTTGCTTTGTCTGTATGTTCTTGACATTATTAAGCAGTTGGGAACTTTCCCATTCATACTAAAAAAGCTATTTCCTTTTCATTTAGTTATCAGCTCCATCTTGAAGCACATGTTCCTCTTTAAGTAGGAATAATTATGTACTCTTGGTGGAAGGCTATAATATTTTTATGTGCTTTTTGACAAGGAGCAAGGACAAAGATAGTCTGAAAAATCAGCATCTTTTACTATATGGAATGTTTGGACCTCAGGAACACTCTATATTTGGAAATAATAAATTACCAATGCCTTGAAAAAAGCCAAAGACATATGAATGTTAATTTTATTTTATAAAAAGAGCATAAGAATAATATTTATGACACTATCAGGCCATGGAATAACTTGGAGGATCTCTTGTTTTTCAAATGAGGAGATTCAAAGCTTTATGATTTTAAAATGAATGTTAATTAATAAATGGAGTCATAAGAGAGCAAAGAATCTGCAGGTGCAAGCTGTGTGGTAGGTTAAATGGTAGATCTGCAATCCTAGAAGAAGTGGATGCTCTGTTTCCTACAGATCATCCAGCAACCATTAAAAAAACTCAATGCAGTAAAGGAGCTATTATTTCATACTGAACTGGAATCTATATAAACACATTTGCTAGGTTTTTACTTCCCTGGATCTCTCCTTTATGTTTTCCGAGGGTTTCAGAAGTTGTAGCAGGAGGTCAGTAACACTTTCAGGAGGCAGTGCTTCTGTAGCAGAAATTAAAATAATTTTTAACCCCTTAACATTCACGGCTTGCACTTGTCATGTCTGTACTGCCTTGGAACAGCTGTTGGTAACTCTGAGGCTGCCAGGCTCTAAGTGCACAAAAGATCAGCTCTATCAAGGTTATGATCCAGTGTTAATAGTGCTGTCATGTATTGTGTGGCTACCATGTGACTTCCTTTGCTTTATCTTTAGTACTGGCTGGTGCAATATTCTCATCAAAATGCTTCCTTGCATAAACAAGGATTGTGGAAATTTAACTTTCTCTTTTATTGAACCAGCCTGCTTTGCTTTTACCATCAGAGTGCTTGCTTAATTTTTTTTTGGTCACTGATGGGGAAAAGAGTGTAGGTTTCAATGTATACTACTCCCATGTAACCTAAATTACAGCTAGTTGACATTTGAAAGACATAGCTGCCATATGATTTTCAGGCAGATAGTCAAGGTTCTTTTTAAATTGATGATAGCCATCTTTCCTGGGTATTTTTATTTGTCTGGCTCATCCAGGAGCACTACCGAGTCTTATCCCTTGCAGAATAAAACTACCTGCCTTTTCAGTGATAAATATTTTTAAATATTGCTTTAAAGCTCAAAGTGCCTTTTCTTCATTCTAGTGAAAACACTTAAAACATAATTGATATTCTAGTTATTGTAATAAATTTATGACCAGCTACGACTTCATTGTTGTAACTAGACTGCATGCCATGGCGACTCTGAACTCTATGGTGGCAGCAAGGTGGAACAAGTAAGTTTATGCCAGCTCTAAACGCACACACCCTATACTGCTAACATCTAGAGTAGCCTCTCCATTGGGTGTTAGCAATATAGGACCAGTGGCACACAATAATCTGCATTGTAAAAATTGAGTAAAATACTGCTTCATTTGTTTGCAATGCCTCCTCTTTTTCCCTTCCCAACTAGTTCCTCATTGGCTACCTCCTCTTCTCTGTCTGCAGCTAGGTATTACGGAGCATTCAGAGTCCTAGAGCTCTCCTGGTCTGGATGAAGTGCACCTTGTTTTCTCCCTCTCAAATGTTTGAGCACATGGAGAGCATTGACCCCAAAATACCCTTTGTTCTGTGCTCTGCAGAAAATACCCATTTAGAAGGGAAATGTTAAAAAACACAGCGCAGTTAGGTGCCCAATTTCTATTGAGTATGATAGTCAGGCCAAGATTTTCGGATTTAAGAAGTGATTTCTGATGCCCAATCTTAGACTCTTTAAAGGGGCCTGATTTCCAAAACTGCTAAGTATCCATTCCCTGAAAATTGTGTCCCATTAAAAAGTATCTCAAATTGGGCATCCAAAAACTGAGGCACCAAAAATCACTAGTTGCTTTGGAAGAATCTATGTCTCTAATTTCCCATAGAACCCCAGAAGATAGGCAAAAACAGGGAATGCACCAACATTATAAACATGAAAACACTGTGTGATACTGAAAACATAAAATATCATTTACTTTCTTGCCAAGTAGCCTGGGCTGAAAGAGAGGAATGAGACCACACCCACATATTAGTGATGGCAGCACTTAGACACATGTTGAAATTCTAGCCAGCCAATTCTGTTTCATTACTTGGTGAGTATGTTTTAAATTGAAGTTATAAAAAAAGCTATTAATATGACTCATTACCAAATTCAGAGAATATCTTTAATGGATATTTCTTAGTCATGCAGATAATAGAGGCTACCCTTTGGAGAGTTTCCTAAAAGGACTCTCCTTGCTTCTAAATTGTCTGTTAGTACCATTACAAAAAGAGTGATAGGGATATGCTTAAACAAATGTGTGCATTGATTAAAAAACCTTTGGGATGCTTAAAATGTGGCTCAAACACCTTCACATCACTGTTGGTGCCTGTAAAGTTTGCCAGGTATTTGGAATTTAATGAATGCTGCACAAAGTACTGGTCCCATCCTATGGAATCCAGAGGTAAAGGGCACAGGATTTCAAATTCATATTTGCAAAAGAAACCTAATTCTAAGAGCTATGTCTGTCCAATCATGGAATACTGAAGTATCATGTTACCTATGTCATGTGTCCAGTCAACCCAGCTGGAATATTAGTTGCTTGTGACAAACAGCTTGTGAAGAAGCTACTTACTATAGAAGTTATTAGGCAGATTGTTCAACTAATGAATACACTTGGGAAAATGGTGATCATGATCAAAGAAGGCAAAATGTATTGAATGACTTATTCGTTATTCAACCAGCTCTAAGGAAGTTCCAACCTTCCCTCCTTTATAATTGACTATGGGACTATTGCCTCTACTTGAGTGTCTGTAATTCATGGGACCAGACCCTCAGTTGGTGTAAATTTCAAGTAGCACCACTGATTTTGATGGAGCAGTGCTGATTTGTATTGTGTGAGCATATGGCAAAATAATGAAGTTCATGTGATAGAAGCTTTTGGGATGATTTTATTTTCCTTGCATTGAACTGAGCGTTTTGCCTGAGAACTGTGATTTCTTTGTGTGTTCCCAGTGCTCTCTTCTTGTATTTATTCTTTTCTGCTCTAATCTGCAAGACTCACATGATGCTTGTTTTTCAAGTGGTATTGTAGAGTAGCCAAGAATGGAATGAAGAGAAACTATGCAGTTGTCAGAGGCTGGAAACTAAGTAGTGGATGCTCTGTTATATGTAGCTAATGTAGAGGGTGGTTTATTACCATTGTCTTCTACAAACTGCCATCATATGTAGCATACTACCTGTCTTGCTGTACACGGATGTTCCTGCAGAAATCTATTGAGTTGGATTCCTCCATCTGTTCAGGGGCCAGTTTCTGTTCTCACTTTCACTGGTACAGATCAAGAGTAAGTTTATATTGGAGACAATTATTTACATTGGTCTAACTGAGAGCAGAATCAGCTCCTAACAGCTTTAAAAAAGAATTTGAACTTTCAGTGAGATCTTTTCATTGCTGATCTGAAAAATGTTTTTTAAATTATGATTTAAAACATATTACATATAAGGCATCTGCTGAAGGATATTTGCCCTCAGTAGTTTGCTAATGTTCTGGTAAGTTTAACAGACTTTGTATTTGGATTCATGACTGTTTATGCTGTCTTCTACTAGCTGATCATTGTCTGTGCTGCTTTGTGACTTGTGAGACGTGGTTATGTGTAATAACACTCTTGGTCCTTCATACTAAATGAATGGGCCAAATTCAGAAGCAGAGTTGCAGAAGGACTGTAAAGTAGGTCCAAGTGTATAAATTAGTGATTTCAAGGAGGGTGTGGCTCCAATTTGAATTTCTTTTGGACAGAATATGCAAAATAAGGCTCAGATCCTGCCCCACTGAAATCAACGGGAGGAGGATCAGGCCCTAAACTGGATATGAATCCTACATAAGCCATGGTGAAGTAGTCTGGAAGGATGGGTATTGTCCAACCTGACATACAGAGATAATCAGAAAAGCAGCACACTTAGGGTGACCGGGTATGCGGTTTTTGACCAGAACACCCATTGACTTTCCGGTTGGTGGTGCCGTGTAGTGGAGCTGGCAAGCTCCCTGCTAGCCTCCGTGCCATGTGGCTTGCGGGAAGCAGCCGGCATGTCCCCACTCTGGCTCCTATGTGTTGGGGCCGCCAGGGGGCTCCGCATGATTCCCCTGCGCCAAGCACTGCCTCGCACAGCTCCCATTGTTTCAGGAACCACAGGCAATGGGAGCTGCAGACGGGGCAGTGCACAGAACCACCTGGCCACACCTCCACATAGGAGCTGGAGGTGGGACATGCTGCTGCTTCCAGGAGCTGCTTGAGATAAGCACTACCTGAAGCCCATGCCCCTGACTCCCTCCCGAGCCCCAACCCCCTGTCCCAGCCCTGATCCCCCTCTCACACTATGAAACCCTCAACCCCAGCCTGTTGCCCCCTCCTGTACCCTAAATCCCACATTCCTGGCCCCACTCCAGAGCCTGCACTCCCAGCCGGAGCCATCACCTCCTCTCGTATCCCAACCTACTGCCTCAACCTGAAGCCTCCTCCTGCACTCTGAACTTTTCATTTTGCCCTCCCTGAACCCTGCACTCCTGGCCAGAGCCCTCACCCACTCCCATACCCCAGCTCCCTGAGCCAGCCCGGTGAAGATGAGCGAATGAGTGAGGGTGGGAAGAGCAAGCGACAGAGGGAGGAGGGATGGAGTGAGCAAGAGTGGGGCCTCAGAGCATGGGCAGGACGTGGGCGGGGCCTCATAGGAGGGGCAGGGTTGGTGATGTGGCCACAGTGTTTGATTTTGAGCAAGTAGAAAGTTAGCAGCCCTAGGTTCACTGACAGCACACCACACTTTGTGATGGGTAGGCAGCTAAACCCAGAGGAATGAAAGACAGAGAGAAAGAAAGCCTTGCAGTTACATACATAGGTGACTGAACACAGCAACTTCATTGAGGGTTGCACAATATAGGAGGAATTCTATAAAATCAGATACGGAGGATTGCTTTATTTTATCCTATTTCTCACCCCTCTGCCCCAGAGATGCACCTACTTGCATCGCCTCTGAATTGCTTTAGTATAACCTGACACTTGACATGGCTGAAAAAACACTTTGTTTTTCACCAGTTGCATACATCCTTTCCCAGTTACACCCACCCTCGTCTAATCCATGAATGATTAATGATATTAGATTCTATGGGGCAGACTTTTCAGAAGTACACACAACATCAGTTGAAGTCAGTGGGAGCCGCAGGCCATTTTCACTTTTGAATATCCAGGCCACTTGTGAACGCTGATGAATTTAAAACTGGTCCAGACTAGTGCACTTTGGCACTTACATCCCATTTCCTGTCTGCCCAATTTGTCAATTACTGAACATCTCCATTTCTTTCAGCAGTGATTATAACCCAATGTTTGTTGTTATTCTGAGATTAATACACTGCTGAAACTTCATCTTTCCTCACATCCTCTTTCCTAGATGTAATGCATTTACTTCTGGGTTAATCTGTAACACTTTTCATTATGATGTAGCCTGAGAACGTCTAAAAAAAGGACTGTATTGTATCTGCCAAGAAGCTAGAGGAAGAGGATATACAGAGCTTCTTCCTCTTGCATCCCTTCCACTTCCACCTCTCACAGAGGCCAGCCCAAGCTGCAGTCCTAGTTTTTCCTTAGACATGGATTTGTCCTTGCTAGCACCCTTCTGGGTACTACCCACTTCAAAAGGAGTGGGGAGGATATAGTGTCTAGTTTCTATCCCTCTGTCTGCATTTACCAGTGGTGTTAGCCAGTGCAGATAGAGGTGCATGCTGTACTGCCCTAAGGACTGGATCCAGAATGTGCTTGTGGTATGCCTGTGAGCTCTGGAGGGGATCATGCTTTCTTGAGGCACAATTCCTCTGGTATTTTCCTTGGATGGGGCAGCTTTGCATCACTCTCAGTGTGAGCCAGTGCTAAATGTCACAACTGAGCCACAATGTGCTGAACAAAAGCCTCCCAATGGGGAAAAGTCCTTTCTTTGTCAAGGCACTGACATTGAGAATCCTGTATTTGCTCATTATCATCTAAATATACTGTATGCTTCTCCCTATCAACCAGTGTGCTATGTCCTTGTCAGAATAACGATGGATGCCTGATAGCAGTCATTTCTGGGAATACAACTCCCCATGCTGCCATGTTATGCATTCATAAGGTAATTACTAAAATGGAGACGCCATTTTGATACTGGGTAATCTCACTAAAAATACGTGGCACTAGTGCTGAATTAAAGTGGAGCTTTTGCATACTCACGTATCTATATTTGAAACAACAGAATACAAGGCAAATCCAACATAGACAAAAATAGAAGGTATCAAAATTGCTAGATATCAGGTACTTTTTTGATAACATGTGATCACTTATAGGAGTCCTGTGTCAGCTATGACAATGGGCTGTAATGATTTTTCAGTAAACCATTTCCTGCACACTCTCATTCAAAGTCTGGGAATATCAGCCTAATTGCCTGAACTCTTCTTCTTTAAGTCTGTTTTAAAATGCTTAACAATTTATCTGAAGCTATATATTGCTACAAATTGACTACTGCATAAAATGTCTATCAGATATACCAGATGGTCTCTCTTCCTTTCCAGTTTAGACTCTGACATGGTTCTACTTCAGTCGTTTTCCGCATGATTCTAACATTCAGAGCAGCTTTGATTTTAGTTTCTTTCAGTCCCTACCCTGCTCCCCACTTTTCCTTTCCTTTGTCACTGGTGCTTGCTATGTCATCTTGTCTTCTGGGGTGCCTGCCACAAGGGACCTGAACTCCAGCCCATATACATTTAATTCACCAGCTAAAAATACGGAGATGTCATTACAGTCATTTCCACCCTGAGGGCAGGAAGCCTTGTGGGAATTTTACCATTTAATGAAATGCTTCTAGTGACACATTCTGAATGAGTATTAGTATCTTCTGGAAATAAATCCCAAACCTAAAAAGGAGGACAAAGTGTGTTGAACTAAAGTGTGGAAAAGTTTATTTTAAAATTTCTGAACATTTTCCCAAAATATACTGTATTAAGGCCTGATCCTTTGCACTGCTGTGCACCCTCAGAGAAAGCTACGTTTGTCTAAGGATATTTGCTGCACCTTTTCCCTGGGAGCTGAGGCCTCTGCAGACCAGGCATGTAATTCTGGGTGAGAGCCTGATATCCTTACTCCAGCAAAATTCTCATTAAAGCCAAAGTAGTTTTGCTTGAGTAAAAACTGAGAGTTCTGGTGTGGAACTACCACTAGCCCTGAGTAATAGCATGTGTTTGCATTGCCCTAGAAGCAGACCATGCATCAAACTGTGACTCAGGGTCACTGTGTCCGTCTCCCCCCACTCTCGCTTTAGAGGGGAAATAAGCTGTGCCAACCCTGTATCTGGTGCAGATTATGCCCCCCCTTCAAGCAGGCTCAGCTGTATGGAAGGGGGAGTAGTTGCTGCGTATAGACTACTTCGCCCTTCCTGCCATGCTGTAATCTGTAATGTATGTAGTCTGCTCAGGGGAAGAGAGAAGGAGAACCTTACTCCCTTTCACTCCCCTGTGAAAGATGAGCCACAACTTTGCCTTCAGTGAGAGCTTCAGGTTTTGTATCCTTGAGTTTAGTTGCTTTATGATACTGCAAATGGTGTTATATTAAAAGAGGGGCTTCTTTGTGCATCAGGCTTGCTCATGAAATTTACAATAAGCTTTAAGAGTTTCTTTGGTTGTGAATCTGAAGCTTTAAACCTAAACCCAGAAATGAGCAATCAAGGCAAGATTTTCTTCCAAGCCTCTCGATAGCTTGCTGCTAATGCCTATTTACGCTTTTTTCTTTCCAATGTATGATTTTTTTTTTGTTAAACCAAGAGGCCTCATCATGGCCCTAGGATCGCCTCCAGCCCATCTCAACAGGAGCTATGCTCGTGAGCAGAAATACTGATTGACTTAATTGACGGGTTTGCAGATCCAGATCCTTGACTATTGTGCTTATGTATCAGTGTGTGTTCAGCCAGTGCAAGGTAATTGTGCAGCCAATTAGTTTTTGTTCCAAACTTGCATGACAAAATATACTCTATTTTAATAATGTTCAATATTTGACAAACCACTAAAAAATAAAAACAGATGCAGCCATTATATGGCTGCTTACATTTGCCTGCTTCTACCTGCTTTCTTCAGTCATGAATAAAATTGTAGCTTGTTTAGGGACAGTTACAGACCCCTAAATATGGTGATTAGGCAAAATATATTCATCCGACTGACTTCACATAGAGGCTTTCATAAGCCTGTGCTCCCAGTGGGTAATTGTGAGACAGTGTGCAGACAGATATTAGAATTCAAAATAAAGGCAAGTCAACCTTAAAGGCAGTGACACCAGGGAAGCCATACGGCGTGCCTGTGTGCTCATGTACATGTGTGTATATGTTAAACCCTAATACTCAAATTAAAATGTATATATATTTATCTGAAATGGGTGCTTCTGGATGTTTCTATACTGATTCTTTTAAAAAATATTTCTCAGGGATTTAACTGCAAAATCTTTCTCCACCTGTTTATTTCTTGGTTACAGAAAACAAAAAAGAAGATGACATTGAGGAAGAAATTGTATTAACGTTTCTGTAATGGGGGAGAGAGGAAGCGTTCTGCCAAAAAGTAAAGGAAGGCTTTCGTACTTTGGGAATGACAGTGAAGTCAGTGGAGGAAGAATGGAGGATGTTTAAAGAATGTTTCATTAAGGTAATGGAGGTAACATGGCAGAATGAGTGGTAAGATGGAGTGTTTTCAGAGAACAAGCTGGTGGTAGGTAGGTACATCTAATGTACAAGAGAAGTTTTAAAAGAGAGGATCATTCAAAGAGTTTGAGGAAACTGGGCATGATAATGAGGCAGGCAGAATGCAAAAAAGGAGGTTATAAAAGCAATTACTAAGGCTAGAATGGAGGCTGAGGAGGAATTGTACAGCAAGCTGGAGGAAAATAATATCAGGAAACTGGTTTTTGGGTTGGCAAAAATGAGGAGCAATGAAGCACAAGGTATGAAGAAATCTTTGACCGAAGGATGAGAACCGTGTGGTGACTAACCCTAAAGAGGTGGTAGAGGAATGGGGAAAATACGTTTAAAGGCTGTTAAATAAGAAAAGAGTATTGCAAATGCAAACACCATTTCCATTACAAGGTTCTTTAATTTGGCATCTCCATAGCGCTCAGAGTTTTTATAAAATGCCTTTGGGTAGCAGCTCATTTGAGGAATTACTTTATTTTTGGTTAACCTTATTTGGATGATTGGCTACTGAACGCCACTGTGTGCAAGGACTTGTTAAGCTCTATTGTCTTTACAACAAATCTCTTTTCAGATGTCAGGCTTCTCAACCATCCAAAGTCAGTTTTCTGTCCTTTTCAAAGGATTCCCTTTATAAGCTCCATACTGGACTCTGTGAAGGGGAGAGCCTTTCTACCAGAGGACAGCTGTCTTAAAATGATCCAGTATCTGTTACAAATTTAAGTGTCCCTTTCAGAGTGTCAAAATCTTTTTGGGTTTCATGGGCTTTATGTGATTCCATTTGCTGGTTTGAGAATGAGACTTATGTAGCACTGGATGTCTCAGGTCTACAGACCAAGTTGGGCCAGCTTTCAGATGTTGATCACTATACCTCAGAATTTCATAGCTTCCCTGAAATGGTGAGGAGACAGCCCTACACATCAACAAGTTGGAATTGAGAGCCATTCATCTGGCCCTCAAGTCGTTCCTTCCTCACTTACAAGGGTGGGTTGTGCAGGTGGTGACAGAGAATACATTGCTAATGTATCACATCAACAATCAGGGAGCTGTCTTTTATGCAGAAGCTATAAATCTATGGGATTGGAGAATTTTTACAATGTTTATTCTATGGCCTTGCACCTGGGAGGGGAGAACAACCCCTGTTGGATTCTTTCCTTTAGCACTTCGGAAAGGGCTTGATGTATGCTCTTATGGCTGATGAACATTTCACTTCTTTTCATAGAGACAAGGTAGTTCTTAGACCTGATCCCAGATTCTTATCTAACGTGATGTTTGATTTTCACATGAAGCAGACAATTAATTTGCCATTTCCACCCCGCCCCAAACCTCATTCTAATAAGGAGAAATCCATCCTACACACTTCAGATGCCAGAAGGACCATCACTTATTTAGATAGAATTAAGTGTTTTTGTAAATTGTCACAATTGTTCGTGTCATACTAAAAACCACATGGGTTATACAGTTTCTGCCCTGATTGTCTCTTGGTGGATTAAACAATGAGTTACTGAATATTCTATGGTAGCAAAAGCAAATCCTGTAACTGCTTCAATTTGACCACACTCCACTAGTGCTGTGGTTTCTCCATCAGTTGTGTTAGGCGGGTGCCAGTTGGTGAAACTTGCAGATCTGCAACCTTGACTTCAACACACACTTTCACTAAGCACTTGGACTTCGGACTTGGCCTCTAGGGAAGATGCTGGATTTGCTAAAGCAGTACTTCAGTCTCTATTCAATTAGAACTCTGTTCCTCCCTCCAGGTTAGTTTTCAGCACTGCTTATTAGTTTATCCCATAAGTGGAAATATTCAGTGCCACTAGAAGAAGAAATAAAAGTTTCTTACTAGTAACTGACAAAGAGTCCTGTGGCATCTTAAAGACTATTAGGACTCTTTGTCGCTTCTGCAGATCCAGACTAATATGGCTACCTCTCTGATTCTTTACTTGTAACTGGAATTCTTTGAGATGGCTCTGCATATTCACACTTCCCACTGGCCTTCCTCTCTATGTCAGAGTCCTTGTTTGTTCATGCCTCCAGCTTTCATCCAGGACACACCACTTGATCCATTGTCTACAGCCAAGCTCTAAGATACAACCGCATTTTCTCCAATCCCTCAGACAGAGACAAACACCTACAAGATCTCTACCAAGCATTCTTAAAACTACAATACCCACTTGGGGAAGTGAAAAAACAGATTGACAGAGCCAGACAAGTACCCAGAAGCCACCTACTACAGGACAGGCCCAACAAAGAAAAAAACAGAACACCATTAGCCACTACCTTCAGCCCCCAACTTAAACCTCTCCAACGCATCAGCAGAGACCTGCAACCTATCCTGTAAGATGATCCCTCACTCTCACAGATCTTGGGAGACAGACCAGTCCTCGCTTACAGACAGCCTCCCAACCTGAAACAAATATTCGCCCGCAACCACACACCGCACAACAAAAACACTTACCCTGGTACCTATCCTTGTTACAAAGCCCGATGCCAATTCTGTCCACATATCCATTCAACTGACACCATCGTAGGACCTAATCACATCAGCCACACCATCAGAGGCTCATTCACCTGCACATCTACCCATGTGATATATGCCGTCATGTGCCAGCAATGCCCCTCTGCTATGTACATTGGCCAAACCGGACAGTCTCTACGCAAAAGAATAAATGGACACAAATCTGACATCAGGAATCATAACATTCAAAAACCAGTAGGAGAACACTTCAGTCTCCCTGGCCATTCTATTAAAGACTTGAAGGTGCCAATTTTAAAGCAGAAAAACTTCCAAAACAGACTCCAGCGAGAAATTGAGGAACTGGAATTAATTTGCAAATTGGACACTGTCAACCAAGGGTTAAACAGGGACTATTAGTGGCTTTGTCATTACAATAATTGAAAGCATTTTCCTAGTTAAATCTCTTTCACAGATTCTTATAAACTGTTAGACATTTTCACTACAAAAGATTTTTTTTTCTCCTGCTGATAACGGCCCATCCAAATTAAACAGCTTCTTAGAATTGGTATGGTAATTTACAATTTTTTTTTTGCTTTCTGTGTGTATATATACATCTTACTTCTGTTCGTTCCATTCTATGCCATCCGATGAAGTGGGCTATAGCCCACAAAAGCTTATGCTGAAATAAACTGGTTAGTCTCTAAGGTGCTACAAGTATTCCTTGCTTTCTTTACAGATACAGACTAACATGGCTGCTATTCTTAAACTTGCTTGTTCTGTGTCTCTGGCTTTGTGATGGGAGATGCTGCGGGCTCTCCACCCACTATATAGCCTCGCTTTAGAGCATAGGTGGTGATGAAGGGAAGTGTGGGGGAAGAAGAGGAAAATGTAACATGTTAGGCAAATTGCATGGAAGGGAAGATGAGCCAGACTTCAGCAAGATACTTAAGTATGTGCTTAATGTTATGCATTTGCTTAAGTGCCTTGCTGAATCAGGGCCTAAATAAAGTCTTTGAAACTCTTTGGTTAATCAGACAGTTCATACTGTCTTGTGTCCAATACAGTTTTCAAGCTAGTGTTCTAGAGCCAGAGGATATAGTTGGCTGAAAATAACTAAGATAAATGTTAGATCTGGAAGACTAGTCTAATCCACATTGTATGTTAACTGAAAATACAGTTTGTGTAAGCACCACCGAACACAAATAACATTAAAGAACTGAAAACAGCCCTTGTATACAATCTCAAAGATGACAAGTGTCAGGAAGAAGAGAGAATAAAGAAGCAGGGTATTGACATATTGCAAAATAAACCATTGATTCATGTCAGGCTGGTGACACATGAATCTTACAGTAACTAGAGACTGACTGGATCTGTATGCATCAGTTTGTTTTTTTCTGTGTCTCACAACATCTTGACATAAATATTAGTTCATTCGTGCTTTTCAGTTAAAGTAAGAAGTTCTTCTTGTTATGGATTCTCAGAAACTGGAAACAGAAAGCCTAACAACAGTGTCAACGACTTCTGATAATGTCTACTCTATTAAAAGTAAAAGATTCTGGAGGAAAGGTGATTTTGTGGTTAGAACAGGAATCAGGAGAGCTATGTTCAGTTTCTGTCTGCCACAGATTTCCAGTTTGACATTGGAAAAGCCAGTTAACCTGTGTGTGCCTCAGTTCCCCATTTTCTGCTTGTATGCTGCATTCCTTTCTTCCACCTTTGTCTGTCTTGTATATTTAGACTCAAAGTTTTTCAGAGCAAGGTTGCCTCTTCCTATGTGCAAGTATAGTGCCTAGCACAATGGATGTCTGATCTAAATTGGGGCCTTATGGTTACTTTTGTAATACAAATAATAATAATTTTCAACTCAAAATAATCGGCTCATAAAATGGGATACATCACAATGCTCTTGTACTCTCTCAGCTGATTCCTTCTCTTTGAAATTGATGAGGCCACTCTCCTCACTCCTGTGAAATCACCCCTCTTTCCTGTAAGCTCCAGTGTTGTCTTTAGTTCCATTAAGGCTTCCTTCTCTCTTCCTAATATTCCTTCCATCCCTTCCTGTTACCTGTAAGGTCATCCCCTCTATTCAGAGATTCTGCTAATCTCCATGCTGAGACTCCAAGATCAACTTTCAGTTCTTCTCAAAAAAACTGCAAGCCTAATTTTGAATCCAATCAATCAATGTTTGTTTTGATGTACTGAATATGGTGTGATCAATATGCCTTTTTTAAAATTTGTTTTGAATACTGGATGGAGGTTTTCAAAAAGACATGAAATGCTGCTATTTGAACTGTGTTTCAAGTTAAAAGAATACCACTTCAGAAAGTTTCTTTGAGGGTAGCTATATGGTGTGTGAAGCTGTAAAACTGAGATGCTTTTGGCTTTTTTATATACTACATCTTTAAATTTCTAAAATCTCTCCTTCTCTCAGGAATTTGGAAGCCATTTTATTCTCGGAATCACTGCAACTAGAGGAGACTCCAACCATGTGCTCTTTCTCTCTTGAAGACTTGACATTTTCCCATTCTTTTTTCCCCCTTTTATCTAAAATAAGCTATTTTGGATGAGAAGTGCATATTTAGCTCTTGGTGTCTGGAAACACCTAGTTACCAGAGGTGAAATTATACTTTCAGTCAAACTTATGCAATTCCATTTGAGTTCCTGTGAAACATTTTCACTTCTCACACATTCTTTCACAATCTCTGCATGACAGAACTGCTGCAGTTCTGCTGTAATTTGGTCCTGCCTTGGAGTGGGCAGGAAAATTTGGCCCTGCTTTCCACTCCCACCCTGCTTTTCCTGCTTCTAAGGCGTAACACCAAATATTATGGTAAAAAATTGATGCCATCTTTTCACCAGTCATAGATATTTCTAATGTAATTGTATAATCAGCTTTGTTTGATTGGCAGTATTGCTGACATAATGTTATACATTAATTCTGAAAAAAAGAGGATGTATTTAAAAGTCCATCTTTATCATATGGGGTTTCAATTTCAATGCGACTTAGATTCCTTATTAATTTATGCACTTTGGAAAATATTACATATAGTGAATAATTCATCCATTAATTTGAAATGCAATGGAAAATTGTTTAGGTCATTGTAATCTCCATTCTTTATGGTAGAGTTAGGTGACATATTAGGATCTGTCAAAGTTGTTTGCATTTTGACACAGTCATATTGCATGACTATGGCTGAGTGTGGAGGAGCTGAGGAAATTAAATACATTGATTCATTTAAGGTCTGAAGAAAAAGCAGCTTGTATCAGTAAAACAACTGTCATCTTCATTTGTAGACACTACAATAGATAGAAATCATTTTAAGTAGACGTTATTTTTTCCTGTATTGAAGAGTTTTTGCATTCAAGATAGTGACAAACAGAGGTAGTTCAAACTACTTCAGAAATCTGTTAATTGGAGGAAAGATGGGTATCCACTGTATACCTTGGACTGCTTTCCAGTGAGCAATATAAAACGTTCCTAATCTTTACAGGTGGGATTTTCTGAAGTGCTCAATGTTGGCCTAACTCTGCTCCTATTCAAGTCAATTGAAGTTTTACAATTAACTTCAATAGGTTAGTTAAGCCAATGCTGAACACTTTTGAAAATCCTATCCTAAAAAAATCTCTCATTCCATCTTGCATAATCCAACCATAATCACTGCTCATGGGCTACCAGTGTATATGGTTTCACAGAAGTAAGTGAAAATGTGATTTACATGGGTTGATGATCCATAATACAGAAATTAATTCAGACCTCAATTCTGCAAAGTTCTTAAACATGTATTTATCTTTAAGCATGAGTAGTCTCATTGATTTCATAGTTAAGAGCTTAAGTACTTTGCAGAACTGAGATATTGTATGCCATAAAGTTGCTGTACGCCATTTTGCTAGTACGCCATTTTGCTACAGAGCAATGTGCAGCCAGATCTTCAAACACTAGCCTCCAGTTTTGTGCCTACGCTTTGATTCACTTAGACTTATACGTGCCTGATTCAGGGGTCCAGTCAGCTGTTCAGATATATAAATGACCTACGACTGGGCAGAAATAGTGGCAGGTGCAAAAATGTACTCATGACTATTTGAGCCTACAAAAATGCAAGTGTAAAATCAGATGTCCTGTTCAGGGTGGGTTGAAAACATAGGTTTTCAAGGGCTTGAATCAAGGTCCACTGAGCTCAGTAGAAAGACTTCTACAAGATTTGATTTAGGTACAAGTGTGCATCAGTACTTTGGAATGCATATGAGATGGAAAATTGACAAGAGATAATAAGGAAACACAGCAAAATTATCTAGGATGTTGATAAAACCAATTAATTGGTAGAAGGAATGCATTTCTCTTCTTACATTTTATTTTTAACAGCATAATGCTTAGGGTTCAGAGGTGTTGGGAGGTGTTTTTCAAGAGTATTCCACATCAATGTTCAGAAGTTTGAAGCCTGTAAGTTAGGAATCAGAATATATGTCACTTGGCCTGTATTTTATTATGTGCCCTCTCTGAATAGGTTTTGGGGATTCATAATTTGAAAACTTAAGAATTTAACAAGGCAATATTAATTTAATGTAAATGCTACTTGATTTGAAGATTGGGAGGAACATTCTCTTCTAAGCTCTGTAACAAACTCATAGTATGTTTCACCCATGATGATTTTTTGAAATCTACAAAAGTTTAATGGACAGAACAAGTTCAGAATATACAGTGTTGATCCAACAGGTTCATAGTGGGTTTTGGTGGAACAGATTTCTGTTTGTACTGAGTGAAGTTGTTATCAGCAGGAATAATTCTGCTCTCAGTTAAACCTATGGAAACTCATTGACATTGCTGAGGTTAAAGGAATGTAACAGAAGGCAGAATTTGGCAAAAATTGAATGTGTATATGCAGTATAATATGTTTTGTGGTAAGGAATAACTGACTCCCTTTGTGAGCATTAGTCAGGAATTTGCCACTGATCATTCCTTTTTTCTTCTACAGTTTGGTTATGATTTTTTTAATGGATAGATGTGTTTTTGTCCTAGTTTGTCACAATCTTTTTAAAGTCCTCCTTCTGCATCTTCATTAGATATTAGTATCAGTGGTAACTCTCATTGTGTTATATCTGGAGTTGTCTGTACCAATATAATGGGATTTTTCTCCAATTTCATATCAGTAAATAAAATGAAAAACTGTAGCCCACTACAGATGAAGCAGCTTGCTTCCTTCTATCATGTGTGCGAATGTTCCTCAAGACACATGGATCATAGTAAGTACAACAAGGCAGGTGTCAAGTTGTGGAAGGCTCTTTGTAACGTGTGACGTATGATGATTCAGGATAACTGATCCTAAAGAACCCAATCCTGCACCCCTTATTCAGACAAAACTTCCATAGGATCAAGTAAGGTTTGCTTAAATGGCCCCTAAATACCCAGCCATTGGAAGAACTCAAATTTAACGGTCCTTTTACAAAGCTACTTTTAATTATAACTACACAAATACCTTTGGAATAAATGGTTGAAATGACTGACTCCTAGATTCACAGCCCAGTTGCCAACCAAACATTGTTAACTGATGGCTGGAAGCTTATACCTTATACCATGTTCTATATGTTCACAGTACAGATGGAATGTATTTACATTTCAGCATATGGTAGGATTACATAGGGATACTTTAATACAATATTTGTGCATATGGCTAGTGATTCACATGCTCATGCTCACATAAAGAGCCGCATTAGAAAGCTGTTTCATGGTATGGTCAACACAGTTATGTTTGAATCTGAAAGTCTTCTGCGTACGTAGACTGTTTTTAATGCTTTGTTTGACCTTTGCACTATAATACTAATGTTTCAGTGGATTTGGTATTGTTAGCTGAAATACAGTAATGATAGCTAATAAAATATCAAGTCTCCTGAGAATCTTAGGAAAAGAATTAGTACAATAGAAATATAAAACCTTTTACAACTGGATGAATGAGTATCTGATGTGATTTGGAGAAAGGTGTGTTTTAAAGAATTAGATGTTAGGGGCATTTTCCTCCTTCATTAATAATAGAACTTAGCATTTTACATGTTGAAAGCACTATACAGATTTAACTAAATCATCCTTAAGTTGCCTCTGTGAAGTAGGTAAATAAGTATTACTATCCCCATTTTACAGAAGGGAAAACTGGGGCAAAGAGACATTTAACTAGTTCACTGCCACATAGTGAATCAACAGCAGAGCTGGGATTAGAATTTAGGATTGCCAGTTCTGTGCTCAGTGTTCCCAGTGTGCTGCCTTTCAGCCACGGGGAGAGAGGTAAAGCATTTCTGGATGGTTGCAGGAGTCAGCTGCTTGTGCCTGAACACTCTTGCTTTACTGACTGACTAGGACAGTGTACTATTGTACTTCAGGGAAGTTTAGAGTTCATGAAAGCCCTGAAGACTGAAGTCATACAGCAAGTATTGCAATACTGTAAATAACAATACTGTGCCTAGCACTAGAGAATATCCATCTGGACAGATGAGGCAGAGTATATGCATCTCTGCACTCACTCAGTCCTTGTTGCTTTAGCCTGCCAGGGGGCCAGTCAGTGCTAAATATATTGGTAGCTTTATGATATGTATTGAGGCTGCTAACATTGATCACCAATTCCTAAACTATGGTCTCTGGAACAGTTGCTGGTGGTCCCCAGAAAGCCAGCTGGTTACTCAGTGTTGGTTCATTGCTTTGTTTCCAACTGTTAAATTATATTATAATATAGTTAAAGAGATTTAACTTCCTTGTTTCCAGGTAAGCAATTGTACAATTGCCACACAGAGACAAATGTGACTGGGAAGGGAGGCAGCACTCTCAGTTGTGAATGAGAAGGAAGATGTGAATGAGAAGACAATCTCAAAGTCTGAGAAGCCCTGTCATGGACTACTGAATAACCTGGAACGTGGAGTAGCAGCAGCAGCCGGGGGCTCGGGCAGCAATTTAAAGGGCCTGGGGCTCTGGCTGCCGCTATTGCCCTGGGCCCTTTAAATCGTCCCTGGAGCCTTGCTGCCGGAGCCCTGGGGGAGTGGCAGCTGGGCTCTGGTGGCAAGTTAAAGAGTCCGGGGCAGATAGTGGCAGCCGAGCCCCAGGCCCTTTAAATAATGCCAGAGCCCCGCCACTGCTTCTCCAGGACTCTAGCAGCAGGGCTCCCTGGACGATTTAATGGGCCCGGGGTTTCAGCCACCGCTGGAAGCCCCAGGCCCTTTAAATTACTGCCAGGAGAAGCCAGTCTGCCCCGGTGCAGCGCACTGGCTCTTGCCAGCACGCCATACAGGGGCATACTGGCTTACTTACACCTCTGATCACAACAGACCTGAGTTGAATTTGAACTGTGATCTAGAAATGAAAGACTCTATGTACATGTCCTAATCTCCTGTATCATTTGGTGCCCCAGAGGAGCTATTCTGGGCAGACTAATATACAACGCTGCAATGCAGCTGACTAGAACAAGAAAGGGTTGGGTGAATGCAAATGAAAAGTTAGGTAATTTTTTTTTGTCATGTGTTCTGTGCTCCATTTTTCATTTTCAGTGCTGTTAACACCACAGACTCATTTAAAACAGAATTGTTTATGTTTGAGCAGGATTGCTAAACTACAGCTGACATTAACAGCATTGATGATTTAACATTTATTTATAACCAGCCTGCTATCTAATGAAGGACAATGGTTTTGCTGGCAATCCAGGCCTCCTATTATTTAAAGGAGCCAGGCACAATTTCATGCAATCATGGCTTGTTGTTGTCTCAGAAAGCAATTAAAAGTTTAATTAAGATCAGCGCTTTCTCCTTTGGCTACAACCGTAAATATCTGAAAATGATCAGACGTGTCTGCAGCCTTTGGGATACAATGCTTGCAATGAATAGCGAACGTTTGCCAGATACTGAAATGAAGGAAAGTGTTGGCATGTATTTAAAAACCATATAAATGCTAAATTAAATCTTTTAGATCATATAATAATCTCCATATTTTTAAAGCTATTTTAAGTAGATCTGTCTCAGAATAAAACAAGAAGGGGAAAATAAAAGACATATACTTTAGACAGAAAAGCATTACTCATCAGACTTAACTTTAACGATCACAAAGCTTTTTTTAAAAAAAACACTCTGTAATACTGTAATGTAAACCATATTTCCTGCTGGATGTTTAGGACAAATAGAGCCAGTTGCTACAAGATATAATTAAGCTTACAAGTACAGTATAAACTGATAGGATACATTGAGATTCCAGCACAATAGCTCTGCTGGAAAAGATGTGTAGAAGTTAAGCACTGTATATGACACTGTCCTTCTCTCTCCATTATAGTTGGTTTAACACTTAAAGCTCAAGCCCTTAAAGAATTGTACAATAGTTGGCTTGTATTTTTTTTTCTTCCAAGAAGTTTTGGATGTATGGCATGTGCAAAGATTCTAATTCAAGGGAAACATTGGTTTGAGGAGGGAATGTACCAATGTGGGCCAGGATTAAGTGAGAGCAGATGTACAGATTGAAATCTAATATGGGTGTGCAGGGGGGAAATGCTCCCCTATTTTCCCCATACAAGTCCTGAATACATATTTAGCAGCTAAACTCCCCCCAGATCCATAACTTTATTTAATGAAAGAGCTGTCACATCTGCTGTGTTGCTGGAGTGGGAGCAAAATGGAGCAAGGAACTAAGGAAATGTAACCTTTTCGTATTGCCTCTCATGTTCAGGTCTTAGAGCCTTAAAAGCCAACCTGACCTGCAAAAAAGGAGGAACTCAGTTTTATTCAGTGGTATTCATCCTATAGGGCATGAAAGCTCTTGCAGACTAGATGATGAAATATTAAGGCTGTAGGATTCTGGGTGTTTTTCATTTGAGGAGGAAACTACAGTAATTTGTGTAATATTAATATTAGCAGGCTGTGTGCAGTTAATGATATCACAAGACCTTGATGTAATTAGAGCCAGAGAGCCATGTTCTGGTCAACAGCAGTCACATACACAACCCCTCAGACAGATCACTTTCTGCTAAGTGTTAAAATGATCTGTAGGGAATATGTGCACACAGGGGCTGTTGCTGGTCAGAGGCTCTGCTTGCAATATATGAGAGCCTGCACCCTCCTTCCCTGGTCCCACTTCGGAGTTCTCCTTCATGGCACCTGTTGAAAAGGTTTGGTTTTGGAGGAAGCCAGAACAACAGTGGAAAAACTCGCTCCCTCCCCCATATTTTCCTATCTGAGCATGGCTGTTCTGGCTGATACATACTGTTATGCACAGCATTGATAAGTATTAAGTATTCTCTGTATTAATAGCACTTTGTTTATAGAACATATGACCCAATGTTACTGGCTTTCTATGGTCATACAGAGGCAGATGTTCGTAAGCCTTAATAACCCTCTTTTATTCTGGTTTTGTAACTCCATCCCATCAAAATTTTATACTATCATGCCTAAAAATTTCATTTTTCTACAGCAAGAGAAAGGAGTAAAATTTCTCTTAGCCAGTTTTGAGGAAAGTAGCAGTGACCTGATCCAAAACGTGAAGGTGTTCAGATTTCCAAACCAAATACAATTTTGCCCCTTGCTATTATATCTATAATAGGTTGAAACAATATTTAGAACTTTTAAAAGTGTCAGAAACCAAATCTTAATTTTGCAGTTTGGCCCCGTTACTGATGAAGTATCCTTTCCCAGTGAAAAATCTCAAGTGGGCTATAACCAGCAAGACCTTTGGTTGGCCATTTATGTATCCTTCACCACAAATAAAATAGGAAGGGAACAAAAACTAGATAATTATATGGACACCAACATTATCTTTGTGAACATATGGTTTAGGATGCTTGATGACAGTCTTGTTAACATTGTTTTCTGTCTAAAACTTTATAACATGTTCATCATCTTCAGTTCTGAATTGAACTACTGGTCTCGAAATGTAAGATCAGGAGAGAATTGTCACCCATTACGTATGGAAAGGTTGTTTGGGTGGCACGTGTGCAATGAGGACTACAAAAAAATTGAAAGTCGAGATTCACATGTAATCACATGACTCCAGGAGGCAAGGGTTTAAGAAAAATACTTAATATTATGAGACTTGTAGTAAAACTGGGAGAGTTTGCATAATGTATTTGAACTATACGCTGTAAATGCAGGAGTCTGGGTACTAGTCTTGAACTGAATTCCCTCCCCAATCCTTTTTTTAAATTAGGTTTTTAATTTGCGGTGTTTCCAGATAAAAAGCAGGAGAGCAATGTTTGTCAGTTTTCCAGCAATATGATCTGTAGATAAGAATTTCATCACATTCAGCAACATTTCACGTTTCAAAAAGTTACAGTTTTGGAAATCGGAAATAATCTGAAGCGAACGTGTAACATGTTTGCCCAAGCTCAGTCATTTATTTGAGAACATTTAAATGGTCAGCACAATAACCTACAGGACCTTAAATGCGATCTCTTAAGCCAACTTAGAGCAAAGTCCATCATTACAAGACCACACAGCTGGCACAATTGTATCTGTCCAACCCGTAGTCACAAATATTTCCACCAGTTTGCCCCACTGAACTCCAGTGAAGGCAAATGGGAGTTTATTTGCATTGTAAATTGTGCTCCAGTTTAGTAATTTAGTTTCTGTCCCCCATTTTGCTTTGTTTTTTCTGAAATGATGATTTTGTGATAGTCACATCATTGTTGTAAAAGCAGGGGAAATAAAAATTCAAAACTGAAAAGAGAACTCCTTGGCAGAAAAAGCCATTTGAGGCCACTGGGGAGTTTCTGCTGTCACTTGAAATGACTGCTGCGTGGGAGGATAATAGAAAGGCCTGGGTTCTGAAATGTGATTAGGATAAACAAACACTGGTTCTTATCCTTTAGTTAGTCACAATCTAATCCAAGCAGCTCAGTGTAAAAGTGCATTTTTGGCCTTAATTGATATTTTACTAATCTCAGCACACAGGACGGAATGATCACATTTTGCTTTGACAACATAAAGATTTAATCTGTACCATCAAAATATAAACATTCCCTTGGTCACCCATCATAGTTTAAACACTGAGTTGCCATGATGGCTTAAATGGAGCTGTTTTTATGGTGAAAACAGAATTGTCAGTGCTGGCTGGGGGTGGGGTGGGGGAGTAGAGGGAGTCAGTAAGGGCTGCTTTCCCAGTTACTGGAATCACTTACATTATTATAGGTCTAATCTTGTAAGTCCTCTGTCCCCTGAATGCCTATGCAACCAGAGGGAATTCTGTGCACAAGGGTTTGGCAGGATTGGACCCAAAAGTTGTTAAAAATAGGCAGCTTGATGCCCATATAATTAGTACATTAATTGTGAAGAATTAGTCTTTAAGCATTGATTAAGTGCAAGCTCCTGAGGAATATCTGCTGAAATTTATCTTATTGATTATTTTCCTTTGGAGAGTTGAGTTCATCTTTGCTCTATTTGAGACCGGGGCTGCAATATAGATTGTGGTGCCAGAGTTCTCTCTTTGGAATCCATAATGGCTCTAAGAAAAGGGTTTGTTCCTCTTGTGCCCACAGTGCATCCACCATTAGCATAACAGCTGCTGTGTCTCTGCTGATCCTTCAATCAGCATTACACCAACTAGCAGAGAATAGCCGGAATAAAACAGCATTCTGGTCTTCCCCTCAGAACTGGGAGGGGACCCACCATAGGCGACTCTTAGAACATAAGAACGTAAGAATGGCCGTACTGGGTCAGACCAAAGGTCCGTCTAGCCCAGTATCCTGTCTACCGACAGTGGCCAATGCCAGGTGCCCCGGAGTGAGTGAACCTAACAGGTGAGGATCAAGTGATCTCTCTCCTGCCATCCATCACTCTCCTCTGACAAACAGAGGCTAGGGACACCATTCCTTACCCATCTTGGCTAATAGTAGCCATTAATGGACTTAACCTCTATGAATTTATCCAGTTCTCTTCTACCTTGGTGGTTTCTTATTGTGGGAATATTCCCTGGGTGTAGTTTATGCCCATTTTTAAAACAGCAATTTGGCTTACATGGCTGCGGAGAAGGAGAGAATTGGACCCAATTTGCCCCTAGTATGAGCAGCAGCATGATACTGGGTTCAGTTTACTTTGCTGCTTTTGCTGTGCTTCTGTACAACAGAAGCAATGGCAGGATCTTTCCCTCAGGGATGATTCTGCATGAGAATTTGAATATTTGAAGAAGGGAAGGATTCTGTCAGTCCAGCTCCCATTCTTCACATACAACATGCATTTATAATTTAGTGAACTTTATAGTATGTATGTGTTTCACTGTCTACTGCACAAAATCAGAGCTCCTCAGCTGTATGTCATTCAGAGCCCTGGACCACTAGGAAGAGCATTCTTTAGCTCAGATGGTATTGGCCTGTGCTTTTGAAGCTGTGATGGAAAATTGGTTTTCCTTTAACCTACCTCTGATCTCCCAAGTTAAGAATTTGTGTTCCCTTTATAGTAGCTGATATCACAATTATGGGAAAGTGAAGAGCAATGTAGAAAAATGATGCCTGCTCTATATTAAGAGTTTATGATGATATCTACTGATTTGAGAGAAAGACTGGCTTCAGGTTATTGTGTCTTCACATTATTCCTAGTTGCAAGACATTTTCAAAATTTTGATTACCAGAGAATTTCTGTCAACTGGATCAAATCTTGTATGTAATAATAAGAAAAATAGTATAATTAATAGCAGATTTTGCATTGCATAGAGCCTTCCATCAGACCAACTCAAGCCTCTTTTTCAACATTTTGGCTCTTCTGCTTCCATTTTATCCCTGAACAAGGAAGTAAAGGGGTTATATGATAATGAAATATAAAGGAGGTAAAAACCTGGAACTTTTTCAAATCTCAATATCCATTCGGATTGGAAAAAAAATCCATGACAATTGTCATAGTTTTTTCTGTTTACTTTTAGAATTTCCATTTTTTTTAAAAAAAGCATCAGTATTTTGAAATTCAAAACATTTCAGTCAGCTCTAGTTTGGATTTACATTTTAGCATGAAGGATCGCATTATTTTATCTGGATTGTTACTCATCCCTAATTAGCACCCAAAGTTTCATCATGGGATCTTTTTGCATATTCATTTTTTTTTATTTTGTGATTGCATGTAGTGCTTGTAAAAGTCAGAAGCTAAAGCCAGACACTGTATCAGCAAGCACTGGAGAAGAGTAGACTTTTCACATGCACGCCATTACCAGCATTCATTTATGGCAGATTTTTAGAAGTACTGAAAATTCACAACTCCCAATGATTTCTGTAAGAGCTGCAGATGTCCAGTACCTTCCAGGATTTGGAGTCTAAGCCTATTAAGGTCAAAACCTATTGAAACCAATGGGAGCAGTTCCATTCACTCCACTGGACTTTGGCTCAGGTCCTTGACTGTTATTGCGACTTTGCCAGTGTTGCAAACTCAAACTCATGTGCTTTTTAAAAAAATAAATCAATTTTTGGAGTGCATTTCTGCTTTTGTTCTTTTTAAAATAAATACCTCAATGCTTTCTGTGTAGTTAAAGTGTGAGATCACTCTTTTTGATGCCAAACAATAATTATAATATTTAAAAAAATCAGTCTGTTTGAGGTGGTTGGATAAAGAAGCAATAAAACCCTCATTTTTAATGTTTAACTCTAGATCAATGTATGGTTTTTAGAACCCCAGTTCTGACAGTCTGAAATTAAAAATCGGACATTTTAAAGTTTGTTTGTGAGAAGTTTAAGAAAAAATCAAGTACTAGCAGCTCAATGCTATAAGAACAAACAAGTTTGCTCAGATGAGCACTAGTGAGCAAAACCGTAACAAATCAGAGCACACATAGGATGGACGGAAACATAACTAGTCAAACTTTACAACAGTTGCTATTATAAATCTCTGAAAAATAATGTGTGAAAAAGACACATTATCACATTGTCTGTGTGAACTTGAGGAGGCTCATGTTTATACAACAGCTCTGGAACTGCTCTTAAAAAAACCTGTATAGTGTTTTGTCAGTAATCTGTGGATTAAAGGTCCCTAAAAACACATGCTGACGTGACAAGAGATTTTCTGTAAGCATGCAACTGGGGTCTCCAGTGCAGTGTAAAGTAGCTGAGGCTCCTGTTCTTCCTTCTACTTCCACACAAGTGGAGGAGAGGCAGTGCCTGCAGGACCTACTTGCTTCCAGCCCATGGAGAAACCCAGGGGAGTGGTGAGCCAGCACAGATTCTAGGAAAAGGGAGAATGGAGACAAGATGCCAATCCATGGGATTATAGTATCAGTGATGATCATTTTGTTCTTGCCTTTTATACCTGTTTTTCACAGTGAATCAGCTGTATTCTTCTCATAGAGCATATGAGGCACGATTGAAACTTTCTGTTATCTATGTCCTGTCTATCTATGACTCATTTGAAATAACTAGGGCTCCACAGGTGATTCTCATAATTTCAATGACTGGATAATCTTAATTTGTTCACTCTTCAATGTTAAAATATCTATCTTTCTGTCTTTTACATTGGAAACATTAAAAAGCCTGCCAAGTGGGGTGGGGGGAGGGGGAAGGGAAATGAGCAAAGCAAATTAGACTTCACTGATAATAAAAATTAGTGTTCTCTATCAGTCCAGTCTTCCTCCTTTTCATTTACTCACTACACTTGATATTAGGTGTGATTGGAATAAAGAAATAAAGGACCAGCTCCCTAGCTGGTATAAATCAGTGTGGATATAGTCAAGAGAGCTGTGCTCATTTACCCCACCCACCTGAAGATCTGGTCCCAAGGCTTTTGTTTTGATTTGCTGAAAGAGATGGCAAACCTGGATTAGAACCCATTTACTGTAATCTCGTCAGAAGTCTGCAGTGTCCCCAAACTGAAATGACTAGAAGCATCCAGAAGGGAAAAGAAAGCAAGTTGGAGTAGCTTTTCAGAGCAGGAAAACTGCTCACTAAATTTGAGCTACAGTGTAGTAATAAATGAAGAGCACAGCCTATTATTAGTCATCTCATTTGAACCAGGATTTTATCACTTACAGTAAATTTCAAGATCAGGTAGTATATGTGTCTATAAACATCTTAAGAGAAACTGACTTTTTTAATGGAGTGCTAAGAGCTGCATTCATCATAGTAAAATGCAAATAGCCCATTGGTTCAAATTTAAGTGATAGAAGCCAACAAGGAAAGTTTGATTGGGGAATAAAAGGCAGTATGGTTAAGGAAATCATTTAGCCAATGTGTAGTCTATTTGTTCATTGTCAATACACATCTCTAAATCTGTTTGCTTAGAACAAATGTTATAATAACAACTTTGCCTGCTGTTTGAACAAGAAATAGGGTCCTTTAAATTGTGTAATCAGAGATTAGATAGCATAAAATCAGTGGTGTTGAGCTAATAGATGTGAATGCAGACAGTCACAACAAATTGTTCCTGATTGCTGTAAATCTGCAAGCTATCAATATGACACACAGTTATTTGCCTCCCCAGTGATAGCAGACCAGGAGAGCTTCTGCAGCAGTCATTTTTTAGGTATTGCAATTACTTGCTACCCCTACCCCTTAAAATTCATCCAAGCCTTGATAAGAGTTTCTGTCTGGTTGTCCTCTTTAATTTATTGGAGTACTTTAAACCATTCCAGTTATCCATGAGGAGTGCAGAGGAACTGATAATAAGCTGATATCGTTGTCTCTCTCACCAGCAGAATCTTTTCTTTTTGCTAAGGCCTGAGGGAGAAATGGGTTCTGGCAGTGACAGAAGAGGCCACTGATAGCCACCAGTTGTGTTAGTGGCAGTTTGCCAAAACAGAGCCATCAGCAGATTCACCATAAATCTTCACATTTATTTTCTTATGGCATCTAGGAAATGTCACTTCTCTAAGAAGAATCAATGTTAGAAGGGACAGAATGTTAAGGGGAATTTTCAAATGTAAAATGCACTTTCTGCTTGTTTCTCAAGTGTTATGATTTAGATAATGTTGGGGGCTGTAGGAACATAGAAACTCCTATACTATATCAGACCAATAATCCATCTGGTCCAACATCTGTCTTTAGAGTGACCAGTACTACATGCTTCACAAGAAGCAGTAGACTCCTGTAATGGACATTTTTGCATTAATATGCCTAGAACTGTTTCTTCTTAGCTCCCATAGCTTAGTGATTGATTAGTTTATATCCTGAAGTGAGAGGGCTGATATCTCTTTCTTTCAAATTTCTCTCCTAAGCTAGTGTTTGCAATGTAACTTCAGATGATATTATTCATACAAATGTTTAATTTTTTTAAAAAATATCCGGTTAGTTTTTTGCCTCCATAATATCCTCTGCCAGTGAGTTCCACTGATTAAATATGCATTTGTCTTAAAAATTATTCTTTTTTATCAGTTTTAATTTCGGTGAAGTTCCCCTTGCTTCTATATTATGAAAAAGGGTAAACAGGAGCAATTTCTTTGTAACATTTTTAATTTGTATACTTCTATCATATACACTCTATACATTTGTCTCTTCTCTAAACGAACTTTTGCAATCTTTTAAATCTCTTCTCATGTGGACATTTTTCCATGCTTCTGATTTTCTGTTGTCTTTCTCTGGATCTTTTTTGTTTCTTCTGTACTTTTTTAGATGTGGTTGACCAAGAAGTATTCAAGGTAAGGGAGTGCTATCTACACTACTGAAATAAATTAATTATATTTGCAGTATTATTTTCAATATCTTTTTTAATATAGCCTTGTTTGTTTGAGTTATATTCAGTAAACAGAGGCTTTCCTTAACTTGTTCACCTAGTGCTTGTTTTCTTTAGTTATTCATGTTTATGGGTGAAATCTTAGCCTCCTTTGAAGCCATACCTACTGGAGTGTTTCTGTTCTCTCAGTAATTGAGGTGAGTTGATGAGACAGAGCTTACTTTAGACACAGATGACCCCACCGCTTGGCTTGCCCCACCCCCACTTAGTCCCTGCGGGCCGCACAGTGAGCCTGTGCGGGCCGCATGTGGCCCCCGGGCAGCATGTTGTGTTGGCCTGAACTAATGAAATGTAGAGAGGTGAAAGAACAAAGGGTTAATTTGTAGGTCTTGTGCTTCTCCTAAATGAAATAGTAAAGGGTTCCTTATTCTCACAGCAATCAGCCATACCAAGGTGTTCATTACTAGGCTATTAGTGACTGACAGTGTGGCCAATGCAGTCACCATAGTCTACAGTTTGTGGTGTAGTATTATACTGATAAATTCCACAGAGCATAGGGAAATATTTCTATACCTATTTAGGAGAGGTACATGTTTTATCTTATGTAGTAAATACAGGAAAAATGAAGAGAGAAAATCTTATTTTCCTTTTTTTTCACAAATGTCTTGTTTTGCACTGAATAAATCTCAGATTTTGACATCTCCTGAGAAAATGGAGGAGGAATTATTTAAGAATGATACTGTGAAGAAATCTAGCATTGTTCAGCAAATCTAGTCTGAAGGTGGTTAACTAAACCTCTTGGCACCACGAATGTGTTGCTTCCACTAAAATACACAAAACAGATCTTGTAGGATCCTTAGATGATCCTGAAAGCACTGCCAAGCACTTCAGTTAAAAGATAGGAAACAAAGGGTAGGAATAAAAGGTGAGAATGGAAAGAGGTAAATAGTGGTGTTCCTCAGGGGTCTGTACTGTTCAACATATTCATAAATGATCTGGAAGAAGTGAGGTGGTAAAATTTGCAGATGATACAAAATTACTCAAGATAGCTAAGTCCAAAGTATACTTTGAAGAGTTATAAAGGGATCTCACAAAATGGGGTGACTGGGCACTATAATGGCAGAAGAAATTTAATGTTGATAAATGCAAAGTAACCCACTTGGCAAAATATAATCCCAACTGTATATACAAAATGATGGGGTCTGAATTAGATGAACCCATCAATAAAGAGATGTTGGTGTCATTGTGGATAATTCTCTGAAAACATCTGCTTAATGTACAGTGGCAATTAAAAAAGCTAACAGAATATTGGGAATCATTAGGAAAAGGATAGCTAATAAAAGAAAAATATCATATCATCTCTATATTAATCCATGGTACACCAACATATTGAACAGTGTGTGCAGATATGGTCACCCCATCTCAAAAAAGATATATTGGATTTGGAAAAGGTACAGAGAAGGGCAACAGAAATGATTAGGGGTATAGAACATCTGTATGAGATTAAAAAGACTGGGTCTTTTCAGCTTGGAAAAGAGAATGCTAAGGTGGGATATGATAGAGGTCTATAAAATCATGAATGGTGTGGAAAAATTGAATATGGAAATGTTATTTACTCCTTCATATAACACAAGAACTAGGGGGCACCCAATGAAATTAATAGGAAGCAGATTTAAAACAAAAAACAAGTATTTCTTCACAGTCAGTCTGTGGAACTCTTTGCCAGGGGATATTGTGAAGACCAAAACTATAACATTTATAGAGGATATGTCCAGTAATGGCTATTAACCAGGGTGGACAGGGATCCAACACCATGTTCTGCATGTCCCTTGTCTCTGTTTGCCAGAAGCTGGGAATGGGCGACAGCGGATGGATCGCTTGATTACCTGTTCTGTTCATTCCCTCGAAGCACCTGACACTGGCCACTGTTGGAAGACAGGATACTGGGCTAGATGGACAATTGCTCTTACCTATTTTGGCCATTCTGATGTTCTTATATAGAACCCAGATGTATGTGCTCCCTGTTGTAACCCACTAGACCCCGCTCTCCTCTCAAAGTTGGGATAGAAGCCAAGAGTCCTGATGGGGTCTCTTTCTCTCCACAGAGTTAGTAATAAAATAAGAATATACATTAAAATTTTAAACCTAACCAGTGTCCATAAGTGACTTACCATAAGATGTCAGAACATGTTGTTAGAGCTGAGTGGGTCTAATATTTATTCAATTTTCTTTCTTTTATAAAGGAATTAGATACAGGGTTCCTGTCAGCTAATTGCTAAGTTATCTGGCAAAAAAATAGACTTTTCAAGAAGGGACTGCCTAGATACTTTGTGTCTTGTACAATAAATAAAAAGCATTTTAATATTAGATGTTTTATTTAGGTCATGATGGGTATTATTACTGTTATTTCTTTGTTATGCACTGATAACAATCACAACATTGTACAAGACACTAGGCAGACCCTTCTTCAGGGAATTTCCAGTCTAGGAGATGATAAAATGGAACACTCACTATGAGGCGTAGAGGAAGGAATCCCCTTCAATTATTTAAATATATACATAAATATATGTGTTCTTAATCTGATCATCATCTTCATGAAAGAAGTGAGCTTTTTGGAGGGATTTGAGTGAAGAAGGAATGAAGTCTTGTTGTACTAGGATTGGGGAGGCTATTCCATGCATAGGGATGCTGCAGGGAAGAAGGCACAAGGACCAGAATTGGAGAAGGAAATGAAAAGGTCATTGAGTCAAGTGTAGTTACTCAAGCAAGGATGGTGAGGAAGAATGTAATAGAAGTCGAGACCTGAGATATAGGCCAGATCACAGTTGCAAGTCTGGGTGCAAAACTTACTCTTGTGATGGTGGATAAGGGGAAGCCAATGGAGTGACTGACAGATAGGAGTGATGTGTTTGATTTGGGTGAGGTAGATAACTTTGGCTATGTCTTTTGGTTGGATTGTGTTTTGGACAATTCTACGCTCTTGGGGCAAAACTGAGACCCAGCATCAGCTCACAACAGGTCTGAATTTGCTACTTTTTGTTTAAAATGTACTCTAACTTCTGGGAAAGCATTTTCAGCCTTGTGCATTTTAGAATGACCTTATCTTGTGGGTGGGGAGAAGTTAATTTTGGGAGACTTTTTAAGCAGAAAGCCCTTTATTTTGCCTATAACTTTCTGACTATTGTTTACACTGCTAATCCATAAATTCCCCCTCTTGTACAGTCTCCTGCAATTTGTGAAATGTAAGTTACACTAATTAATTGTTATTTAAATAACAATTAAACTTGCTGCTCCTCTTAGGGTTTACTTTAGATCTCCATCTTATTCTGGAGTCTTTCTTGGTCTGTGGTTCTAAAGAAATAATAATGATGGACAGCTAGAATCTTGTTAGTACCAATAAATATAGTGACTATGAAGCCTACCTTAATTGGTCATGCAAGACACTGATAAAATCAATTGCTTAATGTAGGTGATCTCCTAGTATGTGACTCAGTAAACTTGGAGATATTTTGGGATGGTGTCCTAAGGTGGGAGATTGCCCGATATTCCATTTTATGGATTTCACTGTGCTTTAAATAATGTCATGCTTTTATTTATAATGTGAGACTTGAGTAATTTGCTCCTTTCATTAACCTGTAAAAGTACAATTTCCAGAGGTCTATCAAAATCAGTAAGCCTAGACAGCCACAATAATTACAAGCAGCTTCCAATTTTCACTTATGAAAATAACCATAATAGTACTATCTGCAAAGTCACTAAGCCTTTGTAATTAAATTTCTGCCTTCTCTATAACTGTCTTTTTGTCTTGGTCATTTGCATTATAAATCTTTTCTACAATGCCATGGATTTAAATTTTTAAAATTGAATTTGATTAAAGTAAAAATAAATCCCTTTACATAATAAACAGCGTTCAGAGTCCTGATTGAATACCTAAAAAGATTATTTAATTATTGTGTTGTTCCTAGACTACCATTGGTCATATTGATGGATGTGATATAAATATCAAGGTTGATAAATATTTGAAGTCTAAATTTTCAATAGCCTTGTAGTCTGTCATTTGCGAACAGAGTAATCAGTTCATATAATCATTAATAGGCTTTCAGAGGTTTTGGGAAATGGATACTGGGACATCTCCATAATCTGTGGAACACAGGAAGTTTTGGGAGAACCTGCTCAAAATGTATTGATTAGTAGCTACAGGGAGCCAGTATGCTCCTCTGATTAGAGTCTAGGGCTGGGAGTCTGCAGACCTGCATTTAGGTCTGGGCTCTGATGTTGGCTTGCAGTGTGACCTTGTACAAATTCCTTAACCCCTCTGAGACTCCATTTCTCTATCAGTAAAATAAGGGATAAAGTATTATTATCATACCTCCCACAGGCATGTTGTGAGGCTTAATCTAAAGGAGTGGGCCTCAGTTTTTTCCATACCAGAATCCCTTTCTCCTTAAAGGGATTACCCTGAAGTTTCCCTCCCTTCTAACCAGGGACGCCCTTCCATTTAAAAATACGGTAAGAAGGGCATGATGATTTATGACTTCCAACACTTTGCTCAGAATTAATTCAGGTTATTCTAGTCATTCTGCTTGTCCTTTATGGTTATTGGCATATCATTAACACTCTTCCAGTCTTCTGGAATTTCCCTGGCATTCCAAGATTTATTAAAAATTAACATCCTTGGACCAGAAATTTCATCAGCTAACACTTTTAGGACTCCTGCGTACAGGTTATATGGGCTTCCTGATTTAAAAATGTTTATCTCTCACATATACTGTCCAACATCTTTCTCAGTTGTTAATGGACTGCAAGGTGCTTCATCCTCCTCTTGTCATATGAGTATGTCATTATACTTTCCAAATAGAGAACAGAAATATCTATTGAACAAGTCTGTCTTTTCTGAATCATTATTAACAATTTTACCCTCTCCATCTGGTAATGAGCCCATACCATTACTAGGATTTCTTTTGTTCATAATATACAAAAAATTCCTTCTTGTTGTCGTCTGCCCTGTCACAAGTACTTTTTTCCCTAATCAATTTTCTGCACTTTATAACTTCTAATTTATATTGATTGTTATCTATTTTCCCCTTTTCCCAGTTATGTTTCCTTTTTTATTTCTAATTCTTGCCTTCCCTCTATCACTGAACCAGGACGGGCTTTTAGCCAAAGTTGTCCTAATTATAGAATCACATTTTTTTGCCCCTCTAATAAACACTTTTTAAAGAACTCCGAATTTTCATTCACATTTTGGGTCTAAACTTTTCCTCCCAATCCATTTCATGCATACATTTCCTCAGCTTCAGGATATTAGCCCTTTTGAAGCTCCTGGTATACATATTATTGGTCCAGACTGTTATAAACTGAAATGCCATCATTTTGCTCTTTTGTTGCATAAAATATTGATTTTTTAATTGAAAAATGTTAGAATGTGGCTAGATTCTTAGTGATGCAAATCAGTGGAGCTCTACTGACTCCAGAGGAGCTACACCTATGTAAACTGGCTCAGAATCTGGGCCTATGTTTTTAAGCTGTTAGCAAGCTACATTGGGTCTAGATGTACAATAAAGATGAATTCCCTTCCACTAAGATTTAATCTACTATATAAGGTAAAAGAAAATTCTGCTCTTAAAAAATTGTTTAAAGAAAAAATGAAACTTGATTTCCTCTCCAAGCAGGTTGCTGGGAAACTATCCATTTAAAAGCCCTTTTATCCATTAGCAGCAGGGAAGTCTTTTCATGAAGTGCTTTGCTTCCTCAAGAAGGTCTCCTGCTGTTTAAGTTCTGTAGCTACACTAAGAGAAAGTCAGGAGGTGGATGTCAGAAAGACTGTGTGCTAGGCTTTGGATTCATGGAGTAACCCAAAAGTAGTCCAGAGGGAAAGAGAAAAGCTGAACCTCTCCTGTTACAGCAGCGGGTCATTTTTCCAAGTGGAAATAGGAACCAAAACTAACCCCCATCCTGTCTCAGTTAAAACCCCCGATAAGGCAATATTACTGTTCTTTAAAAAGCATAAAGCCATATGATCTAATGTATTGTGTTGTGATGTCAGGGCCAGACACCTTAATGTGTATCATCATTCATCCTCTCATGTCTCTGTTTCAATGTTTCAGTTAAACTTGGTGCTTCAACCTCTATAACTGTGATCTGCATCAGAATAGTCAGTAACATGCTTCCAATTGGCCAATGTACTGTCATCCTGTTTCTTTGCTTTGGTTTTCTTAACATTTCCTCATTTCTCTTTTTTTTCTGTGAGAGAAATCCCATGTGCTCATTCAATTAATACTCCCACTGAGGTAAGAACTGAACAGATCCTGAGTAAGGTAATGGGGATTTTGCTCCCTCGGCATGTGATAATTATTTTTATGAAAAACATATGCCAAAATCCTAGAGGCTAAATTGTTCCACTGAGCCCCAGTCCTGAGCAGAAGACATTACTGAGCTACATTATCCCAGAGGGAGCTTCCTGAAACATTGTGTTCCAATCTCTTGCTTTTTGAGAATGGTTAGTGCCCACATTGTGTCCCAGACTATCCTTGTGCTCGATGGAGCTCAGTAGCTTAGTAGCTGAAATTGTGGCTGAGCCTTGTCCAGGGTAGAAAAGGGACAGCAGGCTCCTTGGGGCCCAACCACAAGATGACCCTTTGTGTTTATAGAAGATGTAAGATATTTTCAAAAATTCCAGGGGTAAATAAGAGGATCTTATCCTGAAATATTTGCACAGGCAAAACTCCCATTGACTTCAGGATTAGGCCCACAATGTTTTTATTGTTGGCCAGTTATTCATCTATGTTCTGCTCAATTATATTTTACAATGTAGTGGTAATGTTTCAGGATCATCAAATCTATCATCTGCTTGGAAAATTAGGGTCTTTGTTTCCAAAGAGAGAATTAATTCCTCTCCTGCTGATTTCACTTCTCTTGAAACAGATATTATGCCCCATCCTCCCACTTGACAGACAAGTATATTTATTTAAGAACATACTTATTAAAATGGGATAGACTAATAAATCAGAAAAAGTAACAGTTGAATTTCGGTATTACCCAAATCCTATGCCTCAATGTGAAATGGAATATGCAACAGCCTTTGCCCTGAGCTGTGATTCCCAAACACTTCACTCCAACTCACTGGTTTTATTAACCACAAAAGATATATTTTAAGTGATTATAAATAATAGAAAACAGATCAAAGCAGATTACCTCGCAAATAAAATATACAAACTAAGCTTAATATATTAAATAGATTGGATATGAATTAGCAGATTCTCACCCTCAGAGATGATACAAGCAGGCCGCAGATTCTTGAGGGGCAAGCTGCACTTGCTTTACAGTTTGGAATCCCTGGCGTTTCATTCACAGGCTAGAAATCCCTTTAGCCTGGGTCCAGTACTTCCCCCCCCCAGTTCAGTCTTTGTTTCTCAGGTGTTTCCAGGAGTCATCTTGTGTAGGGAGTGAAGAACCACAGATGATGTCGCTCCCTGCCTTATATAGCTTTTGTGGATGATGGGAACCCTTTGTTCCCAAAGGTTGGTTCCCCAGGCCAGTTTGTGGAAAAATAGTGACATCCCAAGATAGAGGCCAGAGACATGCGGTCTGGTCACATGTTCTTGTAGATTCATAGCAGCCTTTACTTGGTGGCTGTCTGTAGTATTCTCAGGAAAGCTCCCCAGGTGGGAGATAAGATTCTCCTAAGACCTACTGTTTTTTCCTAATGGCTCATTGCCCTGAGTAGGCCCTTCCCTAACCAGTGATCTAGACAGAAAGCATCTTGTGTAGGGGCATTACACAGGTGTAACTACATTTGAAATACAGTTACATAGTCAATATTCATAACTTCAGATATAAAAATGATACATGCATATAATTGGATAATCATATTCAGCAAAACATAACTTTTCCAATGACACCTCACGTATCTTGCCTAAAATACATGATGATTATATCATAATCATATCATAATGTCACTGTGCAGAATATGGGGTGCAAAGTTGTACATACTATTCTGGAAATGTCTTTCTTCTTGGCCGTCCCTACTGTCAACACTTTGTTTTTCCTTGAGGTTCTCTAATGAGATGGGGAGAAATTTGTCAGCTGTCCTAGATCAGTAGTAATCCCATCATTTGTAATATCCTTAAGTGGTTCTAAGAGAATAAGCACTCTTCCACCTTATTACATACAAAAGTTGGGTTAGTTTTTTAATGCTCCTCTTGATTGGGTATTTGGCTGGCATTTGTGGATACTGGTACTGAGCATGGGTAGGCTGAATATTTTTGTATTTTCAGAATATTGTGGTACAATGAGGAAACCGCCACACCATGTATAGACATTTGCGTAATACACTGAAACATGAGAAAGTCAGGCAATCAAGGTGATACAAAATACAGTGATACAATCCTGTATGTTATTAATCTTTGTGATGCAGGCTGTCATCTTTGCATTCCTTGTTAAAGAGGACATACTGCGAATATGGAGCAGCATCAGACATGCATTTTCCCCAGTGTAACTGATACACTGCTATAGGCAGCACTTGACTAGTTAATCAAGCTGGGGAGAAAGGATGATGACATGATCATAAATATTTTTCTTACAATGCTGACCCAAGGAAATATTTTTCTTACATTGCTGTTTTTAATAGTCTGATTATCGTGGTAGTTGTGACTGGTGGTCAAGATAAAATGATGCTCAGAGTATGGGGTTTGGTCTGACCAATGCTCCTTTGTCTGGTAAATGTCCCAATTGTGCTCTGCATTCCTTTCTCCAATCAATCTTCTTTTGAGCCCATTCAAAGTGAAGAAAATAGACTGGCAAATATTGATACACAGTGGTTATACACACAAGTGATTCATTTTGTATTCTCTAGCTTTAAGGAGGAGGCAATTTTTTTGTGACAGTTTGACACAGCTGTGTGTGTGAGAGAGGTGTCTATCCATTTACTGTAATATTCATTTCCTACAACTTTTTAACTACTTGTTTGTTTCATAAACCTCTGGGGTATGGACTTTCGACCTTAAGCAGAAGAAGAGAAAGGGAGTCTAGATTTTACAGCTAGATTCTGTTTGGGGTTGAGCAAAACTTGGTCCAGACAGGGAGTAGTTAAGGCTCCCTCATTCTCAGGGCTGGATGTAGCCCCAATGGCACTTAAAACTGCTGCCGGGCAACTCCCATTGCATCATGGATGTGGATCTTTAGTGGACCCTCCACCAGTGGAGGACTGATGGGGTGGAGCAGAGTGGAGATGCATCTTGACCTGTCCCACCAACATATCCCACCAACATATACAGGCAGATAGACACTGTGTGTGCAGAATAGGCAAGTGGATGCAATAGTAGTACATTGTAGAAGAGCATCTTCTACAATGACTATGTGGCTTGAACACTCAACTGTAGAGGTCTCTGTACAAACTAAATTGTTATGTCTTGTACTGAATTTGTCTGAATTAGACTATAAGATCTTCAGAGGTGTGAAGTTCTGTACAACCCAATGTGCATTTCTGGTACCGTATAAATAAGTGGCCCACTGTGCCTTTTTTATTTTCTTTCCTGTGGTTATTTTTGACCTATGCAAGACAAGGCTTTATTACATGATAGTAGCCCATAGCAGTACAATAGGGAAATGAAATATCACTAAAATATATATGAAATAGCTAAAAGTTAAATAATAACATGTATGAGCTGCTTGAACGAAAATAGTTTAATGTATGTAAAGAAGTTAATTTTAGTTTGACAGAATAATTGAGGCAGCTTCACAAGCCACATCAAGACAGTCTCATCTCTGAAGATCTTACAGTAGAACCTCAGAGTTACAAACCACTCGGGAATGGAGGTTATTCATAACTGAAATGTTTATAACTCTGAACAAAATGTTAGGGTTGTTCTTTCAAAAGTTTACAACTGAACATTGACTTAACACAACTTTGAAACTTTACGATGTACGATGTAGAAGTGTGTGTGAATTCATTGTGTGTGAATTCTATACATTGCTATACTTTTATTCAGCACCTTTAATCCAAAGACATCAAAACATTTAACTAATGTTAGCTTCACAACACTCCTGTAATGTTGTAGTCGTTGTTATACTTGTTTTACAGATGGGTCAATTAAAGCAGGGGTCTCCAAACATTATGAGACGAGGGCCATATTAGATTTTTGAAGGGGCTTCACGGGCCGAAGTGACTGTGAAAAAATTCAATATATGCAAATATATGAAACCCCCCCTTTGCTCCTCCAGCCGCTGCTGCCCCCCCCTTACTCCTTCAGCCGCTGCCTCAAGGGCGACCTCAACCCTCTGCATGTTGGGCCACTGGCAGCAACTCGCGGGGTGGGGGTGGATGGGTAGCAGTGGCTTCTCCACATGCCTGATCAGTATGCCTGCTCAGCTGGAGGGCCGGACAAATTAAAGTCACGGGCCGGATCCAGCCCCTGGGCCATAGTTTGGAGACTTCTGAATTAAAGCATAGAGACATAGGGTGACTTTTTCAAGGTCACATCAGAAATCTGTGGCATAACTAGGAATGGAACCTAGGAATCCTAGTGGAGGAGATGTATGCACTGTGTGTGAACGTTTTGTCAGTTTTTAAGTTAGCTTGAAGTTGTCAACATAGTGATATCTGATCTGGAGTACTGAGATCTAACGCTCATCTCCAAGAAATAACCTAAATAAAATGCAAGAAAATACTAGCTCAATTTGCAGCCAGTTCTTGAGCTGAAACAAGAGTGCAGCTTTGAATGATAATCATTGTTAGCTGACACTGACTTGATTATTTTTGGGAGGGCAGGGGTGGGTGGGTGGGAGGAGAAGACCCAGTAAGCACTGGTAGTGAAAAGCAATAAGTAGATGAGCGACTGTTGAATATTTCTTTCAGGATATTTTCTCCTGAGAGTAGGGTGACCAGACAGCAAGTGTGAAAAATCGGGACGGGGATGGGGTGGGGGGGGTAATAGGAGCCTATATAAGAAAAAGACCCCAAAATCGGGACTGTCCATATAAAATTGGGACATCTGGTCACCCTACCTGAGAGGTGCCCTTTGTATTAGTCTCTTACCATCTGAAAAACTATAGCTTCCTAGTCAAGTCTGAACCAACGTATTCTTCAATGACGTTTGTCATTTTCATGTGTATGAGCAGGAGCTTTTATTTTTACCTTCAACAGAATAGAAACTGAGCTAAGAGCTCTGTCAAGAGGGTTTTGCATATCATCAGGTTCCTAACCAAGAAAAGTTATAAATACACCTTCTGTTCTACAAATTAATAAATAATAACATACTTTGAATATACGTAGTTATTTGCATATCTCAATTTCCCAACACGTTGGAGAGTGTATAAGCATTATCACCATCATTGTACACATAAATAAAAATGAAGGAAGAAGAGGATAAGCACATTGCCTGAGGCATCAACATAAATCAGTGGTAGGGTTGGGAATAGAACTGAGATTGGGAATGTCCATCTCAATGTACAGTCTACTAGAGCACATCTGTGAGACCCCAGCAAGACACCCATTCAGTCATGACTTAGGCCTACATTTTCAGAATTTAACTAATGATTCTGGAGTGCACAACTTGATACCAACTTGTGTCTGTTTTCTTTAAATGATTTTGAATCTCCTCCTATTGCCAATGAAGTTAATGTGGTTTGCCATTGACTTCAACAGATGAATCGAGCCCTTAGAATCATTTCCTCTAGCACAAAAGAATGTTTGTTATTGAAGGATGAATTTTAAATTTTTTAAAGAACTCATTCTAAGTGTTAGTCTTCCTTTTTTTTATTAGAGAGTATTTTGATTCAGCAGAGGTTACTTATAACTTTCTGAAAGTTGTCCTTTAGCATTCCCTCTAGTGAACTTCAACTTTTGAAGGTATTTCAAAAGTTTAAGAAAACCATCAGAAGTCTCTTCTGGCTCAGCTCGTGAACAACACCTACTAAAATCAATATCCCATTGATGATTCAGAATAAATGATATTGGCAGCTCTTAGCTGGAAACTAGAAACTACAACTGTAAAATATGGGTAGAGAGTCAATAATGCATTTCTGGTGTATTAATAAGTTTTTCTATGAGGCACTGCATAGACACCATTCGATGGATTGGTATAATTTTTAACCCAAGTAGATATTAAAATAAATATTTAATCAGACCACTTGTGGTGTGAATCAGACAGTTAAACATAAATCTTATGAATAAGCTTTCTTTCTCTTCTGAATATAAGTGCAATATTTATTGAAGAAAATGAAGTAAAATAATTTTGGTTTGCATCGCTAAATTGCTAAGGTAATTTGCAAAATAATGTGCACTCCGCCTCCATTTATGCTGCAGTGTGAGATTAAGCGTGTCTCAAGTTAGCTGCCCTTTTACAATCCATACTTTGGAAACAAAATGCAAACAAATAAGTCAGCCAATATGTTTGAGTCCTAGAAGATAATACTGAAAGTCTTAAAGTAAATTGGAGAGACAGTTCTATTTCTATCCATAATTTCTTTGTAGAGGATTTTTTTTAAAGAAGAGAAAAAAACAGATTAATGAAAATTTCCTTTAAACTATATAATAAAAATTGCATTCTAAACATATTGAGAAAGCTGCCATACTTTGTGACTGATTCTGGTCTAAGTAGCTGGTTTCATTGTCAGTACCCTTAGCTGTAAAGCTTGTCACATATAAAATATGGTTAATTAGATCAGAAAGATTTCCAAAATGAGAGCTTCAGGAGACTGAACTGATCATTAGAAGTCAATTTTTGAAATTAGAACAATTTAAATATCTGATGATATTACCCAATGTATGTTAAAATGGTAAACACTACAGCTAAGGTACAAGAAACACATTCTGTTGTTACCCATCTCTGTGGACCAAAGTATCTTCTCTGATTTCATGAATTTAGGGGCATATGGCTCTTTTTCCTCACAGATCTGACATTTCTAGATAATTCACTGGCTGGTGCCTTAATATTGTCTTCATGAAGATTAACTTTACAATAATGTACTAGCTTTATGGTGAAGTTGAACACAGTATATATCTTACTGCGAATAACATATATGGTCTTTTGGTTGAAACACCTACTTATAACCTCTCTAAGGTACAGCAGTGGTGCTGATTGATGAGCGAGGTAGCCATAGAAGAAGTTTATTATACTGGTAACTAGGTCTTCTTTTCTAACAATAAATAAGCCCCCAATACTAGGGAAATTTTAATGTTCTTTCATGTCATGCTACTGACAAAGAAACAATAGCTGCTGCTCCTTGTCTGACTTCTGATGCATCATCATTCTTCCCTTTTCTGCACTTTCCCCACACTGTCATAGGCAACAGGATGAAATCTGCTTTTTGATGCAAGACACTGGACTGGTGCAGAAGGTCTCCAAGTGTTATGGTTTTCTGCACATGTCTGAATTCTGCAGTAAAGCTGTTTGGCTTCTTGTGACTTATATCCAACTCCCCAGGTACTGAGATACTTCGTGGATAAGCATAGTATAAGCATTAGGATTGAGAGGTTGAACAGACAGAAAAGAACAAAAAAACAGCAGATAGAAGGAAATTTGAACAGTGTAAAGAGAACTTTTGAAATAATTTTAAAAATTTAAAGCTGGTGGGATCTCAGATCATGGATTTTACTTAGCACAGGACATCTTTATTTTGCACAGTGGAAATACTGCACATCAGTGACCAAATAAACTGAAGTCTACTTGTTTTTTATTAAATCATATTATACATGGTATCCAACATATGTGTATTATTATAACCAGTGTTGATCATAGAGTAGACTCTCGATTATCCAGGATGATAGGGAAAAAATTAATCCTGGTAAATAAAATCCCAAATAATAACCATCCTAGGAAATATGAGGGGGAGGTTGGTTCACCAGCCACCCTACGACGTGGGGAGGGGGTGTTGATTCACTGGCTGCCCTGCGCCCTGGTGGGGTTTTTTTTTCTTTTGTGCTTGGGGCAGCAACAAAGCCAGAGCCTGCCTTGCGAATTACACAATTTTTTTTTTTGACATCCTGATTAATCCACAACCTGGTTAACCCAATCCTGGATAACTGAGAGTCTACTGTATATAGAATGCCAAGGGACAACTGTAATATGCACACTGTTTTTTTTAAGTTTATGACTTGCTCTTTTCTACGGGCCTATTCCTGGACCTATTGAGTTCAAAGGGAATTTGCCTTACCTTACCTTGCCTGAGAATTGGAAAGACTCAGGAGATAAAGAATAAGAATAAATCTAAGGGCCAGTTTCTGCCCTCTGATACATTTACATAGCTACCTTTTTGGCAAAAAATGTTGCCTGTGACCCTGTCTCTGCTATGATAAAAGAGAGAGAAAAAACATGGAAAATTCCCAGGAGTTGGCAGAAACATATTAAACATTACTGGGATTTAGGTTTGCAGCTGTGTTCTTCGTCTGTAATCAAATTAGTGCAGACTTCAATATTGTTAAAGTGACAACATTTATAATACATATGCTATTGACATAAGAGTCCGAAGTGATGGAGAAACTTGTCACTGCATTTCAGACTTGGATGAAATGTTTTTTGCTTGATAGTGACTGTATTGGTGTAACTCATAGCAACTCAATTGAAGTCAATAAGGAGGACCATGCAGAGACCCTGTTTCAAGAGCAATTCAATTGGCCAGTACCGGGGTTAATGATGGGGTGGGGAGCACATAAATGGTTTTCAGCTTTTCTTGTTAGGGATGTAGTTGATGACACCTATTTTCATGGTGACTTAATAGGGTCAGATTCTGCCACTCTGAATACATTGAACAGTACCTTACTTCACAAGCAGTCTCATTCATTTCAGTGAGACTACTTATACTAAAGCAATGCTCAGTGTGAGGAAAGGTAGCATGGTCTGGCCTGTTGTCTTTTATATGTTAATTCACTTGAAATATACCAACATTTATAGCTGTAACTTTTGAAAATCAAGAATTTATTTAATTTTTTGTAATGCTCTTATAAAGACACAAATAAAAACTTCCTTAGTTTTTGTACTGAGGTAAGGCAGGCAATTTCCCCCTGCAACTTAGTTATGGCTCTGTAGGGACTAATAAAACATAAAATATTGTATCTTGTTTAAACCATTAAGTAACCTTATCCAGGATTACAGGAGAAAATATTGTCAGATTATCTGCCTGCTTTGATGTAGAAACTTTTCCTTAGGTAAAGCTTTTTCCATTGAAAGCTCATTCATGCTGCTTTTGTTATCTTATTGTTTTCACACGTGGAACATATTATCAGTTTAGGGACAAAATGCTGCTTCCTTCTTCATTTAAATACAGAGCTCAGTGAAAATATTCTTAATCTTTCTGGGGTGTTTACCCTGCATTACTAGTAGCAGATCCCTGGCATCAGTGTTAATGATTTTAGGTAGGAAGGAATGAAATCTCTGCACTGACCCTGAAGCACTGTGAGCTTTCCAGGTATTATTTTGCTATGCAGACATTTACTACTGATTACTCTGGTCCTGTGAAAGGGTATATTAGCTGTAACATTGATTTTCTTGTCCTTTTACATGGATAGAAAAAAATGTATCTGCTACTTTTTGGTTGAGGGGAAATAAAATAATGTTTTTTACCCTCAGGCGGGAGTTAAAAAGGGTTTGGGGCAGAGACTGCTAAATAAAACTATGGCACTTATAGTTGTGATGAGGTCTTGGGTGAATTTTTAAACTATAGTAGTACATGTACTACTTGCGATCTTTGGACTAAATTCACCCCAGGCTCCGTGCTGACTTAAGCTGATGGAAACTGTCATGGAAAGTCCATTTTGAGGGGACGAGGCTCTGCTGGCAGAAACTGGCCACTAAAAATGGAAGGTAGCACAACTATTCAGTGGGTAATTGTGGGTGGAAGAAACTGTAAGCAAGTCAGCCTCTGTAAACTCTGTAAGCAGGGCTCCTATGGAGTTCAGTCATAATTTATAGCTGTCTTCCGTAGAAGAGTTCAAGGGAAGACTTGCTAAAATAATACTTGCTCTCAGGGAGTGAATTCTGTCACCAACCTGGGCTGAAGGGACTTTAGCTGGCACAAGGGGGAGGAGGGTACAATTTAACCATCACCAGGCCAGAAAGCATGAATCTGGCCCTTCAGTTTTAATAGTATAAAATCCTTATCTGACAACTAGGGAAATGTACAGATTTATCCTTTCCAATTAGGAGTGGGCTCTTTTGTTTATCCCTTTAGCTGCGGCATTCTTGTTTAGCTGCCTCTAATCTAATCTACCTCTCTAGGCATTTCTATACTGTGCTCATTACTGTGGTATGTAAGCACTTTGTGCAGTGGGGTGAGGAATGTAATAAAAAAACCAAGGTTGAACCATGGTGCACTAATTTCTTGCTTGTGTGGGAGACTGTGCAGAGTTTGCCTTCTGCTTTCTATATCTTAAAAGGGGATGAAGCTAATGTGGTTATACTTTATTAGTATTATTATGTGTGATTTTTTTTTCAAGTGCACAAAATGTGTTAGGTGGATTTCCAACCATAGAGGTTTCAAGGCAGAATCTCAGGTGGCATAGTTCCAATGACTTCAACATTGCTAGTTTAGACCAGATGAGGATCTGGCCTTTCAGTTGCAGAACAAGGTTATGTTCAACTAATGACAATAAAATTTCCTCTCTTACAATGATCTCAGAAGTCAAGTATGTTTTTAGAATCTCATTTGTTTTGCACTTTTTATCTACTTGTTAATACTTCACACTCACATTTGAATAGTGAAACCAAATTAGCCTGTTTCACTTTCTAATTCTCAGGTGCTAGCACAATCCAGGAATGTGCGGGTTGCAAACAGAGCAGGCAATGTATAAATCCAAACAAACATTTGACATTGAAAAATATATAATTTCAGGATTTGGCCATTTATAAACTTGATCAAATGCTAAATGTTGTTGCCATCCTTGAGCAGAGATGGGGCCTAGCCACCATTAGCTCACCTTTTCACATGTGCATGAGGAAGATGGCCATGGGACCCAATCAGGCCACCTGGGAAAGAGATAAGTGGCTGTGGAAGAGCTGGAGGATTTAGAAGATTCCTGAAGGAGACCCTGGGACATTTCTTTGTTGCCAGTTGGGGTGGAATTGGTAGAGGGTAAGTCAAAAGGACCAGGGAGAAGCACAATACAAGACCCAGATGGAAGGCTATGGAATTCCCTTAATCAAGAGGGGAGGGTTTTAGCCTAGAGTGTCCCCTGGTAACTGTGTGAAAGATTAAATAATTTAGATACCACCTAGAACAGGAACTATTGTTGTGAATAACTTGGAGTGTGAGGAGTTTTTTTTAAGGAGCCCTGAGAAGGGGAAACTGAGGCAGTTCAGCTGCAGAGCCACCCCAGATCACAAAGGGGCATCTAGAGGTAGAGTAAACTGTTACAAGATTCAACGTGAACTCTAATAACTACAGGGATTTCTCTCCCTCCCCTTTTCTCCAAAGAATCACTGTCAAATGGAAACTTTGTTTTTCTAAAGTGATGACAGTATGAAGCACTTGATCTCCATCTGCTGAATTCCACTCCAGTTGTTATTCTTCATGCCTTTTCCTTCCTTCAGCTTGTAAAACTGGCAGAAGCTAATGAATCTGTAAAATAACAGCTCTGTGTTAATAAAGCATAGTTTTACCTAATGGTGGTAAAAAGAGCATTGCCCCTACTGGGCTCTTAATATTTTAGATCTCCAGGCCCTTGGGAGGAGAGAAGACTTATTAATCTTTACCTGCCTGCTGAGGGTGGGTGAATGAAGCCCATGCTAAATCCAGTATGGCGTACTGGTAAAAAGTAGCTGCCTGAACTGGCCGGTACCATCGTACTTTAAAGTGCTTTAATGTCGCCGCTCTTTTTGTGCCCCCCTACCCCCGTCAGCGGCCCTGCCAATAGGGACCCAGCAAAAAGAGAGAGAGGCACAAAAAGAGCAGTGACATTAAAGCACTGCTCTGGCAAAAGGACCCTGCTTAAAGCGCTTTAACATCCCTTCCCCTTTTGCCCCCACCCCCGATGGTAAGGGGCAAAAGGAGCAGCTACCCTGGGGCTAGAGCATCGGGTGGCATAAGTGGGCTGGCAGGAGGATGCTGACCCTCCAGCCCAATCCCTTCTGCTTAAGGCCCTGCCCTTTCTGGGGTGGGTGGGGAGAGGGCTGCCCCCGTACCAGTAAGGCAGAAATTTTATTTTCACCCTGGGATACACATCTGTCTGTAACCAAAAAACATCTTCAAGATGACTGAACTCCAGTCAGATTTCTTCAAGTAGATTCCATTGCTTTAGCTAGCCCTTTATGCTGCATTTCAAAAACAGTTTGTATTAGAAGTAGGTAGCAAAGCTTTAGAAATTTTATTTCTCTTTAGTTATCCATGATGTTTGCACTATAAGGTTGTTTTATCATTTTAAATCCTCGAGGAAATGTGCACAAATAGGCTCCCTTCATGAGTGGCATGTGCACTCAGGAATAGGTAGGAAGATGGGAGTGAAAATATATTAGAGCTGGTGAGAACATTTTCAACAAATGCATGTTTGGTTTTGTTTGTCAAAGTCAAAATGATGAATGATAAAGCCACTTTTCATGAAATTTTCAATAGGAAGGATGAACTCTCTGGTCATCTCTGACGAGAGAGCGGGACACTGAGACCCAATTCAAAAACTTGCCTTTTTGATGCAAAACTGAACATTTCAATATAATTCATTCTGTGAAAACCTTTGAAAGCTTTGGTTTTGGTTCCAAAGTGAAATTTCAAAACCTCAAACAAATTTCAAAACAAATTTCAAAACCTCAAAAGTTGTCATAAAATGGAATTATCTCTCCAGCCTGTCTGAAAGTATACCTACAGCTATGAGTCCCACAGGCCTATGACTGTTTTGTAAAAGGGAGCTGAATGTTCCAGCTTTGTTTTCTTCAGTCCAAGGTGCATGCATGGTGACACAGACTGAACAGATTTTTGAAAAACTCATGCTGATTTGCATCAAAGTTATTTTTCCTTTGTGATTATTGGCTGCTGTGCTCTTCTGAGATGAGGAAAGCTGGGCCCTCAAAGCAATAATCTCAAGCCTCTGCCTGTCAGACAGAGATATGAGATTTATCAGCCAGTCCCGGAATGGGGTTCACACTCATATCATTAGCACTGCTGTCTTCTCAGGCTGGCTGGAGGTGAGGTAGATGACCTCCTAAGTACATCTGCCTAAAGATACTGAGGATTGCAGCAGGACTGTTGCTCCTAGTAACGATAGGTCTGAGAAATGCATATGTTTTGTATCTGCATGTAAGTCCATGGGGTAAGCATGATTTATGTGGGACCCAATGGAAAAATTAGACAACAGAATAAAGCCAATGAGCAGATTTCATTCCCAGTTTCAGAGTTGTTTAAAAAGCTCAATTACATATGTCGGAATGTAAAGATTAAGGAAGCAGCAAGGGAGTGTTATCCAGTGAATTAAACCAGGGAGAGCTGAGTTTAAACTCTAGTTCTGCCACTGATTTAAGGTGTAGCCCTGCTAAATTTTTCAAATGTTACTCCTGAGGGCATTCTGCACCAAAAAATTAAAAATTATGCACACAATATTAAAATTCTGCAAAATTTTGAATTTTATTTCTCCATAAATAAATGTGGCTCCAGCATGGCAGTGGGGAGCACAGGCTACTGCCCGCACTGATGTGGAAGATCACCCTGAAGTCTCCCCCGCCAATACAGGGACTTGGCAGTGAGGCTGCACCCGACCCTGCCACAGTGCAAGGGCTGGGCCTGCCCTTCTGTGCCAGGTGCACCAGATGTGGGCAGGCAGGCTCAGCCCAGCAGGATCCAGGTGTGGAGGGGCTTAGCATGTGGGGATCGCGGTGCAGGGTGAGAGGTTTCTATCTGGGGCAATCTGGATTCACAGGGGCTCATTGTGGGGTTCTGGGTGCAGGGTCAATGGGACTCTTCAGAGGATCTAGATGAAGGTGGTTGGGGCTCAATGAGGAGGTCTGGATACTGGGGGACTGGGGCTTGATGGGGTGCGGTTCCAGGTGCAACTGACTGGGGATCAATGGGGTCAGGGTGTAGAGGGCTCATGAGAGGTGTCCAGGTGTAACAGGGTAGGCTTGTCAGGGTGAGGGGTCAAGGGGCCTGCTTAATGGGTAAGCCCAAGCTGCTGCTGCTGAGAGGACGCCTTATGCCGGACTCCCGCTTCCCTCCGTGATTCCCCTAGTCTCTTTTCTTCTCCACCTCCTCCCCTTACTCTCACATTCCCCTCCCCTGCCCTATTTCACTCCCTCTTCCTTCCCCACTGCCTCTCCCCTCCACCCCCTCACTTCCCTTCCCTCATTCCCCCATCCCTTGCCCAGCCCCAATGTGGGTACTCTCTGTTGAATAGAAAACAGGATGGCTCCCAGCACGTAGAATGGGAGCATGACTGACACTAGGGCCCAGGAGGGGGCATTCAGCTGTGCAGCTTCCTTCAACTGGGCAGCCCTGCACTTGTAGAAATGAGGAGGGGGCAGTGGCATGTAACCCTTTGTACCCCCCCATGCCTCACCTCTGTTTGGAGGGGACAATCCCTCCAAAACTGTACCCATGGTCTCCCCTGCTCCATTCCCGGCATGGCTTCCGTTTGCTTCGCTGCTGTTTTCTGCAGGGAAGCACAGGAATTCTGCAGAGTGTGGGTGTGCAGTCATGCAGAATCCCCCCAGGAGTAGAATGTGCCCATTTATTTTGGATACTCCAATCTGAGAACACTTGAGCCTGATTTTCACAATGGCTGAGGCACCAGGAAGCCCAGCAAAGTCAGTGGGAGCTGCTGAGCTCAGAATCGCTGGGAATTTAGTTTGAGGTTTACTCAAGTTATAATACCTGTCATATAGTGCTTTTCTTTAATAGATCTCAAAGCACTTTACAGAAGAGGTCAGTATCATTAGCTCCATTTTACAGATGGGGAAACTGAGGCCCAGAAAGCTGAAGTGACATGCCAATGGTCACCCACCAGTATAGCCAGGGCTAGAACCCAACTTTTGTGAGACCTAGTCTAGGGTTCTCTTCACTAGGCCATCCTGCTAGCAGCTGAACTTTTAAGTCATCTTAAGTCATTGATCACTTTTGGAAACTTTTACCTTAAACTATTTGTAACTGCAGACTCAGGCTTAAAATACACCATCAAGTGTGCTGTGACTTATTTTTCAGTGTCTGGTAGCTTGTTAAATCGGTGTTAATTATTAATTCCTCTTCTTAATATCTGTAGAGTACAGTAGATACAAATAGCATTTAATGAAACAGGGAGAAAGGCTATGATCCTGACTTGAAGTGCCTTTAGAAGTCTACATGGAATGCAGAATTTGGGCCTTTGTTCAGCCAAATGGGGTTCATGGGGCATTAGTTCCATCAGAAGGAGACATCAGTGGTGAGATGATTAATGCAGGAAGCCCTGATGCAAGAAGTGTGATTTAAGGAAGAACTTTTAATGTGGAGAGGAGGAGAGCTCAGCGGATATGCAGGGGAAGGCTAGGGCACAAACAGGGCATGGCACAAGATGGCACAACTCTGCCCCTTCCCTTGGACTTGATATTAATAACTGGAAAATACATTAGCTGAGGCTTCACATTACTGAATAGAGCAAAAGATACCATAATTAAGAGAGGGTTGATGCATTATTTAAGGGCAATTTGCAATTAGTGGTTCTAAGTGCCACACTATATTATTTTCTCTCTTCTGCCTCAGTTGAATTCAGCTGGATAATCTGCAAATTTACAATGATGAAAAAATCAGTATGAACACAGCTATGGCTTTCCAAATTGAAGGATGATGGAAGAGAAATGGGAGGCTTGCTATTCTGGTTACAGAGGAAGAGAGAGGGGAAAAAAACTACAACAGTGGAACTCCGGTACAGCATGAGTGTCATGCATTTATAAATAAGTCAATGTTGTAGGCGCTGATCAGCCAGATGAAGGGGTGCGAGGAGGGAGAAAATTTGCATGTTGTCCCTCTGGGGAACATTTTTCTGTAAATCCTTCCTGTAGAGGGCAGGGTTTACTCCTTGCAGAGGAAGCAGAGGGCTATGCCCACCAAACCTATCACATCCTAAATATCCACTGAAGGTCAGAGCTTATGTCTCTGGGACCATTTTCTACCATTTACCTCCAACTCCTTGGCAATGAATCAACTATCAAGCTTTGCTGCAAGAGAACTCACAGACCTTGAACTCCCCTGTAATACAGCACCTGGCTGTATTAACTTTCCATATAGGGGATGGTGTGTGGAGAATGCATGCATCCTATTCCCATTCTCACCCCTTCCCCAGATTCTTGGGGCCACAGAAAGCCCTCACCCTGCGTTCCAGGAGGTGAAAGTGGATAAAGGAAATTGAGTAAAAAGACAGGAGTAAAGCTGCATAATATCACACAGTCCATTGTTCATTAATAAATGTGGTAGAATCCTTGTCACCTTCTTGCATGGTTGGTTTATTTCTTTAATAGCTTTACCCTTTCATTTGATTTGTGGTCAAGAATTATCAGACATATTTGTTCATTCCATTCCCTCCCCTATTGCCTAATTTATTTCTGCTGCAATGGCAGAGGCGTAACGGTGCTCAATCTGTGCTCTTATTGCATAATATTAAATATTTTTAAAATATGTAATATTCCAGGCAGTGATTCAGAAGTGATTAACCCCAATAAATGTCATGAACACTCGCAAGCAATCAATTCACTCTTCAAAATATTTTGTCTTTTTAATGTATGTGAAAATACATTTTATTTTCAAGGAGGGAGATATATTTGTTTAAATCCATTGTAGGACAATCTGCCTGACATGCCCCTATAATTCTATTAACTTCATAGCTGTCATTATTATACACACTATAGGCACTTCATGGCAGCGGCAGGACTAGCACTCACTTTCTTTAGTTTTAAAGCCGTGGGCACCTATCAGTTGAAGTAAAGGAGAAGCTCCTCTTCCTGGTAGCAGAATAATGCTGCGATTTGAAACGTTGCTATTAGTTTTAGGTTTTTTCAAGAGCTTGAATTTTAGCTATAGGCAAAATTTGACTTGATCATGATCTCGATTGGGATTGTTTCCCCTCCCTCTCCCAACTAGTGCAGAAGAATCTTCCCTAGTGGATGTTTTAATGCAAAGGCCTATGGCTTATATTTTCTCTGAATTCCATTCCCTTTGAATTACCTATGAAGGAAACCATGATCCAGAATTAGTATCATAACACTGTGGGATTCAGAGAAATGCACTGAAAGCTTGTTGTACTAATGTTTTGAAAAGAGGTTGAGGATAGGGTGGGAAGTGGGTTGCAAAAGAAATTATTGAGAAGGGAAGCCAAATTTGATTGATTTAAAGGGGAACTTCACCACTGAAATGAAATGAAGTGAGAACTGCATGTAATAAAAATCAGTGTCCAGATTCATAATGGCTTTGGAGTTCAGCTGACTTGTTTTCTGTATGGTTCACAGAGGTGTACAAGAGCTTGGCAGCTTCTTGGTTATTGCTGATACTCCTTCCTTGAGTTTCCAGTTGTATGGCTGTGCATCTTTGAGTTAAACCTTGTGCATTTAAACTGTTAGCTCTGAGTCTCGATATGAAATTATAAATATGATGTAGGTTACTACGGTAGTAAAAATTTCAATGGACCTCTGGGTCTTGATTTTAGGCTTAGCCAATGCAGACTGTTATTTTGAAGCCACTATTTCACCCTTTACATCCATTGTCCCCCATCTCATGTGGCTACATATGTACAACCATCATAGGAGTAGAAGCTCATTTCTTCCAGTTAAAAGACAGGAATTTGCTGTCCCAAATGGAAAAGCCATCAACTCTGCTTGATAAAAGAGGATTTTAAATCCCCAGCTTCCATGCTAGGACTGGCTGGTATAGTGACACATATGCCAAAATCTGGACTGGGAACCTGGTGTCTCATAGGCAGTGTGTATTAATGCATTTCACACAGGGCTAGCCAATGGGAAATGTGCTAAACCTTGCTGCTTAACTGGAAATCTTTCTTGCATACGTCATGTAATATAGTCCGATGTGCAGTTATTGCAGATGGAAAATGCTGTTATGTGTTGAGACTTTTATTTCACCCCGTTCCACAGAAAATCAGAAGGAGCTCACTTTGATAATTGGAAGCCACAGACCCACACAGTATTTAAATGAAATATACAACGGAATTGGGCTAATCCATTGATGCTGTAATCTGCATCCCCCTACCTCTCATTGGTCTCTACCCACTTCTTAGCTGTATTGAGGCCTCATGTTATTAAGACTTCTTTAGTTATGCAAAATATACTGCAGCTCACTAGCATGTGATGAAGTTTTAGTACAAATAATTAGACTGCAGTTGTTGAAATGAATGAAAAGGTCCTTATTGGGCTGCATTTCCCTTGCATCTTTTATTATGTTTGTTTGCACACTCATTAATTTAACATCCAATCATTTGCAACAGACCTCACATTCATTCATCCAAAGTACTGAGTTGCTACTGCAGTTGTCTTTCACAACAATAACAGTAATAATAATAATAGTATGCATATAACTCTTGACAGGTTTAGAGAGCTTTACAAATATTAAGTAATTAAATCTATAGATATATCTGTAAGGTAGAACCCCTCCTGTTTCAATTTCTTAATCTCATGAGGAGCGTTTTGGTCCATGAGCGAGACCAGATGCTCTAAGATACCCTTTATATTACTTGTTTTGTGTCTTGTGAATTATTTTTCTTTTAAATAACAGCTTATTTTTTAAAATTAGTTTCCAGTAGCATATACCTGCTTGTCCCTTACATTAGACATTTGTTTTAAAAGGCTTTGCCAAAATACACAAGATCTGTTAAGGTTGATGCAAAAGTATGTTTAATTGCTTTAATCTTCTATCAGGTATTCAGACTGCCATGATACTACAGTAATGGGCAGTCTGGAAATGTGTGTAATGATAATAGATCAGATCTGAATTATGATATCACTCTGTGGATCAGAATAAACTCTGGATACTGAGGGGGTCAGCAATGGCCATTAAAATAAATGTTGGCTTTCCCATGTGGTTCAAGCTATCAAGGAACAAACCTGAAGGATATTTATTGTTTGCATGTATAGAGCTGACCTAGTAGGATAGCATGTTGAGTCCGCTGCTTTCAGCACAAAGGTGCCAATTCCACAGTGTATAAGAAATTCCATTAAAATAAAAAACAGAAAAAGAATGAGCTAAAACATGAACTCAGAGTTGAAATATTTTATGAAACACGTTCTAAATCTCCCTACTTTAGGACAGGCGGTCTACACGCCAAAAGGAGTAAATCTTACTTTAAATGGGCGAGACTTGGTAGACCTACAATTTTGCACACAGCATGAATTTAGCAAGGGAAGGAAATGGAGTGATTATGAGGCCAGGAGAAAGCTGTTTTGAGCTTAGTCTGAACAGCAAGAGGTGGAATATGTCCTGAGTACAGTGCAGTAGAAAAACAGGGAAAAAAAAATCAATGTGATGGGAACTAAATTAACACTAACACACTTTTTTATTTGATAACACCATAATTTCCCTGTCTCCGTCTGCTTTGTTATATCCATTCACATGCTGAATCTTCTTAGGAAACTTCACTTACACTAAGGATTATGATTATATTGCATTTTACCGAGTCAAATGCTGCTCCAGGTAATTGCACAGCAAAACTGGAGTAACTCTGGGCCTGATTTTACACCACTGCAACTTCCTTGATTTCAGTGCATAATTTATACCATTTTTAAGTTATTAAAAAAATACCCTTTATTAGCAATGTTTAGCATTTAGGGTTAGGTCTTTTCATCTATGGATCTCAAAATGCTCTGCAAAGGTAGCTAATATCACTTTTGTTATATTACAGGTGGTAAAACCAAAGCATAGATTAATTAAGTGAATTGAGCAAGGTCCCATGAATAATTACAAAAGTCAGGAAGAGAACCAGATCTCCTAATACCCTATCTATTAGACCATACTGTCTCCTTAAGTAAAATAAAAATGAATTTCCTTCATAAAAAGTGTTCAGCATCAGGGTTTCCATTAATAAAATGAGTTACTCCAGATTAACTGAGATCAGTATTCGGCCTTCTGAATACCTAGAGAGGAAAGTATCTGAATTCTGGTTTCAAACCTTAGACTGAACTTTATAGTTGATCACAGCAGGAGCACTACAACAGGTGAAAAACAAGAGGCAATCACCTTCCCAGTTTACATAGCAACCTGTGGTATTTCTCATTGGGCCTCTCTTCCTAAACTGGCAGGCACAGTATTGTCTGGATTGTCTTATTCCCTCCACTGTGAAGTTCTGAAGCTCAGCTGTCTTCACTGGGCAGCACATATTTCCAAGTCCCTTCCCCTCTCACTACCCAATTCTGATTGGAAAATATGTTTTTAATATTGTGGAACAGATTATGTTTCTACTCTACAAGCTCCACAGGAAATTCAGCATTCACTAATAATAAAAAATGACTTAGAGATTTCACTTGGAAGGGAGTTTAAGACAAGTCCAGAATGTTGAAGGGGCGCTCTTGCATTCCACTGGAGTGATGTGAGGATGTGTGTACTAGGTAGTGATGGCCATCAGGAAAGGTTTCAAGTGTATGGAAAATATGCCGTAATGGAAAAAGATAAAAGCAATGTCAAGCATGTGGTGCAGGAAGGATGGCTGTTTGGTCCTGTTGTATTAGTCAAGTTCACATTTTGTCCCCTGGAGGAAAGATCTTAAACTACCGAAATCATTGAGGTATATTATTATAATTTTGTGGGGAAGTAGGCACTGAGAAGGAAAGTGACTTGCCCAAGGTCACAGAACAGGTGAGGCAGAGCCAGGATTAGAAGAAAATTCTCCTGACTCCAGTACTCTATCCACCACACGACACTGCCTTCTATAATTCTTCTAATGTGAACAAGTGACATAAGAAAAAAAAGTTTCTAAATTTCTTTACAGACAAATAGCAGACAATTTTTGGCCCTTTGATGCTGATCATGTAAGCCCCCGTCCTGCAAATATTTAAGTAGATGTCTAACTTTACTCACAGGAGTAGTCCCCTTAGTAAAGTCAATGAGACTAATCATACGAATAAAGTTAGGCAAGAGTTGTAGTGTTCGCAGGACTGAGGCCGAATTTCCCTATCTCAATCCCAATGGAAAAACTGCCTGACATCTGTGACAGGTTTGGACCCTAAATTAAGATGCATTGATAAGGAGTGATTAAAAATGAGGGAAGATGGGGAGGTGTGACTGATGCTTACGCTGAGATGAGTAGGCTTTAATAATATGTAGCTGCATAGCGGGGAGTCATTAAGCGGGAGACTCTGCTTTCAAAAGTTTGAGAAATGAAGCTGTAGTTTATCTTTAGTTATGAGGCTTTATGATAGACTTTTAAAAAAATCTAACCATTGAGGTTCTTCAACTGTAAAAATTAGCTCCTGCACCCTGTGAGCAATAACCTGATATCTGTCTTCATTTCTTCATGGGTGTGTGATGGAGATATCTCTCTAGATAGTTACTCTTGAATGCCAGAGATCAAACTAGTATCAATCTGTATTTCTGCAGTTGGCCTAAGACACTTCCTAATGATCCACCATGAGGTTTATTTAACTCTTAAAAATCACGTGGAATATATTCACCCTGTGGTGGTACGGAATTTTGATTAATTATTGTAGAACATCTTAATAAGAATGGAGGGCAACTTTGAAGTTGACTTGACATGTTCATCCTGCTGTTCACTCTGCATCTTCACTTTGTGTTTATACAAAATAGAAATACTGGGTTACTATGGCAACTCTTTTATCACAGGTTCAGTGTCTGTAATGTACTATACATCTTTCCTATATGATAGATGGACAAAGAGAGAGATAAGAAGATAAAAAGGTAGACTTGGAGATCGTCGAATGTATGTAAAGATAAATAAGCCTAAAAGATGGACATGTAATAATTCAAGGAAATGCAGAGCTCACAAACTATTCAGATATATCCATGTATCTCTTTCCATATATTATGTAGTCAATGTTTTCCTCTTGGGAATACCTGCCTCATTTTTTTTCTGTAAACCATCTAGTGGAATTGAAATTGGAATGTTAGGGTTCTATAATGTGTTTTATGCTTCTCTCACTAAACATTGCAGCAGCCTATTTATTAACGGTATTAATTCAAAAATAGATTGATAAACAGTGTCTGTGATGACCTCCGTGGGAAGTCATTACTGGTTTTCAAGGCAATTAGTGCCTAGTAAATCAGTAAAAATATAACACTTGCTCTGATCACAAAATACAGCTCCTGTCACTGACAGTCTTCCTGCTGTGCATGTGTGTTTGTGTTGGTGGAGGGATAATCTGCCATTGCAAAAGCAGTCTGTCTGCCTGTATTGCAGATCTGTTTTGAGTATAGTTTATAGCCAGTGTCATCCTCTTAAAAGGAAGAGATTTGAAAACCATGGCAATGTGTGTAATAGCTGATACATGTTTCTCTATATTTATTATTAAATTATTTGTATTATTGTTGTGCTCAGTGGCCCCATTTAAGATTGTGGACCCATTGTACTACATGAATGTACATGTAGTGAGAGACACTGCCTTCATTTCCTTCTTAACTAATAGCCAAAGGGAACTCTGTTAGAACTCTTGCCACTAAATCCAAGTTTAACCCTATAGCTGGGAATAAAGGTCCCAAAGCAATTCAAATGTCAAAGCCTGTGCCAGTCCTTCTGGCAGTTTACAACACCAAAACATCATACTTGTCATCACCAGAATGATTCCGTGGCAGTAAATAAAGTGGGATTAACCAATTATCCTTAATTCATGGGCATGTCAGAAAGATTATGTTGGGTCATAAATATCCATGTTGCCTATTATTTACTCTGGATGTAGGGACCTGTTCACACACAAGTGAAAGATTCAGTTCTCATTTAAGAAAGGAAAGAAGCTTGTTTGTATAGATGGCTTTGCTCAGTAAGCTCTTGATACAGGAAAGCTTTTGGACACCAGGCTGTAGTTAGTCAGCGGGATGCTTTCATCTAACCAGTTGCCCTATGAACTGGATCACCAACTGCCTGTAAACTCTCAGTCATTGAATGGAATTTCCTTTGCAGAGCTTCCTGCCCTCTGCATGGGCTTTTCAATGAAAAAATACTCTAGGGCTTTTAACTAGTTGTACTTTCCCACTGGTTGAGAAGTTGTCAGACTTCATTTCTTTCCGTGTCTGTTTTTGCCTGACTCAGGAAAAGGATACTGGGCAATAGAGCATTTTACCATTAGGTCAGTGCTGGTTCAAATTTCACCCTGATATTCAAATTTCACGCTGAAATATTTTAACCGTAAGCGACCTGTATGTAACGAATTGGGGGGTCTCCAGATCCACCACTGCAACTGACCCTCACAGCCAGAACTGAGTGTCTAGGAATCAGAACTTTCCACTAAGACCTAGAGACCCAGTGTGTGGCTCACTCCCAGGGTGGTGCAGGGAGACCTTGCCATGTACACATGTTGTTCCATTGTCCATAGACAATAGGCACTTCATCCTTCAGTGATGTCAATTCCGCAACTTCCTGAGAACTGAATTCACTTTATAAATAAATCTGATTTTTAAATAAAGGTGATTTGCATTAATAGTCTGGGAAATAAGTATTGTGTATCCTAGAACATAGGGCTTCATGGTGTTTTAAAGCTAGACAAGATCTCACTGAACAGTTTAGGTGGATCACTCCTGCCATTTAGAGGGATTTTAGGAAAAACTTTGGTTTCTTCTGAAGGTTTTTTAGTTTGATCAAGAACTGAGCAATATCACTTGTGACAAGGTGCATTGTTTCATAGCCAGTTCCCTATGAATGTAGTTTGCAGCTTCCTGGTTTATTTTTAGCATATTACTTGGGTAAAGCAGAATAACTCTTGCTGAATTCAAAGAAAGCTGTGGATACTCAGCACCTCTAAAAATCAAATACTAAGTGTTTAAAGTTGGGCATTCAAAATTAGGAAGTCATTTTAAAAGATTTCCCCTTCTCTGCCTCAGTTCCCAAATCTGGAAACAGGGGTAATAAGAGGGATAGTTGAGTGGTTTGCCCATTGGCCTGCTAAGCCCAGGGTTGTGAGCTCAGTGCTTGAGGGGGCCATTTAGGGCAAAAATCTGTTGGACGATTTAATTGGGGATGGGCCCTGCTTTGAGCAGGGGATTAGACTAGATAATCTCCTGAGGTCCCTTACAATCCTGATATTCTATGAATGTGTAACTGCCCCATCAGGGTCTTGTGAATATTGATTTGTTAATGCATGGCAAAGAGGAAGTTCTTTGGGGCAGGGACCTTTTTTGTTCTGTGTTTGTAAAGCACCTAACACAGTGGGGTCCTGATCCAAAACTGGAGCTCCTAGGTGTACAAAAATAAGAATAACATGCATTATTGCTGAAACATCTGTTTTATATTTGAATTAATTTCAATTAGAAGCTGTTATAGAGACATCAAAGTACCCATAATTTAGGTGGTCAAAGGGCTACAAAACATAACAAAAAGCTTTCTTTTCACACCATTATGCCAAGCACTTAATATATGCTGTGACTTTAGTTTGGCCATTGTAATTGTTGATGGCTATTGAGTGATCCTTTTTGAGCTCCATAGCACTGTTGAATAATAATAGATTTACAAACTGAAAATGTACACTAATTTTCAGAGGAACAGAGTGCAATTTATTTAATACATCACTAATGTTTGTGAAAGTCCTTTAAAATTATTGAAATGGACAGAACTCTGTCGCACTTCTGAAGTTTGCTCAAAATTTTCTTCATTGGAAAAGATATTCTGTTTGTGACCACGATCTAGTTAGCATCAAAAGAAAAAGGAAAAGGAGCACTAAAAGAGTAATGAAGTAGAAAGAAACTATAATCTGAAAATTACAAGACTTTTTTTCTACTTCATTACTATTTCAGTGCTCATTTATGCTTTTCCTTTTCTAAGTCTAATCATTAGAGGTTTGCAAGGATTTTAAAATATTTTTTTGCTTTCCACTTTGAGCATTTGTTATGTAAGCAAAATATATACATCCAAAGGATGATAAATTGACCACTTAAAGTTGTGTCATATTTGATTTTAAAGAACACTGCCTAAACACCCCAGAAATCTCAGTATATGAAATTCTATCCTCTGCTTATATTTATCTCTCACAATTATCTAGAAGAACACTTCTAGTCCAAATGAAAATTAAAGACCCATATCCTCTGATATACAATATACAAAACATAATTCTTCCATAATTCTTTTGCAAGGCACTGCTTAAATATAGCTTTTTTTTTTTTTTTCAAAATGTTAGTAACTTACTGAAATTGCAGGGAGATGACAGCAATTTTTCCTTTCCAAAACTGAACTTGTTCTGAGCTAATCAGATATCTTCCAGGTGAGAAAAGTGGGTCAGACATCTCAAATTAACTACTCACAGAGGAAAATGTTTCAGGATTTTCTTGATGCAAAGTCACTTTAAAATAATAATAATAATAATAATGATAATAATAATAATTTGGAATTAAAGCACTTGTGAAGTAGGCTAAAGGTGAGAGAAGATGGTTTTGAGGGGTATTGTCATTCTTATATATTTCATTCTTATCCTTTCAATTTTTGTTCTTACATTCAAAATTACAGCCATACCACCCATTTAGAAGGGCAGTATCCCATTTTAATGGGATCCAGCTGGAAATAATAGCAAAAGAATGACTGACTTATATCCAGTACCTCTCAGTAGTGACTGAACGTTGCTGTCATTCAATAGCTGTCCAGTGCTGTGTGTGAAATGAGTTTGGTTGTCACAGGGATTCACAAACAATGTCAGCCAAAATCTGTACTAATTAGTCCTGATAGGATAGTCCATTCTTGACTTTGTTGCTGACACTATCCTGCTGCACCTAGCGGTGGTCCCTATGTATTATGGTTGACACAAATTAATAGGGAAGCATGTGGAAAATTACCCTGCTGCTTTTCTATGCTGTACCCAACGTATGACTTCATTCTCCCGGGCTGGCCATCCAGCACTTTTCAATAGGATTAAATTCATTTACAAATTTTAGCCTTAAAAAGAAGATGTGACTGATTTGTTGGATGTGATCTAGCATTAAGGTACTGGATGGGGATTCAGGAGACCTGGACTCTAATTCTGGTTCTGCCCTCACCCTTTATCTGTCTTATCTATTTGGAGTGTAAGTTCTTTCGAGCAGGGATTGTGTCTTACTATGTGTTTATGCAGCACCTACCATAATGCTGCACTGATTTAAGGACCTCTATGCGCTATGATAATACAAATAATAATTGTGCAGTATTCCTCTAATTGCTTCTACCAACTGCATTAAACAGTTTCAGATATATCATAATCTCCCTACAAATAGAAAGGATTGAATAGCTATGAATAAAAGGAAGGTCCATAACCAGAAGATTCACCTCTAATTATCCATGGAAAGCTAATGTTCTGATCTGAAGCTGTCAATTGACAGCAGCAGTCACCTGGACACAGAACAAATGCAACCTTCTTCAGAAATCATCAATCAGAAGGGAGTTACGTTTTTTGCTTACACTGGTTATCCTTTTTTAAAATGAAGAATAATGGCAGGGCTCTTCATTTTATTCTGATGCTGATAGCTGACAATAAAGATACTTACGTTAAAAAAGTAAATCTTCCCCAGCATTAGTTACAGACTGATATATTTAATAGCTGTTTCTATTTTATCATAAATTTTCAAAGACACAATCTAGGAAGCTTTTTTAAAAAAGTGTGGTTCTCCACATTCATGAAATTCCAATAGCTCCCCTTCCCGCATCTCCTGTATTTCTCAGTGCAAATTGGCCTACAGTCAAGCAATTTAATTAACTACATTGGGACTGTATTAGTGCAGGAACACAATAAGACAGCTCTTTTCAAATGTCATGCCTCCTATGTTTCTCAAGAGTTCCAAGTTTAATCCATCTAGTCGTTTACAGTTTCACCCTGGGTGTCAAAAACATCTGTTAACCTGTCTGCGAGCATGAATGAGAAGTGGGGTGGGGATTTATGTACATTAGTCAAACTAATTTAAAGGGGGTAATAATTACTGTGAGACAGGAAGAATGGCTGATCTCTGCCTAACACAGAGAGAAATACCCACATGGCAGTATAAACCTTGTTTAGTAAGGATGTCATGGGTGTTATGTGCATGCATTCGTCACAAAACAAATATTAAGGGATCAGTCATGAGTAGTGCCAGGGATGCAGAGCACACTTATCTCTTTCTGTTCTCTGCGGGACATAGTGGTGTTTAGTGTATTCAGGAGTTGTTCAGTACCATGCAGATTCAGATCCTAAGGTCCCAATTCATCATTCAATCCTTGTTCAGCAAAGCACTTAAGCACATGCTTAATTTTAAGCATCTACTTAAGTCTCATATGACTAATTCATGTGGAGCATGTGCTTAATTGCTTTCCTGAGTAGGACCCTAAAAGCATAACGTATAAATACGGTCGTATAAAATGGCATGTGTTTGGGGAAACATTTATGTCAGTCTAATATTTTATTTATTATGTGTCTGATGGGAGAGAGCAACGTATTTTTTAAATTTTGCTGTAACTTCCTATGGATAGAGTTGAAAAGATAACTCTATCATCATGTAGAAGCCACACTACCTATTACATTTAATTACTTCCCTCTGTGGTTTTTAAATCAATGGTCACTTCAGGATGCGGGTGGCGTATAGTAAATTAGATTATTTTCCTCTGCTACTTTCACAGTAAATACATGGCTAACAGCAAAGGCTGTTAATGGTGATGTATCTTCATTTACAGGCCACCTTCACAGAGTGTGCTGCAAAGGCCCAATCATCCCAGTTGGTGCCCTGTACCCATTTGACACTAATGGTGCCAGTTATGTCCAATCATCCAAGAAAGAATGTATGTTCCACCAGAAAAGATGCTGTGTTCTGATTGCAGCTGAGCAAGGTGTGTGCGGTGGAGGTTAAGGGCATAATGTATTGTACTGGATTTGCTCATATTTTAAAAGCTGTAGTATGTGAGTGTGGCTCACCAAAAAAGGAAGTGAGATCAAGGTCAAATTCTGGAGCAGTTCAGCAAAGCACTTAACCATGTGTTTAATTTTAAGTTTGAAGTCAATGGGCGTACTTAAGTGATTATGTATGGTTGCTATCTTGGCTAACAGGCAGATTAGACTGGAACCTCCAGCTACAGTTCTGCATTCAGAGAGCTTCAAGTGCATGTCAGCAAGTCCTGATGGAGGGGAGTAATAAGTAGTAGAGTCCCTACAAGCTCATTGCTTGGACCAGTCCTACTTAATATCTATATTAGCTCTTGGAAAAGAGAAGTAGGTCTAATTGACAGACGATAGGTATGACTTGGCAGTATGTCCATCACTAGGAGTGGGCATGCTAAAGAAATTTCTAATTGGAATCACATATTGTCACTCTAGCTATCAAGCAGATGAAAGGAAACTAACATGAAAACTCTTCGTGTTATCTAAGAAATATTAGAAAGCCACACACTGAGACTCATTAGAATACAGGGTCTGATTCTCCAGTTCCATACACCAGTGTCAAGCCAGAGTAACTTTACACCAAGTCATTGGTTACAATGGCATGAAAGATGTGTAAGCAAGAGGAAGATCAGGCCTACAGTGTAAAGGATCTACCTCCAAACCTCAAAAGCCAGTATATGTGGTGTTCAGGCCTTCGCTCACTGCTGTTGTGCTTAGATACTGCAGTTCATAAGATGCATGCAAGAGAACTCACTGTTCTGAGTTCCCCTTAAAGAGACTATCAGATTTAACATCTACTTGATTTGGCTGGGGTTTGTGGGTCTAAGCCAGAGATTTAGTGTTATTCTACCATCAGTTGTTGCATATGCATTTCTTCCTTTCTTTCTTTTCAGAAATAAAGACCAATGTGCCAAATTCTTTGCTGGTGTAAAATTGTGCAGCACCATTAAAGTTAATAGAAACGAACTAATGAACACCAGCAGAGAATTTGGCCCATTGTCTCTATGGAAACAGAAGAAGTGTTTAGGCAGTTGTTAAAATGCATACTGCTTACACATGGAGACCTCTACCTGTTTTGAATTACATCAGCCATGTCTGGTAATGGTAAGATGCATCCAGAAATGTTTAAAAGGAATGAGCAAGGGATTTGAAACCTTTTAAAAACTTTTCTAAAGCTCTTTCAGGAGAGATTCCTGAGGACTGCAAAGTGACAGACAAAACACCTATTATTTTTAAAGGGATCAAGAGACAAATCAGGAAACATTAGACCAGTATGTTTAACATCTGTTGTTGGGATGAGAAATACTTGGGAGCTATTTTAAGGAATATGGTGGGAGAACACCTGGAAAAATGCAGTTTCACTAAGGACAGCTAGCATGGATTCAGGCAGGGGAGGTCATGCTTAGTTAATTTGATGGAGTCCTTTTACTAGGTTACTGCCGTGACATTGAAAGATCTGCAGTAAGTGGTTTACACACACACACACACACACACACACACTCTTCGGTTAAGGATCTGTGTCAGAAACAAATAACCAGGGTGAACGGTAATGGAAGAGAGGTTAAGAGTGTGCAGGATGGAAACTGGCTTGACACCAGGAGATGAAAGATAGTTGTAGATGGAAATGAAAGGGGTCGGGAGTAGGACTGGAAAGGGGTCGGGAGTAAGGACTGTGTGGAACGCTATGGATTCTCTTTGCGTAGCTTCCACAAGCCAAAACAAACAGATTTGCTTAGAACTTGGGATTTGGGGTTAACATAGACTCAAGAACTCTGAAATGAATTGGGAAGAAACTCTGGACAACTTACTCACATTGAAATAGGAGAATTTTACTACCTCCTCTTCCTATCCACTCATCCTCTACTACCTACCACAATAACACCTGTGTGCCAGGTTGCAGCCCCTCTTCTGGCTCATCCAGAACTGTCACCTTAGGTTCTGGCTGCACTTTTCCACACCTCCTGATATTTGCACAACCCATCTGTGGCCCTGTGAAGTCAAGAGACCTTTTTGTCAACCTCCTTCTCGTGTTGGCCAAGGTAGCCATCCATCATTCCAGGAGGAGGATGTTGGATAGGGAAGTACTCTGTGACTATAGGGCCTGTTTTGGTCACGTATCCTGTTTCGGTCACGTATCCAGGCAGAGTTCCTCTAGCTCCTGTCCGCTGGCTCCCTAAACACCTTCGAGGAGCAGTGGATGTTATCCGGAGTTTTCTGTGGGGTGCCCGCTCTGATTTTGATCCCATGGCTCTTACTTCCATCCCTCTTTTATCATTTGTTGCCTCCTGAAATTACGTGATATCTGGGTCCAGTAGCTCCACCCCTTAGGCTGTCGGGAGGGGCCTTTAAATGTGGGTGGGCTCATGCCCGCCCAACCCCAGATTCTCAATAGGTATATAGGAACTCAGGACCTATCCCTCATCTAATATCTGCTATGGGGAGAGAGAGTAGTGGATCTCAACTCCACTTCCCCTTTAGACATCTTTTCAGGGCAACCTGCTTGTTCTTTCTTTTCTGGGGATAGTGAGATGAAGTGTAGTTCCTTACACTCTCTGGATAGATCTTTGGTGAAGTAGGATGATTTTTCATTACAACTGATTTAGTGATAAGTCTGATGATGAAAGTCCTCTATTCAGTAAAACTTTGAGTAAACATTGGTCGCTGCACTTCAGACTTCTTATCCCCACTAACTAATGTGGTACAAAGAGCTAAAGTTATTGGCAAAAGAAGTTACAAGTCCTTCGGGGACTGTATTATCTTTGTACCCTGATTTCTATGGGGAGGGACAATATATGCTCATTTCTCTTCTGGTTTCCTCCCTCCCGACTCCCTCCTCCTGCACAAAAACCAAGGCCGAGGAAAAGGGCGGGGGGTATTACCACTAAAATATTTTAGTGACTTCCCATTTTTATGCTGAAGTGATGTGATCCAGCATGTAAAGGTTGAAACATACACAACACAGGGGCACAGCCAGGCTCATAGTTTGGTGTGTTGGATGTGGGGTGGTGGGGGGGTGTGGGGCAGATTTAATGGTTAATTGCTTATCTCCACCCAGAAATTCCATTACTGGTCATGAAAGCTATTACTGTTTAGGAGAGGGTGCTGCATGAAGCAATACGGTTGCTATCCCTTCTAAGTTAAGAGGAAAGGTTAAGGGAATTACTCTCTTTCGGGGGGAAAGAGATAAGTGCAGGTAACAGAGTCTTAAGTAACCTTTACAGAAATGTCTAAAATTATTTAGGATTACACAAAGTCAGTGACAGATTTAAGAACAGATTTAAGAATCTAATAATTAAGAGAACAGAACTAAACCAGGAAAAATTCAGTCCAAACTGCATTACACAAAATTAATAAATACATGGGATTAGTTAGTGCTGAAGATGAATGAAGCAACGATGATGTGAATCAGAGATGGAGAGGATTATGGGATTTAGTAAAAAATGCAAGGTGGAGTGGGGTGAGGTTTAGATGTACCAAAAATGGAAAAGTGGATTTTCCTGTTCCTAAAATATGTTGTTCTTGGAATATAATATGCTAACAGGGAAACATCTGTCCTGCCTTTTAGTTACAAGTAGGTCCAGCCACATCATTGTCAGACAGAAGAGGGATTTCCTCAGGATCCCAAGGTAACCGTTGTTACCTATAGAGCCCACTGGTTTTGTTACAAGCACTCAGGGGGATTGCTGAGATCATTCATTAAGTTTTGTGCATCTTCCTTGGCCAGTGCTAATTACCACATCAGGAATGTACTAAGCAGCTTGCCAGGACCTAGTGATAGTACTGTTTCTTTTCAGAGGAACTAAACACCCTCCAAGCCACCAAGTATATCAAAGATGCAAGAGAAGTCTTGTGGTTCAGGCACTGCTGTGCAACATAGGTGATCTGAATTCAATTTCTGGCTCTGTAACAGACTTCGTGTGATCTTGGGCAAGGCCCTCCTCTTTGCCTCAGTTTCTCCATTTGTAAAATGGGGATAATACTTCATTTCGTCCACCTTTCATCTTGCCTATTTATCCTTTTAAGTTCTTCAGGACAGGGACTGTCTGTTACTATGTGAATATATAGCACCTAGCACTGTAGGGCTGTGATCTCAGTTAGGGTGCTAGGTGCTACTGTGATACAAAGTATATTTAATCATTTAATAAATATCAGTATTTATTTATCTGTGCTAGGCTGTAGGAGAGGGGAATTCCATTTAGTATTTTAGCTTTGGAACACAATGTCAGCACTTAACACAAATAATAATAATGAGGGTAGCCAGTGTATTTTCCTATTGTATCTATAGTTCACTTCAGCCCCCATTTGAAACCCTGTGTATCCTGGAGGCTCAGTGCCACAGTTTCAGTTGTGTGCAGGAGATGTCTTTATACCATGTCTTTATGGTAATAATTGTTTCATGTGTTGCAAATAAATGAAATCATCAAAATGTGCAAGCAGCATCTGACATTCATTGTGTGAAATAAAATTCTGTAGAGAATTACACATGAGAAAATCTCACTGCTGGAAGCTCCTAATCTTTAAGATTGATGTTTGTGCGGCTCAACAGGCTTGAAGTTCATTACATGTTGGATCGTTATTGTGAGTAGCCTGCATGTCAGCCCAGGCCATTCTCAGTGAAGTGCAGTTCTAAAGTGCAATTTCCAGTTTCCCATATGGGTTTCCAGGATTTAAACTGGAAAGTGGGAGATAATGTTACATTTGTTGGATTTTGTTAATGTTCTCTGTTTCCTCATCAAATCAATACAGTTCCTTAAAATTACAAGTTTTTTTTACAGAAATTAGACATTCCAGGGATAGACAGGTGATAGCAGAAACACCAAAAAAAGCAGCATTTCCATTCCCCTTTTTGAAGCAAAAGCCCTGTTTATTAGCACTTAATGAACATAATATATTGTAGTTATTATGCCAGGATGATCCCAGACATTGTCCATGGAGGGAATAAATAGAATGCTGATAATTGGCATTTAAGCAAAACTGGAAAGCTACACTTAATAATGGGTGATATAATGCAGACCCCTATCACCCTGCCTACCCCACTCCTGTGGATTCAGTGCGGTCTGGTATTTAAGTACCCCTGAACTCCCATTTTCATTCTATTCTTCCCCCCCACTACAGTTTAACCCCTCCACCAAAATAAACCTTTAAGCTGAAATAATCATTATAAGTTCCAGTGTGGCTAGCTGTCAATATGCATCTTAGAGAGGAGGAAGATTTTATAGTACTCAGCTTACAGCTATGATGGACATTTATGGACTTTATCAGGCATTTCTTCCCAGCCCATCCCGCCACTCATATTTTCTTTGTAGACAAGGATAATCATTTTTTCAGTCCACTACAATATCCCAGACCTTTGAAAATTATCTTCTGTTACTAAGAATAGAGAAGAATGTATTCTAGTTAAAGCTTTATGTAAAATCCTCTTTGCCCTTTAGAGCATAGTGGTGTTGGTGAGGGACCAATCCATCATTACATTAAAGCCTCATAAAGAGGAATTCAGTGGATAGAGTTCCAGAATATCTGTCAATAAATAAAAATCAATGTTTTTAGGTTTCTAATGAGGTTCTTTGAAATGTTAACAGAGCTTAGGTGATGTAGGTGTTATAATGAGTTGTTCATTTTGTGTGTGTGTGTGTGTGTGTTCTTGCATGGTTTAAAACCCACTTATTGCAATGGGTGTACGCCAAAAATGCAGTGCATTTAATAAATTTGCCCTAGTGCCTAGCAGAGAGCAGCCCAGGCTCCAAATGCACATCGCTTACGTGGTGTACAGTATTTAGAATCTGGTTTAGCTCACTGTGGTAAAAACATGTTACACTCATTAGTGTGTGCTACAGTTGTGGTAGGAAATTATGATGCTGTCTGTGCACTGTACACCAGCCTTTTATATAGTATGCTAGTCAGTATAAGGTGGCAAAATACATTAATGCTTTTTTAGACTCATTTGTTTTAAAATGTATTCTAGACTGGAAAAGTATAGCTGGGAAATTTGGAATAGGAGAAATTTGCAGAGTATGAAGGCTCGGTTGTAATACAGGAAAAATTGCAAGGATTAAGGAAATAGCATCATGGTTAAAAGATCCATCGTACTTGAGAATTGTGATTATTTTTAATAGTAATCATTGTATAATATCCTTACAAAGTTATTTATTATGTTCTCACATCTAATATGATGCAGTACTGTTAAAGAGGTGATTAGAAGTATTTATCTTTACTGGAAAATAATATACCCACATACGAAAGTATTTATATGCCTTTACCAGCTGTATAGTAAGTTAAATTGTTGAAGAATCTGTGCTCTCCCTTACACAACTCAATCAAATTGTGATAGGATAACATCCACTTTCAAGTCACATGTGGGGAGATTTTCTTTTCTTTCCAGGATTCATATTTTATTACATGTGGTAGATTCATTTAAGGTCACAGATATTGTATAAGAAATCCATTACAGCAGAAAATGATATAAAATTACTGAGATGTTGTGAACTTCCCCCATTTTCTGGAAACAATGTGTGGGAACTATATAGTATGGCTTATAGAGAACTGTCTACATTTGAGTAATGTTTGAAGTGGGGTGTGCATATGTGGACAGGTAGGCAAAAAGAATGGTCTTTTAGTGAAGCCAGAGATCTGAGGAGCCACCTGTATTCTCTTTCAGGCTCTTTCCCACATAGGTTGAATCTGAGTTTCTCACTGCCATGTGTCACAGACTCACAGGTCGTGCCCTCTCCATTGCACTATATGTAGTTAATTTTCATTAGGGCTTAGTTCATCCCAGCACTTGCTTAAGTCATTCTCTATTCACCAAAATACTTGACCACATACTTAAGTTCCATTAAAGTCAACTTAAGCACTTGCTTAATTGATTTGCTGAGTGGGAGAGGTCTGCTGAATCAGAGCCATCTGTGCAAAGCAACTAGAGAATACTTATTTGGTAGCATTTCACCCTCTTTGTGAGCTCCTCTGTGTAACCTTGGCTAAGTTATTTCAGTTCTCTGTGCCTCAGTTTCATCATCTGTACAATGGGAATATTAATACCAAGAGTATCTCAAAGGGATGTGGTGAGACATAGTTAATGTTTGTTAAGTGGCTTGAAATCCTCCAAAGGAGGTCTCATAGAAAGCCAAAATATATGCATTGATCTATAGTTATTAATGGATTTTGGGATCCGTTAAGATGAAAGGTGTTATGCAAATGTAAGAGTTATAATTATTTTTATAGCATTATTCATGCAAAAGTATCACAGACCTCTTCCCATCTTATTAAAGTCTGTTCTGTTTAATTTCAGATATGTTTAAACACCACTACTGAATGGATTTAAATTATAAAATTCATGTTTTATATCTTTGGTAAAACTTCATTATTATTTTTGTGTAACTTAATAAAGATAATGTGAAAGAATTCATTATGACTAAACCAGCAGAATTTGTATAATGAAATGGGTCTTGACTGTTGGTAGATCAGTGACTAAAATAACAAAGAAATGTAGAAAGAAACAGAAATAAATTAGTTCCCGCTTTTAATTATCAATCTCTCCTGAAATATGCCACGTAGGTCCAGGATGCCGCTGGTGCCACCTGTTTCAATTTAAGACTCTCTGAAATATTTCCTCTGTATAAACGCTATTTACGTGATATTTGCTTATAAATTAAAGGGATGGTTGTGTGTTTTGCAGCTTTGCTGTCGCACCTGTGGCTAACACTGTGGAAAGACTAATGGAAGCAGGATTGGTGTTGTGGATAAGGTACAAGGCATGGATTCAGGCATCCAGGGCTCCATTCTTAATTCTGCCATGGGCTTTCTGTGTAACCTTGAACAAATGGACTGTCCTTTACGTGCCTCTGTTTCCCTATCTCTAAAGAGGGTATCATAATGTTCCATTCCTTATGGAGCTGGTGTAAAGATACTGTAACAAATGTTTATAAAACACTCCGAGAACCTCCAGTAGAAAGGCCAAGTAGGCTGCAGAGAATAAGTTATTACTGGACTTTTAAAATTATAATTTCAACCAGTGTGACAGTAAGGAACTACAAATTCTTATGCATATTGACTGAGTAATATATATAATAAACTCCTTAAGTGAGAGTCTCACCTGCTGCTTCCAGCCCTTTGAAGGCAGGTAAAAGGCTGGAGTAGTGTCAAGAGGCTCTAGAAGTCCCAGTTCCAGGTTGGGAAGGAATTCCTCTGTTTGGGAAGCAAGGTTGCCTTCCCAGATCTGCCTTGAAAGACCCTGTAATTTATAGAGACCCTCATGGCTCTCTGAATTATGCTGATGGCCTTTTTAGCCCCTGGAGCAGCCCAGGGTCAGAAGTGCTCTCCCCCATATTCCTCAGCCTGTGAATTTCACCCTTATTGTGCTAGCTGTTCTTATGTAAAGATAATAGTGTTGAGAATATTTTATCTTCACTAGGACTTAGACTTTGTTCATTTGTTTTGAGTGTGGGCTAGTGCTAAATATTTGTCTGTGTCAGAGAGAGAATTTACTTCTGGCTTTGTAAAATGAAGTCCTCTCTGTACAGATCAGGTTCAGCATAAATAGTGTATTTTAATCTTGTACACTTCCCTGCCCCTGCATCTTCCCCTAAGTTGCAGAGACCTCCCATGTGTGGGAAGACCAGAGGTGGAATTATCAGTCTCCATACATACCCAGTCATTGGCCCCTCTCCTGAGCCTACAGACAAGGCCAGAGGTGCTGGAATGAAGGGTGCTGCTCTACCCACTGGCTTGAAGTGGTTTCCATCAAATACAGGGTTTACAGTTTGGTTCAATAGCTCTCAGCACCCCCAGTATACAAATTGTTCCAGCATCCCTGGAAAATGCTATCAATTAGTGTTAGAAGTGTGGTGATCTGTGGTAGGTAGATACTTCTTTATTGGCAACTGAACAAGAGGACTGACATTTTGAGGTGGTGGAAAATATAGAAACAAACTAAACAAACTTAGTCTTAATTGAAAATTTGAGGTCTGCATGGCAGAATTTCTGTAAAACATGTGTTGAGACCAAAATCTAGTGCCATTTGAATCCTTCAGAGGGGCCAGTTCTGTGTGGTTCATGTTCCTCCCCTGAGAAGAACCGTTAGCAACCAGCTTTCCTTTGATGAGCAAAAAAATAAAAAATGAGTGATATACTTTTTTGGTTCAAGGGAGAGCTTTAAAATGTGATGCATGGCTGCCAGCGCTGGAGCAGTACACTTCATTGACTTAGCTTTTGATGTACAAGGAAGATGAAGGTATTGCCCTGGAAACAGTTTGTGCAGTGAGAAGGTAGGGGAAGATGAAAGGGAGAGAGTGGAAAACCAGAGAACAGTCCTGCTTTAAACACGGCAAAGCCACTGCACAAAACAGCCTGGGCTCTGTAGAAATGTGCCACAATAGGAAATCGATTGTGAATTACACCATGTGATGCAGGCAACATTTTCCATCCTTCATTATAATGAGCAAGCACAGCCTTACATGATGGTGACACTTAAGAGACTGCCCTTGGCTTAATTTACCTTTAATAATAAAGTTTTAAGTTAACAGAATAAAAATCTAAAACCTTTAGACAGTTAAGGATTCTAATTAAATCCTGTAGGTCAAGCAGTCTTTTCTCACATGATTTGATGTTTGCTCCTTAAACTGGTGAGAGCTGAGGCACTGTACTGTTTGTTTTGGTTCCCAAAGCACAACTGTTATGAATCCCAAAGTGATAATAGCAGACTTAGAAGTGCTCGGCTCTAACAGATTGATCGGTTGTGCTTGATTATATACTATCCTCAGTCTGAGTCACTGTTTGTGTAGCACTTACTGATATACACACCTCACCACTTGAAAATGCAGGTCGATGGAGTTACTACAGTTCCTCCTGAACAGAAACCTTAGGATATATAAGTTCTGACTAGTTTATTCCAGCTTAACCTCTTCCATTCACACTCTCTTCCCACTCCAGCTCCCATGCATAAATACATTAAGGGTTGCATTTTGTATTGTAGGACTATTATGATGTATGGAGGGGTGAGATACTTCACATACTAGAAAGGCATGCGGTTTACCTCAAATACAGTTGCACAATTTAGATCAAGCTTCTGATTTCCTCAGATATGGGGAGTATTTGGTTTGGTCCATCTCTAAACCTAACTCTGTAGGGCATGAGGGGAAGGCGAACACTGAATGTACTACTAGCCAATTGTGTAATGCTATATGTGGGGGTGCAAAGTGGGAGAGGGAAGTTAATTCTTATCCTGAGCATAAGATTAATGATGGTCTTGTGGTAAAGGCCACTGGGCTGAGCCTCAGTAGATCTGGGTTCAAACTAATTCCCAGCTCTGCAACAGACCTACTATATGATCCTTAGCCAAACTGTGCCTCAGTTTCACTATCTTTAAAAGGGGGATTTTTCCTAGCTCACAGGGGTGTTGGGAGGACAGGTTTATTCACATTTGTGAGGCACTCAGCCATACAGTAAAGAGTATATAAGTAGAAGTGTAAACCCATAATCATGAGATTAGATTAGTCTTGTCATATCTTTTTGAAGAAAGACAATAGGAAAACACATGTACAGCTGTTAGTTGCACCAGAGTCACATTAATTATGGTTGGTCTGAATTCTACTCTTACTGAACTCAGTTGGAAAACTCTCATTAACTCTGTAGAGGCAGGATCAAGTCCGTATGTGTGCTGTTTTTTGGAAAGCCAAAAACTAGCCAACAAGCAATTCACAAGCCAGTTAAGACAAAAACAAGCCCAATTTCTGCATTTTTTCTGCAGGTCTGGCATGTCTGCATGGGAGTTGTAGTCTCTAAGGCTAGGTTGCAGCACACAGGCTTTTCCCCTCAAACACTCCTAATAAAGGTCAGAGGCCCCTTTAGTAAAGAGTGCCTACATCTATATTTGATGTCTTCAGTGGCTCAGCTTAATGGGACTTGTGTCCCTAACCCATTTAGGGTATGCCTACATAGCAATTAAACACCTGAGACTGGCCCCGGTCAGCTGACTTGGGTTCGCAAAGCTGTGGCTAAGGGGCTGTAAAATTGCTGTATAGACATTCAGGGGAGGGGTTCCAGAACCCAGGTTCCAGTTCGAGCCTGAACATCTACACAGCAGTTTTTAGCTCCACAGCCTGAATGCAGCAAGTCTGAATCAGCTGATATGGGCCATCTGTGGCTGTGCCACAGGTCTTTTATTTCACTGTAGACATAACCTTGAGTGCTTTTAAAAATCAGCCCCACTATGTGTATGCAGCATGCAAACTCCATGCAAATTTGAAGAAAATAGTCTCCAGATTGACATCCTTTGCCTTGTCCAGAGAGGATGTTGCCAACTGGGACAACATGGTCTTGCATGGTCGAAGACTACTGAAGAGTCAGTCATTCTGTTCCTGCCTTGGTGGAAGCATACAAAATGTCTTTGACACACAGTTTGATAAAAATCCATTTTTGCATACTCCTGGGATGCTCTGTCTTCACTTTAGAGAACAACGAAGAGAGATATTTATTGACAGTAGCAGTGAGAAAATGCATTACCACGCTATGGCTTACGGGAGAAAGCCCTTCCATCAGGATGCGGCTAAAAAATAAATATCAGAAATGGAATGTATTACAGCAGGGGCCAGACTGTCTCCAGACATGTCTGAAAAACGAGGGGCTCCAGCAGATAAGACATCAATGGCTCTCAGATAAACAACTGCTGAGCGCAGCCAATGCACATGCATTCCAAAGAAACTTGGGAACTGTGATTTTTGGGGCTGTTCCTGTAAGCACCCCACTGGGAAATGGCTGTTTGAGTTTCCTGAGCGTCAGCCTCACACATCCACACAATCCATCCTCTTAAGGGAACTGCCAGTATATTTTCCCCCAAGACTTGCTGAGTTTCCAAAAGGTTCCCCTTCCTGAACCAAGCTTCCTGATCAGTGAAACTCTTAGCATCACATTTACCTATATAATTATAATTGAGAAAGATTTGACCCAATGATCAGTTGGGAATGCTCCTTTTATTCCCCTATTACAACTGTAATCACTGGAGTCCATTTAAAGCCCTGGAACTTTGAAATAACCATGGCCTCAGTCCTGCAAATACATGTGTAACTTCCTATACATGAAAAGTCCTCCTGAGCTCATCTGTAAAAATGGGGCTGCTGGCATGTATTTGTGTTTGCAGAAATGTTTAGCTCCATGCTAGCAAAAATCATATATCTTTCTCGAGACTGAGGACTTGATTCTCATTTTCATGAAGACCCCTTTACACTACACCAGAGTGTGAAAGGGTCTTTGTGAAAAGGAGAGTTGGGCTGGCTGTGAAAACACAGTTCTTGATGGATAGGAAACGATAACAGTTTCATTTTTTTCATTTTTCCAGTGTAACCTTGGCTTAAGATTGTACTGTATTAACCTTGGGAAAGTGTCAGCCATTCACTGCAACATTGGACTGTCTTTTACCATCTCTTTGTACAGCACCTAGCACAATCTTTTCTGGGCTCTTTGGACACTACTGTAATACAAATAATCATGAATGTAGCCATACATTTTTCACCCAGCCATGTGTGTGATAGCACATTTACACATACCTCACAGGGTCCCAAAGCCTGGGCTCCAGCCTGAGCCCAAACATCTACACTGCAATTAAACAGCCCATTAGCCCTTGCCCTCTGAGCCTGAATCAGCTGACGTGGGCCAGCTGCAGATGTTTAATTGCAATGTAAACATCCCTGTAGTCACTACACTGGTTCATCTTTATCCCAGGTACTAATATCTTTTGATTGTGTTGTTGCTCACTATTTGCTTCCAGCAAAGGATATGCGTTGATTGTACGCATTTATGGTTGCTCTCTACATCACATGACCATGCCTGGTTGACATTGAGAAGGCTTGTGTTACCCACAGTCCTGTGCAAGGAAGGGGGTTATGGCAAATCAAGGGTTAAGATAGCTTCAAAGTTTTAGTGGTAATTAGAAATAATAGTGATTAAAAACCACAACTGAACCAATTCCAAAGGTCATAGAAAGAGCCGTAGGACTTTAATGCTTTTGTACAACGGGCAATTTAAGCCTAGTAGGTTTCTTCCCCTCATTTCCCCCCATTTATTTTTTCTGGGGATGTATTTGATATGATGGACCCCACGTCTGGAAGGGAATAATTATAGACAACAATGATACATGTTCACACATGGTATATTTTTAACATAGTTTCTGTTTGCAATAGAAAAAGAGAGACTCTGGTGGAAACAAGCGATCTTATAACATGTATTTCACCACAGTACACAGCCACATAGTGCAATCAGAGAAGCAGACACTGAAAATTTGGGCAGCTGATTTATTTCATGCTAGGCACTTGTGAGGCAACTATGGATTGTGGAAGCACAAATAGGCTGATGCCATTAGATCATCTTAATAAATATTAATGAGAATGTGCTTTCCCGCTCGTAAAGAGTGAACAATGAAGAGGCAGAATGCACTGACAGCTGTGCAGAAATTAAACTTTTTCTTCTGTTGTGATCTTGTGTATCCTTTGAAGTGTATTCAAAAAGAGGCTCCACCAGATGAAGTGAACTTACTTTATTTCCAATAAGGACTATATAAAGAAAAAAGTATTCGGTAAAATTATTGGGTAAAATTCATAAAAGTCCACTGATATCGTGGAGTTACACCAGAAACGCATTTGGCCCGTTGTGATTAATTTGAGAAATTTCCTAGTGATTTTTATGCCATGCTCCAACTGTCCATCTTTTGCAGCTTAGTTATTAATTTTCACCCTGGGCCTGGGAATCCAGCTAATTTTTTGTCCATTTTGTAAATGCCTTGAATGACGAAAGTCTATCATGATATCAGTTTTGCTGGCCACATGAAAGATGATCCTCATTTGTCATTAATTTCTTTATCCCCGTACCCCACCAACTGAAAAAGCAATGAGTGGAAGCTATAAATCTGAATCTAGTTGCAAACCCTCCCAAAATTGCAGAATGTTGTAACCTGGCTCTGTTCCAGGCCTACCTCAACTTTAAAACGGAATTGGTTTTCAAACGAATATTACTATTTAATTGGTAGTTCCATAGTGCACATTAGTTCTCTTCGGTTCTGAGTACATAATAAACCCTCAAAAAATGGTCATAGTGTATGTCTCAATTCCCCCGAAAGTGTAACTGGGGCAAACTCCTGTATGGACACACAGGTATTGGTTTAAAATGGATTCTATAGGTTTAGCTTGCATCTGTACATTACTGATAAAGCAAAATAGCTACAAGCCAGATTTAAATGTTTAAAAGCATCCAGCCAGGAGTTTGCCCTGGTTTAATTAAAGTGGTTTAAAAATCACACCTTTTGATCACCCGGTGCAACTTTGTTTAGGGCAGGCCTTAGAGCAGTCTTTAGGGCTTCTCTAAGAGCCACAGACTTGGAGGGCATGGAGTCTTAAAGGTTGAAGCAGGTGAGAATTTTAGAAGTAGATACAAGGGATCACACCCTTCCCCCAACTGTTTGCATCCATAGTGATGGACGGAAAAAGGCAGGAGGGAATGGAAAGATTCATACTCACTAGGGTGACCAGATAGCGACTGTGAAAAAACAGGACAGAGGGTGGAGGGTAATAAGTGCCTATATAAGAAAAAGTCCCCCCAAATGAGACTGTTCTTATAAAAACAGGACATCTGGTCACCCTACTACTCACCCCTTCCTGAAACTGACTGCAAACACAAAATAATCGGACCACTTTTAAGTACAGTTCTAATTGTATAACTTGAAGAGGTACAGAAATTATTTATACAATGGAAGTCAGACAGAAAATAAAGATTTTGTATTTAACAGAAAAAAGCCAACATAATATCACTCTGTATTTAGCTGTGAGAGGTTATTTTCAGTATTCAGCAGATCTCATTAAGAAAAGAAAAAAGCTTGATACGAAATAATGTTTAAATCATCTTCTAATTCTAAACAAATCTCTAAAAATGTTACAAGAGGAGAGAATTCTTAATTTTGTTGTATTTTGTACCCAAATTACATCTCTCTGACAGCTCTGTACATTATGTGCCGCAACAGCTCCATTCGGTACTGGGGTTTAGGAAAAGCTTTTCACAGCTTACATTTTCACAAGATGAGGTCCGAATTCTCTTTTATGTATTAGGGAGGATGAAGTGCAATTTTCAGGTGATTGAAGCATTTTCACTTCCACAGAAGGTGTGCATATTATTTTTCTCTTCTTGAAGGGGAAAAAATGTCTGAAGGGTGAACACAGCCAGCATTGTAATCAAATAGGAGGAGCTGGATTCATTTCTGAAGTTGTGTTGAGAATGAAGTATGGGATTTGACTGATAGATTTTTAACTATAAATGGATTAATTAGAGTGTGACTGAGGTCATGTATAAAAAAGGAGCAAGCTAATTAAGTCTAATCTTCACTGTGAATGTCTTTTGTACTGATGATTGAAGATCAAAAGCTAGAGTAAGTTTTTTAAGATTATATTTTTAAAAACAAATAAATGAGTCTTATTAAGGGTAATTGGGGGCATTCTTTACAGAGGAACATTCAAAATCCTATTTTTTTCCACGTGATTTTATACAAGAAGTGTCTGTTCTGCCATAGATGCAGGGATGTTTACACACATAGCTTTTCCTTGCATTCATAAGGAGACCTAGTATTCTTGCATTTCTGCATTTGGTTTAACTGTTGGGTTTATTTATTTCTGCCTTAGGCATTGACGTAGGCAATTCTGGAAGTACACTCCCTGTGTAATGGGAAGTGTGTGCACCAACCCAGGAATAGCACAAAGATTGAGGCACTATTCCTTCTCTGCATTCTCCTTATTTCAGAGGCATAGTAATTTATTACCCTGCCCCTTGCTCCTATCCCTGTACCAGTAGTGCATTCCTCTCCCCTCTCTCTGCCACCCGATTGAGGGAAGTTAATGGGCATATAATAATTGCTTACAATGTGCACACAGAGCTGTGGTTCAAGGAGGCCACTTGGGGGTGTGGTGTTTTCTTCCTCCCTATGTCACTGCTCAGCCATGTAGGATGAGCCACGATTTGGCCCTCTGGTTTTGCATTGGTTTTTAAGGGTTTTGGAGTAAGGACCAATCTTGAAAGGTATACGGCATAGCCTGTGAGATGCTGAGCATCCTCAGTGAAGCCAAGGGAAGCGAAAGATGCTCAACACTTCATAAGAGGCCCTGAGTAAAGCAGAAGCCTTGCTTTGAAATTTTCTTTACAATTCCTTGATTACAATTGGAATGGAAACCATGATTTCCCCAAGCAGAACAAATCAACCCCAAACAAGAATGACTGTGGAGAAGGACCAGGATGGGAGACAGAAATTTTAAGTGATAGTCTAAGATTTTTCTCTTAATGGACAATCATAATGAACTGGTTTGATGTATTATATATTGTATTTAAAGATACTGCATCATAGTTACTACTTATCATTTGGCCAGACAGAGTGTGGTAGTTACATGTGCTGTTGAGGGAGTGCAGTAGACAAATGGAAAATAAGGTTTATGGCAGTGTGGGCAACCTGTGGCCTGCAGACCACATGCAGCCCATCAAGCTAATCTGATTGTGGGCCACAAGACATTTTGCTGATGTTGACCGTTTGCAGGCATAGGCCCACTGCAGCTCTCAGTGGCCATGATTCACTGTTCCTGGCCAACGGGAGCTGCGGGAAGCAGTGGGCCGCAGGGACGTACTGGCCGCCGCTTTCCACAGCTCTTATTGGCCAGGAACAGCGAACTGCTGCGGGTGGTCAACATCAGCAAAATGTCTCGTGGCCCGCAATCAGATTACCCTGATGGGCCACAGGTTATCAACCACTGGTTTATGGTGTATATCCTGGTGGCATCCTAATGGATCAAATGTTGATCTCCCATGCAAAGCCTTGCGATGGGCTTCTGTGCAGGGTTTAGCATTCTACCACCCAATCTTGAGACACTGTGTGGGACACCCTGGCAGCTGTTCTGCAGCCCTGTTACAACCTGTGAGCTGTATATAACACCCCTATCATTTCTCTGTCATGCATGCATCATGGCACAAAAAATTTCATTCTGTAATACTTACAGAGGAACATAACCTTTTGGTGACAGTAAACATCACTTGATGGATGTGCCAGCACGGGTTTTTCATGACCTTTTCCTCTTTTTATTTATTTTTTCTTCTGATCTTTGAGTTTTTGGAGAATCTTGTCTGGGATAATCCATCATAGTACAATGTAGTTTCAGATATGGGGCTAGCTACCGACTGAACAGTGTCAGTTTGGCTGGGAAGTGTGTTTTCGGAAACCCCTACCACAGCTGGATCTGAACAGCAAGAACTGTGTTACAAGGAAGGAAGAATAGCTAGTTCCTTGATAGCAAATACCTTCCCCAAGTGAAAGAAGTTCAATCAGTCTGGAGATCTACCCACAGATCCAGACCATTTCAATAGTAAAACGAATCCCTGAATGTCTTTTGTGTGTTGCTATGATTTCTATTTTAGTAGCATCTAAAAGCCCCAACAGACATTAGGATCCCATTGTGCTTAGTATTTGTAGTAGTGTGTCCTCTCCTTATGGGTGCCCTCTTGTCTCTGGCTGCAACACTGCATGGAGTTCTTGTCTCTAGTGCCCCTACTGAGCTCTTCCTCAGCACTGCAATGGCCTTTCTCAGCCTTCATCTTCTCTTGACTTCCTACCTGAATATTCTCTGGATTGGCCCTACAACCGGTAACATGAAAGTGTAACTCCTTTCTGGGGTAATATGAACAAATTCCAGTGTAAGTCCAAACAAATCCTCCAACTAATTCCCCTTTGACCTCTTTCAGGATCCATTGTAGTTCACTGATTGCCCTACCTCAGGTCTTCTCCTACTCCTATAAAATTCTTCCTCCATTGTTCCTGTTTATTAAACCCTATCCTACAGATTCTCTCTACTAGAGAGACCTGTCTTCTACACAATATCCTCCTCAAGAGAGCTGCCTCAGTCTACTTATAAGGCCTAGTTAGGCCTCCTCTGGCCAGGAGGCAAGTAGTTTGTCCCCCTTCAGATGTGGGGCATGACTAATTGGGGTTCTTTCCCTTGCCTTCTGGTGATGAGTGTTGGCCGCATCACTTTGTTGTACAAACGCAAAGTCACAGGTAATGCCAACCCTGATGAGTTTGCATTCTAAATAGATATGACAGGGAAAAGGTGGGAGAAAGGAGTATAAATACAAGCAGAAGATAGAGAACTGAGTCATAAAACAATTAAATGGGTTCCCCAAAGTTGCCTAGTAAGCCTTGAGCAGAGTCACCACTGAACCCAGATCTCCTGAATTCTAGTCCATTGTCCTAACCACAAGGTCTGCTGCCTTCCTCCTTTATCCCAGTCTGTCAGTGGCATCTTTCAGTTAAAGCTAATTATTCCACTTTTATTTAATGTTTAGTAGAGGGTGTTTCTTTTTTTTTTTTTGGTTAGGTGGTGGGATGGTAGGTGTTGGTATGTTTTTTTAATGGAAGCTCATATATTTCATTTGGTAATAGAAGTCATTTGGAATAAGGGCATAACATTTTAAGATATAGACAAAGAGCATAAGAAACTAAAACACCACCTAAAACCAGGGACTCATGATAATCTTGTGAGAAGTGGGAAGTCTCTGGTGAGCAGAGCTGTGTAAAATATTTGCAGGAAACCTGTGTGAAACTAGCCTGATTTGGAGTTTTGCTACAATTTCCACATTTGGACCAGGATTCCAAGCTTCCTGTGTAAATCTCTGAGTGACCTCTGGTGCCTTTTGAAATATATCTTTTTTTATTTATTTTATAGGGCTCCAGGTTAGAGCACTTTAAAAACGGTTATTATTACTCGATATCCTTTGCTCCTAAGAGTGACTTATGACAGGCAGGACAGGACTCCATCATGGTTTCAGTAGAGCTATGTGAATAATAGATGTAAATAATCAATTTCCTGGAAATTCTGATAAGTTGAAAAAAAACCACCTTTTTGAGTACTGTGAAAACAAAATTTTTTTTTTTTTAAGGAAATCAAAGTTTAAAAAAAGGTTGAATTAACTATTTTGTTGACTCTGAAACATTTCAGTGTTGAGCATTTTTTTACATTTTTGCATTTTTATAAATAAAATTGAAGGCAATTGCAAAAAAAGTAGTTTCAAAGTGAAAAAATGAAACTTCTTGGTTTTATTTCATAATTTCATTTTTTACATGAAAAATTGGTGAAACTGGCACAAATTTGCTAAACATTTTGGTGTTGCCAAATCTGCATATTGGCCAGAAAAAAGTTTCAGCTGAAACTTTTCACCCAGCTCTAGATTTCAGTGAATGGCCATTCAGATCAAAATGGAGCATTGCAGGTGGGGCCTGTCATGGCCACACTCTAATCCCAGTTTTGTAGCATTTTAAAATTTGGATACACCAAACACAGCATACCCTATTAGTTTGTGTTTTATTTATGTGTATAACATGCTCTTATGGTTCTTCCAGTGTCTCTTTGTGCATTGAAGGTGATTGTCAGTGGCTCATTCCCTATAAATAAATACTTTTGGGTGTATCTTTAAGGTAATTGGACTCTCATCTCCTAAGTGGTGAGGAAGAATACTGTGTAGCACAGCTGAGTTGCACCACAATAATTTGTTAATTATAGGTCTCTAAGCAGGCTTGTGCTGTTCAATGAGTGAACTGTGCCAAACAAATAATGAGTTTCTGCCTCAAAGAACAGATAGTCTATGGCTGTAGTCCACAAAGATTTACATATGTGCTGAGATGTAACCACATGATTAGCCCCATTTACATCAATGGGGAGTACTCGTGTGCATGAAGCTAAGCACAGACATAAATCGTTCTAGGATCAGTGAATTTCACCCCGTGTGGGACTGAATTGTTTCAAAGGCTTTGTGCCTATGTACACGGGAGAATTTTACTCTACAGACACAAATGGGAATGATACAGTCCAATATACTTCTAAGCAACCATAGATTGGGGTATGGACATTTTAGCTGGAACGTTTTGTGGAAGTGGTGGTTTTGAAAGAGATGAGTGCTGATGTCTGACGTAAATTATTTGTGTGGGTATTCCAATCATATGTAAGGGGAGGGAATGAAAGGTGGCAGGAAGTCAGGGGATAATAAAGGAGACAAAAAGGGAGACTGGAAGATTACAAATCAATCAACCCATGTGATCCTTCTCCAAATAGCCCTGTGTTTTTTGTTTATGGAATTTTGTTTTTTAAAGATCAACTGAAATGCAGAGAAAAACACTTGAGATTCCAAATCAATCGCAGAAGACACATGTAGACTTTACAAAATCATTAATACATTTCAGAACTAAATTGCATACAAAGAGGCATAAACATTGCCTTGTGTGCCTTGGCAAAGCTGCTCAGATGGCCTTAATATATTTTTAAGCAATTTTATTTGAAAGATAGATGACTATCAGACTGTTTTTCAGCCATATCTGCATTCCTTGGGGTTTAATTAAGTGAGACAATGACTGAAATACAATTTTATTTTTAAATAAAACTTTCTAGAAAATATATTAAGGACATGAACAATTCTGTGGAGGTGGGCAGTGGAATTTTTTATGCCTATTCATGGATGGGCCTGATGAAATTTATCCTAGGATACTTAAGGAAATAGTGGAAACAATCTTGGAGTTGTTAGTAGTTATCTTTGAGAATTCATGGAGAATGAGAGAGGTTCCAGAGGACTGGAGAAGGGCAAACATACAGTAACTTCTCACTTAAAATTGTCCCAGTTAACATTGTTTTGTTGTTGTGTTGCTGATCAGTTAGCAAACATGCTCGTTTAAAGTTGCACAGTACTCCCTTATAATGTTGTTTGTCAGCCACCCGCTTTGTCCACTGCTTGCAGGAAGAGCAGCTCCTTGGAGTTGGGGCTTGAAACCAGGGTGGACCAGCAGCCCTCCATTAGCTCCCCATTCCCCTAAGTTTCCTGTGCAGCAGCTGCCCAGCAGGATAGCAATTGCTGGCAGTTCAGATGTCCCTCCCCCCCACTGCATGTGCTGCTCCTGCCCTCTGCCTTGGAACTGCTCCCTGGAGCCTCCTGATTGCTATGCGGGGTGGGGAGGAGAGAAAGGGCCTAATGTCAGGGAGTCCCTCTCCCCCCTGCTTCTGCACCCCGCCTACCCCATCTTCCATAGAGCAGGGGGGAAACACGACAGGGCTCAGGTTGGAGGGAGCTTCCTGGCAGCAGCTGCTGTCTCAACTTGCTGATCTACTTTAAAAGGCTGTGTACTTAGAGTAGGGTCAGCGTAGTCAAAGGAGCAATGCACATCTCTCTCTCACACACGGTGTATGTCTGTCTTTGTCTTCCATGAGGTCTCCTCTCCCTCCATTCCTGCTGCCTTGTAGAATGTGAGGCTACATTAATAATGAGTTAACCCTTGAGGGCCCCTCCAATTGGTAGTTCATAAGAACATAAGAAAGGCTGTACTGGGTCAGACCAAAGGTCCATCTAGCCCAGTATCCTGTCTACCGACAGTGGCCAATGCCAGGTGCCCCAGAGTGAGTGAACCTAACAGGTAAAGATCAAGTGATCTCTCTCCTGCCATCCATCACCCCCCTCTGACAAACAGAGGCTAGGGACACCATTCCTTACCCAGCCTGGCTAATCGCCATTAATGGACTTAACCGCCAGGAATTTATCCAGTTCTCTTTTAAACCCTGTTATAGTCCTAGCCTTCCCAGCCTCCTCAGGCAAGGAGTTCCACAGGTTGACTGTGCGCTGTGTGAAGAACTTCCTTTTATTTGTTTTAAACCTGCTGCCCACTAATTTCAATGGGTGGCCCCTAGTTCTTCTATTATGGGAACAAATGAATAACTTTTGCTTATTCACTTTCTCCACGCCACTCATAATTTTATATACCTCTATCATATCCCCCCTCAGTCTCTTCTTTTCCAAGCTGAAAAGTCCTAGCCTCTTTAATCTCTCCTCATATGGGACCCGTTCCAATACCCTAATCATTTTAGTTGCCCTTCTCTGAACCTTTTCTAACGCCAGTATATCCTTTTTGAGATGAGGAGACCACATTTCTACACAGTATTCAAGATGTGGGCGCACTATGGATTTGTATAAGGGCAATAAGATACTCTCCGTCTTATTCTCTATCCCTTTTTTAATGATTCCTAACATCCTGTTTGCTTTTTTGACTGCCACTGCACACTGCATGGACATCTTCAGGGAACTATCCATGATAACTCCTAGATCTTTTTCCTGATTAGTTGTAGGTAAATTAGCCCCCATCATATTGTACGTATAGTTGGGGTTATTTTTTCCAAAGTGCATTACTTTACATTTATCCACATTAAATTTCATTTGCCATTTTGTTGCCCAATCATTTAGTTTCGTGAGATCTTTTTGAAGTTCTTCACAGTCTGCTTGGGTCTTAACTATTTTGAGCAGTTTAGTATCATCTGCAAACTTTGCCACCTCACTGTTTACCCCTTCCTCTAAATCATTGATGAATAAGTTGAATAGGGCTGGTCCTAGGACTGACCCTTGGGGAACACCACTAGTTACCCCTCTCCATTCTGAAAATTTACCATTTATTCCTACCCTTTGTTCCCTGTCTTTAAACCAGTTCTCAATCCATCAAAGGATCTTCCCTCTTATCCCATGGCTACTTAATTTACGTAAGAGCCTTTGGTGAGGGACCTTGTCAAAGGCTTTCTGGAAATCTAAGTACACTACCTCCACAGGATCCCCCTTGTCCACATGTTTGTTGACCCCTTCAAAGAACTCTAATAGATTAGTAAGACAAGATTTCCCTTTACAGAAACCATGCTCATCATTAAGCAGTGAGGCATCCCTTGGGAAATATCTCACCCTCTGACTTCACCACCTCAACCAAGCTTCACAATCATCATCACTGTGTATCAGTATTAAATTATACAAGGAAGACTTTGTAGCACCTAGTCTCTAAGGTGCTACAAAGTCTTCCTCGTCTTATTTATGGATACAGACTAACACGGCTGCTAATCTTAAACCAGTATTAAATTGTTTGTTTAAAACTTATACTCTGTGTGTGTGTGTGTGTGTGTAAAGGCTTTTATCTGGTGAAAAAAATTTCCTCGGAACCTAACCCCCCTGTTGCGGGATGTTTACCCTGCTCTGGCCCTGGAGTGGTTAAAATAGCCCTGGGAAGCCAATCAGAAAAGGCTGGGAGGCAGCCAGTCAGGGTCAGGCTGGGCCCTATTAAAGAGCTGCAGGGTCAGAAGGCAAGGCAGTCTCTCTCCAGCGCTGGAGGGGCAGGGCCTATTGCTGGGGAACACATGGTACCTGAAGCAGAGCAGGGCTGGGGAAGGGCAAAAGAAGACGGGGAGCTCCAGCCTGATAAATCGCCAGGCTGTAGGCCTTGATAAACGCCCAAAAAGATACTGGGGCTGCAGAGGGGCAGCCTAAGAATAGGCAGAGGCAGCTGATATTAACCCCTTGCCAGTGATGAGTGACCATTACAGACTGCAGACTGTCCCAGGGAAAGGGGGTTGGATGACGACTGGCAGTAGCCACTGAAACAAGGTGGGTTTAGAGGGTCAGGCGTTGCCGGGTGAGGAGAAACCCAGAGTGTGGAGGTACTGCTGGGTCAGAACCCCGAGGTAAATGGGCATCGGCGTTCGGGAGGGACATGGGGCCAGCGGCAGGCAAGACCTTGGCTAGCAGAGGGCGTTCTGGAGCTGGATTTGAGCTAATTTCCAAGATGACCAGCAGAAGGTGCCAGGTGAGTCTCACTTTTGCTACACTCCCCTATTAATTCTTATGGGGAAATTGGATTTACTTAACATTGTTTCGCATACTGTCACATTTTTCAGGAACAATGTTAAGTGAAAAGTTACTATAGTGCTTATCTCTAAAATGAGGAACAAAGAGGACCTTGAGAAGTATAGACCAGCCAGTTTAACTCTGATACCTGGAAAGATACTGGTACAAATGATTTAAAAATCAATTTGTTGTAAGAACCTAGAGGATAACAGAGTTATAAGGACTACCCAGCATGGATTTGTCAGAACAAACCATGCTTAATAACCAACCTATTTCCTTCTTTCACAAGGGTACTGACCTCACAGATGGGTGAGGGAGCAGAAAAAGTAATATATCTTGATTTTTAAAAAGGCTTTTGACACAGTCTGACATGACATTCTCATAAGAAAACTAGGGAAATGTGCTCCATATGAAATTACTGTAAAGTAAGTGCATAACTGGTTGAAAGACCTTACCAAAAGAGTAGTTATCAATGCTTTGCTATCAAACTGGGAAGGAATATCTAGTGGATTATAACAGGAGTCAGGTCTGGGTCTGGTACTGTTCAGTAGTTTACTTAATGATGTGGATAATTTGAAACAGAATTTGAGAAAAAGTGTAAAAAACTGGTCATGATTAATCATGAGAAAATACTGAGGGAGGATTTGATAAGTCTTAAAATATATTAAGGGCTGTTGTAAAAAAGACAATGATCAGTTGTTCTTCATGTCCTCTGAAGGTGGGACAAGAAGTAATGCACTTAATCTGAAGAAGGGAGATTTAAATGAGATATTAGGAAAAACTTTCTAACTGTAAAGGAAGATTAAGTTCTAGGACAGGGTTCTAAGGGAGCTTATGGAATCCCCATCACTGGAGTTTTTAAGAACTGATTAGGCCCACCAAGGTTGGTTTACTTGGTCCTGTCTCAGCACAGGGGGCTGGACTAGAAGACCTCTCAAGGTCCATTTCAACCCTGTGATTCTATGATATTTAAGATAATGTGCAGCCAGCTCCCTGCATTATGAAACATTATCATTGTATATAATAGAAATGAATTCAGTGACTGGCTGACATTAATTTTAGGACCCTGATTCCCCAGAGATCTCTGGCCAGTTCATGTCAGTGTGGCAGTGCAAAGCAGTCCTAGAATGGTTGAATTTGGCCACGTAAAAGCTCTTCCGGACTAGGAGAAAAGTTGGATGACAGAGAGCTGCTATAATGGTTCCTACGTCATGCTCTTGTCTCCCAGCATAGTGAGGAAAGGTAGTCTAGTGGATAGGGCAGTTTCGGCAGGCCAGGAAAAAACAGCCTTTGTCCTTTAGCTCCAAAGATACAGGCCAAAGATAAAACAGCATTTCTGTTTTGGATTTCAAATGGACCAACAACCTGATATACACGTGCAAAGCTCTTCTGGCTCTGTCTAGGTCTTTCAGAATAATTGTTTCTTAACATTTCCAAATGGCACATAAAGTAGACTCAAAATGAAGATAAATTGATTATACTCTGATTGTATTTTCTCATTGTCTGAGTGGAGCAAAGGTCCTGAGTTTTCCCAGTGCTGTTGTCTACCCCCTCCATACCTTGGATGGGTCTGTGTTCGTGGAGTTGGCTGTAGCAGGAGATGGATGGAGGCCTGAACTCAGCCTAGAGCAAGTAATGAGATTGTTGAATGGAAGAAACAATCACAATGCTGAGCATTATAGAGTAAAGTTTCAAACAGGCTGGAGCCCAGCTGGCCCTTGCATTTTTGCAGCTCAAAATGAATTTGGAGGGAATTTGGACTAGCAAGTGCTAGTTGCCTGATCTGCACCCACAATGAGGCTGTAAGAGGTGAAATAGTCCATTTTGGAGTCTCTTTTAAATTACTGTTGCAAGAATGCAGATACCAAGTAGGGGGCAAACTGCATCTGAAAAAAGGGAGGCACCCTTAGAAAATTAGCCCTATACACTGTGAAGAGTACTAAAGGACACCTGTTTTTCAAAGGGCCTCCTGATTAGCATGGTAGATAAGGAACAATTCTTAAGTCAAAGCTATTGTTCTCATATTTGCTGCTGCTATTGTTTCCTCAGAGTGCTAAGATTTAATATGAATGTGTTTATTATTAGTTCATAAAGTCACCTAATCTTGCTGAGTAGAATGAGTGCACATCTTTGATGGATTATTTCCCTCCTTAGGAATGAAAACAATAACATATTTAAGGAGTCCCCTGACAGAAACAGGAGGATGTGACTAGGATGCCTTCTGGTGTTTCTTGTTGATCTGTAAATAAGGTCAGATCTTTCTGTTGTCTGTTAGCATGCCCACCCATCTGTGAAGAGTCTTATTCTTAGGAAACTAGCTATCTATATTTATATTGTTGTTCTTGGAGCTAAAATAGCTATTTCACTTACAAGACCTGTTTCCGAAACCGATGGATGCAAATTAGAGTGGCCCTGTCCATATTTAGCATTACGTAGGTGTGACAGTTATAGTACTCACATTTCACAGTGTTGGCTGAATATAGCAAAGGGCTATAGTCCTATGAAATAGGAGAAAGGATGTATACTTAAAGAAGCGAACCAGAAGGCATGAAATCTGGGTTGAATTCTTAACTCTACTGTAGACTTTCTGTGTGTCTTTGGATGTGTAAACGGGATATATTTTAAACCATCTGGAGGCCCAGTCTCCCTCACTGTTCACACAAAATTTGAAACCATAAAATTAATTGTAGATGCAAATCTGGGTGCTATCCATCTGCTTAATCTGCACCTACCATCAGGTGTGCATAGATTCCAAGGCCAGAAGGGACTACTCTGATCATTTAGTCCAACCTCCGGTATAATACAGGCCAGAGAAATTCTCCCAAATAATTCCTTTCAAACTGGAACATATCTTTCTTTTTTTTAATCCAATCTTGAATTAAAGGTTGCCAGTGATGGAGAATTCACCATTACCCTTGGTAAGTTGTTCCATTGGTTAATCACCCTCACTTTTAAAAATCTGCACCTTATTTTCAGTTTGTATTTGTCTAGCTTCAACCTCCAGTCATTGGATCTTGTTATACCTTTGTTAGATTGAAGAGCCAATTATCAAATATTTGTTCCCCATGTAGGTACTAATAGACTGTGATCAAGATACTCCTTTACTTTGATTTGTTAAACTAAACAGATAGTCTGGCAGCGAGCACATATTTTCCAGTTGAAAATTGGACACAAAAAAGAAGTGACAAAGAGTCCTGTGGCACCTTAAAGACTAACTGAAATTTTTTTCAGAGCATGAGCTTTCGTGGGCTAATACCCACTTCGTCGGATGCATGCAGTGGGCTAATACCCACTTCGTCGGATGCATGTCCACTGCATGCATCCGACGAAGTGGGTATTAGCCCACGAAAGCTCATGCTCTGAAAAAAATTTCAGTTAGTCTTTAAGGTGCCACAGGACTCTTTGTCACTTCTGCAATTCCAGACTAACACGGCTACCCCTCTGATTCTTGACAAAAAAGAAGAGGACCCCAATTTGAAAACTCACCTTAATATTTTTATGCCTAAACTTTTGGTAATAATACCTCACAGAAATATAGTGGGAATTAGTCTGAAATCACTGGAATGTCTCCCTTTGACATTGTTGGACATTGAATCATACCTTTAGTTTATATTTGTAAACTGTTTTAAGATCTTCACATGAAACATGCACAGAAATGCAAAATATTGCTGGTATTTTTCCATTCAAAAACAACATAGTGGTTTTTTTTTTTCTATTTCAGCAACCTAAAAGCCAGCCAAACAAAGCTTCGGTCTTCAATCACTCTATCTTTCTGTCTCTTACAGGGACACTGCCACTATCTTAGGCTCAAAATATAGATTTTTTGAAAGGGAATTAAAAAATAAAATATTGCAAGACTTAATGGGCCAGCTAGTGATCTCCTGACTGTCATTAAATAGTAAGTACCTTACACCATGGCTCATTTCAGTAAAGTCAATGAGGTTATTTGTGTGGAGTGAAGTATGGCATCGTGCAAAAGGCTATCCCAATCTAGCTCAAGATGAATAGAAATGTAAAGATTTTTAACATTAAATATTAATCAAAACAATTAAATAGCCTTGCAGTGTTGTGAATCAATCAAACCAGCACTGATCTAATGCAGTGACTCAGAACCTTTTCTGTAACATTGATCCCATATTACAACAGAAGAAAGTTTGGGACCTCCTTTCGTTCATCTAGTCATTAAGGAAAGCGGGAAGGGTTTCAACCCACACCGTCCCTGTTCTCAGCTCCAAGTTGGGAACCCACTAGCTAATGCAGGAGAACCAGAAAGTGCAACTGACTATGAACAGAAAGTGAAGTTAACCAGTCAGGTTTCATTGTCCAAGCTGAGTGGAAAAAATAAACACAGCAAAAAGCATACATGGTGAAAAATAAAATGAGCTTTTATAAAGGTTTTCTCAGTGTTAATCATCTGTGGTGATGGTAATAACAGATACAAGAAACTGTTTTTAATACAGCATATGGGTTTTCTGTTGACAGTGTCCCTCTAAGTGTAAGTTACAACTACCACCAGGATAAGCTTAATTAGAAAGAGAGACCTGCCTGTGGGAGCTGAAGTTTTTATGCAATTGTAATCCTTCCTCAAGGTACTGCTACATGGGGGGAGAAGTTTAAATTACTTGGAGATTTAAAGATTAGTTTTTTAAAAATAATTGCAAGAGAATTCAAGGAAAAAAACTTTCTGAAAAAGACAAAGTTAATTAAAAGGTTGGATTTTGAGGCAGCAGGTGAATCAGATATAAAATAGGAAGGGCCAGAACATCCCCAGGCTTTCTTAGATGTGGATCAGTGGCCTGTTCAGAAGCAACTTTAAAGCTGCAGCGAGTTCAGAGCTACATTATATGTATCCAAAAAGCATAGGCCAAACTTGCGAGATGATCAAACTCCTGCCCTCCCCCCACCAGAAATAAACAGTTTGGGCAGAGTATTTTGAGAGAATCACTTTTACCATACTAGAAAGGTATCATTCCCCTGATCTAGACAAAGTACTATTGTGATGAGCACACAGTATAACCTTCTTATTCACGAGGAGTTTTCTGTTCAGCCTATTTGAGATTTTGGACTTTGTGTGACTGATCACAATATAATGGAAACCAGATATGAGAACCTAAGTAGTCAGTTCCATCCTCGCTCTGTCCTGGGCAGAATTGTGCCCCACAGTAGATGTCTTCTCAGCTAGTTGACCATGTTAAAATTAAATGACTAGACATGCCACTGCTGATTAGATAAATTTGGGCCATAACCTGCAAGGTGCTGATCATTCCTTTTATCCCGTGAAGTTAAGTGGGAGTTGATAGCACGTAGCACCTCAAGGATGCACTTAGCATCCTCTAGGGTCTGGCCTGTAAATTAAGGCTCCTCAGATCAGGGATCTGTCATGTTTTATTTATCTGTAAAGCACCAATGACTCCAATGGTGCTGTGTAAATAATAACATACTGTCAGGAACAGTCCCTCAAAGAGTGGACTAGGTGACCTAATTTTCTTGCCCATCACTCATCTTTGATACTTTATGACTGAATGTAGGAAGTCTGATATCTCAACTGTGCTGTACAGCTAAGTGCTTACAGCTGTAATGAGATCTAGGCCACCCATCCCAACAAACTCACCTTCAGCAGCACATAGCAAAGAGGCACAGGCCCTGGGTGGTTTCTGTGCTCTGGGATTTGGTATGTTCCATCATTTTTCATTAAAAGTTTGAATATAAACTAGTTTACCTAAAAGGTGACTTGCAAACACTGCAGAGGAAAGAGTTGTAGGATGATGTGTGAAATGCCCCAAATAGCAAGGAGATGAAGGAGATTCAGCATCTCAGTGACTTCAAAATCTATTTTCAATTTCTCTCTGGCCTAATATCTAGAGTCCCAAATGTATCCTGCTCCAGGAGTTGCACTCCTGGTGTCATACTGGAGATGTATGTATTGTATAAAAGCAAGAGTTCGATCCCACTCTCATTGAAGTCTGTGGTGGCTTTGCCATTAACTTCAGTGGCAGCAGAACCATTCACACTGTTGTGTTTTAAAAAATGCAAGCCCAGAACTTCTGTCTTGTTTGTATGCTAATTCCAACCAGCAGTGAAGTCTCATGGTCACTATTGTACATATAGAGCAGAGAGCACCAGCATAACACCTTCCTCTGAAGCATGTGGCAACTCCTGGGGACTAAGTGACTCATTTGTCTGTTCCACTATGGTTGTTCTGTCCTCTTACGCATACTGAAGAGACCATGCCACCAGGCGGGAGCCAGGAAGCCTTGCTGTCTAAACCTAAAATCGAGGAAATAGAGATAAAATCTGAAGTTGTTATGTGCTGAATACCCTCCTTGCTCCTGCTGTTCAGCACTTAGGGATAATCAGCACACAACTCTAAAGTTATGGATTTATTTCAGAGAATGAAGTTTTCTCCCTTTTAACACAGACTGAGTGATACCATTTGATAGGGCCCGTTTCTATACCAGTCTCTTTACAGGAAAAGGTCAAATGCTATTTTTCCCACATAAAATAAGCTTTTGGTGATTCACTAAGCCTTCTGGGAGGTGCTACTAATATGCTATTCTTATTATTGTTCTATATTCTACTGATGATGTTTATGATCATAATGTAGGAAACAAGATCCTGTAGAAGTGGCCATGTCTCGCTATCTCTCTATATATTCTGTGCCTCTTTATTCAGTTTGTCAGAGAACATACTTTACTTTAACCTCAGTGTGGGGGAAGAATTTCAGTCTAAAAGTCCCTGCACTTTAAAATGACAATATGTTTTCAATTAAAAATGTCAGGTTAGTAGCATATGTTATATTTCTAAAACATCTTTAAATTAGCTTCCTTGAGCACACGCACATGTGTGAGTGCGCGCGTGCGTGCGCGCACACACACACAGGCCCAGATTGTTGACTACAGCCAAGGAATAGGCAAACCAGCTCAGGAGGGGAGTTTCACTGAAAAATGGTCTTTGCACTTCTCCCAAATTTTGGACAGGCCTGATCCCAGTCCTGTTCCCTGGTGTAGCTCAGACAATCAGTTACGATGGCCTCTTGGAGCTGTTGGAAGTTAATTCGGCAGCTGTGCGGAATCCCCTTCTTTCCTAGCCATGCCCCCATTTCAGCAATGAGGTGGTGGTATAGGAACCTCTACACCAGGACTACACCACCAGAGGATCCCTCTATACTGGAGTGACCTTTCTGTGACTAGTGATAGCCTAGTCTAGCTATAGCTCATAAGGCTATAGCCTGCAAGGTGCATAGCAGCTGCACTAGACTGGAGGATCCAAGTCATTCATTCCCAGGCTCCCCAATTCTCTCTCTTTCATGTGATTTGAACATCTGTGAACGTGTGACATTCTTTGAAAGTCAAAATATATATTAAGCCAAAGTTAGCCAAAGTGTGGCCAAATACAGAGTGTAGAATTATTCAGGGTAGTCAATAGCACTCTAATCTTTAGATTGGGAATGTGACCCATGGAAAGTAGTGGTTCTAGCAAGCGATAATCCCAGCAAATGGTCATTACAGGCAGAATTTTATGTTCTGAGGTCCAGAGTATGACCTGCTGTACTTTCAAATCCTGTGGGATTCTTTCCCCATACATATGTATAATATCCTTGTGTGATTATTGTTTTAAGAAGGATCATATCTTCTCATTCCCTAGTTACATAACAGACAAGTCCAAGAAGTGCAGATAAATGTCAAAATGAAAATATCTTTACAATTCCCCTCCCCTCAACCTCTTAAAATTTGGTTCATTGTGAGCTGTGGGACAGTGTTGCGATTCAGGCCAGGCTCTTATTCCATCTCAGCTGGTTTTCCTATTCCTATCCATGACATGCCCCATAATAGTGTATTTGTACAGTACTGACATTAGAGTTATTGTGTGATGTGACATCTTATGCTTGGTCCACAGAGAACTTGGCAGTTCATAGATTCCAGGGCCGAAAGGGACCATTATGATAATATCATCTGACCTCCTACATAACACAAGCCACAGAACTCCCCAAAATAATTCCTAGAGCAGATCTCTCTTAGAAAAACTTCTAATCTTCAATTAAAATTTGTCAGTGATGGAGAATCTACCACAACTCTTGGTAAGGTGTTCCTATAGTTATTTACCCTCACTGTTAAAAATATGTGTCTTATTTTCAGTCTGAATTTATGTTAGATCACTTACAGGCATCTGAAGAAGTGATATTTTTACCCATGAAAGCTTATGCCCAAATAAATCTGTTAATCTTTAAGGTGCCACCGGACTCCTCATTGTTTTTGTGGATCCAGACTATGTTCCCTAATGCATATTTTTAATTCTAGATTCACATTTTTGAGATTTTTTCTTATATGAGGCTGAATACATACTTTAATTCCAGTGTAAAATAGGCAATAGCTTGAGAATATTTCTATATATGAAGGCTTCATATCCAGTTATTGAGCTATGAAACATTTTAGCCCTAGAATTCTGGAAGTCTCTCAACCAAGGGAATTTCAGGTTGCAGTCCTCTGTGATGAAAGGGTCCAACTGAAATGTCTAGGGACATCAACCCCTACTGAGCCTTTTGCAGTTGTTTTATAGCTTCTTCTTTTTCCTTTTTATTTAATGTTCATCACTAATAAAAACAAACAAACAGAAAAGGACTTTTTCTTTCAGTTTACTTGTCTAGTCAAATCATCCTTTGCATCACCTGAAAGCATCCCACTCCCAAACATGATACTGTAGAGGGTAGAACTGACAGATCCTGAACTGGGAACTTCCTTGCTAAACTCTGCCAATGAAATTACTGATGACCTTGGAAGATATCATGGCTTTTATGTTCCAGTTCAGTTTGAACCTTGAGGATCTGATTTTTCTCTACTTTGTGGCAGCAAACACCAGCAGGAAATTCTTGTAGGCAGCCAGTGTGGTAAGCTGGAGCATTAGGTTAGTGACCAACCCTCCCTTTGGGTAGCTGACTATGCAAAAAATAAATGCTTTTAACTTTCCAAGTAACTATATAAATGGATTTGGAGATATGTTACTGGGAACCCTAATACTTCAAAGTCCAACATTGCTATGAGTTATAGCTAATAATATCCCCTTGTCAAACTCTTATAAACATGAAGACATGGAAAGCTACCTTATTTAGAATGAGGAGATCTGCCGGTCTGTAAATCCATAGTATTTCAGTGTCTTTCATTATGCATGGGTAATATTTTTGATGCACTGAAAGGGCTTTTCAATTAGATTGTGCCAATCCTTTGCATAGCAGGATGCAAGGAACTTTCCACTACTACTCTCACAGTCCTGCACAAGAATTGTGCACATTCACATTACCTGTCCTAGGGGAATGCAGGGAGTGCTCCCTCCTACCAACAATGGAGTGGAATCCACCCCAAAGGTGCTTCCTGAGACACATTCCTTTCTAGGATTGCCAGTATGGCTGAGAACTGCGACAGTCATTAAGATAGGTCTATTTGCAACAATTTAACCCTTTCTGTATTGTACGTTTCCTGTTGTAGAGAAGAGAGAGCACTGGATCCAGTGTTTTCCCTTTAGAGTTCAGGAGGTTGTGTTACAGATGATAGAGGACAGAATGTACACCACAGTGAATCCTAAATCCTTTCACACTAACAGTCATATGTTGTTGGTGTGACATGACATGCCTTGCCCTTGGTACAGACAAAATGTTGTCCACAAAGAGCTAGTAGCAAATGTTTTAATGGTGCCCCTGTGGTGCAGTTCAGACAAACAAGCGAATGAGATAGAGAAAACAGCTTATGGGTTGTGACCATGAACTCCTGTGCTTTGAAAGATTTAATGAATGACATTTGTGTCCAAATCTAGCTTTGCCCAAATTACCATGAAGTTAATCTTTCCCTAGCCTATTATTTTCTTTATATCTCACAGCCTGTTCTGATTTTTATGGTTTTAGCTGCTGGATTTCATCTAGACAACAGAAGCAAAAGGGGGACAGTTTCATTTTTTATGGATCTGAACTTGTATGCTGCTGAGCACTCTTAGTTCTCACCCATGTGAATGGGTGAGTAAGAAAACCTCAGCGATGCCACTTTTATAGAGTTCTTTAAATGGGTTGGATAGTGCATGGAGTTATTCTAACAGAAGAAGGATTAGAGCTCATGCTTCAGGATCTAAAGAGTATCTCCCCTGAAATTAGGTGCAGTAATGCCCAACCGGTTAGCAGTTTGCTGTGTTTTTCCCTTTCTTGCCTTCCTCTAAGGTGCCAGTCATTGGCTGCCTGACCAGATGGTAAATTTATAGCTCCATAGACTGATGTTCTGGTGAAACAATTTGCAATATGATGTGATCTCACACAAACAATGGGCCAGATTGTTCACTGGTGTATATTACTGTAGTTCAGTTGATTTCAGTGGAGCTGTGTTACATCAGCTGGGAAAATGGCCTACATTATACAAAGAGATCAATTTAAACCTATGCTTGTGCAAATGACTACCAAAAAGTTCAGATAAGCATCTGCAGATCCAGGGCAAACTTGCTGTTGTTCTATTACCGTCCATTGTATCACCACTGCTTTAAAATATGATTTTGTGTTAGATGCAATAAATGTCCTAATTGTCTTCGCCTGTACCTCATGCTGTCTCACCCTCTTGTGAGTCAGTGCAAATATAGTGGAGAGCAGAATTCAGTACAAGCATTTTACTTAGCCTTTCTGTTGCCTCCAGATCATTTAATGCTACTGACTAGATTTTACATCTGGCAGTTCAGCTACAACCGGGATATGGAATCCTAGGGAAGATGATTGAGGAGCAGCGAAGTACTTCTAAGGGTTCTCCCTAACTCCTATGATTACAGGATATGGATCATGTGGGATATGACTACCTGATCCCTGCTCAGTGCTCTGGAAGTAAGCAAGAAGCTGTCCAAGGTCCCTGTTGATAATAACTAGGGGAAAGTTACTTCCAAAAATCGATATATGGGCCTAGATTCTACCTGGCCTTAAAGTGGGTGCACAATGGGAGAGGAAGGAGTAAGGGCCTTCCCCCTTTCCTTGGGCAGCATATATAAAGGTCAGGGGTATTTCCAGTCTCTGAACTTTAAGGAGCACAAGGCCAGTTACCATCCTATTCCTCTGGAATATATACCACCCCAAAGGGGGTGGGAAAGAAGGGGGAATGTACCCCAGCGTGTGACTCAATACCTCCCATTACTACAGACTACATCCAATTTGTTCAATCTAGCCCTTGATTAGCACTTCGACCCTGTTCCATAAATGGATGACCAGGTACTTGTCTGACTTATTAAATGTCCAAACCCGGGGAAAATCCTTTGGTAGGTTTCAGTAGACATATGACTGTTTCCTGTGCTGTGAGCTTTTTAATAGCTGATTCCTTTTAGTGCTTGAAACTTCTGGGAGATGCTCCATAGTGCAGTATATTTCAGTGCTAAGAAAATGCCTATTGAATCAGAGAACAATTACTTCAGTTGATCTCAGCCTGGCCGCACTTCCAAGGCATTCAGTATTTCTGGCAACAAGATTCTTTCAGGACTGTAGTTTTTTAATAAAAGATCTTGCTAAGCTGTCAGTGTTTTTCTTTTACAGGAAGGAGGAGATGCACAGAAAGGAAATGTAATGTATGTGTATAGGAAAAGTTTACTTTCTTTGGCTTTGAAAGTTGAGATCATGCTAGCCTCGGGAACTTTCCACCTTCCATTGGGAATCTCAGGTTTTGTCTAGGTATCATGTCATCTGTCCAAATTTATTTTGGATCCAAGAGAAATGATTAAAAGTGACTAAAAATTAGACTTTGAAACAACTGGAGACCTGACAGTGTACAAGGATAAGTCCTGTCTAAGAAGGTCTGACTTCTTTCTTTCTTTGCTATCTGTCAATTCCTCAGGCCCACAGCTTCTTAAAGTGAAAATGCGAGTTCTTCTGATATGAGAGTGCTACTTATCTGATGTTATAGATACACTGTATTAACAACTGTAGGCTAAGATATTGGTAAACTTTGTAGACAACAGCACTATCTGAAAATTAAAGCTGGAAATGCCTTTTAAAAGAAAGATTGAGGGAATCCTGAGATCTCCATACCCCAGAGAATTATACAGGCCTCAGTCAGATGATCCATGAATTGCATCTTTTCTAATTATTATAAACTAATCTCTGGCTATTATCACCCATAGACTTTCTGTTCTTGGATCCTTTCTATAGCTTGTCACCATTTAGAAAATAATCCCTAAGTAACTGGCTCATTTCCCCATTTTTCCAGGCCTCTTTGTATCCAGTCTTGGTATTAACTGGTCCTTTGTACACCCCTGATTCAGGAAAGCATCCCTGTTCAGGAACTATGATTAAGTGCTTTCTTGAATCTAAGCCTAAATCTGTAAACTTTGCTGGGTATTTCCCCTAGCAGCTCACTGGTGCAGAGAACTGTTTCCAAACCATATTACCAGACTAGGACCTCTGCCATAACCACCAACCTGCTATTCAACAAGTTGCTCAGACAACTTCTTGTGCCATCTCCTGGCTTAAATAGCAAGTCTGAGCAAATCAGAGCAGCTGGACATCTCCTCCAATCAGGAGTTTTGTGGGCAGTGCCTCTGGTGAGCTAGAGTTCATCAGCCCCACAATCCCTACTGGCACTAGCAAGCTGCCATGTGGTAGTTGTGGTCTGAGGACTGTGTGGGCCCCACGGACCTGGACTCAGGACCTGTGATCCTTCACACAATGGCGGTTTGGTTGCCTTAAGCTCTACTAGTGTGATGAAATTGGAAAAACTGCGATGTGGAACAGTCCAAACCAGGGGTAGGCAACCTATGGCATGAGTGCCGAAGGCAGCACGCGAGCTGATTTTCAGTGGCACTCACGCTGCCTAGGTCCTGGCCACCGATCTAGGGGGCTCTGCATTTTAATTTAATTTTAAATGAAGCTTCTTAAACATTTTATTTACTTTACATACAACAATAGTTTAGTTATATATTAAAGACTTAGAGATCTTCCAAAATGTATTACCGGAAAGTGAAACCTTAAATTAGAGTGAATAAATGACGACTTGGCACACCACTTCTGAAAGGTTGCCAGCCCCTGGTCCAAACAGTGCTGGTGAATAGCACATTGACAACTGAATGGTTGGCAGGCAGTAGCAGTACATTTGGTTCAGCACAGAGTCACAGCTTTAAGGTAGAGCGATGACACGTAATATTTGCTAGACCCTGCTGTATTCTGTAAAGAAGACTAGGTCCCACACTGATTTCTTGTCCTTACCTGGATATGTAACCATTTATCCCTGCTCTCTTTTGTGACTGATTCAGTATTCCACCATCGCTACCATGCTTGCCATTTGATCCATTAATCTTTTATGTGGCACTGCCCACAAAGCCACCTTGAAGTCCAAGTAAATTCTTCACTTTTGCCTGCCTTTACTGTCACTCCCTAAAGGGAATTACTAAAGTTTGTCCACCATGCCTCCCTTTTGTAAATCTGTGTTCTCTAGCTCATCTCTGCCTATTCAAGTTATTTCCCATTTGGCCCTGTTCCAACTTAAAAATCTTTCCCAGTATGAAAGTCAAACTTCATATGCCTGAAGTTTCCTGTTTCCCTTGAAAATCATGAGTCTGTGAAATTTCATTCAGTCCATCATCCCTGATATTCTTCCTGGCTGGGCTATCCTAGAGTCCTGTCTTGTTATAGTTGCTCTCATTATCTTTTTAACATGTTCACATGTCACCTCACATTTAATTAAATTTTCATTTTTGGCCCCCAGGAAACTTCTCTTAATTTTTAGCACATTTTACTCATTCTCCCCACAGACTGTTGAGTCAAAGAAATCATTTAGTTTCCTAGCAATATCCACCTAATCTGTCATCAAGAGATAAAATTACTAAAACAATGAACAATAGATTTTAAAAAATGGACATCTGCAACTGCCAGATTTTTTTTGTCTCCACATTAAGATACTGATTTTATGTGAGTGTGTGTATTTCTCTTGGATCTTGCTATTTTCCTTCCTGCCACCCTTTCTCCATTAAAGAAGCTTGCACTGGACTGACTTACCTTCTTGGCTGAAAAGAACTGGATGTAGAGCCCTCCAGATTTTGTTTTTTGTGCTCCTGGATCAGCCAGAGGGTTTACTTGAGAAAAATGTATAGGAGAACCATAATTTAAAGGGAAACATAATGCAGTTTGTATTGTAGGACATTTTACTGGGATATATGTGAACAGACATGAACCGGGACTGACCAAATTCTGCTCACTCTTACGCAGGAACAAACACAAGGATCTCAATGGAGTTTTTTTTCCGATTTACACCTGTGTAATTGAGAGCAGAATCTAGTCCAGAATCATTAATTTATATGACCAACTTTTATGGTATTAGCAGCACGGTAAAGAGAGAGAGGCACTATATTTTCCGGTACTATACTGCCAGACATTACACTGCAGGTGTAACTTTCCTTTACATCTCATTTGCCAGTTTTCTTTGTGCATCAATTTAAGTAAACCTTGAGGGCTGTCATAGGTGGCTTATAGAGGTAGCATTTGGACCTGGGCCTGAATTAGGCTTAAAGCTAGAGTTTTGAATTAAAGTGCAAGATTCTACCAAAATTAAACTTTGGATACAGAGCATATAAAAAGTTGGGAGTTGCCTTACCATGTTGGGGGGTCAGTGCTAACAAGCTAATGCAATTAAGGTGGAAGCGGGCTATTCTCAACGGTTGACAAGAAGGGAGGAAAATTCACTTTTGTAGTGCTGATGAGTTCAGTGTAATCAAGGTGGCCCATTTCAAAGAGTTGACAAGAAGGTGTGAGTATCAGCAGGGGGGAAATTAGTTTTTTCTAGTGACTCATCACTACACTTATGTGTTATGGTTATCAAAGCAAATATTCTCAGGAGCATGCACCTAGCAGGACAAGAAAAGGATTGGCCTTTACAAGGCATCTGCTGCAGTCCTAAATTCAGAGACATAGAATATGGAAGACAGAGGATGCTTTTTGCAGGGCATTCAGTACCTGTTGGATATGATAAGGAAAAAGAAGATTCAACAAAATATTGGTTTGGGAAAAAAAATCTTGCTCTGTGATGATTTTGTAAGTTCAGTCTTGGGCTTCTGGTAGCACTCCTCCCTCCTCCTTTTTAAAGGCAGGTTTCAAAAAGTGTGTAGTTGTTGCATGGTCTGGAATATATTAGAATGGTTCTGTAGATGGGCACAGGCTAAGGATTCAGGAGATCTGTGTTCTGATGCCAGCTTTGCCAAAACCCTGCTGCATGATGTTATCTTGAATCTGTTTCCCATCCCCAGTGGGGATAATGATACTTATCTTTATAAATTCAAGTGAATTGCTCAGAAAGTAGGAACAGAGAAAGGGATTCATAAGAACGGCCATACTGGGTCAGACCAAATTCCACCTAGCTCAGTATCCTGTCTTCCTACAGTGGCCAATACCAGGTGCTTCAAAGGGAATGAACAGAACAGGTAATCACCAAGTGATCCTTCCCCTGTCACCCATTCCCAGCATCTGGCAAACAGAGACTAGGGATACCATCTCTGTCCATCCTGGCTAATAACCATTCATGTACCTATCTTCCTTAAATTTATCTAGTTCTTTTTTTGAACACTGTTATAGTCTTAGTCTTCACAACATCCTCTGGCAAAGAGTTCCATAGGTTGGCTGTACATTGCATGCAGAAATTCTTCCTTTTGTTTGTTTTAAACCTGCTGCCTATTAATTTCATTTCGTGACCCCTAGTACTTGTGTTATGACAAGGAGTAGGTAGCACCTCCTTATTTATTTTGTCCACACCAGTCATGATTTTATAGGCCTCTATCATATCCTCCTTTAGTCATCTCTTTTTCAAGCTGAAAAGTCCCAATCTTATTAATCTCTCCTCATATGGAAGCTATTCTATACTGCTAATCATTTTTGTTGCCCTTTTCTGAACCTTTTCCAATTCCAATATCTTTTTTGAGATGAAACCACATCTGCACACAGTATTCAAGATGTGGGCATAACATGGATTTATATAGAAGCAATATGTTATTTTGTGTTTTATTTTCTATCCCTTTCCTAATGATTCCCAACATTCTGTTACCATTTTTGATTGCCAGTGCACACTGAGTGAATGTTTTCAGTCTTCAGTTGCATGAGGTGATGGGATAAATAGGAGAGGCATGTCGAGGGAAGGACTGTCTCTTCTCCCCTTCTATCTATCGACATTGCCTTCCCCGCCCCCAACATCCCCTTACATGTAACAGAGTTGGAGTAAGTCCCTGCTTTTGTTGCTGCCCTCCAAGAAGTTCAAAGAAACTTGCAAGCACAGTTTGCTATTTGATCATTTTATGGGCTGCTCCAGAGGTATCAGTGAAACTGAACAGATACTGTACTTGTTAATTTTGTTCTGCTCCTTCCAGCGCTTGTCAGACAAAGCATCAAATTCACTCCTAGAAAGTGGGTGAGTGTATATTTCAGGTCTTGACAACAAATTCCTCTGTGCTCCCTGTTTGAACTATGGCTCAGTGTATCATATTTTTCTAAGTTATTCTTTTCTAAACTCCTCAGGGCTGGGAATATGTCTTCCTATGTGGGTTTTAAGCATGTGCTTAAGTTTTGTTCACTTCAGTGACTGATTTAAGCACATGCATGACACTGAGGACATGCTTAAACACTTTTCTGAATACACATGTTTTCCTGAATTGGGGCCATGGTTTGTAAAGTGCTGCTTCTATTGTCTATAGGTAAATAACAGTAATTGCAAGGTTTGTGGCATGAAGTCAGGGAAAAGTTTGTAACCAGTCACTCCAGTACAGGATGAAGTGTTTTCCTAGGTTTTATATCTTCTTGGCATATATTTTTATGATTGTGCCCAAAAAATTATTATATTGTATAAAATGAAAACTTTTTCACTGCATATAAACCTTCTACTATGGGAACAGTATAGTATCGAGACCTCTGTATTTCATAAGTGTTTTATTAAAGAGGAGTACGTTTGCCTGTTTCAGCTGGGCTTGCTAGCCAGCCCAGCAGGATTCAAAACAGAATGGCTTATTCCAAGTTGCTTGCCATGTGCATTTTAATTCTGTATCTAGTGAAGATTATTGCATCAGTTTAATCTTTCTTAATTTAACAGTCAGTATTTAATTTTTCCAGGTATTTTGACTGCTTCAGATTTGCTCTTTCAAATGCCTATTAAAGCATCGGGAAGACCCTGCTTTACTTTAAAAAGTAAAAATCTTATTTAGTAAGTGAAAATGAAGGCTGGTTAGACTGACTTTCTAAGAATATAACACAAACCAAGATCCATTCACTTGTTCAACTAGTCATTTAACAAGATAGATAATATTACTATACTTGAAATATCTAATGGTTAATTAACACATTTCAGCATTAGCTATAGGTAGGGAGGGAACTTCTTCTGTACAGTAATTGTGCAGTGTGCAAATCCAGTTCATTTTATTTATGTAGATACAATGTAAAGAATACACATGCTGCAGATACAGTTACTATATAACTGTATATACTATATATAGTGTATATATATAGTATATATATAGTGTGTGTGTATATATTTATATATATATATATATATATATATATATATATATATTTATATATAGTGACAAAGCTCCAAGTCTGTACTTGTGGGTTCTGCGCTTCCTGGCAGATTTAGGGGCCTCAGAAACTCATCTAGTGACCTCCCTTTCTCAGTATAATTGGCAAGAGTCACCACCTAGTGAGTTGCCTTCATCACAGGCCAGTATGGAAGATGGAAAAAGGGGGGAGCCCGGGCCCGCCCTCTACTCCGGACTCCAGCCCAGGGACCCTAACAGTATCAGCTAAGATGGCTGACCTTTTAGGCACAAAACACAATACAATTCCCTGGGCTACTTCCCCACAGCAGTCCCTGCTTCTTCAAACTCCACTTCACCCTTACCTCAGGGCCTCCTTCCTTCAGTATGATATGTTGTCCTACACTCAGTCTCACCAACAGCATAACTTCCTCTCACAGCTCCTGACACCCACACCCACCTGACTAACTGGGAGGTTTTTATCTGGTTTCAGCCAGTCCCTGATTGGCTTCAGGTGTCCCAATTAGGCTAGCTGTTTCTACTCCTTTCTAGAAGGTTCTTAATTGGCCCCAGGTGTCTTGATTGGCCTGAAGTAGCCTTTGTTTGGCTATCCAGGGAACAAGGACCTGCACATCCTGAGACTAATATACCTGCCTTCCAGCACTCTCCTATATCCTTCTGGTCTGACTCCGTCACAATATATATATATATATATATATATATATATATATATATATATATATAGTGTGTGTGTGTGTGTATATATATAATATATATAGTACTATATACTATATACAGTTACTATATATATTACTATATATTCCTTACTATATAAGGAATGAAAAATGTGAGCGCTCTTCTGGGTTATAAATAAGGCTAAGTAAATACTGTAATTTGGGGAAAACTTTTAGGGACATTCCAGTTGCCTATGGTTTGTTTAAGGATTGCCTGGAACACGCACATATTTTCAGAGAGAGCATTAACTCTTGCAGTGGAAAGTTCTCAGCACATTTGGAACATTGTACGTCTGAAGAAGCATGATGTATATTCCGACAGCTGTATGCATGATCAGGGGCACATAATAAAATTTGCTGAGCTGGGTTTTTTTCTGCTTCTCTGTTCTGTCAGGATTGCAGGTGCGGAAAGGTGATCACAGAATAGCCATTAAAGATGGATAATCTGCATCAGTCAGGTCCCCTAAGACTGGATTCATTTGAATACTAGAAAATGTACATTAAAGAATGATGCTGCATCAGTCAAGGACATGAGCTAACTCATCCAAGTAACTAGGGTTTTCTCACTTCACCTTAATGCTATGACTGGCCCTTGGGAAGTGGGTGTAATTACTGGCAAGTTAGTGAGGAAATTCTATTGCGCTGAGCATGTTACAATATGAAAGAAGCCCCATTCCATCCACACTGTATTTGAAAACTGGCAGGGTGCTGAAAATGGTTACAGGGCTACATCCTGGTCCCACTGTCGTCAGTGGTTCAACTCCCATTATCTCCTAAGAAACAAAGATTTGACCTACCTTGGGAAGATTTGGGGACTGTCTAAGAGACAAGAATTTTATTTACATTAGCTTCTTCGGTCTGTGACCATTTTTCATTATCATTTTGTCACATTTGACTGCAGTCACCAGCAAGACCCACTCTCTGGCCCTGCAGTGTGGCTTTCTGAAGAACCATTTCTCTTTAGAAATGTGGCAGATGGGCATGGTACAGAAATTTCAAAACAGCATGATTCCAACTAGAGTACCAATTAAGCAGCCACTAAAAGCACCTTTATGGAGGACCTGTCCAGACAACAGAAGCCCCAAAGGAAAAAGTGTTTTTTTCTTTCCTTTTTTTAAAAGGGCCAGTGCTCTGTTTTTATTTAATACAAAAATGAAAGTGTAATGCTGCATCATTATACATGCTGCATACAATATACCACAGCTTATCTAATTGTTAATGTTAAAAATAAATTAGGATCCTAAGGATGCCCTAGTAGTTTTGTGATGTGCAGATTGGGCATATATTTTTATTATAAAGTCTTTACATCATGCACCATACACCATCTGGCCTCAGATTATGAAATCCATGTAGTGCCTTGTATTTTAGAAGTGCAAATTGTTTTCAGTGGCTTGTCATAAATTGTTAAGTGAGCACATAGGTCCTTACCAGCAAAAATTGAAACAATTTCACATTTTTCAGTGATTTGCTAACACCAGGGTCATCTGATGTTCTTTTCTGTGTGTGTATGTGCCTGCATGTGTGTGCGTGTAAGCATGCGTAACCTTTGTTAATGGTTTATAGATTATTAATGAAAACATGCAGAGGTGATAAAACCCTCTGTAATTGTCACTGCAACACACACCAGTCATTGCTGGCTAGTTCTTGTGAGGAGAGAGCTAGTTGATAAATTAGTTAAGATTACATACTGTCTTTATGCTCAGAGAACAAGAGGATATAGAAGCACTCAGCTGAGCATCTGTGTGAACTCTTGTTTATCCTAAAATTATTTAGGATCCTGTCTCTGGGATTCTGGAATCACATCATGCAAACATGCTGGTGTCACAAATATTTCAGATTTGTAGAAATGGTTACAAAACCTAATGTTGCAATGTGGTACAAGGGATTTAAAACCATTTTGGTGGTTTAAATGCTGTCTCAGTTATTTCCAGCTGGTGATAGCCAGTTATAAACATTATTTTCTTCATTAAAGGAAATTAGTAATTAACTCTAATATCTGTAAAGCAAACCAGAGTAACAACCATCTTCAGAATAATAAGATTTATAGTCCTGATTATTTATAGCCCTTTACAATCTTAATCTGAGCACTATGATGTACAGGAGGGGCCAAATCTATTCTTGCCAGCTATAAGCCTGGATCTAAATGGTACTGAGCATCAGATTTCAATGAGAGATGAAAGTGCTCCATACCTTGAAGGATGAGGCTCTTCAGGAGGTGTACATTACACTTCCCTGTGCCATCTAGGATCTCTGACTGCCACAGGATAGTCATCCAAGGGAGGGTCCATTAGTGGCATTACTTTCTACACTCCCTCTGCCAAGTAGTTAAGTTTAACTTGGCTGTGGACCTCACCAGTTGAGGGTGATGTGGTGAATCAACATAATCTCCAGCCTACTGTGCATATGCTCTCCATGGCTGCTTTCACAACGCTTTTCCCTAGTGTGCTTTCCACCACCAGAATCCCATACCTGTGGTTATGCTGGTGGCTGAATTTGGTCCATATTTTTACAACTAAATGTGAGGTGTGTGTGCACACAGTGAGAGAAAGAGAAACCAACATTTTGTTTTAAAGAAGAGAACTTTTTTGCCAGTCATTGATTAAGGAGATTTTAAATCTGTTCATAGGACTGTGCTGGAGCCTGAGTGCCACCCATAGAATCATCCCTTTACATTTCTCCTCCACACAGGGGATGTCTACACTGCAGTGGAATCCCAGAGTTAGTGGGTCTTGAGTTAGCTGACACGGTTAGGGAATGTCTACATTGTATTTTAACCCTATGTTAAGACTTTTCTAGCCCATGCTTGAACCTAGGGAACTGCCATCCACACAGCAGTGCACTGACCAAACTCGAAGTAACCATATCATAGAGTCCTTAGTGCCCCACTCCCAAATGTAGATACTCTAGCCCTAGGACTGTGGTGCACTCTGGGAAAACTTTACTGCCTGCCTCACACATTACCAGGAAGCAGCTCACTTTGCAAAAGACTTGATTGGTTCTCTCACCATTGCAAACCCAAGAAGATCTCTGACAGTGTCCTTGCAGATCGGTGATCAGAAGAGACTGGATTAATGCTGAGCTGAGCTGAGCTCTTTGCAATGGGGAGCTGGCTTCCATTTTCAACAGCATGGATTGCAGATTGTTGGGACAGAGAGGAATATGAAAGTTGCCCGATGGAATTATGGGATACTTCTGACTGACTCTTGGGACCCAAGTCAAGCAGGGCTGCATCTACACTGCAAAGCAATAGGCTTGGATCCTTCAGCCTGCAGGGTCCTGAGCCCTGGATCTGAGCCCTAGGTTGACATAATTGCAGTGTAGACACCAGGGGATTAGGCTTGAACCTGGACTCAAGCATGGGCTTACTTTGTAGTGTAGATATATCCTTAGTGTTCCATAAATGGCAATAACACTGGAAGGAGAAAGAGGGGAATGAAGGGACAGGTTAATAATCTCCATATCTGAAATGCAGATGGATTTCAATATTATCTCATCCTTCTGGTCTTTGGTCTCTTGATGATCTCTGAATGCAGCATATCATTCACTAATGCATAATTATTGTACTCAGCCACACTTAAAGCCTTGGTGGCTTAATACACTGCAATTGTTATGAGCTATGGTAGATATTTTGTTCTCAGTTAGGCTATTTGCAAGATTCAGACTATTGCCATTAGTCCTGAGATCTTTGGCAAGTCCCCTATCCCAATCATTGGCCAGCTCGGGATTTGTGTATAACGTGCAAAGGCTCTGTGCAGGATACTCATTGTTCTCAAACAATGCCTGCTGGCTGTTAGTAATTAAATATCCTTTGTATGTTCACATTGCATCTTTTGACATGATTTTTTAATTTTCTCTCATGATTTTTGTGCTTCCAGGATTGGTAATACTGTATTAGATAAATGGTGGGGGTTCCAAAGCAAATGACAAGGTCATTGAGGAGATCAGTATAAGAGACCAAACAAAAGAAGTTTGCTAAAGGAGGCATTAAAAGATGGTTAATTTTTATATGATAGTGGAACACTTTTCAAAAATTAGAATGTGGCATTGGAGTTAAGGGAGCAGGTTCCAGCAGAAAGCAGATGGATGGGGGTAGGGGAGGTGAGTGAATGCAGCAACGTGAAGAGGGTAGGAGGAAATGTGGAGTAGAAACGTTAATGGGGTTTCTCCATTTTTTTTACAAAGTTGTGCTCCATCTACAATGAGAGATGTTTGTACCCATCTCTTAAATGGTCATTCCTGTAAATTGACAGAGACTACATTTCAGATACCTGTAGAGCTTGTTCAGCCTGAACCAGGACTTTTGTATAGTTCATACATGGAGCCAATGAACTGCAGAAGTCCACCCTGCAAAGCTAAAAAGGATGCAAATGCAGTCTCTTCTGTTTTAGATTGTTACAGATAGTAATAGAGAAGCCTTTATCCAGTGGCTTGGTGGCTATAGAAAACACAAATCACACTGACAGATTCTGCAGCCTGGTAACTGTAGATTCTATAAGTCATTGATCTATTTGATATTCTAGTTGCTGTGATGTCAAACAGGAATACAACAGTGTTGTAGTTTCAAGATTACAGGTTGAAAGACTTTTGTCATTCGATAATCCAGTCTGTCCAGTTCAGTTTAATCTGTTTCTCCAGTGGAGTATTTAAGTACTTGGGAATGTCTTGCAGAGAAACAATGGAGTGTGATTTACTGTATTTTTGAAATTGATGTTCCCTTTTAATAACAGTGAATATTACCACTAAGTATCACTTTCAGGAATAATACCAGAATGTCAATAAAACGTCTGTTTAGAAGAACTGTCAGGCCATTACATAGCTTTTTTCTCCTAGGTAAATTGCTAGCATCACTGTTTGGATGAAATTTTCAGTTTTATAGCCAAAAGCTGGCCCTACCTTTCTCATGCATTGGAAAGATTGAGTTTAATGGTAGCAGATTCCTGGAGTAGGCTGTGACAAACCTCCTATTCACTTCAATGTTAGAGGAATGAAGATGTGAAAGGTTATGCCTGATACTACTGGAGCCAAAAATTTCAAAAATAAACTAGTGATTTTGGGTGCCTTGTTGTGTATTTGGTTGTCATGGTAATAAAACCTTGTTGTTGCTATGGCCACTGAGTTAGATTATTAGGGGATAGCCCAGCCAGTTTTGGCTGGTTTGGTTAGCTCAGTGTGTGGCAATAAATGGCTGCTTCTAAGGTTCACAACTCTGTGTCTCAAGTGATTTCTTCCTAAAACTACTGCCCCCAGGGATACAACAAAGTGGTGATGAGAATGCAGTTCCTGTGCTGCCCCTGCAACAAGGAAGTAGAAGTCAAGGGACAAAAACAAAAACAAAAAACATTTTTCTCTTGGAATGGGGTGAGAACTGGTTTGTTTGCACTGACTGTGAAACCTAAAACTAAAACCATGGCTACCTTACAGGGCCACTGGAACCTTTTGAGGAGAATATAGTGCAATGGCAAATGTATACTGAGCATTTTGAGCTTTTTGTTATTGCAAATGACATTACAGAAGAGAAAGAAGGTGCCAGTATTCCTAAGTGTTGTAGGAGCTAAGACCTACTTCCTGCTGTGCAGCTTACACCCTGAGACCAAATCTTACAGTGACATTGTGGAAATCCCAGGATCCCATTTTTCTCCAAAACCACTGATAATTGCTGAAAGACATAGGCTCCACAAAAGAGACCAAAAAGAAGATGTAACAGTTGTACAATTTGTAGCAACTTTAAAAAGGCTTGTGGAATACTGTGAATTTAAGGAGATGTTAAATAACGCCCTACATGACAATTAGTGTGTGGCCTGTACAGTGAAACTATAAGGAAGCGCCTATTGACAGAGGCTCAGCTTACCTTACAAAAGGCTGTTGATATTTCAGTCTCCATGGAACTGGCTACAAAGAAGAAGCAATACATTGGTGCATCCCCTAGGGTGCATAAGGTGTCACAAGAACCTACCCACAAAACTGCAGAGTCAGGAATGTTACCTCTGTGGTAATCCGGGTCACCATGCATCAGAATGCTGGTGTAAAGACCTGCCCTGTTGACACTGTGGCAAAAAGGGACACACTGAGTGTGCCTGTAAACGAAAGAGGCCTGTGGTCTGACCGACCCAAAAGGGAAACCTGCATACCCTAGAGCAAACCCAGGATGATCAAGGTGACACCTCATCGCAAGAAGTGCCACTACACTATTGTCTTTGGCAGTGGCCTCACATGAATACTGGGTTGTTGGATGGCAAACCTATACGCATGGAGCTGGACACCAGTGCAGCTGTCTCACAGGTCTCTGAGAGCGTGTATAAAGAAAAGCTATAGCATCTTCTGCTTAAGGCATTAAGGCAACAAAAACTGTTATGAAGACTTATACGAGAGAAGCTGTGCTCATGTTGGGCACTATTGATATTAAAGTAGAGCTCAATGGACAGACTGCTAAATTGCCACTGTTTGTGGTGAGAGGTAATTACCCAGCCTTAATGGGTAGGTCTTGGCTTAGGAAGATTCAGCTGAATTGGGTAGAAGTGCACTTTTGGTGAGGGACCTTGTCAAAGGTTTTCTGAAAATCTAAGTACATTATATCCACTGGAGCTCCCTTGTACACATGCTTGTTGACTCCTTCAAAGAATTCTAGTAGATAGGTGAGGCATGGTTTCCCTTTACAAAATCCATGTTGACTCTTCCCCAGCAAATTATGACAGGTTTAAGATTAGCAGCCATGTTAGTCTGTATCCATAAAGAAAATGAGGAATACTTGTGGCACCTTGGAGACTAACCAGTTTATTTCAGCATAAGCTTTCATGGGCTATAGCCCACTTCATCGGATGCATAGAATGGAACACACAGAAGTACCAATTTCTAACTTTTTATGCTTTCTGTGTATATAAATGCATCTTACTTCTGTGTGTTCCATTCTATGCATCCGATGAAGTGGGCAATAGCCCACGAAAGCTTATGCTGAAATAAATTAGTTAGTCTCTAAGGTGCCACAAGAATTCCTCATTTCCAACAAATTATGTTCATCTATGTCTGACAATTTTGAAGGAGATTAAGGGGGTATATGATAGGTGGCTTGAGATACTTGAAGGTTGCCATAAAAAAGAGAAAAGTTGTTCTGTTTTGCCAATGAGGGCAGGGCAAGAGACAATGAGTTCAAACTACAGTATAGCAGACTTTGATTAAAACTCAGGAAAAACTTCCTAACTGTAAGAACAGTAGGACAGTGGAACCGACTGCCTAGGGAGGTTGTGGAAACTTCTTCACTGGAGTTTGTCAAAAGGAGGCTTGATAGCCATCTTTCTTGAATGGTTTAGACACAACAAATCCTTAAATACTAAAAAATAATAATAATAATAATATTGAAAATTTTGGGGTTGGGAAAACTATTTCCCTTCCAGCTCCAGTTCAGCATACAGAGTGCTTATAGACTTAGGCCCTGTAATGATGTTTGCTTGTGGTATATTATTTAGCTTTTAGATATCTCTGTGTTCTGCATAGCATTTAAGATGGGGTGTGTTCTGGTAAACAAGGGAGATAAGGCTGGAACTTGAACCTGTGTATGTCTGTAGCTTGTAGCTCTTTTCTTTAAGAAATGCCTCCTGTTTAAGAAAGACAGTGATTCACTATATCTTGTCAGACCCTAATTTGGGACACAATGTGGACCTGAACGTTTCAACTTTAGTTGCAAATGTATACTCCTTTTATTCCAGATGACAGTGGTGAGTATAATCTTGGCTGGGAGGTCCTGACAAGGCTGTTGACTATACTGCCATGTATCTTCAAGCACTTATGAACCAGAACTGTGTCTCCTGATCACCATGAAAGAACAGCTCAAACAGAGCAATTTCATGTCAAAAAAGCAGCTCATCATCTTGTGCAGATGAGTCTGGAAATGGAGAATTATGGTTTGGGGTTTGGTTTCCTGATCAGTATGATTTACCAATATCCATGTGAGCTGGCATTGATTTATAGTCTTTAAAATAACATGGGGCATTTAATTGAAAAAATAAACCATTAGTGTGCATGAGACAATTGGTTATATGCAGATATTGCTAGAGATTTGTTTTAATTGCTTTTGAGACTAAGTAAAATTTTATACTTTGTGCATATAAAATGAACAGCAATTATTGCCTTGTTTGAACAGGTCTCTAGATTTCCAGTTACCCAGAGACATTTTCATTAGGGGTAAAATTCACCCTTGTGCAAAGAGTCAACACAAGGTCTATACACCATTTACATCCCACCCATGCCTCCGGGCCTTAGGTAATGCACAGGTCTTGTTCTGGCCCTCTGTACACGCATGAACTTCACACTCAGCTTGCAGATATCAATGCTACACTTTTCTTTTTATTTGCGGCAAAAGCTTTCCCATTAAGGCAACCAAGATCATCCTCTTAAGGTGCATTACCCTGTTTGACATGTCCAATACAAATAACAATCTAGGTCCTTTTCAAGTAGCTAGAAAAAGGGTAACCACAATGCTCTGAGCTTTGAACTGCATCAGCTGAGGTAATGTGCTGTGACGTTCCTACTCCTCTTGACTTTGAGAGCATTGCATAGCTATAAGCTGACCAGACAAAGTAAATAATTGATATCTGGCATTCTGTTCATAAACAAGGGAAGGGAAAGAGAGATAATTGGGAGTTCATAAAAGACTGCAACATTTTCCCATCATTTTCGTTGTTAGATTCTCCGTATTTCTTTGTATAGGCAATTATCTAGGAAAAGGATCACACACTGTACTGTAATTTTCCCCAATTAATGCTGAATGGTCACTGCTCTGTTAGTTTCAGTATCAAATGATTCACTCTAGCATTGGATTTTGGTGAAGGTAGGTTTCTGTCAGTTTGTAGTTTATTCTCTTGACTCCCTGTAATTCATCTGATGTGATGCTATGAAGACCCACATTTTCATTTTTTGAAAGCTATTATGTATTTTGGCCTGCCAAGCAAATTATGTGATTTTTTTTCATTAACCAGTGTTACTAGAGAGCCTAACAAAATCCAAACTCAGGAAGTGGCTGGATTTCTTAGTCAAGAGTTAGCTTTATTGTAAGAAGTATTCAGCATGGAAGTGTTAGAGATAAGCATATTCACCATATCTTTCCCTAAGATCATGATCTTGTATATTAGTTTTCATGGCTACCAGTTTCCCAAATGTTTGGCTGAGATCTGCAAAAGCCATTGATAAGAGTTTATTTCCTGTCATGGGACCAAACCCTGTTTTCAATTACCATCCTGCAGTTTTATGGGCAACAGATTATTAACTTTTTAGAGGATGGGATGAATAAATATGGTATAAAATATAATTCTTTTGAACTGGGACCAAGTTTAAAATTGCTTCTTGTGACTTTTAATCTTTTGATTTACCATAGTAACATTTTCATTAAAAAGCATACACATGTTTCTTTTCTCATTTACACTTTCTTGATTCATTGTTCTCATTTACATTGGTTAGTTCATTGTCTACTCCTATTGAACCTTTAACTACAGCCAGAAAGGTTTGGGAGTTCTAAGTGAATGTGCAAATTTTTTCTGACTGGAAACTCTAATATGTTCCTGTAAAAATAGATGTTTGATTAATGGAAGATTTTAGAATAATTAGATTATTCTGTTTCCAAACAATCTTGTGTATCTATGGCTTGGGATAAAAAAGGTATGAGATCTGAATAAATGATAAACACCATTTTACCAATGAGTCAAAATTCTGTTAGAGAAGCCTCCTCTAAATTGATATTTCTCCAGACTGGACAGTTCACAGAAAAGAATGTCTCTTAATGACTTAATGACCAGCTTTCAACTTAAGCCCTCTTACAATAAAATCTAGGTCTTGGCTTAAAACAGGGCTTGGAATGTAGTTATCTCTGCCAGAAGTGCATGTGGCCAAGACCCGTTGTGGTGGAGATACTCCTGAAATCTTGGCTGATTGTCATGTCTGAAGGAATACATTTGGCTGTCTGATAGAACAAGCCCTCTGTGAGGCCTAGTTTCCCCTACAGCAAAAAGAAATGGAAGATGGAGATCATCTAGCCATTGGTATCTCAAGATGCTGTTTCTCTGGCTGTTACCTATTGTCATCTTACATTGAAAGGGGAACTTCTAGATCACCATGGATTTAATATTGGTTACCTGTGCTAACTTGCAAACATGGAAGCCTATAGGAGACAGTATTTCCAGATGGGGAAACCATAATGAAAAAAATGACTACTCTCTGTAGAAATGTTTTTTTTTTCTTTTGTTGTGAGTCTTTGATTGGCAGAAGTGGGAACTGAAGCTTTTTGTTTTTTAGGTATAATTCAAATACAGTTGTCTGTCAGCTTCCTCTCATTGCTGTACTTAACACTTCAATCATGGCCTGATGGGATCAGAATTTTAAAAGTGAGAGGTGATTTTATTTTCGTAGCAGTTCAGCCTTAGGCCTCATCTGAGCAGAGACTGACAACTGTGCAATTGTACCAGATTTCAGTGTGTGTAGCTTTTTCTACCAAGGACAATGCCACCAAACTCATTTCATTTAGGGCTCAAGATGTATTTGGGCTTGTGCCATAGAAGTGAAAAGTGAGGGGTTTTGTCAACCAAGCCATCCAACTCCTTCTAAAGAAAGAAAACACAGTTTACAAAAGACTTGTGTTTACTCCCCATCTCAGATTTTTTGCAACAGCTTTAGTAGTTCTCCAATTTATAGATGGAGAAATTACATGTTCCAATAACGAGATGATTTAGTATATGGTATCATGCTTTATTTTCTAATCTGCCAACTTTTAGAGCCATCTTCACTTTGAAGTTTGGTGAGATTACTGTCAGGAGTAAGTAGGGAAGAAAGAGAGAACCATTGTAAAACCCATTCTACATGCAATGTCACTGCTAGTGCTCTTTACAAATGAAGGTAGCTGGGTATTATTTCTCACTTTAAGAAGGTCAGTGATTAATATTGTGTGGCTTTGAAACTTGTGTAATGTCTGCTTTGAACCATCTGCTTACATATTTGACAATGTGTAAATAGATCTAAAGACAGAAGTATTTGTAAAGTGTTCAGTAAAAACGCAAGTAAATAGCCTGAATGTGAAGGATGAGTAAATGACTGGTTCAGTTTCCCTTTTGTTGGGGAGGCAGTGTGACCTACTGAGGAGGGCACTGACCTGGTGCTCAGCAGACCTGGTTCTAGGCCTGGGACCTCCACTGACTTGCTGTGTGACCTTGAAGAAGTTGCTTCACTTCTCTCTGGGCTTCTGCTTCCTTTATCCTTATGAAGAGCATATACTCTGTGGGACAGGAACTGTCTTTCACTATGTATTTGTACAATATCCACTCCAACTGAACCCCAATCTTGCTCACGACCTTGATTGACCATCTGGGTTCATGGGACAAATAGACACGGCCTTGATGCACTACACTAATACTAATAAGTCAGTGGACTCCCTTCCTCCCCAGAAAGAGGATCATGCTCCTTTCTTTATTTGAAGGGAACTATTTTCTGACTCCTTTTCCTCAGGCCAGGAGAGCACAAAGCACACTGTTCCCTGTGGAACAAAAGAAGGAATGTTTGCAGAGCAGTCAGCAAAAGACATTCCTGCTGAAAGCTCAAGGATGACTCAAACAAATAGGTTTTCTGAAACTGATATTCCTCAACTCTGATTTGACAAGTGAAACAAAACACTTGGCTGATGTGTGGTGGTGTGGGAGTGTAGGGCATCACAGGGTCAAAAAAGGGCAGACAATACATGAAAAGGACAGAAGATCAGCTCAGAAAAGGATTCTGTAAACACAAAATATAGGAAATGTGCTGAGAATTTGCATGCAGTGTGTAGATTAGATAATACCCTGGGACGTTCAAGTTCAATAGGCTGATGGTTCAAAAGTTTACGGATCTTTGCAGCGCTGCTAGATGAGAGAATATTTAAATAATTTCTCTAGTCTACTACGAATGGACATATTTTCCTTTAAGAGGAACTTTATGTCTTTTTTTTCTACTTGTTTTTATTTTCTCTTGAGCAAATATATTTGTTGAGGTCAGTTTTAGGAAAAAACACATTTATGATTGATTTTCATAAGTCTTCTTACCCAAAACAGAGTGCTGCTTCCACGCATGTCTATTACATTGAATTCTTTCTCTACAAGACTCTGTTGTGACTACAGAAAAATTGGCAGTGTTTATTGCCAATCCCACCAGAGTTTCTACCTTTGGAAGCAGAAATTGGCTTCATTCATTTTAGTATGTAAAGATACAGAATCCTATTTGTATTTCTGTACACTACTTTAGTTACTATATGGCCCTCTCTATAGTAATATCTGAGCACCTCATAGTTTTTAATCTATTTATCCTCACAATCTCCCTGTGAAGTAGGGATGCACTATTATTCCCATTTTACAGATGGGGAACTGTGGCACAAAGAGATGAAATGACTAGGCCAGGGTCACGCAGGAAATCTTTGTCAAAGTAGGGAATTGAAACTGAGTCTCCTGAGTTCCAGGCTAGCACCATAACCATTACCACTCCTCTCCCTGGTACCCACATAAGAAGATGTCAAAGCATCAGGGTCTCGTGCACCAGAAATGGCTGCATCAGGACCCCTCAGCACACTATGGGCCACTTGCAGCTTTTGGTCACTATGGGCCACCTGGAGCTTTTGTTGACTTTGATGCAACTTTAAGGCATCTAACACTTTATAGGAGGTTCTATAATGGACAGGATTGGGCCTGCAACGGACAGGATTGGGCCAGAGAGAGGTTTCTTCTTTGCTGATGAATACAATATATAATGTGAAATCTGTGTTAATATAAATAGACTGAGCTAATGGTTGGGGGCCATTTGCATGACCCATTCTCACACCAGGACTGTGCAGATAGCACAGAATAGGACCATGAGCTTATAAAATATCAGCTGTAATACAAAGTGATCCAGGAAATCTTTACATCCTTCTTGTCTTTCCTGACTTCAAGCTTATGAAACCCCATTGAGATGCCATCGTCATTGGTGCTACCTTGACTGGAGTAAATTATCCAGATAAGATTATAGACAGTTGTCCCACATTTAAGAGCTTTCTGATTGTGGGTGATTTGAAAGGAGCTTCTAGTCAGTGAATGTGTGTGTTGTAAACTGAGTAATTAACAGCTGTTGGGGTACTTCCTTCGGCTTTACACCTGAACACATGAGCAGCAGTGGAGAATAGCAGCACATTTTTCACCACCATAACTGCTGTAATTTGCCTGATGTGAAATTGTGAACAACTTTCCTTAATGATGGAAGCCAGAAGTGTGCTTTCCAAACCAACGATGTTACACTTAACTAGAAATTATGATATTCTCATTTAATTACACACTCTCATTTCCCGATAGTGGGGGGAAAATGATTTGAGGCTCACTGTTCTCAGCTTGGCAGGGCTGCATGTGTCTATAAGATGCAGGCAGAAACTTTTGTTTATAAAACCAGCATGGGAGAAGTGCTGGGCATGCAAAATCTGATAATCTTTTAAAAGATAATTCCAGATCTGCTGATTTATTTCAACCTTAAATACCTCCAATATTCCCAATCTTCACTAATAGTCCACGCTCCCAATGTCTCCTGTGCTGCCCTTATATATGGCACAAACTTCCTTTAAAAAATCTAAAAAAATAGTACATAATACTCCTTCAAATCCTTCTATAAGACATGATGGCATTGCCTACAGCAGTGTTTCTCAAGGACTGATCGGTGGACCGTGCTGGTTCCCTAATCTCTCTGACACAGTTTAGGAAAGCAGCAAGCCACTCCCTGGCATCAAAAAGATTGGGAAACACTGGCCTACAGAACACTACAAGTAGGTAATGGCTAGGTAGTTGTGACTTTGTATGCACAGATTTTCTACGTGATAATTTACTCATTCTATTATCTATCTTGTCCCCCTTCTCTTCCATCCCAAATCGTGTGTCTGTCTGTCTGTTGCATCTTGTCATTAACTTTAGGGAAATTTTCTCAGCTGCTATCCATCAGCATGGACCAATTTATACCAGGATTTAGCCCCAAAAGATTATAATCTCTTTAAAACAAAGAACCATCTTTTTGCTATATGTTTATATAGTGTCTATAACAATGGGGCCCTAATACCTTATATGGGCCTGTAGGCATTACTATAATATAAAAAATAATGTATACATGTTAACTCTTAGAAAATTGGGGTTTTCCAAACTGAGAGGCAAATGAAGGCTTACGTTGTGTGCACGTATATGTCTATGTATATGCCTGTCTAATCAATTTGACCATATGTCTAATGGAATAATTTGCAGTTACCACACATGGGTGACTAAAGTTAGGCCTTCTAAATGCACGTTTAGACACTGAAATAAGCAGTCAGATTTTAATGAGTACAGAGGCCATGTCGTTTCAGGGAAGTTAATGGGAGCAGCTTCTAGAAATTAGGTCCCCTATAGAGGTGCCCAAATTATGGATTTAGGTAACTAGCTTTGAAAATATTAGCCTTAATATTTATTCATTTTCATTCCTGTTTGACCTGGAGAGCCACTTTAGCTCTGGGAGATAGAGAAAAATTCTGTTCAGGCTCACGCTGGCCTTGTACAAGCCAGAAAGATGACAACTTAACTCTCATATCCCAGTGTGGGTTTATAGGCCTGGCAGTTAGAAAAACAAACCAAACATCTTTTTACTTGTAAACTGAGCACATTTGATCTGGAAGTCATTGAGATGCAATAAACATGGAACTCCACAATCCCAGTTTTTATGGAGTCACTTTTCAGAGTAGAACCGCACTTAACAAAACAATCATTATAATTGAATAGCAGGGTTTGTGAAAAGTGCTGGATTGAAAACACTGATGACAGAAGCCTTCTGTTTAATCAGGGAACAGCAGTGACAGTGGTAGCATAAACTTAAAACATGCTGTTCCTCAGACAACCTACACCAAAGGCAGGACTTAATTTGTAATGAAAGAGGTGCTAAGGCTCACACAATGAGGTGCCAGGGTTCACGCAATTTTTTTTACTTTCATAAATGAAGCAGCAAGCCTATAGGTGCCAAGGCTCAGCCCCGGCAAGCCCTGGCACAAATTAAGCCCTGACCAAAGGGTCTGACTGCCATTAGGGTCTTGTCTATATTAGTACATTTGGTACGTGTTTTCCACAGCTGGTGCAGGGTGCACTGGAGTTAGTGATGGTGGAAGATGCAGTGTGGACACTCTTGGGAACATATTTCTATGATACAATGACACAGTGTGATGCAAATGTCTTACTAGCACAGCTGCAGCTGTACTGTTGCTAAAAAATAAGAACCACATTTTCAGAAACTTAGGGATGAAAAAGTAGTTCAATTGTTATTGCCCATTTGGTTTCTGTGCAAATAATCATCCAGTGTTGCCAATTACTGCTGGGTATACTAGTGCTTTTTTTGTGATGTAGACACCTGATTGTTGGAAATTGAAGCTCAGATTTTCAAAGCCACTAACTCGTATAGTTTATGGGAAGTTTAATTGAAAAAATATATAAATAATGCCTTTATGCTAAACTCAGGAGAATGGATTCTTCTAACAGTATCAAAATGCAGCCTTCTGAATATTTTGACAAAAACAGGGACTCATTTAAATGCATTAGATATCATTGGGTGCTTGGGTTCTTTATTGCTGTTTTAGAAAGTTATTCTTAAGGGAGGAGTTTAAAGTGTATGTGAAAATAAAATTACTTCCTTACTGTGGTATTATTTGGGCAATTTATGGGTTCATTTGATTCACCAATTTGCCCCTCATAAATATTTATTCTCATAATCTAGGAGCTTTGTGCGTGGTTCTGTGGTGATGTCTGGGGATGATGGAAATGGTTGGCTTTGAAATGCATCGACTGACATATGCTCAGGGTGACACATTTGTAATTCTCAGTCTGGGAGCTGTCAGTGTGCTTAGTACTATAGTTCTTTAGTGGGGTGAAGAGACTATATCTCTTTGTCTCTCTTTGCATATCAATTGGAAGCATTTTCTGAAGATGGAATGCTTGCTTGTCCATTTCACAGTACATTACTTACAACATTGGATACTGTGGGACTGGTAATCTGGCCTCTTCCCCGCTATGTATGAAACAATGGCAGTGTAAATTTCCTTCCATAATATTTTTAATATGCATTATTTATTTCCACTCATGTCATGATCGCTCTATCTTGCGGTTTTCATTAGTAGTCAGCCTTACATATCTTTTCCACCACAGGTTCTCAAACTGTGGTCTGTCAACCACCAGTGGTCCACGAGCTCCATTCAGGTGGTCCACGGATAGTTCCTTCTAAGGTGTGCGTCTGGGTGGCCGCACATGAGAGAATGAAGGACGACCCACCTAATTAATGAAGCTGTGCAGGCATGGTTCCACTAATTAGGTGCCTAGATCCTGGAGAAGACGCACATGGAAGATGAGGTGGTGGCCTTGTGGGGAATAGAGGGTAGGTGGGAAGGGGCAGTGAGGTGAGAAAAGGAGGTGAGGAGAATTTGGGATGTGCAGGGCTGCAGCAACCAGAGAAAGAGTTGACTTTCCCCAGCTCCAGGGCTGCAGCTGCTGGGGAGAGACCCCCCACTCCTTCCCAGCCCTAGCTTGGGGGCTGCCGCAGCGGGGGAGAGAGGGCACATCCATCGCATTAGAAAGATAAAACTACTGATATGAAAATATGAGTTGTGTGCTTTTATCTGTGGAACAAAAATATATTTTATATATAGCGTTTTTATCCAAAGCGCTTTACTATAGTTAGCTAATGGTACAAACAACATTTGGAAAGACCCTCTGCAATTTTCAAGTGGTCCTCGGAAAAAAAAAGTTTGAGAACCACTGTCTTACACCATTCAGGCAATATGTGCCTTAATGTAAACTAATATTGTAGCATTTCATATGGATTTGTCCTACAGAGATGAGTGGAGAGATCAGATTGTGTAGATATGTTTTCATGGATGGCGATCTTATCAGATCATGCACACTAAGCAAGTTTTGTCAGAGACATGGCCAAGGAAAACACAGGTGATACAGGAAGTGTCATTGGTGACTCAGTAGGGAGTATTCTTCCAGCCAAATCAGTTCCAAACCAAACCAATACCACAACATGGTTCTAGTGGGGATTATGAAGATGCTGGAGGTGATGTCTTTTGGGTGAGATGTAAACCAGAAATTCTGGACTCTTCTGTTCATTATAGATTCCACAACACTTTTCCTAAGATTAAAAGTTTTGTCCTGAAGTCCCGGCTACAGTTCTAACACAGATAAGTACAATCTTTCTGCCTAAAATTCCACTCTGCAGTTTCAGTTGAATAAGTTATCTTTATACTGTTGCCGTTTACTGTAAGTTTCTCTTTTACCTCTTTCATTTAATGTTGTTGTTTCTAATTAAACCCAACATTTTATTGACTCCAGACTAACTTAACTCTTTACTTCAAAGCCAATTAGCATGGCAACTCCTAAGTGTTATTGACCATTTGACATAATGGGCAAATCGTTTCTGCAGCAACACTGGAGTTTTCTGGAAAAGGACATGGAAACCTTCATGTTGAGCTATAAAATAAAAACATTCACAGACCCAACCAAATAAAATTCTTTTGTTAGCAGAAGATTAGGAGCGGTAATATAAAAGTGTGTTCTGGAGGGTGGGTGGGAGGGAAAAACACACGACAACTTGGGACAGTGTATATTGTTTCAATTAAAAATACATTTGCAATGGGAAAAGTCATAAGTGACAGTGAAAAAAAATTACAAATGGAGGAGTGAAGTCTCACCCATGGTAGTAAAACTGGCAGAGGGGAATTGTGTATGCCTTTTTTTTTTTTTTTTAAATTTTTTTTGCCAATGTCCTGAACCCCACTGAAGTCAATGGAAATGTTTTTATTTACTTCAGTTGGATTTGGATCAGGTCCCTAGCATTTAAAATTCCAACAGGGTTACAGCAGCAGCCAGTAGCTAGATCTTGTACAAGAACCATGGGCTAAAATAGGGCTGACTTATGACCACAACCTTAAATTCCTTTTATTATGGGAGATTTTTAACCCTACCTTGTGGATTAATAAGACTATTTTTTTAAAAGAATGTGATGTTTCTCCTTGTCTGGTTTTGTTAATTTTTGTAGAGAATGGTGTTCAGTAAAACCCAAATAAAAGGAAATAGCAACCAGCCAATTCCCTTTATAAGAGGGGAGGATGTGCCTGGAAAATGCTTTCATAAAATAGCCTAGGGGAAAAAATGAAAATTATACCAAATATGGAACACTTTTCTCAGATGTGTTGCAGAAAACAGTGTCAGCTCCATGCCCGCTGCCTTTACAATCTAGCAATGTGATCAGAATACTAGGCTAAAAGGAGAGGCTCCAAATTAGTGGCCTGGGCTTTATAGACAAGTTAGGTGGTCATTTGACTCCAGCTGTCAGGGATCTATGTGGTAACAGCTTGCACCCTCCAGAGATCAGTCAGATTTCATTAACCTGTAGCCAGTTCTTTGTGCAGCTCTGAGCTCCCTTTAGTAATGGGAAGCTAATTTGCTGAGTTTAGACATTAGCTGGATTAATCTTGTTAGATATATTTTTCTTTCTTCTCAAAAGTAAAGCATGTTTGGGATGAAGAGCATGTTTCTGGTAACTGTGGCATTCGGTTTTACAGTATAATAGGATATGTGAGATGAGATTAAATGCATATCCTTCTGTCTCAGGCATCAATAAGGCTGTCTGTAGGTTTATATAACTATATGTCATGTTGTACCATCTCAGTAAAGTTAGGTGGTGACTTGTCCAGGAAAGGATCTGAATAGCTGGTGATGTTAGTTTTTATCATAGACTTTTTTTTCATCCTGTTTTCACCAAAAGACATGTATAAAGGAAGCTGCATTTTCAATTCGGTGGTGACCCATGTCTTTCCAAAATTACAAGTACATTTAATATTCTTGCCACAAGAACCTCAGGGTTCCTAGAGCAATATATCCTATAAACATCTACATTGGTCCATTTGAAAGATTTGGCTAATAGGGGCTATATTGGCTTTAGACAGTAATTGAAAAGATGAATAGGTTAACATTAAATTAAACACAGGCAGTAATTAATTGCTATACATATATGGCATGGAAGGAAAAAATGCTAAGCTTAAATTGTGTGCCTAGAAAGTCTTTAGCAATCAAGGAGGTAATTTGCCTTCCAAAATGATTCACAGCATCTCAGCTTAACTAATTAACAAAACAGCAGGTTTGTGAATTTAACAGCAGCAGGGTTAGGACTCAATGGGTACAACTACAAATGCCATCTAAGAATGTATTTCTAATCCTGTACTCAAATACCTTGGGATGTTGGCTTTGCTCTTTCACATCCATAGACACCCAGCACCTTTCAGGATCAGACCTGTGGAGCAGTCAGTTACAAGTGGCTACTCTCTGTAATAGAGGCTAGATGAAGGTGAAAGAGGCAGGTGGAGAGGCAGAGGATTTCGCACTGACAGGCATGACTCAGCCATCCATAAAATGATTTTTATTAATGTTTAATGCATGTCAAAAATGTCAGAATAAATAGGAGACACATAAATTATTTAGTTTTGTGAGTTTTTTACCCTTTTGCCCCTGCTGATATATGTAAAGTGTTAGTTCCTGATTTGTTTAGGTATCTGAGAAGTTAAACTGATCACCTTTACACTTAGAACATATCACTGCAGCTCTTTCAAGAAGAGTGAATGCTACTTTGTGGGCCAATGATTCACTAGAGAGGTCTGAGAGATCTGGAGTGAGTGGTGACTGGGTCATATAAAATCTGGTAAAGTGGGTTGTGATTATTTGGGATTGATTTCTGGAGCCGGCCATCAAATAATTGAAACAAAGATAATAAAACCTAGTATGACTCTGGGGTCCAATCTGCTACCTGTACTTATGTGGGCAGTTCTTGTGGCCCTTGAGTAAGTAAGAGAGTGGACTTGTGACCTGAGTCACAATTCGGGACTAGGCTGTGTCAGCTCTTTTATCTGGCACAGCTTACTTCACCATCAGTGCTGGCTGTGCTGGGCTGACAGAGGCATGGATCATCTGTGAATTGCCCAGCCCTGCTCTGCAACTTCCTACCATCAGTGCAGGAGAGTAGCAGTCCTTTGGAGGCTGCTCTTCCAGCACTGCTGTGATTGCTTATGCATGTAGCCACATAGAGGATGATTGTGCCATCTACTCCCTTACTTTTCTGTGTGCACTTATGCCATGGATCACAGTTTGGCCCAAAATGGGAAATCCTTATTAATACAAGAAGTCACATCAAAGTCAGTGAGCCTCTTCACCAAACAGGATCAATATGGACTATGCATATCAGTTGCAGGATCCCACCCTCATTTCATTTAGAGTGTTTTGAACTAGCTGGATCTGAAAATACACTTCAGAATTAAATAATAGCTATAGAGTTAAAATTCTAAGCAATGGTAGAATAAGAGTGGGACCAAAAGAAATAAGCAAGGGAAGAAAAGTTTCTCTTCAGGTGAGGAGAGTCGGTGAGACAGAGACACAGGAATAGAAAGATTAGATAATTAGACCTATGCTTCTGAGTGTAACATGAACCAAAACCAAAGACGGATTATTATTTTTAATTGAAAAAACATAATGCCATTCAATCCTTCTCCCATCCAAGTCAATGGAAACTTTGCTGGTGTATTTGTATGTGTTGGGATTGGGCACGTGCATCCTATTAAGGAAAGAATAACGAAGAAAGGTTTCTGTCTTAAAAGAAGAAATTAACCAATTGTTTTTAATTTTGGGGAAAATGCAATTGCTCTGATTGTTTGGGAGTTTGTTAAGGTTCTTAGGAAAGTAACAGGCTCTGAGACTAGAATCTGAATTGGCCTCTAATTAAAGTTGCTTTCTTATTGTCTGGCATTAAATCCCCTTGGGAAGCAGATGTTTGGAAAGCCCACTTTAGGCACTGGCATATGGCTCTTTCATAAGGCCAGGGTTTCAGTAAAACACCTCCTGAATGTTGTACGTAATTAGATATTTTATTTTTTCATCCTAGAGAAGTTACTGGGGATTGGAGACCTCTAGAATTTGAGAATCTGGTTTTCTGTTAGACAGGTGGGTGACCTAATGATGTCACTTGATGAATTACAGGTGAAGGCTGATGTCCTGCAACAGCACCTATGAAAAAAGCCTATAGAATATACCAAGAATGAAATCAATGTAGTTTATAGAAATTTTTCTAAACTTATAGAATTTAAATGCAGAATGAGATCTTTCTATACCAACCTGTAGCATTTAATAGTGAATTACATCCTTCTTATAGAAACCTGTAGGCAAATTTAAATCAGTTTATAGGGTTATTAAATTCTATAAAATGTTTCCATAAGGGAAACATTTTCATTTCAGTGAAATGAAAAGGAAATGTTCAAAAACATTAGGTTTGGTCAGAGAAGATGCCCTTACTTAAAACAACTGACAGTATTTTAGAGTAGAAATGGTCCCTAGCCCTGTACTAACAATGTTACAGGTAGCAGTCTTTTTGACAGTTATTGTATAGCAGGGTTAGTCAATTATTTTTTGTCAAGGTTCAGATAGCTTAGTCAAGGTATAGTCAAGGTCCAGAAACCAAAGAAACATTTTTCACACTGCAATAACAATAATGACAGTAATAAGTAAATAAAAGGTTTTGCAGTTGTTCAAAAGTGACGGTTTGGATTTGGCCCGTGGTCTGCCTATTGACTATCCCTGCTGTAGAGTACAAAAATGTGTAAGAGGAAAAGGATGGTTTTCTGGCTAAAGTCTGAGTACTGCAAGGTGCTGATTTTTCTCAGTTCCCTTTGCAGTCAAGTGGTCAGCAACTTGAAGTTTTGAGCCCTAAAAGTACAAGGCTTGGCATCAGGATCCCACAAACTTCCAAAGTGATCTTGAGAAAGTCTCTTAACCTTTCAGTGCCTCAGTTTCCCATCTGTAAAAGGGAAATATTCTGATCTCCTACCTCAGAGGGGCTTTGTGAGGCTAAATTAATTAATGTTTGTAAAGCACTTTGAGATCTTCAGATAACAGCATTCAACAATTTTGTAAAACTTTTCATTTACAGATCTCAAAGTATTTTACAAAGGTGAGTAACCATTATTTCCTTTTTATAGTTGGGAAACTAAAACACAAAGAAGTTAAAACAGCTTGTTTAACATCACAGAGCAATATAGCAGCAGAGCCAGAAATAGAACACATGTCTTCTGACTCTGAGGTGCATGCGCTAGCCTCAGCACTATGGTGGCTAAAGGCATTATAGGAGTGCCAAAAATTGTTACTTTTATGAGGGCAAGAAATGAAACTTCTTAGACTAATCCCAAGCCCCAGATGAAAATAAAAAAAGGAATGTCACTAAAGTTGGACTTGCATTAGTTACATCCTCATAGAATTGTTAGTGTTTGTATAAAATAAGAATAATCCCCTGCCGATGGACATAAAGTACAGCATTCACCACAGATTGTACATTAATTCAGTGTTCGTCTGGTGCTTTGAGTAGTTTTATGCCCTCGTATTTTAAGACAATGTCTGGCTATTGGCTGAGGTGTGATACACAAAGTGTCATGTTTTTGACTTCAGATGCTGAATGCAGTTTGTAAGAGGCCACATGTGCCCTGAAGCTGATGAATTTGCATGTTTGATACAAGTGGATGTATCTTTATCAAAGCCTCGCCTATTATTTGGCCTGCTCTCAAGCTGTGGGGCCATAGTTTAGATGTTTGTATATTCAGAGGCTGTGTTGCGAGGCCTAATGCTGCCAAGTATCTTGTGGAGGGAATAACAATCTTACCAATTAGCAAAAAACCCGGTCCTCTCCCCCCACAAAAAATCAACAAAACCTGACAGATCTTAATGTCACAGACAAGGGAATGGGGGAGGGTTTTAGCTCACAGGGGCTGCCCTTGTGTGAGGTTCTAAGTGACAGGAAATTTGAGAAACAGACTTTCCACTACAGAATGGGCAAGAGCTGCTGGATCTCTGACAAGTAAGTATTGGCAGAGCTTTGAAAAGCTGAGTATTGTTATCAAATAGCTCTGACTGAGGGGATGTTGCAGCAAGCAATCATGTTGTATAATTAGTAGAAGAAAGGATAGAATGGGGAAGCATACAAAAATAATATTAGTTTTGGATTGGGTCTAAGTAATACATATTAAAGGACATTCATCTTTTCATTTTAGAATAAATTCAAGTGTAAAATGAATATAACCTTTGTCTTGGCTGGGATAAATCGTTTGACATATGGACCAGTGGTATTCGTCTACTGTGCATACTGTCTGTTTGGTTTCCATGGTTCTTGTGCCTGAACTCTTTAAAAAGTTCAGTAGGACACAGTTTATACTACATTGTATGTGTATGTGTACACTATGCCTAGCAGCATACAAGGATTTACTCAGTATAGGGGAAGTGTTACAGTTCAGATTCCTAACATACTGAGAGCTACAGTCAACTGTCAGGTCCCAATTCGATGCAGCACTGAGGCATATGTTTAACTTCAAACCTGTACTCAAGTACATTCTGTACAACAAAGCACTTGTGCGCTTTGAGGTCAATGGGATTTAAGCACGTGCTTAAATGCTTTGCTGAATTGGGTCCTCAATTACATTGGCTTTACAGCAGTGCAAGTCCATTGAGGACAAAGGAGTTATTTGCTTTTGCACTAGTGTAACTAAGAGCAGATTCTAGCTCCTGTTCGATGAAGAGTAAGTAGTATAGTCCAGGCAAACTACAGTTCCATGGAAAATACCTGTAATGTGTTTTATTGGTTTTGAGGGGGTTTTTTGTGCTCCCCAGATGACCATTGCTCACATCTCCTGTTCAGTGTGTGTTGAATTCAAGCAGCCCATTCACTTGATCACAAATTCATTTAGGAAAGAGACAACATATGGCAGGAACACTAAATTAGATCCTATTGATTGAGAAGGCAAACAATGGAAGGTAGAAGACAGCTACTTTTTTTATCCTTGTGCTTTGGTTTAATTCAATCTGCCTTTTGCCCTGACTTCACTGCCCCCTAACTTGAAAATGTGTAGTGGTTACTGATTATTGTGAACTCCACAGATATTATTTTACTTTCTTCATTGGTTATTTAAGTAGCATAATAATCTCTGCTCTTGCTGACATTTGTAGACCCTGGTGTTAGTATTCAGTAATACTCAAAACTCAATGATTTTTACAGATTAGTCGTGCCTTTTTTTCTTTAGATTTGATTCATTTCTTTCTTCTGTTTGTTTTTTTTTAACTCTTTCAACAGAATGAGAATGAAAAATGAGATTCTACCTAGCCTAGGAATGACCCTGGTTTGGGAAAAATTTTAGCATCTGGGCCCAGATGGGGAAAAGGGAGGGAACCATGGCCAATGGGAGCTACAGGGGTGGTGCCTGTGTGTGAGGGGAGGGCACAGAGGCCCCTGGCCACCATTCTGCCTAGCAGCCAGAGGGACATGTTGCCACTTCACGGAAGCAGCCTGAGATAAGCACCGCCCAGAGCTGCTCTCTTCACCACCTCCCACGCAACACCCTCCCTGTCCCAGCCCTGATCCCCCTTCTGCCCCTAAACTCCCTCTTGGAGCTTGCAACCCCTACTGTGTGCCACCCTGCGCCTCAGCCCTGAGCCCCCTCCCGCATCCAAACTCCCTCCTGTAGTCCACCCCCCCACCCCCACCGACCCTCCTGCCCCAGCCCAGAGCCCCCTCCTCCATCCCAAACCTGTCATCCCCAGCCCCACCACAGAACCTGCAGCCCCAGATGGAGCCCTCATCCCCTCCTGCACCCACCTCCCTGCCCCAGCCCAGACCTCCTCTCACACCCTGAACCTCTCATCCTTGGCCCTATCCCAGAGCCCACACCTGCAGCTGGAGCCCTCACACCTCTCTGCATCCCAATTCCCTGCCGCAGCCTGGTGAAAATGAGCAAGTGAGTGAGGGTGGGGGAGAGCAAGTGACAGAGGGAAAGGTGATGGAATGAGAAGGGGTAGGACTTGGGAAAGGGGCAAGGCAGGAGTGGGGCAGAGGTGTTCAGTTTTCTGCAATTAGAATATTGGCAACCCTACTTAAGAGAGAAAGAGGACAGGGTGTAGTAAGGAACAGAGATAATTAAAATGAGTATAATAAAAATAAATGAAAATGAGCAAAATACTGAAAAAAGAAGTAATAAAGAGAGAGGAAAATATGAAAAAGAAAAGGGGAAGCATTTAGAAAAGAGAGAACTGTAGTATTCTACAAGAACGTAGGAAGGGAAGGTCTTGTGGTTAAGATACTGGACTAGAACTCGAGAGATGTGGCTTCTAGACTGACTTCATTTTTGATCTTGGGCCAGTTACTTAATTTGTCTGTGTCTCAACTGGGAAAAATAATACTCCCTTTCTCCCACCCTTAATCTGTCTTGGCTGTTTCCATTGTAAGCTGTTTGCAGCAGGGACTGTTTCTTACTATGTGTTTGTACAGTGCCTAGCACTGACATTATTTAGTGCAACCAGGTGCTGCTGTAAGACAAACAATAATAAAATCAGCAGAGATTTAGGACCAAAAGAAGGGTGAAGAAAAATAGATTCAAAAATCAAAAAGAAAAAATTATTCAAAAAACAGAAAAAGATTCTAGGAAAGGCCTCAGTGAAGAGAAGAAGGAACAAAGTCAATGTGACCCTGATTCATCCCAGCATAATTCATGGACTTCAGTGAAGTTACACAAGGGATGGGTTTGGCCCAATTTAATGCCAAAATTTCTTAAATGGTAAAATCTGTTCTAAGAACTATTAAAAAATATGGGGTTACTTTCCTAAAACATTGCATGGGGTTTAAGACAAGTGACTCCCATCAAAGTCGCTTGACTGTAACCCCATGCAGTGCTTTGACAATATGCCCTCTTTTTTCAGACATACTCATTCTATATATAAACTGACAGATGATCTTTATTTGAAATTGAGAGAATGCTGCATTTTCCAGATTAGAGTTAAATCATTTCTAGGAACAGCCAGACTGGATCATACCACTGGCCCATCTAGTTCAGTATCCTGTCTCCAACAGTGGCCAAAGCTATGTGCTTCAGAGAAAGAAATCCTAAAGTAGGCAGTTATGGGGTAACCTGTCTCTGGGGATAGTTTACTGTACTAACTCTAACTATTAGAGTTTGGCTTATATCCCAAGCTTGAGGGTTTATATTCCTTCCCAAGTTCTTGTCTATGTTATTAATCTTTTCTACTATGACTCTGGATATTCTTTTTATCCATATAAATGTCCAATCTTTTTGAATACAGCTGAGCTCCTGACTTCACTATCATGTGGCAATGAGTTGCACAGGCTAATTTATGCATTGTGTGGAAAAATATTTCCTTTTATTGGTTTGAATTTGCTATGTTTCACTGACTGTTCTTTTGTGGGATCATTCCTCAAGCGCTCCTCCTCAACCATATGGTGTCTGGGTTACTGTGCCGCATCTAAAACTAGATCTCCCATTCAAACAACTTGAGCTCGGTAAATGACTGCTTTGAAGGGCTGTTCTGCTGTGAAAAGTGGCTATGTAAAAATAGTATTATGGGGTTAGTTCCATGTTTGTCATTTTTCAGTGACTCCATATCAAATGAGCTCAGTTTACAAGAAGAAATTTTTATAACTGCCAACCCTGTAAACCTGATCTCACACCATCACTGATAATAATGAGTTTGGCAGGACTAATTACGTTTTATTGACACTTATAGTCCAATGGCTGGGGCACTAGACTAAGACTCAGTACACCTGGATTCTGAGTCTGCTCCATCCTGGTGGGTGATCTAGGGCATGCCACTTCATTGGCTGTTCCTCAGTTTTCCTATGTGTAAAACTGGAACAACAATACTTAACCTTCTTTGTACTGTACTTTAAGATCTACAGATCAAAAGAATGAGAGAAATATTGTTGTGTAGTACCATTCCCATTCATAATTGGTGAGCCAGTGACTGGAAATAAGCAAACAGTTCCATTGAAGATGCAGGACTGAAATCCAGCTCACTTTTATCTGTCCTGGCCCTAGGGTGACCAGATGTCCTGATTTTATAGGGACAGTCCCGATTTTGGGGTCTTTTTCTTATAAAGGCTCCTATTACCCCCCATCTCCATCTCAATTTTTCACACTTGCTGTGTGGTCGCCCTGTTTGGCCCTGACGAAATAACAAGAGAAAAGAGCACACAAATTTATATTTTACCCCTAAAGTCAGCAGATCTGCTGGTCTAGGGAGTACCTTTTTACAGTCTTTCTTCAGTGCAGAGCTGTACTTTTCCCACAATTCTGTCCTTTTGCTCAATCATTTGACAATAACAAACTCCATTATTAGAGGGCCCAGTCAGGGTAAAGATGTGTGTAGTTGGATACAAAGTATTATTGGTGCCATGTTTTATGTATTAATCAGACTTGGGGTTTATATACACCGGATTCCATAGGAAAAATTATACACTGTTATGCACACATGACATAGCATTTGGAAATGGAAACAAACACATCGGAAACCAATGTATTAGAAACAGCTGGTAGTTGGTATGAAAATGTTCTAATCTAAAAATAATAAGAATGGGTATGTTTATAAATTATAAACTAGAGAGAGCATATTTTCTGAGCTGGTTTCTCTCTGAGGCTGGGTTGCTGTTGATTTTTGGGCTGCCTTTTATCTTATTTGATCCTCTGCTTTCCCTTTAAACACATACATACCCATCCCTCACAACCCTTATTAGAAAAAGACTACACTATAATATAGTAGTGGTCCAAAACAATACAGCTTACAATAGTGTTTTGCCACAGGGTGGGCTGGCCTTTTAACAGGAGTTGTGACCTGTGACTAATTCGCTGCCTCCCAGGTGATGGGTTTGAGGCCAGGGATCAGGTGATGGCCTGCAGGTCATCTGGGGCCAGTTTTTAAAGGTATTTAGGCACCCTATCTTTAAAAGTCTGGTCCCAGGTTCTTAGGTAAAAGGCCAACAAGCAGCTTTGTTGGGTGAGAGAGCTGCAAAGAGTGGGTGGGCTCCTACAGAGAACCCTGGGCCAAAGGAAAGGACCTGGTTTACCTCTATGATTTATGTTGCACTGTTTTGGTGTTTGAGAGAGAAACCCATCCCTGAAGAAAGGGGCTGAACATTTGATATGGTTGGAAGCTTGATTTTTATGCACTGGTTGATGAGTTGACCCACTGGCTTGCAGTCTCTTCAGTGTTTTTGACCAGTACTGCAGAGTACTGTAGTATGTTTTATAAGTGTATGCACACACCTGCATCTATAAACTCTCATTGTTGTACCCATTCCTTCCTTCCTTCGCACCTGTGCTCTCTTAGTATAGGCTGTTCTAACATCTTCATTAAGAGGGTCTGAATCTACCACTGGTGCAGTTCTGAGGCTGAGTCAGGTGCAGATACCATCATCATGGAAACCAAGTGTATTGCTGCTGTGCTGGTCCAGTGGGAGGTCACTCAAAGTTGTTTTGGAACCCACAGAGCTTTGCTTCTGGTGCATCAGGCTGAGAAGACCCTATTAATTTAATATATATGGCCCAATTCTCCAGCCTTACTCACTTAGTGTCCAGTTGGCAGCCATTGCTATCAGTGGCAAAGGTCCTGTTAACTTCAGTGGTGCAGAATCTGGCCAGGCTGCAGTATGGGATTCACTGTTTCCCTGAAAATATGCAAGGTAACATTGGATACAGTTCTTCCCGCAGTGAAATCAATGGTGTTGAATCAGGGATAAATTTGGCCCAATTCTTTATTTCTGTACCTAAGAAGGATTATGTGCACCTAATTTATCAATTGCTCTAATTCATTTTAGAGTCATAGGACTGGAAGAGATCTCGAGAGGTCATCTAGTCCAGTCCTTTGCCTCATGACAGGACTAAGTATTATCTAAACCAGCGGTGTCCAATAGAAATTCAAGCCACAATAGAAATGCTAGCCACACTTGTGGTTTTGAATATTTCTTATTCGCCACATTATAAAAAAGGATTAAAAACATACTGCAAATGACATATCAGATTATTTTTATTAATATCAAAAATAAGTAGATATTACAAAAATATTAATAGGTACTACTAACACAAAATTACTTCAGTGTGACACTTTGCATTCTTTTTCTTGTACTATAATTCTGAAATCTGGTATATAACTCCTACTGACTGTGCATTTTAACTCAGCCTCCAGAGTTTCATCCATAATACTTGATCTGTACTTGGATTTTATAAAATTTTACTGCAGAAAAAGTGGATTCACGCAACCTGTCTTCCAGTACTGCTGTCTTCAATACACCAACACATTGTTCATGCATTAGCCACAATTCAATAGCCTATTCGCCACATGTGGCTAGTGGTGAACGTATTGGACACCACTGATCTAGACCATCCCTGACCGGTGTTTGTCTAACCTGCTCTTAAAAATGTCTGAGGATAGAACAATTTTTCTCCCTGCTCTTGTAACAACCTTTTATGTACTTGAAAACTGTTATCATGTCCCCCCTCAGTCTTCTCTTTTCCAGATTAAACAAACCCAATTTTATTCAACTTCCCTCATAGGTTATGTATTTTAGACCTTTAATCATTTTTGTCACTCTTCTCCAGACTCTCTCCATTTTTTCTACTTCCTTCCTGAAATATGGCACCCATAACTGGACACAATACTCCAGCTGAGACCTAATCAGTGCGGAGTAGAGCAGAAGAATTACTTCTTGTATCTTGCTAACAACACTCCTGCTAAAACATCGCAGAATAATGTTTGCTTTTTTTGCAATAGCGTTACACTGTTGACTTATACTTAGTTTGTGATCTGCTATGATCCCCAGATCCTTGGTTGAATAAGAAAATTAAGTAAATAACTGCATAAATCATCCTAAAATTTTGTTGGAGGCTAGATTACTATTATCCAAGACCTGCAGTAAATCACCTCTCTCCTTTCTATCTCAGTTTTTATAAACTGATGCAAATTATTTGCTTTTGAAGCTATCAGAAGTGAGTACCAAAAGGTGAGCACATGAGAGGATTCCACAAATCAGGGTTCTTAAAGTGCAATGCAAGATTCAAATACAGCCTTGAAAGGGGCTAAGATGCAGCTTATGGAAACACTCTCCTTGTAAGAGCAGGATGAGTGCAAATCAAATCAGCTACTGTTATATTCTTCAGGGGAGCTCAGACAACAAGCAGTGCCTATTTCTTTATCAAGAAACATACAAGAACCAACATAATGAACCCTGGTGAAATACATACATTTGTTTTATTAGGCTATACGTATGCCAATGCTATTAGGATTGATCAAATATGAGCCATTTAATACCACAAACACAGGCTGGCCTCTCTTGACCTGCTGATTTGAAGAAGAACTTTTTCAACTGCAATGGGCAGCATTTTGTACTTATGGGGTTAACCACTAGAGGGTGACATGATCACATATGTAAAGCAGGTTATTAGGCAAGCAAAAATGACTGTAAATTATAATTCTACACTAACTTATCTTTAATAGTAAATCAATAATGGTGGTAATAATAATAGTATATATACAGAGTAGGTGCAGTTGTTTGGCTGTCTGCAAATTTGCAGTAAGGACCTCACCCTTGCAAAATGTAGTTAGCCTGTTGTATTATTGTATATGCTACGGCTAGTTCACCACTTGCTGATTGCACACACTTGCAGAGATCAAGATCCCATGTCTTTGCTGTGTACATAATGTATGGAACATGACAAAATTCAGAGGGGCTTTTTTCCCCTCCACATTGAATCTCAGACAATCAAAAATCCTTTGCTACTAGTGCTGCATTCAGCAGCGGTGACAAGACAAACCACAGAGTGTTGAACAACACAAGGCAGTCAAATGTTATAGCTGGGGTGAAACGCCTCATTTCAGGTTTTTCCCACACTCTACCTTTCTCTCAGACGAATGGTGGATCTTGTTTGTCTGAGAGAGGCTAAAGGTAAAAATAAAGTGTTTCAGTGCACGCTATAACCTTTTGTGTTCATGTAACCGTGGTGGATTTAAAGTTGTATTTCAGGTTTATGCCATACTCTGCCTTTCTCTCAGACAAATGGTGGATCTTGTCTGTCTGAGAAAGGCTAAAGATAAAAATTAAGTGTTTCAGTGCACGCTATAACCTTTTGTGTTCATGTAACCATGGTGGATTTAAAGTTGTATTGCAGCTATCTTTTTATAATGGGTGTTCGCTATGCAATGATAGTTGCTCTGTAGTCCATGGCAACTGCAAAGATGTCCTTCAAATGATCATTTTTCAACAGCAGCTGATGGAATATCAGCATCTGGCCTGCAGTGGGACGATACATTAATATTGGCTTATGGTATATAAGGAATGTGCTCTTGTCTTTTGAAAGAGTAGGAAACTCATGTCGTCTTGTGCTTCCAAGGGACTGAAAAATCCATGATTTATTGGTGAAATTCCTTGAGGGGAAGAAGTCACTGAAACTGCAGGGGAAGGTGAACAGCACATCAAAGGTCATGCAAACTACAGGACTTGTACAAGGTCATTTACCCTTTGAAATGGTGCAACAGACTCTCCCCTTGGGTCAGCCCAGATATACTGGCTAGAACTGAAGGGGAAAAGGCCAGGCTCTGCATAAACTCAACCCCTTTGGTGAAATCTATCCCCAGGGATGATTAGTACAGGCACTGCAATGCCTACTTCGCTTGTACTTGGACTTTGCTCAGGGACAAATAGTAGGAAGGTCACACTCTCTTTCAATCCTATGCTCCTGCAAAGGGCTAGCCACAGTCTGGTCTATCTATGGAAAGAGGGACAAAATTTGATTCTCTGACTGAAAAGTTATTGACTTTACAGCACTCTGAAGAGTGAGATAGTCTGGGTGGGTTCTTTCTGACTTTCTCCTTATAAATAAATTGCTGGTGAAGCTAATGCTGTTTGTGTCTCAACTATTACAATCTGTCTCAGCCTATAAATTACAGAAAAGCACTTTTTGTTATTTGATTTGAGCAAAGTGGAGTATGTAGATAGCTGTATCCAGAGACCAATCCCTTCTAATCTGGCATTGTTATTCTCCTCTCTTTTGCAGGGTCTTTTCGAAATGATGGCTTGAAAGCTGCTGATGTCCTTTCCATACTAAAGGAGAAAGTGGCCTTTGTGTCAGGTAGGTTCATTCTTCATTTGTTTTCTCTTTAAAGGATGCAAATGTTTTCATGCCAATGAAAAGATGCGGAGTTCAGTAGGAACAAAGACAGCAACTTTGTACATCTTCACAGCACTGCACAGATATTTAATGATCAGTTTCTGATATTCGTATTGACATTGAGTAATGCTCTGCTCCATGAGTAGTCCCACTGATTTCAATGAGATTACTTGCAGAACAAGATCCTACTCAACATGTGTAAAGGTATTGGAATCTGGCCCTGTGTGAATATTCCTCATGCCCTGGGAGACAGGTAAATAGGTAGCATAAATGGATTCCTGGCATGAAGTCAGGATTGCCATTAAGATGTGAAACCAAATGTTCCCAAATTTCAGGGATCTTTGAATTAGCTGTTTGAATTGGAACTCACTCTAAAAATAAGCCCTCAGGGACAAAGTCCCAATCTAGGTCTACATTTCTGCAGAGTTCTGGGAGGTTCAGATCTGCCCCCGCAGACAATCCCCTGGGAATTCCACAATCTCTTTAGTAACCTATTGTAGAATTTAACTATCATTATAATTAAGAAGCTGTTCTTAATATCTAACCTATATCTCCCTCGCTGCACATTAAGCTGTTTACATCTTATCCTACTTTCAGTGGACGTGGAGAACAATTAATAACCCTCCTCTTTATAATAGTCTTTAAAATATTTCAAGACAGTAAACCTAGAGTGTATTTTAAAACTGTGATGCCAAGTTTCAGAGTCTGGGCCTTCAGAGTGAGGTTTGTGAGGCTCATGCTATGGTGCTAAAAACAGTTAAGCAGACATTTGAGCTTGAGCTGGAGCATGTGCTCTGAAGCCTTGACAGACAGTGGGCTTCAAAACCTGAGCTCCAGACTGAGCTGCAACATCTACACTGCTGCTTTTAGCACCATAGCAGAAGGTTGAATCTGTAGATATAAGTTCTGAGACTCGTTGCCATGGGTTTTTAAAATGCAATGTAGACAAATGGAATGTAGGCTATGTAATCTTCTTTTCTCAAGATTAAACATGCCCATTTTTTTAACCTTTCCTAATAGATTATGTTTTCTAAACCTTCTATAATTTTTGTTGCTCTCCTCTGGACTTTCTCCAGTTTGTCCACATCTCTTAAGGAGTGGTGCCCAAAACTGGACACAATACTCCAGCTAAGGCCTTTCCAGTGCCAACTAGAGTGGAACAATTATCCTCCATGTCTTACATAACAACCCTGCTGTTACTATGCCCCAGAATGATATGCACCGTTATGAATTTCAACTTGTTGATTTCAGATGCCCGAAGGATTAATATATCATCACATCATTCATTCTTATTTAATGTCATACCTAAGACATTTTTTTAGAATGCTTCACCACAAATTTCAGTCTCAAGAGGAAAATACAGTCCAACTAAACTGCAGCATGTAGGGTTTAACATTTCATACAGGTAGCATCTGTTTATGTTTTAAGGCAAGAGTGGAAAGTTTTAAGCTCGCCAAGTTTCTGGGAGAATGACCGAGCAAGGGGAAATCAATAGACATAAGAAGAATGATTTAATTGTTTTGGGAACATGTATTTATGGCATGCATTACACAGAGCTCAAACTGAGCCTTTACCAATGACTTTTTTGTTTTGACTAACTGCACACAACAGAGGACACTAAACAGGAAGCAACTAGACAGTGAAACTGTTCTGTCATCCCTCAGTAATTCATTAAACTTTGCTACCCCGAAAGCACACAGTCATATGTCTTACACATGAGTTGAAGAAACAATGACTTCTAAGTCTGAGAGGCTGAAGACAAAGATCTTTACTGGACTGTCTTTGGGGGGAAGACTTTCAGTGTAAATAGATAAGATGAAAGGCTACTCTTGCAATTATTTTTTTCTAAATTTAGGCCTGACGGGATGAATCAAAGAGGGAGCCTTTGGTTGTTTTGTTTTTAAGCCCATGTTGAGTCTGGGAAAATCAAGCTCAAAGGTAAAGCAATTTTTTGGTGGAAGACATTGGCTTCCCTAAAAACCCCTTCAATACTGACACATTAAGCTGATCCCATCTAGAGGTACATGGGCCACATATCTTCAATGGTAGTTTCTTTTAGATGTACCCTATGTAATTCATTTATTGCACAGCTAATTCTCAAAACTCAATCCTGCTCTTAGAGAAGGAGTGATTGAAAATCCTCATAAACTTTGGGGGACTTCAGGTCCAAATTTTGCCACCTGGGCACATCTTTGCTGTTAGGGAGGCTCTTAACTCATTGGAGCAGACTGAGATACACATTTCTGAAATACTCTGGAACATGTTGGATTGTGAACAGAACTGGCTGAACTAAATTTTAAGTAAAAAATAAAAAGGCATTTAGAACAATACAAAAATATCAAATTTTTCATCAGAATTAAAGTTTTGATTCAAATCAAAATGTCGTTTCCCTCTCTTTTCTGGGAGAGAACCCCAAAGCTGAACTTTTTCTTTCAATTTGTTTTTCATTTAAAATAATTCTGTTAATTTCAAATGCAGCTTTTTTTCATTTCTTTCAAAAAAAATTTTGGAGAAAATGTTTATTTTTGACTGACCCTAGGTGAGGTGTGATTTTTAAACTGATCATAATGATAAAAAGGGAAACTAGTTTGTTAGAATTAAAACAACATTGTTTAGGACGTCGTTTTGTTCCTTTAGCATTTGCTGATGCAGTGATCCAGGTTTCGCTTTTAAGGGAAAAAAGAAGCTTTCTGAAACCACCAGGACTTTTCATTAGACCTGAGCCAGCTGATATTGTGAGAAATAAATTAACCTGTAGGGAGAGATGTGGAGGGGCTCTGGGTCTGCACAGCTGCATAGATACTTTCACCAGGAGTTTAAGACTGAATGAGAAATAAAAACTCTCTCAATGGTTTCTGGTTTTTTTCACAGGTTGCTGTGACCCTCAGATAAAACATTAGCAGGATGCAGAGTTAGTGGCCATATTTCTCTCCATATGTTTTAACAATAGCCGTGGTCTAAATCAAACCATTTTAACAGAGATTAGCTAGTATCTGCCAGCACTCACTGTCCTGGCTCCTAGACACTAACAGCCTGCCAAAAGCAATCCACCTGTCTCCCTTCTGAGTAGGGAGAGACCTCCTTTATGTGCTCCCTTAATTGGCTTGTTTAAGGTTAATGAGGCCACCTGTGCTGACTGGCTGAGTCATCAATGAGGCTTTCAACCCTAGACAAACGGGAGAGGGTAAAAATCTCCCAAATTTTGTTCCCGTGGGCTCGCAAGACCTTGCTAGACTCCAAATTAGAACAGAATTCAGTACAAAATCACTGCACTCAGCCCTGGTTTCTAGGACAACCTATATAGGCTTCTAAGGTGTGTGTCCTGAAATCCAATTAGCCAAATATGTCTTTTAATTGACCACTGACTTTAATTGGGTCAGAGTAACAACAACAACAAAACTAAAAAACTGTGAAAAAAATGAATTATTTGTATAGCAAGAGAATTCTTATGTACAAGCTACATCTGGTGCCTCCAGTCCTGCTCTTGATGCAAAGTGGCTACCAACTGAACAGTCTTTTGACTTCTGTAATACAATTTTCTAGGCCTTAAAGATACAGTAGCCACACACATACTCCCCACAGTGCTGCAAGCTCTCTCTAGCTCATTAAACATCCCTGCTTCTTAATGAGGACAATGGTGTTTGTCCTGATGGAGGAATCAAGGCAGGTTGATTCTGGCCCAAGAGGATTCCTTCATGAAGCTCTGCACACTCAGCCACAGAGACACTTTGACAGGCTTTCCAGTTGCTTGATCTAGTACCCTAGTGGTGGCAGTGTCATCATATATTCACTACTTGTTCCTGAAGCACTTAGATTCCAGGTTTCATCCATCCATCCACTCAGACACATCACTGGAGCAACTTTTCATTCATATTTAAACCAAGCCTTACTTATTAATATTGTCAGGGTTGGGGAGAGCCTAGTCCCAGAGTGTGAGGACCCAAAGAGGTGACTTGTTTTTAAATTGAGGCAGGCCGATGGATTGCAGGCACAGGTTTTAGTCAGGTTGTTGATTTTTCCAGGTGATATTTGTTTCCTTTGCTGTCTCTGAGTGGAATTTTTGACCTCTGAAAAGAGGTTCCCAGCATGAAATTCATGCAAGCAGAAATATGGCATTTTCCCAAGGCTGGCTGACAAGTGCCAAGGCGCACAACTGAACATGCCGTCAGTACCACAGCTCTAGAATGATGAGCTTCAGCCATGTAAGACATCTTCCTCGTACAGGGAGGTATGAGAACTGGCCATGATTGCTGACTGGGGGAAGCAACACTCTGAGACTGTCTTTTAAAAATATTTATCCTGAAATTTGTAAATTTATAATTAAACTCATTTTCATAGCATTTGTAGAGTTGCTTCAGCCAACGCCCTGCGAGGTCAGTGCCAGTCTGTTCCCATATAGTATTTTGGTAGACAAGGAAGTGACAGTGTAAAAGTAAACATTCAGGTGTGCTAACAGTGAAAGCACCTGAAACCAGTACATAAGTCCAACCTGGTCTAACTCACAGGGTGTTTTATTTATTTGCAAAATCCCCTACTTGGCTGTAATTGGGCATCATTTACATGTCATGGGTGTATAAAATCCATTCAGCAGTCAAATTTAAATCAACTGAATACATTTTTAATCATCACTGATTAACGTCAAAAGTTAGGATCCCCTGATGATTATTTGTGTTGATATTAAATCAGAGAGGCAGGTTGAGGAAGACAGGTGATCAACTTGGAATTGGCTGCTGTAGAGCTGTGGCTGCCTAATTTTCTTCACCTTTCCTGGGATTATGTGCAGGAGATTTTTCTGCAATGGGGTAATTAACAAGGTTTTAAAAATGTAGTTGGATTTAAATAACTGCACATAAAAGACTGTTTATCTCAAGCTTGGCCACCAATTACACTACAAAAATTATTCCAAAGGCAGAGCATATTTCCCCACAATTCCTTCACATACAAACACAACACAAACACATTGCAAGTCAATTCAAAATCTCCTTATCTCTCAAATGCCCATAAGAAAACCTATCCCCAACCACCATCCCAAATGCCAACGCAAATGGCTGGGTTTTGCAGCATCCCAGGAAAGTCAACTTAGGCTGTTTCAGGTGAGGAATGGGAGTGGAGTTGGAAGCTAAGGAGCTCTCACACACAATGCTCTGTCAGCAGCTGCCTTTCGGGTGTACTGTACCATAGATGCATAGATTCTAATGCCAGAAGGGACCATTGTGGCCATATAGTGTGACCTCCTATATTACACAGGGCATAGGACTTCTCCAAAATAATTCCTAGAGCAGATCTTTTAGAAAAATATACAATCTTGATCTAATGATGGAGAATTTACCACAACCCTTGATAAATTGTTCCAATGGTCAGTTACTCTCAGCATTAAAAATATAAACCGTATTTGCAGTCTGAATTTGACTAGCTTCAACTGCCAGTCATTGGATTGTGTTATACCTTTGTCTGCTAGATTGAAGAGACCATTATTAAATGTGTCTTCCTCATGTAGGTACTTAGAGACTGTAATCAAGTCATCCCTTAACCTGCTCCGTGTTAAGCTAAATAGATTGAGCTCCTTGAATCTATCACTATTAGGCTTGTTTTTTAATCTGTCAATCATTTTTGTAGCTCTTCTGTGAACCCTCTCCAGTTTATCGTCTTTCTTGAATTGTGAGCACAGTATTCCAGCAACGATTCTACCAGTGCCAAATATGGAAATAAAATAACCCCTCTATTCCTATTCAAGAAATCTCTGTTTAAGCATCCCAGGCTCACGTTAGCTTTTTTGGTCCCAGTGTCACAGTGGGAGCTCCAGGTATGAACATAGGGCCTCATTCTTCACTGCTTCATACTTCTGAGGTACATTTATACTGTGATTTAAAACAAAAAAACTTTGGCATGCAGTCTCAATTTTCAGTTCAGCTGACTTGGGCTTGTGGGTCTTGGACTGTGGGTCTAAAAATTGCAGTGTAGACATTTGGGCTCAGACTGGAACTCAGGCTCTCAGACTCAGCTCACCCAGGGAAAGGAAAGGAATATTACTCTCTTTGAGACTCTGGATATATGTGGATTGAAATTATGCTTCCCTAAAAAGTTTGTTGATTGTGGTTAGGCGTCCTCAGCGTATTGTTCCTCATAATATAGAAGTCTGTGAACTAAACTGAGCTCATTCTGTCTCCTGGTTCAACGCAGTTCCTCCTTATCATTCAGATGTCACTTTAAACTGGAGGTAAAATCCCTTCTGAGTAGCATTTCATCTTCTTTAAAAAGTTGCTTATGATGCTAACTCTGCATGTGTCATGGAAATTTATGTTTGTGATCTAAGATAGTCTGGTGAGGCAATATATTCTTTGAACTAAGGTAGACATGGGAATAGAGGTCAGGACTCTTGTGTTTTAATCCTGCCTAAGGCCATAAGGCAATTCAATGGCAAAGACAAGTCACTTGGAGACGCTGTGGAACGCTTATTCACACTGACAAGTGCATATTCATGCATGTAGTCTCACTGAACTCTCATTTGTCAGGAGTGTGTGGGACATTAACACAGATCATTTTTGTCTACCATTCCACATTCTGGAGTACAAAAGGGAAGGCAAGCAGAGAATAACAACTGATATAGTTAGAGTGGAATGGTGCAAGGCCTTTGAATGTGGAGCATGATAGATGGAATCACAGCCCATCTTATACAGGAGCTGTTTATTAAAGAAAAGAGATACAAACAATAGTCACAACAAAGAAGCTTCCACACAACTTGAGTCCCTGTTTTGTCTTTTTTGTTTACCAGGGAACACACCAGGTGCCAAGTCTTGAATTGGGTTGGTACGTGCTATAAATCATACTCTCTGAGTTGTCCACAATCTTACCTTTCCAGCCCTCATTGTTACCACTGGCTAATCAGAGCCAGTGATGGCAAAATTCAAAAGTTCTGGGCCATGAAAGCCCCAACTCAGACAGTTGCTTCGCCAGCAGCTGCCTGCAAAGGGAGCAAGAGGAGGGGCTGCCACCACAAGCCTTTTCCTGTCAGTGGGTGAACAATTGTAGGAGGAGCCAGCAGAGGAAGGTCCTTGGGAATAGCACCCAAGGGCTTTTGCTGCAGAGAAGAGTACCTGCTGTCTGCAAACAGGGAGGAACAGCTAGTGAAGAAGGAAAAAAAAACAGCCCAGGAAGGGGGAAGAAAGAGCAGGATCAACACAATCCCCAGAGCTGCCAAGCTGATAAGAGTCTACATTGCTGCAGAGAACCAAAGACCTGCCACACTTCCTAGCAAGGACCAGAGACTCGTAGCACATGGGACCTGAAGCAATTCACACATCCAGTAAGGGACTAGAAAGCTCCACTGTATCCAATTGGAGATTCCTAGCATGGGGACGTGAGACTCTCAGTGGTAGCATTTAGTACTTTAATTGGAGATTCCTAGCATGGGGACGTGAGACCCTCAGTGGTAGCATTTAGTACTTGGTGGAAGGCAGACTGTGTTCTACTGTCGCTATCCGCTGAAGGTTTCTACCGGGAAGAGGTGCCTTAAATTGTTCTCTAAACTCTATTGGCTGAAATTCACCCTCTTGCCCAGCCCAAGACTCTGTAATGCACAGAGACATATAATGGCTGAATTGTACATTGCAGGTAAACATTTCATTACAAAGAGTTTGAATTTAATGCAGAAACACAGAGGAGCGATTACCATAGGGGACTGCCATGGTCACAGCTGCAGGAGTGGAAGCTGATTTCAGGAGCAGTGTTTTGTGTAGCCTGGAAAGTGGTCAGGTGAGATATGGGGAAAGGCCAGAGAAGAGGAGGTTGCAGTTGCTGAAGCTGGTGATGACTAACTGATGAACAAAATATTTTGCAGTAAAAATGCAGAGAACAGGATCAGTATATGGTTGTCAGTTCATTTTGTGCCCAAAAACCTTCTTTTCTATCAGCACTAATAACCATGGAACATCTGTTTGCCTCTGTAAATCAGTACAAACCCTGTAAAAAAACTTACCTTGGAAAATAATTAGAAAATATTAACTTTTTGTTTTAGTATTTAATAAATGTAGTTAACAAACTTAATGACATGTTTGATTACTGCAGCTCATGCCTCTGGGCCCTGTGGGAGGCAGGAGATGGGGCATATTAACAAGAGCAATCAAGACTCTCTATTCACCATTGCATTTTTTACTTTAAACAAATCTTACGTGGATCTAGGAAAAGCCAGTGTGCATAAAGAACAAAATTCAAGTAAAAATTGACTTGGGATGAAATTGTTCTTTTAGGTGGGTAATTTCTGAGCAGGGGCAGAGTTTCTGTAATCTTTTTAACAGAGGCCAAGAAAGATTTTTAGCCACCCATGGAACCAGTAATGAGTTCACCCCAGAGCACTGAACTGGAAATTAGGAATCCAGTTTCTAGTCCTGGTTATTCCATGAGGGGTAACCTTTGGCAACCCACTTAACTTCCTTGTGCCTCACTTTCCCCAATAGAATGGGACTAATGATACTTAACTTCCTTTGTGAAGCATTCTGAGACCCCTGGACATAAAGTGCTATAGAAGAGCTAATTATTATTAGTAATAGTTCCCAATGATTTCCCAAGTTCTAAAATGGAACAGGAATATATAGAAATTAGTTTTGGAATAAATTCTAGAATAAAATTTGTTCATGCAAACTCTTTGTCAAATAATTATAAATACACAAATTCATAAAAATCATAACGTTTGTGGATAATTGCAAACAGGAAAATGGTTACATTTGTGTGGTGCATTATTTTCAATGAATATTTCACCCTGTTACACAGATTGAGGTGCTGTATTTTTTACCATGCGTAAGAAACATTTGTTTCCTAAACAGTTTTTTGGCTCAGCTTTCTCAAGGTTTGCTATCTGCCTTCTAGATCTTACATGCTGCCGAAGTTGAAAGAATTGGTTCAGAGTCATTTCATATCCTTCATATCCTTCCATCATCTGAAAAAACATCAACTAGGTCACCACAGAATCTTCGCTTCTCCAAAGAGAATTGGCTCATTTTCTCCAACCTGTCCTTGTGACTTCAGATCGTGTGATCTAGTATTATCTGCTCTGTTCCCTGGAGGACAATTTGATGAACTGTGTGACAAAGCTCCAAGTTTGTACTTGTGGGTCCTGCGCTTCCTGGCAGATTGAGGGGCCTCAGAAAACTCATCTAGGCCCCAGAGTGACCTCCCTTTCTCAGTATAATTGAGAAGAGTCACCACCTAGTGAGTTACCTTCATCACAGGCCAGTATGGAAGATGGAAAAGGGGGGGAGCCCAGGCCCGCCCTCTACTCCGGACTCCAGCCCAGGGACCCTAATAGTATCAGCTAAGATGGCTGACCTTTTAGGCACAAAACACAATACAATTCCCTGGGCTACTTCCCCACAGCAGTCCCTGCTTCTTCAAACCCCACTTCACCCTTACCTCAGGGCCTCCTTCCTTCTGTATGATATGTTGTCCACCACTCAGTCTCACCAACAGCACAACTTCCTCTCACAGCTCCTGACACCCACATCCACCTGACTAACTGGGAGGTTTTTATCTGGTTTCAGCCAGTCCCTGATTGGCTTCAGGTGTCCCAATTAGGCTAGCTGTTTCTACTCCTTTCTAGAAGGTTCTTAATTGGCCCCAGGTGTCTTGATTGGCCTGGAGTAGCCTTTGTTTGGCTATCCAGGGAACAGGGACCTGCACATCCTGAGACTAATATACCTGCCCTCCAGCACTCTCCTATATCCTTCTGGACTGACTCCATCACAACTGTTATAAGAGGAGTTTCAAACTGACTCAAAGATAGGCCAGAAATGTACTTGGCCTGTATTTCTGTTGCTATAGCTCAAGATCCTTATGTTACTATGTTGGCTTTCTTTCATGCAGGCCAGCTTTCCTTCCTGCCTGATACTTCAGTGATGACGTAATGGTTTTGGTATTGTTATGGTGTGTAAAATAATCACAACGAAGAGTGAATATACTCAAATCTAGAGTTTTTGATTTTTTTATATGAAAGCTGAACTGGGCCTATATCACTCTACAATTCAACCTGGGAAATATTAATTATGTCACATCCCTACATTCGTGCTGAATGGTGCACAGCCAAATCATCCCCGGGGGAGGTAGAATTCCGCCTAGAATTTCCCATTTGTTCCTGGGAAGCATGCCCAGTGCTACACTCTTTCAGCGGCTGCAGCAAAGTCCCTTCTACATGGCCAGACTGCTTAGAACCTGGACTTATTCAAGATAAAGGAGGCTTTTTGTGCTTTCTTCTCCCCTTACATGCCCTTGGAAAGCCAGACACATTCTTCTTTGAGTGATTGCAAATGTGCATTCCACACTTGGTGTCAGTGTACTCAGTGCATGGCCATTGGAAATGTTTTCCCTCAGCAGTACCCATTGGGCAGTTTAAGCTCCCCCTGCTGCTGTGCACCACTGCATGCAGGTATAAAGAACAGAGCTACCCATAGCCCAGCTCATTTCTTGCCAGAGATGGTTGTTCAATGCCAGAATAGAACAGTTCTCTCTCACCTTTATAAATGGTGGGTGTGTAGTTTAATCTAGTCTTCAAGTTAGGATAGTTGTGTTTGAAAAAATGTGTTTTGGATTTGTTGTTTTCCCCATTTTGGGGAGTTTTCTATTCACAGTACCAAGGTATGCTCTTACCACTGGGCTAGACTGAAATCAGTTCTTTCCTAGTGCTAGCGTAGAGTGAATTGTGCTCCGGACTGGCTGCTGGGTCTCCACCAGGTAAGGGTGAAGGATGTGTGGGAGCCATAGAGACATGGCCCAAGGAATTATATCAGCAATACAGTTTATTTAAAGGGACATTTTGGACAGCTGCTATCTATAGGGCCCCTGGCTGGGACCTGGCATAGAGGGTGGGTCTGGGTCCCCCCATCAGTCACTGGGAAAGTGACGTGGACTTTGAGGCACCCCAAAACAGGGAGTGAACTCTAGTGGCCCAGCTGACGAGCTGGGGCCAGAAAGATCCTGAGAGAGTGAAGACATTGCCTTCAGGGAAGGTGCTCTGGGATACTGCTGTATTCCAGAGCAGGGACAAACAGAGAGACATTACAGAGGACACTGAGAGAAGCCCTTGCAGGACTTGTATCCCGAAAGGGGTTTGCTTTGCTTTTATCTCACAGACTGTGTATGACTTGGGCAGAGGACTGAATCAGTGAAGACCTACCACAAATAGAGAGCAGGCACATGCACTCTGCCAGCGGGTTCTCCTGAGAGGTGAATGCAACCCTGTTACAGGGTTTCTCCAGGCTTCCTTTGCCAATTAATGTGGCAATACTAGAGCCTATAAAGACTTCATGGCAGATTCCATCCTATTTTTGCCTCCCACCTCTAAAAGAGCAGAAAGAAAGTATTATGTGTCCTTCCAAGGTTTTGAGTACCTTTGTATTCCCTCTCATCTCTGGACTCATTAGTTATCACAACAGCTAATGTAAGAGAGCGCAAATGAGGCAACAGGCTGCCATACCCCCAAATTACAAGATGCTAAAAGGCTAGACTTGTTTGGCAGAAAGGTTTATTTAGCAGGACATTTTGGATGCATATTGCTAGCCAACAGGCTTTGTGGGGTGACATGATTTTAATTTGTGAGGCTCTATGAAAAAGTTCTGAGAGCTGCTTCTAGAAAATGGTAGGCAGAAGTTCTCTTCCCTGGTCTATGAGGGCAGACTAGTCATCAGAATGTCACTGTAGCAGGGCTGGATGCAGCAGACTTGGCAGCTAGAACTGTGGCTTCTGCAGTTGCCAGGTGTAGATCATCCTGGTTTCAGTCTTCTGATCTTCTCTATGCAGTCCAGAATAGTATCCAGGACTTGACATTTAAGGGTTCTTTTCTGCTCTTGAACCAGATGGATAGCAAGCTCCATGAACTTAAGGATGCTAAAGCCATCTTAAAGGCCTTAGGTCTATACACACCTGCCCCAGTCAGGAAGCACTATTGAGCCCAGCACTTGCACCAATATGCTACTCCTTCTCCTCAACAGGACCTGTCAAAAAAGAGGCCCAGAGGTTATAGGCATAAGCCTCACCCTCCTGCTGCTTTGGCTCCAGCTCTGGGTCTTTCAAGATACCTGGGAAGTGCAAAGCAATCACTTTGATGGGTTGGTCAAGGTCGATTTACCAGCCTCCATCTCTCCATACTCAAAGTCCTTCACCTCCTCAAACTGTCTATCCCACTTCTACACTGCTTGATCCTGAATTTCCTCCGACCCAGTGGGTCTTCAGCATAATGGAAGTGGAATATACTCTCTAGTTTGCTTTTACCCTTCCCTCCCACTCTCTCTGCCTGTCTCTCTTCAGGGACCACTCTTACAAGAAACGCCTTATCCATGTAATACAGTCTCTTCTTCGTTTGGGAACCATAGAGCAATGGTTCTCAATCAGGGGTATGCAGAAGTCTTCCAGGGGGTACATGAACTCATCTAGATGTTTGCCTAGTTTTACAGCAGGTTACTTGAAATGCACTAGTGAAATCAGTGTGAACTAAAATTTCATACAGGCAGTAATTTGTTCTACATACTATATACTGAAATGTAAGTACAATATTTGTATTGCAAATGTTTTATTTTATAATTGTATGGTAAAAAATGAGAAAGTAAGCAAATTTTCAGTAATAGGGTGCTGTTACATTTTTGTATTTTTTGTAAGCAAGTAATCCTTAAGTGAGGTGCAACTTGGGGTATGCAAGACAGATCAGACTCCTGAAAGGGGTACAGTAGTCTGAAAAGATTGTGTGTCACTGCCATAGTGGAGGTTCCATGCAGTCTCAGAGGGAAGAGGTTTTATTCCTGATATTCCCTAATCCCAAAAGCAAAAGAGGGTCTCAGTCCAATTTTAGACTTGCGTCAGCTCAACACATTCTTTAAAAAGATACTTTCATATGGTAACCCTAGCTTCTATTATCCCTTTCCCGGACCCTAGGGACTGGCATGCCACCCCCAACTTCAAAGATGTGTATTTCCATGTGGAAATTAATCAAGTTCACATGAAGTACCTCAGATTTTTGATAAGTCAAAATCCTTACCAGTTCACTGTACTGACTGTGTTTTGTCAGCAGCTGCCAGGGTCTTATAAAAGTCATGGCAATAGAGCCCCATTCCTCCAAAGCTCAGGAGTTCAGGTTTACTACTATCTGGATGACTGGCTGGTCAGGGGCATGTCCAGACTGCAACTACAGAACAGCATTGCCCTGATCTAGTCAACATTCACTACTCTGTTTCTGTCAAGCATTAGAGAAAAATCTGTCCTCTAGCGCGTCCAGAGGATAGAGTTTACAGAGACTGTACTGGATTTATCTCAAGTGAGGTCTTTTCTTCTGAACTGCAGATTCCAGGTAATCCAGTCAATAGATTTGAAGGCTCACTTGTGACACCGGGGTGGTGTTTGAGGCTTCTGGGTCTCATGGGTACCCTACGTAGTTCAGTACACCCTACTGCACCTCAGAATTCTGCTGGGTGGGCTGGCTGGCATCTATCTCCTTGTCAAATCTCTATCAGTTAGACTCAGTGGATACAACCACAGAGCCATGTGAAACATGCCAGGTTGATTCTGCACAGTTCTGATAGGCCTACAACTACCCCTTCAAACCCCAGGAGTTCACAGGAACTTAGGCTCATTGTGCATGTCTGAAATCCATGCAAACCTGAAAGCTCTACATGAACCTTGACTCATCTTCCCATATCCAGCTCTTCCCTCACACTATCCCTCTCACCACAACAGAATCCCCTAGAAATTTCTCTCTCTCCTGCTCAGAGGACCTATGGGCATTCCTCCTCAACCCCATCTCCTCCTGTTGAAACATTGTGTATGTGACTCTTGAAGAACAAGGAACAAATGGATAGTATTAACCGGTTGCGGTTTTCATTGAAGTCCCCATTCACTTCAACAGAAGCAGAACCCAGTGTTAAGGCCTGATAGTGCCAGGTTTGGAATGCTTTCAACTCCTATGAAAGCTGAAGGTGCTCAGTCCCTTTCAGGATCATGCCCTTAGAGAACAAGTCTATTTATTTCAGACCTGCTACTGCACTGTCCTTGCATGTATCTTCCTCTTGCTTAGCCAGATGATCTAGTTCACAGAAATGTGAGTTCCCTTCTCAGAAGTGATTTTTCTAATAAAGGGAGATCACTTGAGAGAGAGCAAAATTTAACTGAGAGATAAAAATATATCTTCAAGGTCCCTTCAACTCTTTATTATATTTTAAACTGGGGCTTTGCTCTATTTCCCCTCAACAACATTAAAAACTAAATGCAACAGTTACAATTTTCTGAGAAAAACTCTGCAATAGCAAATGAAGAAAGAGAGCAAAATATTGGGTAAGGCAACAAGTTTCAGTTTCAAGCTTTCCAGACTTTATTAACAGAAGAGAATAAAACTGTTCCAACAGTTTGTATTCATCTCTTATGTGTATGATTCTGTGATTCAGGTTACAGTCATTCAATAGCGTTTTAATGACAATGTATTTTAAGAATTTCTGAGAGCTATTTGGTACCAGACGTTGGCAGTTCTCTTGGATTTTTTTCAAGGGGTAATGAAACTACATAAAAAACCCTTAAAATTATTGTACCAATTGTTAAATGCATCATACAAATGAGAAGCCCTAGGAGCCAGACACCAGATTTCTATTAAATTTTGAGTTCGTAAGCAATTACTAGATGCATTAAAATGTCCTACTACCTAAATTTTACTTAGGGACCAGTGAAGCAATGCAGATTGAGTAACACTGAAAAAGATTTCAGCTATTTGAGTTTTGTCACATTTAAAACTCTTGCTGATGATAGGATTTTGTTAGCATTGGCGGGTTGTATTTAACTGTTAAATTAGAAGCGTTGATGGGATTAAGTTAAGGTAAAAAGAAACATCAGTAACAAGTTTTCCTGCATTTTTTCCTTTTCTTGGCGCTCCAGCAAATGTGAGAATGTCTTGCTCAGTTAAGTGAGTCTGAAATCTACAAATGAATAAGAGGTCTTGAACATACAGTAATTTGTTTATCAATTCAGTGCACATACTTTTTTTTGACATGTGCTTCCTGCTTGATTTTCTAACAATCCTTTATTTTCTGCAGGTGGCCGTGATAAACGAGGTGGTCCCATCCTGACCTTTCCAGCACGCAGCAATCACGATAGAATAAGGCAGGAAGACCTTCGGAAACTTGTGACTTATTTGGCCAGTGTGCCAAGGTAAAGCTCAAAAGAAAACACTTTAAAGCTGGGGGCGGATGAGTGGGTGGGGGAATTTGTTCTTGGCAGTTGCTGATTTCCAAGTATTAACTTTTTAGTACTTGGAATGGGGAAACGTGTTCTAATTGCTTTCATCCAGTGAGATGTGATGCAAGAGCATGAGAGATGGTGCTAAGAAAGCTGGGCCTTTAGTGTCTTGCACTGAACTGCCGACAACAGTTCCAGTTTCCGTCATTTCTTTTAGGTTGTTCTAGAGGAATTAAAAGGGGGAAAAGTGCTTTGATTCAGCTGCTTGGAGATTTGCATGTGGAGTTCTCTTTAGCAGGCTTGAGGGAGCCATTGTCTGGCATTGCTTTTTAATACCTTCATTGCCAGCTTCAGGAAAGCTGGTGCAGGAAGATATAATTCCTTGTGCAGGAAGGAAGGGATTCACTTAGTGTGGGGTAGGTAATATTGCTGTGGCAGTACATCCTTGAGGTTTCTTCTGGGCAGTTTGCACTCCCAAGCTCTGCCTAATTTCCACTAGCAGGATCTGCTGAGGAAAGGTACTAAACCTGCTGTCAAGTCTCAAATATTAACTATGCCCTCTTTGGCCAGCTCCCCCAGTTTTTCAGGGTGTGCTAACTCCTTATATTCCCTCTACCCAGAATAGGGGAGTTTAAAGCCGTTTAGTGTCTCTGCAGCCTTGTTTCTCGGTGAATTTTCCAGTGTAGGCAGGCGCAAACCCTGCAGTGAATCTAGTCTTGTTTTGGTGTCTTAGCAGGTTAAAAACCAAGATCTGCATATCTGGAGGAAGGTTTAGTTTATAAGATAAGAGCTCAAACTTCCCCCATCTCCACAGATACAGGTATATCTGAAGGTGGAAGCACATCTACTGACAGTGATAGCACTCTTGCCTCCCCCTGTTGTTTGGAAATTAATACAATCCCTCTCCAAAGGGCCTGATTCCCAGTCCTTTCTCAAACCCTTGGCTTCATTATTCTTTTTCCAAAGTAAAAAGTCCTGCGTGGGTTATCTGGCCCTCCTAGGAGAGACCACCAAAGCCTCTTGTTCATCTGTGAGAAAGAAGCCACTTCTCTCTCATCGCGATTCATCCCAACTCCAAGCTACCACTGATTGTCAGGGAACTACATTTACCAGTAATCCATCAACACTGAGGGAAGGATCGCGCTCCAGCCAACCTTGCTCTTGGAGGTCTGGCTTGGGGTATCAACAGGGTTAGCATTCTGGGTTTTTCTCACAGACCCCAAATTGCCCCTCCCCAGTGCATTTCAGTGACTCTGTCACCTGTCCCACAGATTATGTCTACAGAGTAACATTTTGGAACAGGTAACAGCTGGCCTTTGATGCTTTCCTTAGCAATCATAAAGAGATGGTACCACCCATGTATAGGACTTCCTCCTCACAAGTTCTAAAGCCATGCCCACATCCCTCAGAAGGGGTGCAAAACTATATGCCACCTCCTGCTCTCTTAACCCTATTCATCGGGCCTCCTCTAAAGTATGACAGCTGGTAACTGTGTCATATGATCCATTACATCAGACAGGGATTACTGAAGGGCAGGATGCCCTTGCCACTCACCTCTCCCTGGAATGCCTTGACAAACCCATGGTCAGAGGAGGGTTGAGGGGGTTGGCCTACAGCCATCATAGTCATTCTATGCCAGCCAGGAATGCCACCTTTCCCAAAACCAGGTTCTTGCTCACACAATACAGTTTATATTACTGCAAACACTGCAAAAATAATGCCAGGAGGGAAGAGGTGTCATTTCCTTGATCATCAAGAGATAAGGGTATTTGAATAATACACAAAGATTTACACTTGTTCCAATCAGTGCCAGAGAACACATTCCAAGCTCCAAGTACATAAGTGTTTAGGGATCTTTCTGAGATGACCACAGTCAGGTGCAGATAGTTACAGGAGCAGACATGCCTCTGTGTGCCACATATACTGTAGCATGTGATTTTAATTTCCTGCCTGGCGACAAAATTTCATATGGCATCTGGCACGGCTTCTTTTGTTGTTGTTTTTTACTCATCAAGCCTTTTATTCACACACTGTTTGTTTGATCTCTCTCTCTCTCTCTCTCTCTCTCTCTCTCTCTCTCCAGCTGGCTCAATTTGTGACCATACTGTATGGAAGATTATGGATATGCTAAGGGTTGAGAGGGCAGTAGGTCAACCTGTGCAAATAAATTTCAGATTGCTTTGCAGTTGCCCTCCAGATATTATAGTAATAAAACAGCTCTCTTTGATGTTATCATTTCTTGCATGAGTCATAGCTATGAAGATATGGCATTGCCTCCTTTCCTCAAGATCAATGTTGCCAACAATTGCACAGTTAAAATGGCCTTTTAGCATGCTTAGTCTTTATCTGCAGCTTTTCCCTTGTAGTTGTAGCAGAAGCACGCAAGATATGTGCCCTGGCTGCGCCCTCTCATACAAGTAAATCAATAGAGCAGTATCTGGATGCTTGTTTAGGTTGCCTCTCTCTTGGTTGTTTCAGTAATGTTCACTCTTTTGAGGTTTGGTATTGCCTAGCTTAACAACTAGGAATGAAGAAACTGAAAAAGCTCCAGCTAGCACAAAATACAGCAGCCTGGCTGCTTAGCAACATGAATCATTGTGATCAGGCTACCTAGCCCAGCTCTCCTCTGTGCTGGCACCCTATTGAATAGAGTCCAATTCAAGGTCTCTGTCCTAAGCTTTAAAGCCCTCCCTGGGATTGGCCTTAGTTAGTTATAGAAAAGAGCCTCTGCATGTGCAATGTGACTTCTCACCATGAAACTGGTAACCAACAGGAGAAGGCTTTTGAGAGGAGGACACAGAAGTTTTATAGGAGCTGGGCCTAAATTATGAAACTCTCTCCTGCAAGAGTTAGGAATGACCCCGAGCTTCATCACATTTAAAGCTAAATGCAAATCTCATCCCTTCCTTTTGTCTTTCCCCCAGTGAGGAAATAGACATACACATATTCCGCCCTCCCTTCCTAAGTTACTTTTTCTATTGATTGTGAAGCGGGGGAGGGAAATGGGAGAGATCATTATTGTTTGTTTTTAAATACTTGGGCAGGTGCTTGTGTACTGTGGTGACAGAGACTGTGAAAGCACCTAGATAGACAGGACTGCACAATCTATTCTAGTTTTCAATTGTATTGCAGTCTACTTCTTAATCTTTTATTAACAATCATATTCACCAGGGATAGCCAGGAACCACTCAATAGTATTTTATTTTTATGATTGTGTCAAAATAACAGTTTGATTCCATATCATGAGCTCCCAGTCCATAGTCATTCATAGAGTATTTAACTTAACCCTGGTATAATTAACCAATGTGTCAATGACATACCAAATTACATTAGTATGGATTCTGGATAGTACGTCAGGAGAAGAAATTCTAATATTGCTATTGCTAAGGAGGTGGGGGCATGCCAGCCTTGGTGGAAGAATTAGAAAATCTTCCTTAGCAAAAGGGACCAAAATTAATCATACTGACATCAGTATAACAATCATCTCTTTATTCCCATTTCCTACAGCTCTTGAGAGAGAGAGAGAGATTAAATCCACATTGATGCTACCTGTCACTTAACTCTGGTTTCATATCTTAATGGAGAGAGAGAGCTGTGATGGTATGTTACCATGAGCTATGTGCTGGGATAAGATCGGTGATGATGTATGATAAGTTAGAGTGAAGAAAGTCTCTACTCTGTGACAGCATTCCAAGTTTCTGATTCAGGTTTCTGTTATTTCATTTGTTTTAATAGAATGATTTAGTTGGGGATGGTCCTGCTTTGAGCAGGGAGTTAGACTAGATGACCTCCTGAGGTCCCTTCCAAGCCTGATATTCTGTGATTCTATGAACAACTCATTAGATGTTTAAATGAAAGCTGCACATCTTGGAGATGTAGCAGAATAGGAAATACTATTAAACACCCAGCGCCTGGTCCTGACCCCCTAACTCATTGAAGTACTTGAAGTCAATGGGGCTGCTGGCATGAGTAAAGACTATTTCAAGGGAGTAGAGGCTGCAGAACTGGGATCATAGTTGATGTCCAACAATTATAAAATTCCAGTTAGGTGACATATGGGGATAAAAGACACAATCCTATAAGATGTGTTTCCCAAAGGCCTGATTCTGTAGTGTCAGTACAAGTTGTGGGGAGAGGAAGGAAAGGAGAAGTAACTGTGTTAGAAATTTGATGCCAGACTTTGACTCTCTTACTCATATTGAGTAGCACTTTGCTTTTCAAGTAGTTCCACTGAAATCAGTAGGACTATTCATAAAGTATTACCTTTATTCACTGAGTATCTGCCCACAGTTAATCTGCTCCTATTAGTGCTAGTCTTTTTTGCTTATTTCACAGGTATACTTGTGTTTTCGTGATATGTGGGGCCAGATGTCAGCTGCTGGAAATCAGAATAGCTCCCATGAACTCAATGGAGCTACTCTAATCTACACATGCTGATGATTGGGTCACAATGTCTAAAACTTGAGAAGCATGACCTTATCTCTGACAACAAGGGAATTGGGTTCAGAGAAGTTCAGCTATGCTGTTTTCCTATCCTCCTTATATGGAACATTATTCTGATCTCACACAGGTTTTACTGTGGTGGAACTCGATTGATTTCAGTGGTGGTCTTGATTTACACATATATAAATGAAATCATCAGCATGTCAATCTTTGCTATTGCAGGCCCTTTAGACTTGAGAATTAAATCTTGTGTAGGCTGTAGGAGGATAAAAAGGGAGACAACATATTATTAGCTTGAGCTTTCTCACTGCTTGCAGATCTCTGTATCTTGGTCTGATATGAGGAAGGAAATAGTCTTTCTCAGCTATAGCTGGTCTTCCTGCTGAACACATTAACCTGTCTTGGAGCCAAAATCCACAATCTTCTTTGGTCTCTTCAACAGGGAAAACCTAAAACCTCTTGGAGACCAGTATTTTAAAGAAATCTATTGTTGTTATCTTTTTAAAAAAGGCTCACATATTTGCCTATTCTGGGGGACATCCAGGATTCAGAGCAGCAGAACAATGTTTTCAAGGGACAGGTCTATATGTTTGAAGAGCTTGTTGGAGATGCCTTTCTGAGTCATTTTACTGGCACCAGAATCAATGCAATTATTTAACTGCCTTTTAAAATTTATTTCAAGGTTTGGAGATTTTTTATTAATTAAAAGTATGATACACTGCCTGGCAAAATGTAGCAACATGTATCACAACTCTGGATTAATTTCAAACTTCATTGATGACCTAGAGTACTGTGTATATTAGATTTTCTGGCCAGGACTAGTGTGAAACTCATTTTGTTGATTGATAGGGATTAAATGCCGCAACTCTATTTTCTGTTACATGATCCTAATACAAAAGAAGCTTTAGAGTTGTTTTTGGAGGCTACAAAAATACCCGCATTTTAAAAATAACACTGGGCATTTCCTTCCAATTTTAGTAACTAAATATCTGGTGCCATATGTCAGATAATTATTTTTCAGTACACTTGCGTAAAAAGAGCACATTAATAAATGAAGTGAAACTAATGAAGCTAATAGAGCTTTGGCATTTTCTTTAACTGTAGTTTGGTGGTTTTTTACCTTGTATATGTATTTCCTATGCAGAAGTCTCATTGGGGTGCATAATTGAGAGGACTGGTAATGGTTTAAATAGTCTCTTATTCTCCCTGGTAGCCCCTTCAGACCCAGCCTAGAATGGCACAGATATTGATTTATGACCATATAATGTCCATTTGGTGGTCTCTGTGAAATTAGGTGTTGGGCTCATTTCAGTTCCTAGGGTTCACATACTAGAACACTGACCACATCATTTTGTATTAAGTAGCACTTTGCTGGCAGCCTCAGTTAGAGGCCATTGACTCACAGCCATAGAGATCGAGCTTTCCACTTACCCCCTTACTAGATGTGAGCCCTCCAGAAGATGATCCCTCATCTCCTTCCAGCTATGAAGATGACCTTTTCAGAGCAGGATTGTGGCATGTCAGTGGAATTGTACAGGGGAAGTTTGTGTTGCCTCACTTGATATTGTACATGGAGAGCATACAGAAGGTCTCCAAAGCCAGGAATTTCACACTTTTCATCAGCACTAAAAGCTGCTATGTTTTAAAAATAATTATAAAAAGCTTCATCAGGGTTTTCAGTCATTTTCAGGGCACAGAAGCCTTTGAGAGTTAATCCAAACCTAAAGGTGATGCAGGACATTTCACATCAATTTCCAGACTGCTTCCAAGTTTGACTATTGTTGTTACATTGAACAATGTAGCGGCCTGATCCTATACTGTGCTGGATGCCTTCTGCAAAGTCCTGAATGTCCTCTTCTTCCATTGACTTCAATGATATATGAGGGTCCAGAAGGCTTTGTAGGATTTGGTCCTAGATCTCCTTTGTTGCTGAATAGTGAGTTCTGCTTCAGCTTCCAGCTGGGTTACAATGTAAGTGTTTTCAGATTGGTTGTGTAACGAATAACCCAAATAGCATAATACAGTGCTTCATGTGTAATGTACTGTGAATTGCACACTTCAGCTAGCCTTTTCCTTCTAAGGACTGATAAATAGCATGATAACTTGGGGCTGTGTGCAGCATTCTTCCCTAAGTGGTTAGAAAATGCATTGTATTTGCTGTAGCATGAACTTCCCACATCCATTTGGTAGATGTGTTGTGGGGAATAAAAAAGGGGCAAATAAGGCTGAAATAATATTAAGATCAGACAAAGACAATAAAACTCTCCTGTCTTATTTAATAATATGTCAATCCTCAGAGTACACTTTTTTTAAAAGTCAGCAACATGCGATCAAGGAATCTGAAAAAAACTTTTGGTTATTTCAGGAATTGATCCTTTATCTAAATCAGCTTTCTATGAGTACTGAGAAAATATTTTACCTATTCAGACCATGTAAAAGGTTTCTATTTATGTATAAAAATAATATTGTTTACAACATTTTAGCAGACCTGGAGTTCTGCTGTTAGTTTCACATATCTGATTTTTTTTCCCAGAATTTCCATTTTATTAAACATTAGTTTGTTCTCATTTATGCCATTAGAGAATTGAGATTTTTGGGTCTCTCACCCTACTTCTCCAAACTATCCATATATGATGCCATGTTTCTTGCATGCTTTTCAACACTCTGTACAAAAGTCAATATCTAGTCAACCTGTAATCAGATCCATGCACACAGAGCCCTGCACCTGTGTGAATCCACATATTAACTGTGGCAGTCTCATAAAGCAGCTTTGTCAAAAATGTTGTCATGGAGTCCCATGTTTATTGTGTCTCAATTTCCATAGCAGTTTTTCTCATTTTATAAGGCAGATGTTGTTCTGCCAGCCATGCAGACATGCATTTTAAAGTCATACTGGTTTCTTTCTCACTTGTGCAACATATCCAGCAACATAGATTCTGGAGGCTATATTCTCGCCTCATTGACACCGAGGAACCCCTTATCTTCTAACTAGTTGCTCGATTGTAAATGTATGTACAATTTGAAGACTGTTGCGCTTGTGGCCCTGCAAGAGGAACTTAGTTAACAATAAGGATTGTGATACAGCATGGCCAGAGGGCAGCAGGAGAGTGTTAGAAGGAAGCAAGTTTACTAGAAGTTGGTTGGAGCACCTGGAGCCAATTAAGGCACCTGAAGCCAAGTAGAGTAACTGAAGCCAGGCACATGATAAAACCCCCTTGCTTCAATCAGTCAGTTGAAAGGAGTTGGGGCAGTTTGGAGGAGTTGGAGCAGTGAGCGGTTTGGAGGAGTTGGAGCAGAGAGAAGTTTGGAGGAAAGCAGAGGAGAGTTTGAAGAAGTGCTGCGGTGAGCTAAGACGACCCAGACCGTAGGTAAAGGGACACCTGGCTTGTGCAGAGAGAGGGCAGGAGGCCCCACAAGCTGAAGGGTAGGAGAGGGAAGTAGCCCAAAGGAAGGAATAGCTAGTTCAAGTATTTTACTGCTATCCTCAGGGCCCCTGGGCTAGGACCCGGAGTAGAGGGCAGGCCCGGGTCCCTCCCTCTCCATTTCCTTACTCTAGGATACTAGTGGGGCAGTTAGTACCCTGTTCAGAGGCAAGAAATGGTGCCCTGAACCCCCCACAAGAAGAGAAAGTGCGAGACCCATCATAATAGTGCAGGCAAATTTGCCACACGATTCACAAGACAAAAGATAATTCAGCTCACTTTCTTAGAGCTGTGCCTCTTTCAATTCCTTTTCAGTCATGGGGAATCTTGTTTTATTCACTAATGTCAGTGGATGTGATTATATACATCCAGGGGAAAATTCTGCTGAATAAGAAGGTGGCCTTTTGATGTAGCAACTTTTCAGAGCAGAAAAGTGGGCACTGTGACCTGGTCCTGATGCCTTTTGGTTTTATTGTTTTTTCCCTTCTCTAGTCTCTGTTACTCTTTACAGGGAGTTTGTGTTCAAGTTGTAGTCCCAGAGCTGACTGTTCTCTTACTTCCAAGGAGACAAGGGTGGGAGCCAGCCAGAGTTCCATTTCATAAACACAGATCTTCCCAACAAACAAAAGATGAAACTCAAATATATCCCCAGTAAGTACAGTGCATGGTCCTGCTCTACTCAGCCACTGTACATGCTTCCCCCTTAGTGCCATAAATATGCTGCTTCCCCTCTGTGGGACTTCTCTCTCTTTCTCCCCTCAGGGAAAAGGTTCAATAATTTTTAAATCTTATTTTTTTAAATTTTTAAATCCTTCATAGAAGGCACTGCTAAAAACCTGAGGCTGTTACTGACTGCTCATAGCAGGAGCCTGATTCTCTCATCTAGAATACTGAAAAATAGTACAATGTACAGATGAAAAGAAAGGGATAGTGACAGAAGTACCTTAAAATATTTGGGAAAGCAAACATCATACTGATAGATGGAACCATATAGTGAATGGGCAATATACGTGTGGGCTCAGTTTTGCTCTGATTTATAGGGGAGCAGTTTGCAAATTGCACTCATGTAAGTGAGAATATTCAAGCCCGTTATATTGTTAATATTGGGCCTGGAATAAACCTCTTTAAGGGAGTAACTGAGCAGATTCATATACCATGAATGGATATGGATTTCACTCTAGAGACTCTCATCTAACATATCCCTGTGTATAGTATTTTACTTTGCATACACTTTCTCAAATTTACAGAGTGCACTGAGTTATGAGTGCACTTGGTAATGAAAAGTTTTTTGTGTGGTGTTTTTTTTTTTTTTTTTAAATATGGCTAGTCTCTGACTGTTCAATAGTCTGCTTTCTTGGGTTCTATACAAAGCAGAAAAGTTAACGGAATGATTTTTCTACACCATCCTCCAATTCTTTTTTTTTACACTTTTTTTTAGTCTAGATGCTCCACTGGTGCAGCTCTTTTGAAGTAAATGGGGCTATTCCCATTTCCTCTCTCTGTGAATCTGGCCATTTATGTGAATTTAGTACTGATGTGACTGAGAGCATGGAAGGTGATGGCATCTATTCATCCATGGGGCTGGTATAGCCTGGTCACTGTCAGCACAAGCTTCTTAACCACCTCTAAGAACAGAGAAACAAAGAAAAGTTACCAGCCCCAGAAAGGGGAGAGCAGAGGCCACTTTTAAAAAAATATGTTCTCATACTATATTCAGCCCTTTGCTTCTGTGACTGGTGAAATATCAATATAAACAGTTGCTAGGCCTACACTTCTAGGGGTGAGAGAGTCATTCTGTTTCCATTACTTTCTAGTCCTTGGATTCTATCTTGAGCCTAACAAAAGATGCCAGTTAGTGTCAGTTGTACCCAGGGAGAATGGTCTTGTGGTTAAGGCACTAAACTGACATTCAAGAAATCTGGTTTAATCTCTGGCTCTACCACTTCTGGCTACTTTGAGGGCATCTCACTTAATCTCTTTGTGCCTCAGTTCCCCTTCTGTACAGTCGGGTTAAAATTACTTCCGGTCTCCTACCTTTCATCTGTCATCTCTATTTAGGTCATAAGCTCTTCAGAACAGGAATTCTCTTACCCTGTGTTTCCACAGTGCCTTGCAAGATTGAGTCTCTAGACAAAAACCATCATACAAATAATTGATAGCAATAAATAGTGATGGGGGACTGAGATCACCAATTAAGTTCACTTACTGCTAGATAACCTCTTTTGGGGGTAACAACTAGTAACCGCTACTGACCTTGTCCAACTGGTGACCTAGAGTTGAACAGTCACCTAGATTTCTAAAAATATGAAGGAATCAACAAAATGGCGTTTTAACTTTATTTTCAACCCTAGAGATGAGTAAATTGAAAGGTTGCTGAAAATAACAAATGTGTAGAGTTTTTGTTTTAATTTTCTGAATGCAAAGCACGTATTGACAGTTTTTTTCCACATGCCTTACCTGTAGCTGGTATTGTCTTCTCTTTGTTTGTAGGATGCATCGAGGCTTTCAGATGCACTTGTAAGACTATTTAATGCAGCTGCTATGATTGAATGAGACAGACACTGACTGTAAGTCACGGTCAGGTACTGGAAGAGGAGAGGATCAGTTATAGCTTGAAGCATCTGAGAGGTCTCGGGAAGGGAGCCAGATATGACCATACCCCATGAGCTGCCTGACTTACGGCTGCATGGCCTTGCTCTTCTCTTTTTGCCTCAACTCAAGTACCTGATGCTTTGATTGGATCAGCATTTGCTCCTTTGTGCTAAATGCTTTTGCCTGTCAATTTTACTGACAGTTGCAGCTTGGAAGAAGGAAGTGAGGTGAGAGGGGGAAAGAAAACAATAAATCAGATGCTAATATAGAAAACAAGAACTGTATATTTTCTGCTGTTACTGGCTAGTTTTGGAAGCACGGGAGTGTGATGTCAATACAGTTTAGCTATGCAATAGGCAGCAGTACAAGTTATAAGAATCGTACAGAATTTCTGTTTTCCCCTTCCTCAGTGGATCTTGAACAAGTGGTGTGTGTCTCTGCAGCATAACTTTCAGCACAGTCCTCTATATGCTTTCTCCCTAATAGTTTTGATTTAAAGATGTTGCTTTTGTGCCATGTGTATTTTTTCTTTACAAATGTATGGGTTCCATAATATTTATAAAGATCCAGATACCAGCAATATGGAGGCTTTGGTAAAGAAAGAAGGTTAATTGCCCGACGCCAGGGTGAACAGCATTTTAAATGAGCAAAAATTAGCAGGCATTAACCTTTGTGGGGATGGCACACTGGTAATAGGCAGTTTAAATGTGCAGTTCCCTTTTGAAGCCATGTCAGTGGCTGTCAGTAGAATTTACAGACTGAGCAGTAAGTCTAACCTTAGTCTAGCTATAATGTAGACGCAATCTTACTCTGAGAATTTTACAGCAGCAGTGAAACAGTCTTGTAAATTTTGACAATGGACCAGTGCTGGTGTTTTTCATCCATTTACCCACTGCAAGAAAAGTTGTTATAATTATTCCAAATTATCCATCATTTGGAGAAAATTTGGCTTCGCTCTGCCTGGGTATGGATGACACCAGGGGAAGTGGAACCAGGGTGGTGCTCTGTGGCTTGCATTGGGGTGGATCTGCTGTGCAAGGGATGGCAAGATTTAGTGCCTAATCTAAAACCTATTGAAGTCAATAGAAAAATGCCCATTAACCTCAACAGGCATTGAATCAGGCTTTGCTGGGTGCCACTGTACAGCAAGTGTCTGTGAATGGTACAGAGGATCCATCAAAGCAGAGATCCTCTGCATAAGATGAGGCAGGTGTACAAACTTTAGGTTTCTTCTACCCCAGCACATAGCCTGGCCACTAAGGCTGGGCTCTGGGGAGAATATTTTTCCTTCCCTGTATTGTAATCTGATCATGTTTCATATTAATATAACACAAGAAGCACAATTATTTTTATATTATAGAAAATATGGGGTAGGATTTTCAAAAGTACCTAGGGATTTGGATGCCAGTTCCCATCAATTCCCATTGGAAATTGGTGTCCAGATGCATTAGGACAACTTTGCAAATCTTACCTATGGTTTCTTCCCATTTCCCACATGATGCTCTTAATGAAGTCAATGTGTAAACATTCTCCTTGCATGCACATGGAGTTCCTGGCGGGTTCTGTAACTTCATATTCATCAAGAGAAAATGTAGCTGCATGGTGTGTGGTGAGATGGCTACTTAACTTTTCTTTTTTAAAAGAAAGAAACAGACAAAAAAAAATTGAACCCAACATAAAATGTTAATGACCAAAATAACTTGAACTTTCTTTTTTTTTTTTTTTTTTTTTTTAAAAAAAAAAGGTGTGAGGAAAATGTAACTTTAAACTGCTCCTGACCCATCTAGTATAGGCTGGCTCTCAAATATTTGCTACAGTATGTTTTTAAACTCTAAATAAGAATAGGTTGGTTTCCCTGCATGTGCACACAGGACTTTATCTCATGTATAATTTTGAGAAAATCTTCTGTCTCAGATTCTGGTGTGATATTTAACCAGAAAACCAAAGCTTCAGCAGGTCAGACAAAGAGGCTTCCCTTCCAAGATGGAATTGCACTCATTCTAATACCCAGATTGTTAAAGAAACTCTTTCTTCTGAAAACAAGAGCCAGTATAAATCTGTTTTTTGCAAGATGGGTGCAAAGGATACCTCAACTTCACCATTCTGTCTGATTAAGATGAGTGAGCTGCTAACTCAGCCATTTGCCTTGGGTCTCTTAAGGTTATTTGCCACAGGGCACAGAGAACAGTATGGCCACTCCTAACCAAATTTGGGATGCTTCTTTATTTTTTTCCTACACACAAGTGAAGTGATGTATTTTTGGTGTTTATGTGAAGTGGAGGTTCTTCTCTAACACCCACTGTCTGGGAGTATGAAGAGGAAGCTGACTCTCAAACATTTATATGATGGTATTGGCACTTGGTCTTTTAATAGAAGGTGTGGGTTTTTTCTTTTTAATTTTTATTTATGTGAGCATCAGGCTTGCCAGATGCTTCTGCAGTTGATGCTGTCATTGAAGATCAAATAAATACTATGTTTTGGAAGCTAATTTGAACAAATTATCTGTTTGGAAATCCCTGCCCTTGGTGAAATTTAACCTGTCTTCCTTCCCCTTATTCTAAACCAATATTAACTCTGAAAGCAGTCAAAGAATGTGACCAAGTAATACAAATCAATACCAAATCTGCAGCCTTTTGACCTGTGCATGAATATTCATTTGTACATTCATGTTGATCCTGGATAGAAAACTAATACTAACATTAATGTGGCACTAGCAGCTGGGTATGGTCCTTCACACATTTTTAAAATAAATATGGCCAAATTACCACTAGACAAATTCCATTTAATTCAATGGACTTTAAACTAGGGCTGAATTTGGCCCATAGTTCCCATATCCAACAGACAAACAGTATAACTTCTCATAGCCAGAGGTGCAGTAGATATTGTGGCAAAGCTGATAATTAAAATGTCTGTTACTGTGGTAGAATGCAGCACTTCATTCTGCAGTGTTTTGGGACTTCCTGTTGTAAACTCAAATATGCCCCAGGAGTTAAAGCTTTACAAAGAAAGGCAGTAGCTTTTGTTGTCTGGAAGGATCTCCAGCAAATGAGTTTAAGCAGCTCTCGGGTAGATGTTGTTTATTGAATTGATACTTAATGATAACATGGAGCTCTGCGTCCAGCGTTCACATCCTACTTAAAGCAATATGTATTTTCCATACAGTACTCAGATGGGCACACTATAATCGTTTCATACTGTAGATGTGAAATTTGGATGACATGCAAAATGCATCCAGTTGCACATCATCAGTAATAGCTGATATAGAATACTGGGAATTGTAAATGCTGAAATACTTTTTAAATTATCTAAATATAAAATATAGATTCAAATTAATTCCATGCCATCAAATTAGGAAATTCACTTTTATTTGTGTGTGAATTTAATATGAACGGATTGGACTCTGGATTAGCTGGAAGATTCATTGGAGGATGATTTGATTAGTATTCCATGTTGATAAGCACTAACAACATACTAGGCTAGGTTGAACTTAATACATCTCTTTCATCTCAGTCCTTTAAGATTCAGCACATGACAAGCATGGAGAGTGAAGTCTTCTGGTTGTGCACAAAACATGGACAGTAGCAATGCAAATGCCAACCCCATTGTTTTGCTTCTTTGCTTCAATCCTGACCAAGTACTGAAATAGTAGGTCAGGTCAATGACCTGTTTAGCCCTTGGCCTCTCTGCTCACACCACAGTAGGAATTCCATTTACTGTCAGCTCTGATGGTGTCTTACTCCTTTCTGATGTGGATAGATCTGAAATTATAAGGGAGATGGGACCTCCAAATTTAACTTTGGTCACATTTGTGGGTCACATGTGCTCATAGACCTGTGCAATGTATCTGATCAACATGGACAAAAATGGACATGGGAAAAAGGACTAAGATCCTGTTGCATTCTAATCTTGGCTTCAATACTGACTCCTTTGTAACTTGATCATGCTACATAACCACAGTGCACCTCCCTTCCCCCCATATATAAACTAGGGATAATAACACTGACTTCCCAGAAATACTGTGAAGATACACTAGAGTGTGTGTGTTCTTTCTGTTTGCTGCACCAGGTCTGTACCAATAGCTGATACAGCAGACCTCCATGGAACTGCCCAAGAAGGCCACAGATTCAGTTCAGTAGTCACAGAATCTCAGAGTTAGAAGGGACTTTAGGAGATCATCTAGTCCAACCTGCTGCTCAAACAGGACCAATCCCTATTTTTGCCCCATATCCCTAAATGGCCCCCTCAAGGATTGAGCTCACAACCCTGGATTTAACAGGCCCAGGCTCAAACCACTGAGCTATCCCTCCCCTACCCTCAGCCAACTTTGTTGTGGACAAAGTGCCGAGCAGACTGAACATGGCCACTAATACATGTTTGCCCATGACAATGGACTCGACTCAGTGAGCAGCAGGACTCTCTGCTTCCCCACTTGGCTGGACAAAGATATCTGCTCTGTGACTCCTCTTTTTATACACTGATACAAACAAGTTACGTATTGCCCCTCTGACATGACTAGTTACAACCCTTTATCTTGTACAGTCTGGTTCAATCAAAACATCTCCATCCATCACCTTGCCATCCTGACCTTATCCTTAGAAGTGTCCATCTGTCCCTGTATCATCTTTGGGGAGTGTGTTTACATCATAACCTTGTATTGGAGTGTTCTGGCATGGTTCTTCTGAAATGTGTTTAGATGAATACTTTGTGTATTCATGTAAACACAATTCCACAGCCAATTCCACTGTGCTTGTGTTTTTGCAATGCCAGCCCTGTTCTTGCCAGGTTCATGTATTGGATAGTGACCTTTCAAGCAGGCATTTGCTTTGTAACAGGGCCTGACTCTTCCTTGTAGCCTGACTCTTGCTATCTTTGCTTTATATCAGCTGGATTGACTTTAGTTTGGGTCTTAGGCCTTACATCAGGGCACTCATACCAGGTCTCATATCTCAGCATCTCTCTACTGCAGTTTGTAAAACACCATGAAAATGGAAAGAACTATGTATTTTTATTGTAGACTTATTTTGAGAGGTAAGATATGGGCCCTCTAATTTGCATGCCTCAACCGGACTTCTCATTGCTGGGAAGCAAGCACTTTGATGGAGCATTTTCCGTTCTGTTTAGGAATGCTGTTTCAGAGATTGGCTATGTCAGTGGTTCCTTTTCTGCACCATTCCCTGACACTAGGAAATGGACTGGATAAGAGCTGCATTAGAAAGCCCTCATTACAGACAGGCTGACTGAATTTTGTGGTGGAGATGAGTGGGGAAGTTGAGGGCAATCCCTGATCCATTAAAAAAAAAAGTGTATATGGGAAACTAGTTAACCCTCTTAACATATCTGACCAAGAGTCCTGGGGCACCTTAAAGACTAACTAAAGTTTTAGAGCATAAGCTTTCGTGGGCTAATACCCACTTTGTCAGATGCATGCCTCCGACGAAGGGGGTATTAGCCCACGAAAGCTTATGCTCTAAAACTTTAGTTAGTCTTTAAGGTGCCACAGGACTCCTGGTCACTTCTGCAATTCCAGACTAACTCGGCTACCCCTCTGCCTCTTAACATATGACAGTGGATGGGTTGGAGTTATTGCTTTAGTCATGAACTTTAGTGATAATTCTAGGAATTAAATGCATAGACAATATGAGCTTTTTCTATAGCATTTCTTATTACTCCATCTAGAACCCAGAATGTAACTTTTTGAACACCACAGAGGTCAAAGATTAATCTAGATTTTTGGTTCCTAACAGAGACCTATGTCAGTTAATTGCTATTCTGTTCCTAACAGACTTATTGGAAAGTTCACTTTCACAATATATGTTCCACAACTGCCTCTCCAATGATTTTGTCACGTCAAATGGTATATACAGTATTATGTGATTTTTTGAAAGTAGGATCAGCTTAAAAAAGGGTATCCTTTAATTTTCATTGAGAAGTGGACTCTATCGGACACTTGAATGCTGTAGTTTTATAAGCTGCTAAATTGCCGGTGTAGAGTATTAACACTTTTACTGCTCTTCTGGTAATTAATTGGATACTGCCAAACATATGCATATGGCTAAAATTTTCACTGAAATTAATGAGACTTTGACACCATTGAAAATCAAACTATTTATCAAGGTGCCTGAACATGGATTTAGGTACATAACTTTAACCAAAGTCTGAAAGCTTTGGCCTTAATGAATAGCTATAAATTTATTAATAGCCACCAAAAGAAAAGAATATTTCATTTTAGTCAGGCTCTGATATTGGCACTAGGGTTGTCTGATATTGGCACTAGGATTGGCAACTTTCTAACTGCACAAAACCAAACACTCTAGCCCTTCTCACTACATTCCCCATCCCTCAGTGGCTTGTTCTCCCCCATCCTCACTCACTTTTACAGGGCTGGTGCCAGGGATTGGGGTGAGGGGTCTGAGGGTGCAGGCTCTGGGGTGGAGTCAAAAATGAGGGGTTCAGGGTGCAGGAGGGAGCTCCAGGCTGGGGCAGGGAGTTGGGGTGGAGGAGGTGGTGAGGGCTGTAGGTTTGGGGTGGGATGGGAATGAGGGGCTTGGGGTGCAGGAGGAGGTTCTAGGCTGGGGGATGGGCCAAAGGATTTGGAGTGTGGGAGGGAGCTCTGTGTTGAAGTGGGAGATGGGAGGGGATGAGATCACTGGGCAGGAGAGGGCTCTGGGTTTGAGGAGTCTCAGGGCTGTTGCGGGAGGCATGGTTTACCTTGTGTGGCTTCCAGTCTGTGGCGCAGCAGGGCTAAGGCAGGCTCCCTGCCTGTCTTGGCTCCGGGCTGTGCCCCGGAAGCAGCCAGTTGATCTGGCTCCCAGGCAGGACTGGAGGGGGAATTGGGCTCTGTGCACTGCTCTCGCCCTGTCGGCATTGCCCCCTGCAGGCCTGTTGAACCATGACCAATGGGAGTGCCAAGCTAGTTCTCAGGGAGGGGGCAGTACACAGAGCCCTATGACCCCCCCCCCCCGCCTAGGGTTTGGACCTGCCGGTTGTCTTCAGTGCGCAATATGGTGCCAGGACAGGTAGGGACTAGCCTGCCTTAGCCCTGCAGCACCACCACCTGGACTTTTAACAGCCCAGTTGCTGGTGCTGACTGGAGCCGCCAGGGTCCCTTTTTGACTGGGCATTCCAGTCAAAAACTGGACACCTGGCAATCCTAATTGGCACCCATCTGGCAGTACTGAGTTTTGTGTAATCAAGTCCTATTTGAATACCAGAGGGAGCTCTTTAAGGGGCAAATCCTGCCCATTCTTCCACAGCAGCAGGGGGTTGTGAACTTGGCTGAACCTCGTGATTAAAATGGGGGTGGGCAGGGCAAAATTCCTCGAACCTGCAAAGGGCATATCCCTGCCTGCTGTAGATGTAGCTCTGCAGGGATTTCTTCCACAAAGGGGTCTTTGGAGAGTAGCAGGGGAAGGTTAGTGGAACTGAAACATGTGGGGGAGGTTCCTTTCAGCCATGCCCTTTTACAGTAATTAGGCTTAGTGGAAGGGGTAGGAGTTATTCTTAAAGACCCAACTATACTATGAAATTGCCATTGCAAAACCATGTTTTCGGGTATAATGTAGTTTGATATCCTGCACCCGGCTAGGCCAAACTAGGTGTAACATTCTTAGTTTTCAGCCATATTAAACAAATAGTTTAAACCAGTATAGATGGGACCTAAATGGTCAGTGGTATTGGGGAATAGTGGCTGTTTTTTATTAGGCACTCAATATTATCATGAAGGTTGTATGCTGTAGTGGTGGATGATAAGTAAATCAAACTCTTGTTGTATTTACTGTTTCATTCATTTAGTACTGTTTCAGTTGGAATCCCTCTTGCCCTCCATAATCCATGCGGCATAACTTAAAAATCAGTGACAAATCAGCCTTTCCAAAAGCTAGAGTCCCTCTTGGTCACTCAGTTCTATAGAACTAATGATTTTCATAAGTAAAAATATGTTTTCCCTCTTTTAATGGAAAATGCAAATGTACAAAACATACTTTTACTGTGTTCGTGATGTTTTGAAAATATGCCAAAAATCAGATCTCTAATTAGGGATGTTCTTATATGTCTAATCTCTGCACCTGCAAAATTTTCCAGGCCCAAGACATTTAAGTTCTTCAGTGTATGCATTTCTTTGAGTTTTCCTCATTTTCTTGGCCAAGATTTTGGTTTCCATTCAAACCAGAATGTGGGAAATCATCTGTTTCTTGTCTAAGCCCAAATAAAGAAGTGGGCCCCTTCTCTTTGTTTCCAGTGGTATGTTGCATGGGTTGATGTTAGGCCCTGTTGAATTTGACATCTGTATTGTAGGTGGTAAAGCCGTTTGAGATGCTTCAGGATAACAGGCTGTAAGATATTATTGTAAGATACTAGTACGATCACTATGTCTAGATTTGCTCTATCTCAGTTCTAGCACAAAGAGGAGCGTGACATTTTCTGTTTGGATCACATGATGGTGAATCTTGCCAACTAGATATGGGTAGAGAAAAGTAGAGAAGGAATCATTACCAGCTGATGATCAAAGGACTTTTAACTGGACCTGAAATGTGTGTGTGGCGGCTGGATCCCTGATGCAGAGGCAGCAGATTCTGCCCCTGCCAGGGCCCTGGGCTAGAACATGGTGGAGTAGGGTGAGCCCGTGTCCCCCTGTCACCCTGCCCCGGGGTAGCTTATCCTCTACCTGGTAGAAGGAGGCTCTAGCTCTGAAGAGGAGTCTCCCTTACCTTCACCCTTAAGACTGTTTGTTTGCCAGCTCCCTTAGCCCCACCCAGGCTAAAGCCAGACCAGAAAGATTGTTTGCTTGCTGGCTGCTTGAGCCTTTTCAAGCCCAGGGCACAGCTTGTTTAAGTGTTGCCTACTTGGGCTACCCAAGCCCAGACAAAGCCTGACTAGGACTAATTGACTGCCCAGCGCTATTGTGGGACTCTGGGCTGTTTTGCAGATTCTGGTCTGGGCCAGACCAGACCAGCCTGAGTGGTCTCCCTCCAAGAGGGATAGCGACGAACAATTGCAAGGATGTACCAGAAATCTCTCTCTTTTAGAGTTTTATACTGTTACCCATAACTTTAATATTGGAGCCTGTTCTTGTTTGACTTGCAGCGCAATTCTACAGGATCTGAAAGGATTAGATAAGCATCTGAATATTTTGGGGCCTATCCAGGTCAAACCTTGACACTGGAACTTTTGAGGTTTGCTGGATGTTTAAATGTTGCTTGAAACATTTAACTGAACAAATTTCAGTGGCTTTGCCATTTAGGCAGACCCAGTCCAGAAATCTGTGATTGGTTATAAAAAAAATCACCCAAAATATAGCTACCTGTGTCTGATTAAAAACAAACCTGCTACTGGGTTTACAATTCAGCCAAGGTGATGCTAAAATTGCATACCCTTAATCTTAAAATTGACATGTTTTACATATGAAAATTCACTGGAAATTTTTTTGAGGACTGTGGTTTCCCAACAGGCACAAAAATGGGCCACTACATCAGGGTACAAAATAAAAGTGTTCCTGGGGGATTTTGGATGAGATGTACGTATTTTGTGGTTGGATTTAGGCTGCAGTTGAGTTATCCTGCTCACTAGATAAAACAGCACTGATCTATCTAAAAAGGCTGTATCTCAATCATTAATCGTAAGAGGAACACTTTCCTGGGACAAGTTTGCCAGATAATAACCTGTTACTTACAGGCTTTGGATGCGAGAGTTGTCATTTAGGCAGAATAATCCAGAAAATGTTTAATCTTCAGGTGTGGATATTTATTATTAATTTCTATTACCACATTGCCTAAGAGCCCCTTATGAACCAATTTCCCGCATTGTGCAAGAGGCTGTACAAACACAGTCCCTGTCCCAAAAAAGCTTACAATCTAAGTCTAAGACAACAAACAACAGATGGTTACAGTAGAATGGGCTCTAGAGTGAACAGCAGGCCACCATGGCCCATAATCTTTATTATTCTAAGCATCATAGAAATGCTTTGCCACATACATATATCATTTTACAATATAGTTTGTAACAGGGACTGAAGTCAGGGGCTTCATTTCTTCCCAGCTCAAAACATTCAGGCTGAGCTTTGAACATGCACCAATGTGTTTTACTTCCTTGAGAACTAAATGCTACCTTAATCTGTGAAAATTTACACACCCTAGAAAATTATTATGCAGGCTAGCTCCATCTGGGGAAAACGATAGGATCCGAGGGTTGTGTACTCAATCATTGACCATCTCTGGCAATTTTCCATCTCACTAAACTTCAAAGAGAGCCTCATTATAGAACAAAGGCTTGTTAAGTAATATGTAAAACACTGGGATCATGAGAAGGAAATCATCGGGTTGGAAATGTGCATTTCCCCCATATGCTATTAATTACAAAAGAAGGCAAGAGAAAAATATCTTGTTAGACCAACCTATTAATTACTTGAAATGAACTTGCAAAAATGATGTAAGAGGTCACTGGAGCACAGCAAAGGACCTAACTTTTTTGCTGGGAGTTTTCTATTATGGTTAAAATGACATGTTACTTCGCATAATCTTTCCTAGGTTTTGTATAGACATTATGACACCGATTCAACACACAAGTTAAGTACATGCTTAAGTCCATTCCTATTCAGCAAAGCACATAAGCATGTGTTTTAAACATCTGCTTAACTGCTCTGCTGAATTGGGACCTATATATTGTAAGTGGAGCTAAGTGGAGGATTTTGAGGCTTTACATTTGGCTTGTTCTGAATCAGAACAAAAACTGAATTTTGAAATCCTCTCCCCAAAGGAAAATTCTGGAAAAAGTTTTCTATTTCAACTGATTTTATTTTGTTATATTGTAATATACAATTGTATACAAAAGAATGGGCACAGTCACCTCCTATGGGGTACACTGGATCTTTTAAGATCCTGTTCTGGTTTTCTAGTCTGTGCTGGCTGCCCTTTAACACCCTGTTGTAATATTACACCTTGTTTAACACCCTGTTGTAATATTCCATCCTCATAGGTTGGAGGGGAAGAAAACCACTGAGCTCTTCCTAGAAATTTCACCCTGCCCCTTGAGGTGTTGCTGAGCCTGTGCCTTAGGTGGCTTTTTGCAGCCACTGCTGGCAAGCTTTTTCTAGATAGTCCCCAGCTTCTCTGGCAGCTGCCACTTTTTGCTTGTGCTGCAGCCTTTTATCCCAGCTGTTCCTAGTGAGGGAATTAGTTACAAGGTGAGGAGGGAGCTGACTTGTCCATTAAGCACTTTGTGGATTTTGCCACATACAGTTTTATACATTCTATCACAGTATGTAATATAAAATGAAACAGTCATTTCAAAATGATAAATCCATTTTTTGTTCAAAAAATGTTGAAACAGAACATTTTAAATTGTCTGAATTCTTTTCCACCTTTTTTCCAAAACTAAATTCTAGCAAAAACACCACAAATTCACAAAGCATTTTGATTTTGTTGGAACCACATATTCTGATGGAATATGGTTCCATTGAACTGTCTCCAAACAGCTCTAATTGTAAGGCAGAACTATGCAAACAGGAACCAGATGGAGAAGCTGTTTTTTATCAGTCAGTCAGTTGGATGGAAAAAGCAGTGCTGTTGAATGCCACTGTCCTTTATAGGTTTGCATGTATGTAAAGATCTGTCACTGAAGGATCTGTCCAGGAGGAATTCCACACAGCTAGGAGTATCAGTCAATACTAGTTCCTAAGCATGGAAACTGCCTAAGATATCTGAAGATCCAGCCGCTTGAATGGAATAGAGAGGTGTATGGGACACACCTGTGGAGGGCTGCTTGACCCAACATGTAAGAAAATTAAGCGTGGACAGAAAGATCTTCAACCATCCAAGGATGACTGACGATTCTTGCTGGTGATTCTGTACTAACAAGAATTGAAAGAAGGGATAGTGGACAACAGGATGTTGTGTGGTCTATAAGATTGAATGAGCTTCTAAAGTTAATGGGCAAAGAATTGCTGGTGATAGTGCATATTGGCACTTTTGATACTGCATAGTGGTATACCTGAGAGATTATAGATGACTTTAAGGTGCAACTGGACTCGTTGTTGTTTTTGAATTCCCTAAAAACTAACAGATTTATTTGGGCATAGGCTTTTATGGGTTTAAAAAACCCACTTCTTCAGAACTCAGAAGTGTGGTGAAGAGGAAGAATGTTAAAGAGGATCTCCAAGAAGACCATTCTGTCTCTCAAGTGAAGGAAGACAGAAAGCAGAATTTTCTGGCTAGTAGCTTTGGGTGACTTGCATCCAAGAGCTTTAAATGAGCTGGCCAAGGAGCATTCTGGATCATTATTGTTGCTTTTTGGCTAATGTTATGCCAATATTTAAAAAAGTGTAAATGGGACAAACTGTGTAATTATAGGCCTGACAGTGTAATAGCAAGCCTGGGCAAAATAATGGAATACTTGATACAGGACTTGATTGATAAAGGATTAAAGGCAGGTAATATAATGAATGCCCAGCAAGACAGATTTATGGAAAAAACTTTTGTTGATGAGATTATACATTTGGTGATAAAGGTACTAGTGTTGCTGTTGTTTACTTAAATTTCTGTAAAGCATTTGACTTAGTACCACATGACATTTTGATTAAAAAACTAAAGCAATATAAATTTAACATAGCACACATTCAATGGACTTAAAACTGGCTAGCTGACGTCTCAAAATGTAATTGTAAATGGGGAGTCGTCATTAAGTGGTCAAGAATCAGAGGAGTAGCCGTGTTAGTCTGGGATTGCAGAAGTGACAAAGAGTCCTGTGGCACCTTAAAGACTAACTAAAATTGTTTCAGAGCATAAGCTTTCGTGGGCTAATACCCCCTTCGTCGGATGCATGCAT
>ML677353.1:9298845-9335865 GCA_007922305.1 Dermatemys mawii
TGGTCTAAGAAAATATATTACCTTATCTACATTGTCTCTATAATATTAATCTTTTACCTGGTCAGTGTAATATACTTATTTTTAATTGTTAGGGATAAATTTGCATATTACATTTGTGCTTTGATTGGTTTGCTGTTAGTAAAATATGTCATAATTGAAGCAACACTGGCTCCAGCGTGGTGGGTTATATCTATTCTTACATTGATATCTGGTGTTCAGATATATGGATGGCAGTTCAAATATTATTCATTAGGGCCCAGATCCTCAGAATTATTTAGGTGCTGAACTTCCATTGGTTACTACACTCAAATATTTTTGCTCAGTTGTGTTTCTAGGTTTTATAGCAAGTTCAAAATAATCATTATTTTTACATTTACTACTGCACTATGGGATTCCAGTACCATTAGTTGATTGTGCTGAGATCATCAATTTTACGCTGCACTTGAAGAAAAGCAGCAAACATCTTGATTATTAAATGAACATTCAGTTCATCTGTGTACTTAGTCAAAATGTTCATCCTTAGTTGTGCAAAATGGCCAACAAGATGGATCCAGTGCTGTGGTGTGATGGGGATGTTGCTTTGCTCAGAACAAATAAATCTGCAGGTCTGGTGATAAAGTAAGCAGCAGTGAAACTGTTAAAAATGTTGGCATTTAAGCAGTCATAATTTGGCTTTAAAGTTAACACCTCACCAAAATGAGGGTGTAAATTCATCCTCCTCCTAATCCCATTGTTTCTCTCCACTGGCTGCAGATTCAGCAAGACAAAGTGCGTTAGTTTACATAGTAAAGGCTATCTTTGCAAGCAGATTGTCTGGAAATCTAATTAAAACACCCCAAAGCTTTGATTCTGGCAAAAAAAGCAAAATCTGTGGGATGACCCTGAATCCGTCAAATTAAATGGATGTTCTGTGTCACTGTGGTTCTATTGTCCCGATTTATAAATAAAATATGAAGGGCTCCATTTTCACATATGCCCATAAATTGCTCATTTATGAGTTTAATAAAGCATGTGTATTCCGCACAATTAGATAAGCAAGTGAATATAGCAATAAATGTTTTATATATAAAATCAACACATGTGTAATGCACTGTATAACTGAAGCATGGATAAATTGGCACGTGTTTAGATTTTAAAATGATCTTTCTTACATTTTGGTGAGTTAACCATGAAATGAGGGTTGTATGCAATTCATAATTCTGTTGACAGCATAAATAAATAACTTTGTCAGAAAATATGGTAACATAGTATCTAGCTCTTAAATAGCACTTTTCATCTGTGGGTCTCAAGTGCTTTACAAACAAAGATAAGTAGTGTGAGCCCCATTTTACACAAAGGGAAACTGAGGCACAGAAAGATGAAGTGACTCAGCCCACTCAAACTCACAATCAGCAGCAGAGCCAAGGACACCAAGTCTCCTGATTCCCAGTCCAGTGCTCATTCATTGGACAACACCATTAAGTAAATGGTGAGCACCACTGATGAGTCCCTAAATGATATGAAAGGGAAATCTGGAAGGAGAAACAAAATATACTGGAACCTACCTAACCAGCACTACACTCAAGCACACACCACTATAGTACCTAGATTGTAAATAATCCTAACACATTATAATTCACACACAAAGCGGAGCTCTTTGTTCTGTTTATTGTCATTTCAATGGGATTTGGTCATTTAACCCCTTTCAGCAACTTTGAACATCCCAGCCTTAGGACTTTAGATACCTGCAGGTGCTGTATGAACAATGTGTTTTGCTTTGGAGCCCTCTGTTGGACTTCTGCAAACAGGCACTTTCCAGTCTGGGGTACTGAGCAGTTGCCCCTACAGGGATCTTTCATGAAAGACAGCGCTTTTAAAGTAACAATTGTGCAAAGTGCATCGTAGGAGTAAAAAGGTGTATTTATTTTACTTGATTTTATTTTCTTGTTTCTCTGAGTGTGTCAGGGCCTTAGGTGATAGTTTTCTATTGGCAGAGGTGACATATTTTGAGGGAGTGTGGAATTTTTTTATGTCCTGTCTGATTTAAACAATAGCCTCTTATTGCCTGGGAGAAAGTGAACCTCTTCTGCTTAACTGCTGTGGCCAAACATGTCTAAATACAGCAGATATTTTGTAGTGGTAGACTAAACCTCCACCATTCTTCCCACTATTCACTCCCCTCCTATGCTAGTAAATTATCTATCAACCAAAGTCGATAGAACCAGTGTGTCTCCAGGCAGTTTGAAGGGAATTTAATTGATTGCTCACTCAATCTATATAATCTTTTGTCCTTGACTACTGCTGATGGCTCCTAAATGCTCTCATCCTTGAGTTCATCCTCACAAGCTACCAGAGCATGTGGAGGCATTGTAGAAATAATGTTTGTCACAGGCAGCAGCTGTAGATAGAGATGAAAAAAATTCTTTACTTCAGCCATAGTATCTTCCCTCCTAAATGGTGAACTGTTTGACATGGTGAAAAGGTTGTTTCATCCGGCACATCTCCATCCGGGGGCAAAAATCAAGTTTTTCTTGTTTAGAAGATCTTGTGTTATTGTGGTAAGATTGCTTACACCCAGATTGAGCTTTCTGTCTGCATGGTAGCATAGTAGCCTGGACACAACTAGAGTCCCATCTTTTTTGCTATGAAATGAGCCACAGTTCTGTTTTGGAGCCCTTCTTTTTTGACATGGATATGTGGCTGTTTGGAGGTCTGGGCAGAGACATGGGCCATGATGCTTTGTCTGCAGTCTCCATCTCCAGTGACCTAGCTAGTGTAGGTGTGTAGCACCTCTAAAAATCAGGATGAGGTGCTTCAAGTTGGTCACCATTTCAGAAGACATTTTTGAAAATGTGCATATCTTCGGTGTTACTGGTTCCCACTTGTAAAATACTATGACTACTACTTTGTGTTTATATACTACCTTCCATCCAAAGACTTGATCCTGCATTGTGCAGAGCACTGCTATGAAATGTTCATCACCCGTGGGATGATGTCTCTAAATAGCGATACAATTACGAACCCTTGAAGGGAGTTGGGAAGGGTTTTTGAAAGTGTTCATAATTAAGTGCTAAATCTTTTTTTTTTATTCTGCTGATTTATTGAGCAGTCATCCTTGGGTTTTTGCTTTCTACTGAAGACAATATATCATTGTGGTTTTTGATATCTGTCGGGGTTTATGCAGCCTAATGGCCCGAGTTTGTAGGCTTGCCCTTACTTCAGGGCAGCCCGGCCCAGTACCTAAAGTCCAATACAGCTGCCCTGAGGTGTCAGGGCAATGTGTCCTAGTGGCCGAGTCCATACAACCACCCTGAGGTCTCCGGGCGTAGCAGCCTAAAGGCCAGAGTCTATTAGAGTGCCCCGGTCGTGGGGTAATACGACCTAGCGGCCAGAGTCCATTAGAGTGCCCCTGGTCGTGGGGTAATACAGCCTAGCAGCCAGAGTCTATTAGTGTGCCCCTAGACACAGGGTAGTGTGGCTAGAGTCTATTAGAGTGCCCCGGTCGCGGGGTAATACAACCTAGCGGCCAGAGTCTATTAGAACAGCCCTGGGATCACAGGGCAAAGTGACTTAGCAGCCAACATACATAGGGTTGCCCCAATCACGGGGTAATATGGCCTAGCAGCCAGAGTCCACTAAGGTGGGTCACCCACCGAGGGCTGTGACTGCCTAGGTAGGGGGGCATGGGGCCTGTCCACCTCCACCAGGCCCCGACCCAGGGCCCTAACAGTGGCTCAGCGCCTTGCCACTGACTCAGTGGGGGGGTCCCACCGAAACATGCTGAGGCTTCCTGGGTGGGAGATACCACTCTTCCACCCGCCCTGGGTCACTTCCTACCGGCCTCTTCTTGGGGTCCTCCCAGGCATCCTCGCCTCTTCTATGAGCCACCAAGTCGGTCACCTCCTCTGGCTGCTTTGTCACTTGGCTTCAGGCAGGCTTGGGGAAGCTTCAGATCCCGGCAACTCCAGGGGCTGAGGCTGATCCGCCGCAGGAGCCTCCCAGGCACGCCCTTCTCCCTCAGCTGCCTGCTCAGACTGAGCTAGGCTCCCTCCTTTTATACAGGCTGAGCACTTCAGGCATGCCCAGTACGGCGGGGGCAGGATTTCCACTCCCAGAGCTACTGGCTTAACCTCTTCCAGGCTAGTGCGGGGCTGGCTAGTCCTGCCACACAGTCCATTAAAAAAAAAAAAAGTGTCATGATAATGTTTGCAACCATCCAGTGCTGAAAACAAACTCATAAATAGTCCTGTCCTTTTGTAGAAAGTCTTCTAGTCTTAGACATCCAAATAACCTGCATAAAAGACAAAACAAAACAGAAAAAATATATGTTCTACTCAAACACTGAACAGAGGAAAAAAGCCTTGTACTGTATGTAAGCAGTGTCAGGAATGAGATATATTCTGACATCTGGTGGCGAACTATGGGAATTGCAGTGAGCCTTGCAAAATAAGTCTGGGGCTAATCAATTTGCATAGACACACCCACTGCGCCTAGCCTGAGCCCACAGCAGCCCACATGGCCACTTCGGCTGATGAGGGAGCCCCAGTTTCTATGTTATTGGGGCAGGAATGATAAAGTGATGTTACTGTGATTATGTGAATGAAGGACTATGGACATGTACTTGGCCCGTGTTATGATGGAGAGACTCGCCATCATCTAGGTAGCACTCACTGGGCAAGGGCCATGCGTTTTCAGAACACTGTGAGATTGAGAGAGGTGGTGGACAAGCACCTATACCTTTTGGTGAGGGCTCTGTCTTAGGGCCTCCCAGGCCTATTGCACCCTGCCTCTCTCCACTGTGGAATGTCAGAATTGAATTTTGCTTCCATTAGGAGCCTGGTTGCAGGCTGCTGAGCTGACAATCGCTTTGGGCTCACTGGTGCACCTGCACTAAGGCTCCCCTACTGTATGCTGAAATCACTTAAGAGCTGAAATCACCTAAGAGCTAAAGAAATCACTGAGCACTGTCTTAAGTAGGGGGGACCTGGAAAACGTGCAGAGTGGCTGGTGCAGCAGAGCAGTCTGTGTGTTGGCTAGCAGGACGGCTAGCGGAGTGACTGGTGCAGCAGAGCTGTCTGTCGACTAGCGGAGGCGTTGGTGCTGCGGGCAGAGTGACCGGCGCGGCAGAGCTGTCTGTCTGTCACCTAGCAGAGGCGTGGGTGCTGCGGGCAGAGTGACCGGCGTGGCAGAGCTGTCTGTCTGTCACCTAGCAGAGCAGCTAGCGGATCAACGGGCAGATCGGTTCGTAGGACAGCCAGTGGAGCGGAGCAGAGCCGATTGCGGTGAGAGCTGCAGCAGAACCTCACGGAGAGGCGGCGCAGTCGGCCTCGGACCACGTAAGGTGCCCCGTGCCCTACCCTCCATCTCCACCCAGGCTGGAGGTAAGACTCTGCCAATTGACTTTTGAACTCTGCATGGACCAAGGACAGAGACTCTTGGGGCTGTTGGACTTTTGGGACTATTGAGTGACTTTTTGGGGTTGTGGAACTCAAGAGCCAAAGGGAAGGCCACGGCCTATTTGCTGGGAGGGGGGCTTCTGGTTCATGGTCTGGTTTATTAACCTTGTTTGTGGTGTTTCCCCAATATAATGCCACATTGTTTCTCCCTGTTATTAAAAGGCTCTGGTACACTCAGACTCTGTGCTTGCGAGAGGGGAAGTATTGTCTCTTACAGACGCCCAGAGGGGTGGTATATGGTTGTCCCAGGTCACTGGGTGGGGGCTCGAGCCGGTTTTTGTACTGTGCTATTGGAATGGAAACCCTGGATACTGAACCCGGCCCTTGTTGCTGCCAACTCTGATGGGCAGAAGGGTTACATGTAAATGGAAACTCCCCAGACTTCTGCTTTAATGAAATATTCCGGGAGTAAGTTCCAAAGGCAGGAAAGAGACTTTGACAGAGAATGCCTAAACTAGTCTCAGAAATCTCAGTTCCAAGCAGCTCTGATGCCCTAACTTGGAGTCTCAGTTTTTGCATGGGAGATAGTGAAGAAGGTAGTTTCTTAAATGTGATACAGTGCAATCCTAGGGCATAGATGGGAGCACTAAGGACTATGTTTTCGAGAGAATGACTGAGCTTGGGAAAAGGGAAGCTCAGAGAGAGAATAATGTTTAGCATATACCTGTAAACTGCACAACACTTGATTAAAAACAAATAAATAATACTTAGTACTATTGTAATCCTTCTGCTAGGTGGAGCCAGTGCAACCAGCACCAGATTCAATAGCTAGAGGGTTCCTTTCCATTGATACAACATAGCCCCCACCCAATAACTGGGAAATTTACACACTACCATTGGGTGCCTTTGAGAGGCAATACTTCCCCAATCACAAGCACAGTCTGAGGTGTAGAAAAGAAACGTTTAATAAAAGCTTGGAAGTAACTGCATTAATTTGGGAAAATGTACAAACAGGCTTCATAAACATAAACCATGAGTACAAGACCCACCCCAAAGTAGTTTGGGCAGTGTCCTTTTCCCTTCGGATTCTTAAGTCCAGCAACCCAAAAGTCCCTTTCCCGTGCCTGACCCTTCTCTGCACCCCACTCACAGTTGCTGTCATTGGTCAGTTCAGATCCAGAGTTCAGTGGTGCTTCTGCAGAGTTCACCCCCTCACACACAACACCAGGTGGAGTAAAGAGAGACCTTACGCGCTCTGCTACTCAGGTACTCGCTCGCCACCCCTCTCCGCCAGTCAGCCTGCCTGCTCACCACTCTCACCGTGCCTCTCCACTAGCCGTCCTGCTGACTGCTCTTCACACCTCTCTGCCCTGCACCAGCCATTTGTACTCCAGCTGACTGTCAGTCACCTTCTGCTGTGACCTCTGCATATCAGTCTCTTAGTAATTTTCAGCTCTTTGCAGGGTGGGCAGAAACGTTGCCCCATCTCAGATCATTTCAGCTCAGTGATTTTTAGCTGTTTCTGCCCACCCTGTGAAGACAGTTTTTCCTAATAGCCAACCTAAACCTCCCCCATTACTCCTTCTTCTTGTTTATGAAGATACAATAAAGAAATCCAACTGCTTTCTCAGTGCCTTCCTGGTTGTGTTTGTACCTTTGCTCTATAAAAAGTGTTAGATTGAATCTGAAAAGTATTTTTTAGCAAAGAGGTTGATTTTGCAGCTGAAGAGGAAGTCCGTCTGGATGTAACACTCTAGACAGACTGCTCAAGGATCTCCTCTCTAGTCTGGTATGGGCAGGAAACATACAGCTGATAAGCAAATTATTTTTGGTAAATCAGTGTGGCTGTAAAGACTTACTTCATTTGCATTGAGGTGGGGCTCAGAAGAATGAGAAGTGTTAGTTAAATTGATCTTGGTCAGTCATACTGGTGGAGGTGGAGACAATGGAGGATTTGGCTTTAAAATCATCATTTAATAAGAGCTCCAAATTCACACATACCATGTTAATAAAAGTCTGTCTGGGGAGTGGGGAATGTTTCTTGGGTAGAGTGCCCAACTTTTCACCTTTTTGGGCTGCACTCTGAATCCAGCAGGCAACCTAAAGTAAAATGAACATGTGGACTTTTGCCAAAGTCTTGTGAGCAGTCTAATATAAGGGCTATATAATTTCTACTCAAAGCTAACATGGGAAAGTAACCTGAATACTGAAATACTCAGGGCTAGGAACCAGGTTTTTCATTTCATGGGAGAATCCATGAAATTTTTTTCCTGTTCCCAAATTGATCAAAACCAAAAATATTCAAAATTTCCCATGAAACAAAATGTTGAAGAAGAAAAATCACTTTTGGGTCAATCAAAACATTTTGTTCTAATTTTGACTTTTTGTTCATTTTATATTCTATAAAATGAATTGTAAATGGAAAATCAAAATGTTCCATGGCAAAAAGGTTAAAACAGAATGTTTGTTTTGACTTTCTCAAAATGCAATATTTTTTCAGTTGTTCTCTTAAAACAAACTTTCATCAAAATCAGTATTTTTTTTTTTTTTTTGCACAACGTTTTGCTTTCAGCAAACGGGAAAAAACATTCCATTGGAAAATTTCTGAGCAGCTGTATTCAGGACCCTGAAGATATGTCTAAACAGCAGCTGGGAGTGTACTTCCCTAGTGCAGGGGAACAGACTCAGAGTAGGGCTACACTACCCGCCATATCAGCAGGTAGTGTTTGATATGTCGGGGATCTATTTATCATGTCTTGCCTAGATGCGATAAATTGATCCCTGAAAGCATTCCTGTCGACTCTAGAACTCCAGCTCCGCAAGAGGAGTAAGCAGAGTCGACTGGGGAGCTGCCGCAGTCGACCCACCGCCGTGGGGTCGGCCAGGTAAGTTGAACTAAGGTACTTCGACTTCAGCTACATGAACAGCTGAACCCCCTTAGTTCGAACCCCCCGGCTAGAGTAGCCCAGGCCTTAATCTATCTCTCCCTCAGCTAGTGCACTAAAACTTGAATTGTGGCCACAGCAGCATGGCTGGAAGTTTGAGGTAGCTGCCTGAATACAAACCTGCCTGATTCCCTGGGTATGTAGTTGGGTGGCTACCCTGAGCCACTGCTTGTGCTGACATAGTCATGGTGGTGTTTTTAGCTCAAACAGAGCTGGTGCATGTCTGTCTACCTGCATTGGGAAGCAGTCTCCCAGCTCCTCCATAGACATAACCTCAGTAGAATTATTTCCCCCTCAGCATGGGTGCATTACTCTTAGTGAAGGTAATGGCAGGTATAAGAGCATTTATCAAGGGAGAGATGTGTACACTATTTTGAGAAAGCAATTTAAACACCTTTTAGCAGTAGTATCACCCATTCCACACTGTGTGCCTTATTCAGCCCTGGTTAAGCAGGCCCAAGCCCAGAAGACTCAGAGGAGTTGTATCTGCTTACACCAATGTCTGTGGACACATTTAGGGCTTAACCATATGTCCCTGCCAAATGCTTAATCCCCCATTAATCATTTCTTGAAAATATACACGCACACACACAAAAGTAAAACAATCTGCTATGCCTATTTGTGATGCCTAAGCCCTTCCCACTCTTCATAGCTCAGTCTCCCATAGTGTATTTCAGCAAGCTAGTGGATTTCCACCCTCAGGGATAATTCTTATTTTCTCAGGGTACTTGGAGAGATCCAGGTGCCCACCACCAGCATATATTCACTCTACCTGCAGTCACTGATATTTTGGTCTAATATGCTAGAATCTGTTATCTAGGAGATCAGTCACTGCCCAAGTAGGCATTCTTTTGCTTTGATAAGAACCTGACATTGTTGGATTTAGACTAATTTTTATTGCAACTGCTTCTCGGTTTCTGCATTAGCCACAGAAAATTGCTGCACATTCAGAACCCCCCTCCCCCCAGGCTGGGAATTATTCTGGTCTCAATTATTATCTTAGCTACACCAAGTACAGTTATATATATTTCTAACCTAAAGTTCTAGCTGAGTTGCATTCCCAGAAATACTCCCAGGTACCTCACTCTCCTCCAAACTATTCCCATGAAGTGTATATATGTCACAACACAGCTCTAACAGTTACAACCACTAGCAATAATATGTGGATTTTCATTCAACTTTTTGTTTATTTCTGCCAAATGACTCAAAATCTAGGGCAGTCCATGGTACAGAGATAGTTTCTGCTCCAGTATGTTTCTGTTGTAGTAACAATTCTCTCAAACATAGCCATGGATAAATAAAACAAACAACCCTCTGTTTAATTTCATATTTATCCCAGCAGCTGTTTCCAGAGAACCTGCCAGACATTGATATGAATATAGTAAATCTAAGATGACATCAGCAGAATAGGGCAATGGGGTTATATCAAGACATCATCTTCTAGCATAGATTTAACAAGAACCTGGAAAATTATAACACTCACCCTCTGGTTGTGGATTAGCAGCTGTGATCATGTATTCTTGGACACAGCTGTGTTTTATATCTTTGTCATTTGAATAAAGATATTAAGCTTCTCCAATACTGTTTATGGGTCCAATCCAATAAAGTGGGAAGTGACTTCGTAGAAGTGGGCCCAATTCTGCATGATTTAAATTGGAGTAATGTGTCCAATCTGGATTTTTGCTGGGATAAGCAACAGCAGAATATGATTTATACTGAGTCCTCTCAAATTCTGTTGACTTCAGTAGGATTTGAGAGCACTTTCCCCTTTCAGGAAGCTCTCAGTATTTTTCAGGATCAGAGTCTATATTGGGGGATTATTTTATTGTAAGCATGATTCATTGGAGCACTGAGCCTCACTCTTTTCTGACTTACAGAAGATTTTACTAAAACTCCATTGCCTTCAGGCCCATTCATTGAAAAGGAAAGAAAAGTATAACTAAATGACTGACTTGGTGCCTTGCTTTGAAACAGCAGGGATACGCACTCCCTTATCAAGCTTCTGCTTCTGGTTTTTTTTTGTGTCTTTTTATTCTCATCTATTGATGTTTGCCCACAATCTCTAGTTGAATGCGGGTATTGTGCAGTCACGCATCCGCAGGCTTGTACTGTTCCCCATCATACTTCATCATGTCCCCCTAAATTCAGCAGCTCTGTTGGCCCTGGTAACCAGAGACTGGAAGTTTAGCTCTGACTGGACCCCTCAGGCTGCAAGTCTTTTTACAGCATTACTGGAAATCCTCTGCATTACTGTTGTATGTCCAGTTCCAGACAATGTGGAACTGGCTTTGGTTTCCTTTCTAAAACCAAGAACAATTTCTTTTCAGTGTTAGAGAAATAGTGTTGGGGGTGTGGACCCTGGGCTAGGGAGTGGGGCTGAAGGGTTGGGAGTGCTGGGTTGGAGCACAGAGTTGGGGTGCAGGCAGGAAATGAGGGCTCAAGCTGGGGTTATGGACTCTGGGGTGGGGCTGGGGATAAGGGGTTTGGGGTTCAGGAGGGGGTTTGGGGTGCAGGCTCCAGCCAGGTGCTGCTTACTTCAGGTGGCTCCCAGAAGTGGCCAGCATGGCTGGCTCCTAAGATCGGGTCAGCCAGGTGGCTCTGCGCACTATCCCTGCCTGTGGGCACCATCACCGCAGCTCACTTTGGCCAGGTTCCCAGCTAATGGGAGCTGCGGAGTCAGGACTCAGGGCTGGGTCAGAGACCCCCAAGGTTGTCCCTGTGCCTAGGAGCCAGACATGCTGGCCACTTCCAGGAGCTGCACAGAGCCCAGGCAGGCAGGGAGCCTGCCTTATCCCTGCTGTACCACCTACCAGACTTTTAGCGGCCCATTGAAACCTCCTGGATTGCTTTCAAAAGCCACCGAGAGATCGAGGCCAATTCCAGTACACTCTTGGCCAACCAGGAAGGGTTGGCAACCCTAGAGAGAAACCACTTCAAGCCATGGGGTGCGGTAGCACCCCAGCACTCCTACTTCCAGTACCTATGCGTAGGACCCATGACTGAGGGGCTGTATTGTCCTTAGCACCCCACACGGGCTCCAAAGTGGCAGTAGCCATTAGTTAAGCTTGTGGAATCCAGGCGTTACCTCAGAGGAACTGCACTGCATCCTCCTGCTAAACTGGGGGTGAGAGCTGAATGGTCAGGTGGGTGAAATAGTTACATTTTGCTCAAAAAGACCGTCAGGCAAGTTTAATCCTTGCTTAATGATGCTACCACAACAGCAAGGCAGGAAAAATGTAAATAAGCCACAGATAAAGTGAACAGATGAGTAGATTTTAAAACTTACCCTTGTAAAGATATTAGTGTTGTTAGTAACACTGGAATAGAAAACAGATATATTTTTTATACTGACAATGTCTCTTTAAGATAGGAATAGCTTTAAATATAGCAAATCTTTCAAAAAATAATTTGCTAAGTATCAGCTTCGTCTTTTTGTGCATAAGAAAACACGTCAAAGAGAGCACGTCAAACGTTTTTTGTCATTAATTCAGGAATGCGAGACGGGAATGGAAACCTTGTGTTATTTCAGCTAATCAATAATAAAACTTTGAAATGTCAGAAGCTTTGGCCAACCCATGATGGAGAAAAATGCATGTAATTATTGACATGTATCTGAAAAGTTAATCAAAATGCATAGTATGGTGAAACTTATTTGATACCAAGTCAGCTATGCCTGCCAGAGAAAATAAATGTATCATGTGCCCAAATGAAAGTGGATATTTGAGAAATAGTACTCAGAAAACAGTATTGCAAGATTTATTGTAACAAATGATCACATGTGCATCTGGGTTTCAGTTTAACTTTTCCTTGATCAGGCCCAAAACATTATTTTCTCAAAGATGTTTATATTTTTTAAACTCAACCATGGTTGTGAAACCCAGGCACCCCAATATTCATCACTGTCATGTAATTAGGATATGTCATATACAAAGGATGCCTTGTGAGGTTCATTCTAAAAATCTTGATCTGATAGACATTAATATCTCGTTGGATTGTACGTGTCACTGAAACATGTTGCGAGGTTGAAAATGGCCTTAAGTATCCTTTTCAGTACAGACAATAAAAAAGACCAAACAATGTTAATGACTTACTGAGGAAATACACACAAGCACGAGGATTACCCCAGGAACTGTGTATAATAGAAACCTCTCAGAGATAGCACTACACAATGGGAACTGTTTGACCCAGGTCACAGCAAAGAGATTTCAAGCAAATGGAGAGAAGATATAAAAGGGGTAAAATGACATCATGGGCATAGGTGCCACCTCCGGGGCTGCCCCGGGGCTGGAGCACCCATGGGAAAAAATGGTGGGTGCTGAGCACCCACTGGCAGTGCCCCTACCAGAACCTCTCCCTCCCGCCACTGCTTCCTGCCTGGTGGTGAGCCCTGCCGATCAGCGCCTCCCAGTGCCTACTGCCTGCCACGGATCAGCTGTTTCACAGCATAAGAAGGTGGTAGTGGGGTAGAGGGAGGAGCAAGGGTGTAGGTCACTTGGGGGAGGAAGCAGAACTGTGTGGGGACAGGAAGAAGTGGGGAAGAGGTGGGGCAAGGGTGAGGTGGGGTGGGAAGAAGCAGGATGGGGTCTTGATGGAAAGGGTGTAATGGACGCAAGGCCTGGGCAGAGCACTCCCGGTCAGATTAGAAACTCAGTGCCTATGATCATGGGGTGACTTACTCTCCCTACAACACACCTGGAAACACCTGAGGAACAAAGAATGAAGTGTGAGAAGTGATTTTTAGCCTGTGTATGAAAACCTGGGAAAGCCAAGGCAATGTGTGCCTTAAGAATCTGCCAGCCTGTTTATCACTGAGGGTGAGAATTTGCTAATTTTATATCCCTCCTATCTAGTATGTTCAATTCAGGGTGTGTTTTTCGTTTATTTACTAAGGTAATCTGCTTTGGTCGGTTTGCTATCACTTAATATCTGTCTTTTGTAGTTAATATATTTGTTTTTTCCTCTCTAAAACAAGTGCGGAACTCATACTTGGGGCAGAAAGCTGTTGCATATCTATCTCCACAGTGAGGGAGAGGGCGAATTTTATGAGTTTACACAGTATAGTTCTCTGTGCAGCGCAAGATGATACAATTTTGGGTTTACACTACAGAGTGGGTGTGCGCTTGGAAGCTGGGCAATTTCTTAGCTGAGCTCTCCTATGCATAGCTGATCTCAGCATGTGTGTGAATATAGCTGCAGTTAGGTGTGTCTCTACCTGGGTGTATGCTAAAAGGGGTTTTGAGAGCCTGTCACAGCAGCACAAAGTAAGGGGAACCTAGCTTGGTGGGACTGGCTGGCTTAGTGGTATTCAAGTGGCACCCCATGGGGGAACCCATCACAATGGTCTCAATATTTGTTTCAAAGAAGTTATTGAGACTGGATGACACAAGTGGTTGCTAACACATAGGCTACTGGGTGCTTTTAATTCACTGGTGCAAATCTAGCCCAGGTCACTAGTGGCTTACCAGTTTTATGGCTGTTTCGTGTCCCATGTGAGATAATCTGGTGATTTGAATCCAGTTCCTAGTAGTCAGTTATCAATAATAGAAAAATCATCCCCCACAATTGACTTTATTTGCCAGTCTACAATGAGTACAAGGACTGAATGGGCATATGAACTAAATATCCTTCAGGTAGCTGGTCGGATCAGGGATAAGACACATTGTTGGGATATCGTGAAGGAAACTTTGATTGCTGGTGCCCATGCTTTTCCTGGTCAGTGGATACACTGAGAACATAACAACGGCCATACTGGGTCAGACCAAAGGTAGAATTGTATTCTCTGAAGCCAGCTGCTTCAGAGAATACAATTCTACTCTTTTCTTTCTCACACAGAATTTAATAAGTATGGCCAAATATCCAAATGTTTGTGGCCTAAAGTTAGCACCTCAATCCACATTTAGGCACCTAAAGAAAAGTGACCTGATTTTTAAATATAGTGAATACTTATAGCTCCCCTGGTCTTCAGTGCAAGTTGTAGAAATTGTGGATGCTCAGTTTGTCTGAAAATCAGGGCAGGTTTCCTTTGGTGCCTAAATATGGATTTAGTAGCTTGCCTTTAGATATCCAAAACTGCATTTTTGATTTATATCTTTAAAATCAAAGTATATGTGAAATCTCCACAGCCACAGACCTCACTGAGCTGCTGTCTAAGCCTTTCATACTTTCTCAAATTTGCTGCCTTATTTTGTTTTTGAGAATGTTTTAAATTATTTTTTAAAATTAATTCTTTGGATTTGCATGTATAGTTGAATGAAGAACAATTTCAATATTAGCTTACAGGCAAATGAAGACATTAGTATTATTAGTGGGGCCAGGATATAGCAGCCGAAGTCAGGGCCCCATGATGCTAGGCACTGTACAAACACAGAGTAAGATACAGTCCTTCCTCTGAACAATTTATAATAGAAATACCTAATTCTTTCCTCTCCTTCTTCCTGTCCAGAGGCATCATCCCTCTGATTAGTACCTGTATGTTTGCTCATGCTATGAGTGTACGTGCCTCTGTTAACAACACACTCTGTCATCTAAAAGTAGAAGTAATTAACAGAAGACTGTTTGGCTAAAGGCAGCTTAAATACTGTTAACTAATAGCTTCTGACAAGTAGGTTTAGAAATCTGGTACTAAATTTGTCTATAAAGTCACAGAAGGGTGATGTGGAATTATCACTGTGGGAGAAAGTTCAAACTCAGTGACAAGACACAGGGGCAGAGGCATTATTTGGGGAATGCCATTAATCTAATTAAAGTAATAATTGTAAGGATAGTCAGCTCTCAGAAACTGCAAGCAAGATTATTGAAACTATGTTTATCTTTGTTCAAAATGAGAAACACCATCCTTCAGTACATCAGCCTATAAATGCAAAGGACCTGTTTGTCTTCTCAATGTTATTTCTTTGAGTCAATACACATCTCTCTCAGGCGCTGCCAGTCCACTTCTTTGTAACTGGGAAACTCCAATTTAACACTCATATGGAGATGCTGCTACTTGTTAAGATGGAATATTCTGGCTCAAAAATCTCTCTCTCAAAAGAACAACCCCGAGATTTCCTATTTGAACACGTAAGCAGTCTTTTTGTTGGAGCTTTGCACTAATTCAGTTATGACACAGCGGAAATCAAAAAAGCGTCTTGTCCAGCAAATGGAGACAGAGATTGATACCCCATAAAATGCATTTCTTCTCTTACCAATTTGCCTACTGTTCTATCTGTCTATCTGTCATCATGGGAGATTTTCCAAGGCACAAATGGCAATGAGGTACCTATGTATTAATGAGAATTGGATGTATAATTGGCCTTGTATCTTTGAAAATTCCCCTTCTATTGATCTGTTTTTTTTCTGGGCCTGATCCAAAGGCCACTGAAGTCAGTGAAGAGACTCTAATTGGCTTCCGTTGTCTTAGGATCCAGTCCATAGTTATGTGTTTTTTCCTCTCTGTTTGTCTCATCGCTAAACTTCCTGTCATGGAATCTAAGTATATTTATCACTGTGATATCTAACAGCCTGAGCTTCAAAGTTTGGATCAGGATCTGAACTTTTCCAAAGTCCATGGGAGTTTGGATTTAAGGCTCATAAACAGAAGATGACAGTCCCTCAGGGCATTACTATTCTGCTTAAGCAGGCAGTTCTTTTGTTGTTCATCAGTTGGTATTTCATTAATTTGTTATATCTTCACTAGTTATAGGTCAGTTTTGTAAGCTGGCAGGTCAGCAGGATATATAGAGATTTGTCATGTAATAGAGATTGGCTGTTTTCCTCAGTGTTGTTATACTAGTTATTTTTTCAAGAAAAGACGTGTTAAATCTAGTTGTTATTACATCTGTTATAGGGGCACTCAGCCCTGGTCTACACTGCGGTGGGGCGGGGAAAGCGTTGACCTAAGATACGCAACTTCAGTTACGAGTATAGCATAGCTGAAGTCGACATATCTTAAGTCGACTTACTTCGCATCCTCATGGCTCCCCTGTAGACTCCACTTCTGCCTCTGGTCTTGGTGGATTACAGGAGCTGAAGGCAGAGTGATCGGGGATTGATTTATTGCATCTACACTAGACGCGATAAATCAATCCCCGGTAGATCAGTCACTACCTGCCAATCTGATGAGTAGTGAAGATGTATCAATATAACAATACAAACAACCCATTTCCTTTTTGTCAGTTGCTTGAAGGAAAAGCTGCTCCTGGAAAGTCAGGGATGGGGAAAGTGGCCTAGCACAAGCTGTTGAAAACTCCACAAAGCCTTTTTTTGGAGGAGGGAGGAAGAGAGGAACTCCACCACACCCTACTTCAATTCAATCTAGTTTAACTGAACACTGTTCCTCAGCTCTGGTACTAAAGGATAAGAGGCAGTAGTACCAATCATAGCCATTTTGGCATAAGTTATGGAAGAATTCAAACTTTTGACTTCCCAGCAGTAGATAAAAGAATAGAAAGATCTGTACTCCTGGAGATATTTGAAAGTACCTGTTCCCTTTGGTTTTTCTTTTAAACTAACTGTTTTATGCAGTGTGTGCTGGACACATCAGAAGTGTTCAGGTATTTGATGTGCTGCTTGGCTTTGAAAGCACTAAACCCTTGCTGGCGTAAGATTGTGTCTCTGTTCATCTTTGGGAACTGTGTATTGTGGACTCAGTTATTTCTCTTTCTCTTCCCTATTTCCCATGCTAACTGTAGATTTAAGATCTATTTAACAAGCATTGTGGTGAACTGTATTAATACATCTCTCTTGTGGGCAGACCCTTTTAGACCTGGTTGAGATCACCAATGACTTTTATCCTTAATGCTATATGGCGGGCTTATAGTAACCAAAGTACTACTCAATACTTCTCATTTCTCGCATTTTATACTGAATAGCATCGTAATGTCTGTATAAACCATAACTGGAACAACAGCAACAAAAAGAAAAGCTAGAAACTTAATTACATGGGGTTTATTTGTCTTAGTTAATGAACACATTTTAGATCAAATTCAGTGTCAGTTCTATAAAGAATGCTACTGTTTCTGTTCCAGCACAAAATCTGAACATGATCTTTGTATCAGCATTTCACTGAGATACATACGGCCTCATTCTCATTTATGCTAAGGTCCCTTTGAACTGCTCTTTAAGGACCCTTTACACTGTCAGAATGGTGAGAAGGGCCCTAGTATAAATGAGAATCAGGCCTTTAGTGTTCAGTGGAAGTGTTTGTGAGGGGTCTGAGCACTGGATGTGATGAGACAGATTCTTTCCAGTTCTACATTGTAACAAGACATGCACAAATGCTAAATAAAACAACTGTTTTCTACCTAATCTGGGATGTCAAGTTCATTCTGTGGATAGGGCTCAATTTCATTTAAATATATGGTCTGTGGGTTGGAGTATGTATTTAGGACTTCTATACTCCATAGAGTCTACAGCATTTTTCCTCCTTTTGTCAGTAGGTTACACAAAGATCAAAGGTGGAATGTGGCCTTTATGTAGTAACTGAGCTTTTTGTTACTGTTATTTATTACTTGTTCAGTATCTCGTTGTTGCATTCCTCATCATTCAGTGGTAGAAATATATTCAACTTCAAGACCACCAAAACTTCTGCCCTTTATTTCTCTTCCATCCCCAACCTCCTTTCTGTTTGTTTTCCCCTTCCCTGCCTGTCTCTTTCCTCCTTTCTTCTTTCTGCATTCCTGCACTGTAGCAACTCCCATCCTCTCATGAGCTTTACTCCCATCCTTGCCCATTCCATAAACAAAAATGAGCAGCAAGGAAAAATGTCAATTTTACATATTAAAGTGCCGTCAGTGAGCTTTTAGAAGTTAACATGCCAATCAGATTGCTGAGGGGTGGGAGAGTTCACATCGCGGTGGTATTGTTTAGGCTCTCTGCAGACTCAGAAAGACAATGCTACACGAGTTTAAATAAGATTCACAACTGGACTGTTACACTCGCAGTCAGGAGAGACAGAAACTTCCTTTTTTAAAAACACAGAGTGCCACATGTGGGCTACAGATACGTTCTGTTCCTCTCCTGAAGTAGCTACACAAGGTGGAGGGGAAAGCAGAGCTGAGGTTAAACTCTTCTTTGCCAGGAAGCAGATAATGTCCCTGCACCCTTTCTCATCAATCCTCCTGAATAACAGGGAAAAGAAAATTTGCAAGCTAACGTCATGCTGCTTTTGAACTCTGGGTATCTCTCATCATCAGTTCACATTGCCTGCACTAGTTTTACAACACTTCCAAAATGACAAGGAAGGCACAAGGACCAGAAATTGTGTGAATGTATCTCAAAAGAACCAAGAGGCATTTGGAACGTGAATTTCAGTAGTGACTATAAATTGTTAGGGCTTCTATTTTGGGCGCCCAAACTGAGAACCTAGTCAGGAGCCTGATTTTCTGAGGGCAGTTGCTCAGCACTATCTGAAAGTCAGACACCTTTAAGAGCTCTCACATTGGGACTCCACAAATGGAGGCATGCAAAATCACTCATCACTTTTGAAAACCTTGGCCTTGCTTTATATAATCCAATAAAGATGCTGAAGACAGAATCAATACTATACATTCTATTGATGTGTATGTTAACTACTGATATAAATTAGAATTAGATCATCATAAAACTAAGATACCATATAACTATTATACTATATTATCCTCTGCTTTGTATTTCCAAGTATATTATTCCATGCTTTGCATTAAAATGTTGAATGATAATAAAAGAAGATGAGGCTTAATGAGTCATATCTCATGTGTCTGTAGTGTAGACAATATTAATAATCCTGCCATGCTTTTATCCCTACAGTGAAGATGTCTGTAAACGAGGATTCACTGTTATTATTGATATGCGGGGATCGAAGTGGGACTTGATCAAGCCTCTTCTGAAAACCCTTCAGGAAGCATTCCCTGCTGAGATCCACGTTGCCCTTATTATCAAACCTGACAACTTCTGGCAGAAGCAGAAAACTAATTTTGGCAGTTCCAAATTCATCTTTGAGGTGAGAGCCCAACTCAGAAGTTTTCTGGGGTGCATTTTGCATTATGCCTCTCAAGGAATTTTATTCGGGTAAAGACTAACTCTGTGCAGAGAGCCAACTGTTCCATGTTAGCCCCATTTTCAGAATTTATGTTGTGCTTTGGTCCTGTGTTGGTCCTCTCTACAGGACTAAATTTCACTAGTAAGTTTATGTTGGGTTTTTCATGTGGCATTATTGCTTTCATTCTTTCCTTTTAACTAATGGATGGCTGGTTAGTGGAGTTCTGTTTGCATGTTTCTGTGGGTTTTGTGGTTTTAGTATGTTCTAAATTACAAAGAAACTTACAGATGCAAAATTCTGTAGACACTTCCTTTGACTAGTCCTCTTCTAAAGAATTTCACTAGGGGCCCTGTTAAAAAGGCGTTTAGGTCCAGATTGCTAAAGATATTTAGGCATTGCTTTGCTCAATTCTGCAATGCCTAACTGATTAGGAAAGAAAATATTTTCACAGAGGATATAGGCTCCTAAGTGCCTTACTCATATTTGGAAATGAGATTTTGTCTCCTAAATTAGTTAGGCATTGCAGTGCTAAGCTTTAAAAGCTAAATACTTTTAACAATCTGGGCCTTGGACTTGAGGTTTATCTATATATTTTCATTACGTTAGGTTAATTGAAATTTTAAAATTGAGTCTTTTCCATGCTGTTAACTGTAACAGGCTCTTACTTGATTTTCCGAGTGGAAAACAATAAAGGGTGTGCTACATAATTAAAGAGGATTTTACTCACTTTCCCCTGGGTGAAGGTAAACCAGCTACATTCAGTTAAGGCTTTTTGGTCTTTCTAGAAACTTGAGCTTCTTACTCAAATTGAAGCAAAATTCTGGTATGCAAAAGTTTCATATATCAATTGGCATACACTATTAGTTTTTCTTTTCTGTTCCATTTCTAAGATAAGGGTCCATATTTGGATGATTTACTCCAATGTAAATCCATTGATTTCAGGGAGATTCTGTGAATTTACAGAAGTGTAACTCCGAGGAGAATTTGGTCCATAGTCTATAACACTGAATGTTGAATTTCCTTTTCAACTAACTGTTGCTCCCATTTAACAGCATTTTTAAGACCTGTTGAAGTTCGTGGGACTTGAGCATGTGCTTAAAATGCAGACTATGTTTAAGCTGAATACAAACAGACTGCTGAGTTATTCTCATAGTCAGTCATGGCTCCAGATAGCAGGGGCACTCCTGTGTGTTCTCTTACAGCATCTGCTGCCTGTCATAAATTAAGGGCACTTTTGTTTTGAAAGTACCCTTCAGGCCTTTACTCTGACTGCCATGTTGTTCACTGACATGTGGATGCCCTGACTGAATTCCTGCTGCTGTTGCTACTTTGGAACCTGCTACTGAAAAATATTATGTAGTCTTGGGCACTGGAGCAGCTACCTCTTCACATAGATCCCTCATTCAGAAGAGTTGTAGTATTAAAGCTCTATAATGTTGTATAGAGCAGGTGTGAAGACACATTTATTCTACTTTGATTTGATTTCTTTTTTCCTGCACTTTTGTTTTTGGTGTGTGTGCGTGGGACAGTGCCCGTGTGCCCTAAGGACAGAACTGCCACTGTTTATTTACACAGCCAAGGTAAAACAAAATGGGGTAGATCCTCAGCTGAGTTAAATTGGCATAGCTCACCAGAAATCAGTGCAGGTAAATGACTGATCTGAGCAGAGGATCTGATAACTACTAGTATCAATTTTAAGGCCAAATTCTGCCTTTGAGGTTTATGAAAGTAATGCATGCATCACAAGGCAGAATGTGTCCCTTTGTGAGGGCTGATTACTTGCATCTGGAGTCATAGGAAACTCTGCTGTAGCCAGTTCTGCTTTACAGACTTCATTTTTCCTTAAAGGTAAAATAAGCCATAAGTAGTTGCCAAGCAAAAAAGAGCAAGACAGACACTTGATTGACTAAGGCAGACCCCACGAACTTCCTGTCACTGTGAGGGATGGCCTCAGAAGCCTCATTATGATTAATTCAGAGGTGTTTTTGAAGATTATTTTCTTTTCCTCCTGAAAAGGTTGAACAAGTGGGCAATGATTTTTATAGGTTGCATTTTAAAAGAAAGAGCAATGAAAGCAGATAGATTGTTACCTTGTCTTAGCCCATCCATACCTGCTGAAGTTAGGTTATGTATTCCTCTCAAACAATTCTCAAGGGGAACAAATCTGAATAACAAATTTGCTTGCACAACTCTTTAAATAAAAAGTCCTCCTGCCATATCATCATGTCAGAATGCTGATAAGGGAGAAAATGGAGTGCAGTGTCTTGACAAACGGTGTATTAGCAGTAAGGAGAAAGCTTTTTTTGACAAGTAATCAGACTCTAAATTGAATTATCATATTGCTCCTTTAAAGGGTCAGTGTACAGGTTGACAGATTATATAATTTTAACTGTCTTTTAAAAACTGCAAATTTACCTTCACGTTGTTGTCCTGATCTCCCTTAAATGACCCTGTCTGAGAAAGAACATCACAACAGAATTTTAAAATAGCCCCTCTAGTGACCAATTTGCTTATATAATTATCTGAACATATCTTCAGTAAAAAAAAAACCACATTTTAATATGTAGCAGAGTTGTCCAAAATAATTTTTAGATGCATAGGAAACTGGAATAACAGATTGTTACTAGTTTACAATCTGGATTTCCCAGGAGCAACCTGTATTATTGGGCCAAATTCAGACCAATAGCCTTCAATGGGAGTTTTTCCACTGACTTCAAGAGGAGTTGGACTAGGCCAGAGATTTAAACAAGTGGTCTGTATTTTCCATATTGATGTGATTTTGGGTGCCTCTCTTTTTTGGGTGTACAAATGGAAACACCACCCAGGACCTGATTTTCAGGTGTCCAACACTTTCTGAAAACCAGTTCTCTTCAAGGGTTCTCAAGTTGAGCATGGAAAAATGGAGACACCCAGAATCACTAGTTAGTTTTGAAAATGTAGGCCTGTATTTCAATAAAATGAATATATAAAAGGAATGTGAACAGCTATCCCTCATTAGGCCATTACGTCTTATTAAATCCAAAATCCGAGTTACTTTCCACACATCAAATCCCTTTATTTGGCATTAATTTTGTTAAAATTTAAATAAATTAGAACAGTGTCTCTTGATTGATTTTGCATCATTCATGGGTGGATTCTTGTAGTTAATAATACAGTTACATTTTATTTTTATGTTGATTCTGGCTTAATCACTGTAGAAAGTAGTAGTGTGAAAGAGTTCTGACTATGGCACAAAACAATTGGAATAATCTGAAAGAAAATAAGGAATATGCTGTGTATTTTGGTAAAACAGACTACATGTCTTCATTCACATGCCCATAACTTGTTTGCTGTACAGTCACTGAGCTGCATATAATGCAGATAAGACAAGTAAGTGTAATATCATGTATCCACAAAGTAAGTCAGCATAGCCAGTCCTTCAGTAAGCATACTTCGATATTCAGTTAGACTAGCATACGCTTTGGGTTAAAGTAATCTCTGCAGAAGCATTCTCAGATGGTCAGTTTAGCTAAAAATAAAATAAAAAAGCATTTGAGTCCAATAAAGTTCTCCACTAAAAGAATAACAAGTACACTTAAATAAAAATAAGAGGTTTAAACATGGTTGAATTAATTGGAATTAGATATAGTCTCTGGTCTTCTATAAAATGGTTTTTCAGTGACATATTTATGAGGAAAATAAACCATGCATGCCATTTACAGATTCCAGGATTATTTCTGGTTGGTCAATGAAAATTAATTCAGATTGTGTCATTTCCCTCCCTTAGACAAGTATGGTCTCTGTTGAAGGCCTAGCGAAACTTGTGGATCCTTCCCAGCTGACTGATGAGTTTGAAGGATCCTTGGATTACAACCACGATGAATGGATAGAGCTGCGGGTCTCCTTGGAAGAGTTTTTCAACAGTGCCATCCATTTATTATCAAGGCTAGAGGACCTCCAGGAAATGTTGGCTAGGAAAGAATTTCCGGTTGATGTAGAAGGGTCAAGAAGGCTGATTGATGAGCACACACAGCTTAAAAAGAAAGTGATCAAAGCTCCTGTGGAGGAACTGGACCGTGAGGGCCAAAGGTTATTACAATGCATACGATGCAGCGATGGCTTTTCTGGTAGGAACTGCATTCCTGGGAGTGCAGACTTCCAAAGTCTTGTGCCAAAGATCACGAGTCTGTTGGACAAGCTGCATTCAACCCGGCAACACTTACATCAGATGTGGCATGTTCGCAAACTGAAACTAGACCAGTGCTTTCAACTCCGACTCTTTGAGCAAGATGCTGAGAAGGTAAGGAATAACTTGCTCCTTCAATACTTTTACTGAGCTATTAACACATAGGTACTATGACCATTATTATTTTTTCTACAATTAGCAACATGAGGAATTACTGAGAGATATGAATCTCAAGTTACCAGCAGATGTGCTTTATGTGACTCGTAAAACATAATCACTGAACTAATTGTTGGAAGTAGCAGAGATCCAAGAATAACCTGCCTGTGTCAGTTCTGATGAAAGTTAATCTGCTTTATCTATTCACTGTGGGTATAGCTGATAGACATTAGCATCTAAAATTGGGCTTTATTCAAGTTAGTTTTGATATTTATTTAATATATCCATGTAGCCCTGTGCCTAAAGGAGAATGATGGAGTTTGAGTCACTCTGATTATTGTTTATATTTCTAGTCTAACCATGGAAAATGTGTAACTAGAGATGAGTTTTTCTTGATTTGTTATTCCAACCCATGTTTTAAATCTCCCTGTCCTACAGATGAGTGGCAGGATTTACAATTGGTTGGCTTTTAATTAATGGATTTTAGTACCAAAAAATGGACATTTAGGTTCACTGGCACAAGATCGGGGATTGTATTTGGGTTAGACTTAACTAAACACATGATAAGACAAAAAATGTGTTCTGAAATTACCAGTGTGTAACACAATGTATGTGGTTTGCATTAAACACTACATAAGGGTGGCATTTGAATTAATACCTAACTGATGAATCAGTGTCCAAGACTCATCCTGTTCTCCAGCATGGGATCATATTTGAAGATTTATGTAAACAGTAAGTTGTACAATGCAATCTTTTTGGCAACTTAAAATTTCATTTGACATTTTTAGTACTGTACAACAGTCCAAAGAACACAGAGGTCTGACACAGTATATAAAGAAATCTACATAGATAAGTAATATGGCTATACCAAGAGTTAGTTGCATAATATGTCAAAAAGGATACAATTCAAGTAGAGTTACATTCCCATTTCCTCCCTGTACAATTAAATAATAATTTAAAAGGCTGTGGGATGGGACAGAGAGAATGCCCTGCAGTGAAGCAGGGTAGTTCATCCATGTTAGTTGAAAAGACAATGGCTAATGTGTGCTCAGAATCACAACTGTGCAACAGACATAACATATTGTGATGGGAGACTGTTTCCTTAGACAACGTCTCCTACTGGTCAGAGCACTGGTTTGCCATGTTGTTTACTGGTCAAGTCTGGGGTTTGTGGTAATGCCTTGTGGTTAAAGTCTGGGATTGGTGGTAGGGGAACTGGACCCTTCTGCTCCTCTGGGTTCCAACCCAGAGTCCTGGGGCAGGCAGTTCAGGTGTGTGACCTGGCCCAGGGTATCATCGAGCCTACTCACTGGGTTACTTCCCATTGTGTTCTTGACTCTCCAGATTCATGGTGAAGGGTTGGATAATACCTGCACTGCTTCTTACCAGAAAAGGGTCAAGAATGTTTTTCTGTCTTTCCCCGACTCATGAGCAGATGCTCCTCTGTCTGCAGTGGCTTGTGGTCTGAACTGAGGTCTGCTTTGAGTGGTGTGGGGCTCCTTTAGATTCCTGCAGGAGCTATCAGTGCAGGTCTGCTCCCTCACACTGACCACCTTGACTGGAATGTGCTGTGGCATTTTAAGCTTCATCTCCATTAAGAGCATTCCCAGCAGGCACAGCTGGGCAGAGCCTTTTGTGATCAGAGCTGCTCCTTAACCTGCTGTTCCCCAGAGTGAGGTTTGTACTCCCCCATCACACATTCAAATAAAATTACAGTATTATATGCTTTAACTGGCTTCTTACACATAATACTGACTTCAGTCTGCCTCTGTGTGCAGTGCAAGCTTCTGATTCTGACCTATAAAGCTGTGTCAGGTTTGGCTCTTGGCAGATGAAAAGGCTGTCTCTCTCTTCATGAAACAGGGAAGCAGTCGAGACCAACTTTGCCCTTTCATGAATAATCATTACTGTAGATTTAAAAATCTGGGCAACAGAGGCAGGGTAGCCCTTAATTCTGGAATTCGGTTGCTCTGTGTTTGTGTACCAGAGCCCAAATCTATGGATGCTTGAGCTCAGTGTGTGACCTATGTATCACTTAAGCATTTGCTAGGAGTGGAGAGTGATAGTGTAGAGACTATGGAGCTACTCTGGAGAGAGACAAAGAGTCTTGTAGCACCTCATAGACTAACAGATTTTAGGGATCATGAGCTTTCGTGGGCTAAGACCCACTTCATCAGATGAATATTGGGGAAAGCTCCAGAGGCAGGTATAAATAGCAGGCAAGAAAGCAAGGTAAATTCAGTCAGGGAGGGTGAAGCCCACTTCCAGAAGGTGATCTGGAGGTGTGAACACCCAGAGAGGAGAAACTGCTTTTGTAATTGGCGAGCCATTCACAGTTATCACCTCCAGATCACCTACTGAAAGTGGGCTTCACCCCCCGTGATTGAATTTACCTTGCTTTCTTGCCTGCTATTTATACCTGCCTCTGGAGATTTCCACAACATTCATCTGACGAAGTGGGTCTTAGCCCATGAAAACTCATGATCCCTAAAATCTGTTAGTCTATAAGGTGCTACAAGACTCTGTCGCTTTTGCGGATCCAGACTAACATGGCTACCCCTCTGATTCTGGAAAGAGAGAGTCCATCTACTATAATCTTTTTAAAAAACTGCAAATTCTTGCACTTATTGCTTTTTGGAGAAACATTGAAAAACTAATTTAATAAAATCTAAAGTCATGCAGAGCCAGACATGGGACAAATACATGCTCTCATCCCACATACAAAATATATCTGAGAAGGGCAGCTACAAAAGAGGAGGGCCTTTCTGGTCTAAGTATCAGAGTGGGAAGACTTTGACTTATTGAGTTACAGGTTCAACTCTGACAGATTGTGTACCATGCAGTTTACTGTACATGTAATCTTTGACATGAGGCCCTAAAAAATGAGATCCTGTCTGCTCTGCATGGCCATTTAAGAGCCCATGGCTTTGTTTCAGTGTCATTAGTCAAAATTTTCCCTTCTACTCCTCCCCTTTCGGGTGGCATGCTGTATGTGGATTGGTTGCTGTGGTCCACTGAAGAGGTGGTTGCATTTCAATGTTGCTGTATGGATATGGATTTTGAAGCACGTGTAGATCATTCAGATGGAAAGTGCTCTATAATGTAAATGATTATTGTCATTTAATATTATTATCTGTAACCTCGCTTTCTTCCCTGGGTTACTCGGAAGCAGGCAACACTCACATCTGTGCCTGGGCGCCTGATGTTATTGACGTTAAAGGAGATCCTGAGTATCCCAGTGGTGATGCTGGATAGGTAGGAATCCTCCATCTCCCTCAACCCCCACTCTGAAGCAGTTCCTTTACTCTTTAAGGAATTTAAATTGCTGATGCCTTCACCTGGCCTGTACACGCTCAATGGTGTGCCTTGGGAACCTCCAAGATTAAACCTATTCTAATAATAAATAATTAATCTGTGGCATGGGTCTGAGTCAAAAATACAATGATAAATAATATACATCCAATATACTTACATTAGAATTAACACACCTTTACTTAGTAACTTAAAGAAACAGGGTATAACAGACTAAGATTTAAATCCACTGGGGCCAGCTGAATACAATCAATTAACAAATCGAATATACAGTAATAAATGTATCTACCTGGCATTTATACTGTCACCATTTACACCACCCCAGAGCGTACACTCTGGATTTCAGCATCCATGAGTGTGCCGAAAGATTTGAAGCTGGAGACAGCACTCAGTTGGTTCTGTGCTGGAAACAGCACTCTGTTGGTTCTGTCCAGCCACAGCAACAAGCTACACAACTCCTATGACGATTGGAGTTGGCCTCACCAAATGTCGGCAACTCTGGGTCATGGTTCGAAGAGAAGATCACTCTGCCTCTCCTCAGACTCAGTCTCTCTGCTGTGCCTCTTCCCTTGCAAGTACTTTCCCAAACCAGAATGGAAGTTTAGAGTTCCTTCACTGCAGGCCCACCTCAGTTTGCTGAAGGAACAGAAATAATCTCTCCCCTGGCTCCAGTAAAGCCACCAACCACCTCAGAAGCTCCCACCTCTCAGAAACAGTTAGCAGCTGCTCCTGATATGAACAGAGCTCCACACCAGCAATCTGGCTCCTCTTCCAAAATGGAGCCTACCACCTGTTCTCCCCACACTCCTTGGAAGAGCAAGTCTCTCACTCTTTCCCCAAGGCATCATGGGAGTTGTGGTGCCTAAGGCTGGATTGCAGCACACTGGATCTTGCCAGCTGGAACACTTTCAATTAAGTTTAGAGGCCCCTCCAGTAAAGGGTGCCTACATGGCAATAATATAATATAGTAGTTACAGCTAAAAGACTATCTCACTTCATGAATCCAGTGAAAATGAGGTAAGATCAGAAGCTAAAATGGGGAAAGAACAAGTTAAAAATTACTTAGACAAGTTAGATATCTTCACGTCACCAGTGCCTGATGAAATACATCCTAGAATATTCAAGGAGTTGCTCGACGATTATCTGAGCCATTAGCGATTATCTTCAAAAAGTCTTGGAAGGACGAAGAGATTCCAGAGGACCGGAAAATGGCAAATGTAAAAAGGGAATAAGGGCAAATAGGGAATTATAGACCAGTCAGCATAATTTCAGCACCTGGAAAGATAATGGAGCAAATAATTAAGCAATCAGTTTGCACACCTAGAAGTTAATAAGCAGATAAATAACAGCATGGATTTTTGGAGAACAAATTGTGTCAAACCAACTTAATAGCTTTCTTTCACAGGGTAGCAAGCCTTGTGAATAAAGAGGAAGTGGTGGATGTGGTATATCTTGACTTTAGTATGGCTTTTGATACTGTCTCACATGACCTTCTGATAAACAAACTAGGGAAATAGAACCCAGATGGAGCTGCTATAAGGTGGGTGCATAACTAGTTGGAAAAGCATTTCCAGTGAGTAGTTATCAGTGGTTCACAGTCAAGTTGGAAGGGCGTATTGAGTGGGGTCCCACTGGGATCAGTTCTGGGTCAATTCTGTTCAATATCTTCATCAATAATTTAGATAATGGCATAGAGAATATACCTATAAAGGTTGGGGACAATACGAAGCTGGGAGGGGTTACAAGTGCTTTACAGAGCATCTTTCCAGTTCACTTTGTAGAATATAGGATGAAATTCAATAAGGACAAATGCAAAGTACTCCACTTAGAAAGGAACAAGCAGTTGCTCACTTACAAAATGGGAAATGACTGCATTGGAAGGAGTATTGCAGAAAGGGATCTGAGGATCATATGGATCACAAGCTAAATGTGTGTCAACAGTATAATGAAGTTGCAAAAAAAGAAAACACCATTCGGGGATGTATTAGCAGGAGCGTTGTAAGCAAGACATCAGAAGTAATTCTTCCACTCTATTCCCCACTGATTAGGCCCCAGACGCATTTCAGGAAAGATGAGGATAAATTGGAGAAAATCCAGAGAAGAAGCAACAAAAATGATTAAAGATCTAGAAAACATGACCTCTGAGGGAAGTTTGAAAAAAACTGGGTTTGTTTAATATGGAGAAGAAAAGACTGAGGGGGACATAACAATTATCAAGTACATAAAAGGTTGTTGCAAGGAAAAGGAAGAAAAATTGTTCTCCTTAACCTGTGAGGATAGGACAAGAGGCAATAGGCTTAAATTGCAATAAGGGTGGCTTAGGTTACCCATTAGAAAAAACTTCCTAACTGTCATGGTCGTTAAATACTGGAATAAATCACTTATATGGAGGTTGTGGAATCTCCATCATTGGATATTTTTAAGAGCACGTTAGACAAACTCCTGTAAGGGATGGTGTAGTAAGGCGGCACTTCACCCCACGGCGCCTCCTCTTGCTACGTCCAGGGAATTAGCTCGCCAGCTCACAGAGAGCCCTCTGCAGGCTGTAGTCCCACTTGCTACTGGCCCCCGTGTCCCTCCCCTGGACCCCAGTGCCCTCTTCCCTAGGGGGATACACCGCTGCAATACTCCCGGTCTCAGGGTCTCCCCTCCCAGGGAACCCCCACCCCCTATCTCCACCTTGCCTCAGTCTAGGCAACAGCCAGTCACCACTTACCCCTGTTCACTGGGGCAGACTGCAATATAATTGCCACTCATCACCGGCAAGGAGAGTTGGCCTGCTGCCTCTGCCTCTTTAGCCCTGGGCTGCCCCCTGCAACCCCAGTACCCTGTGTTGGGCCTTCCCCCTAGGCCCTGCCGACTGGAGGTTTTCAGGCCAGAGCTTCCCCAGCTCCTCTTGCCTGGCCCAGCCCTGCTCCACTCTAGGTACCTTGTGTTTCCCATCAGCCAGGCCTGTCTACCTCTGGAGACACTATTCTCTCTGCTCCTGCCTCTCAGCCTTTAAGGCCTGCTAGAGTGTTTGGGGCATGGCTACCCAGTTGAGCCTATTCTCCCAATCAACCTGGGAGCTTGCTCCTAGCCAAAACCCATTCCTGGGCTGTTTAAAGCCCTTCTGGCTGGGAGCAGGTAGCCACCCCGCTACAGATGGTCTAGATAATATTTAGTCCTGTCATGAGGCAGGAGCCTGAACTAAATGACCTCTCGAGGTCCCTTCCAGTCCTATGATTCTATGATTTTTCAAATAGAGCTTCCTCCAATATTACTTATTGCCCAGTGCCATTTTTAAGCATTAAAGGAAAATTTGCAAGCATCCAAAATTTCAATCCCTTGCCAGTTCATGAAGAAGGAACTGTCAAGAAGTGTGGAGAGAGAGAGCACAATACAAACCTATTTTTCCATGACAAATTAGGTTCTTTGCATGTATTACTGGCAGGTGCCCAGCTGAAAGCCTGCATTTGGCAAGCCAGCCGATATCTGGGGCCCTCTCAACTAGTCATGACCATGTTAGATCTACCTATCCTGAATATGTACGTCATGGTTACTGTCTTTTGAATATTGGCATTACTGATGTTGCCTTACTATTCACAAACATCCTCATGTCAGAATACTGACCTAGAAGAGCCCCTATATTTCCAGTCCCTGGGGGCAACTGCTAGGGTGCATATTAGGTTTGGGTTTGTCAGACTTTCTCTGAGCTCACCAGTAATGATGTGCTCTTTGGGTGTGGTGATGGGAGCAGGGATCCCATAGAGATTCTGACAGGGAGCAGGCAAGAACCCCTCCCTAAATAGCCATTGGTGTCTAATTTTTAGGATAGGTTACTTCTTGAATCGGTCAGTATTTGAATATCATTGATGTTTCTTTCAAAGCAAGGTGATTCACTTTTGTGACTGCTTGTAAGGATATTTTAAATTAAAACCATTGGATAGTCACTTAAATTGTTCAAAGCAAAAGGCTTCTGTGATAGTGCACCTTTCAGCATTATTGTTCTCCTTATGAAGAAATCAACTGCAGTTCCTCAGGATGGGGTTACTGACCCTATGAAGACCGGATCATCCCAGTTGAGCTCCTTTCAGAGTCCAGAAAAGTTTACTAGCTCCCTGTGAGAAATAGGACTTTTTTTTCTTCTATTGAGTGAATAGAGGCTCCAGGCTGAAACCAGATGGTCTGTAAAGTCATCATCTGCTGAGTAACTCACACATTTGGTGGAAGAAAAGGAGGGGGTGGCAGTCCCACTCAGGGCTTCTGTCGCTGGAATTGCTAGAAGGAGTGCAGCTGTCTGTGGAGAACTTAGTTCTTAAGTCAATTATTGTTTTTTCCGTGCTGGGGCAGAGGGAGGACAACAGTTAGGATATCACATAGAGCAAAAGCAGTGCCCCGAGATTGAATCTACAGATGGTGACTGAAATCTTCTTGCGGCTCAAGTCACCAGACAGTGATTCAGTCAGGTCAACCATGTGGGGAGCATTGGCAGAGCAATGTGAGGAAATTCACATACTGTGCAATCCTGACTGTAATGATCTGCTGATAAATAACACATTGCAGCCTCCAGTACAGTCTCTGATGCTCATTGTCCAACAAATTAATTCCTTACCAACTATGCATGTACATCTTTGAAAAACTAGCTAGCTGTGTTTTTACTGGATAAATACTTTTAACCATCAATAACATATGAAAAATGCAATATGGGTCTAAATGAAATATTGTTTAAAACAAAAACCACAGTCAACATAGAGCCAGCTATTTGAAATATCTGAGAAATGTTAATTGGCCGGTTGATTTTTGGACAAGGAGGAGAAAAAAAAATCAGACAAGCATACACATACCAAAAAGACAAAAAATATTGTGTGTTTATTATCAGGTTGTGTTCTCGCCAACCCTTCTGGAAATACTTTAGGACTGGCTTCCACCCTAAATTTGTAGGAATTTCCTGATTATTATGGGGTGTTCCCATTTCTTCTTTATTGTCTCTATATATCTGAGTGGCAAACAATTACTATGATGCAATAAATATTGGCCGTTAACATACAGAAAACATGATCATTAGCTGGGATTGAACCCACTACCACAAGCCTGTATCACTTGAGCTAAGAAAGAGCTCCCTTCACTGTAAGTAGTATGCTGTAATAACCACTGGGGCCAGCCGCTAGTGTGAGCCAAGACATGAAACGTGACTGATCACATATCCTACCAGCCCCCTCAGTGTATCTGAAAGGCTATTGCAAAGGATAAACTCCAAAAAGTGGCAGCCCTAGGAACATAAGACACTATAGTGGGTATGTAAACTCCACACTGGAGGTGATGGGGATAAATAGCAACTTTGGACACAGGTTGCTCTGCCTATCCCCACCTGCAGAGCGTGCTCCAGCTGGAGATGGAGCTTAAAAAGGAGCCAGACAGCTCAGCTGGAGCTTGAAATGTCAGGGAGAGAGACCTACCCTGAGAGCTCCTGAAGGATGCTACATAAATCTTTCCCTGGGAGAAGGGGCCTGCCTGCTGAGCCCAGAGGAGCTGATGATTCAGTTGCTCTCCTTTTCTTTGCTACTGTGTTTAAAATGTAAGACCTTGATGGGGTAGTAAGTGTAGGAAGTAGCCAAGAGGTGCCGAATGTTGCTTCCCTGGGCCAAAGCCTGGTGGAGTGGGAGGGCCTGTGTTCCCCTACCTACCATCTTGTTACCAAGGACACGAAAATCCTCTCTTAAAGACACCCCAACCCCAATGGGAAAACCAGAGAGGGTTTGTAAACTTTGCAAATACTTTGCAAACTCAATGACTGGGATTGAACACCTGCAACAGTTGTAGCTGCTAAACAGACAGGTCTTGCTCTCCCTCCCGAGGGTGAGGAACTCGATGCCATCCTTCAGATTCTGTTACCCCTGAGAGGGATATGGCTAATTGGCATCTGGACCAGAGGATCAGGCTGACACTCACGCAAGGCAGACGACCACAGGACATGACAGTGACCAGTGAAAGATATTGGAGGTGGGATAAGTAGCGACAGGTGACACCGCCAATGAACGCAACCCATACAGAGACATAGTGGGTGAATTTCATTAGTGATTAAGTTATGAGCATCATCTTTCTCTTTGTGGACATTCTTGTGGCTGGGATATGTTAAGGGCTATAGGGTAAAGTGGCACAAAGCATGGCTTGAGCTGGCATTTCCCTGCTCCATGTCTGGTAGGCAGAAAAATCCTGCTCACTAGCATTGTTACTGCCAATTGACCATAGAGCTAATATCAAGGATGTGAGTAAGATGGAGGATATAGAGCAATACTTTAAAACAATGCATGACCAGATTATCAAGAGCTCAGAACCCACAAGAACTCAGCCTCCATTTAGTCCCTTAAATAAAGCAACAGATTTTCAAAAGAACAAGATGAATTTTGTTTGATAATCTGGCTGCTTATTTTGGTGCTTAAAAGTAATCCCATAAAGAAGGTAACTCGAGGTTAAAGGTCAGTAGTTGACTGTGCATGACTCATGGATGGCCCTGCTCCTTCTCCCATGGAAGCCAGTGGAAAAACTCATTGATTTCAGAAAGAATAGGAAAAGCCCTCCCTATGTGTGGAATTATTCAGAAGCTTCAGAAGAAGTTTCCTATTTCCTGATATAGGACCTCATGAGGTGCTGAGTAACTCTTCTGAGATGCTGAGAACATTCAATTCCCACTGAAGTCCATGGGTGTTGTGATTGTTCAGTAGCTATCAAAGCTGAGTATTTATACCATGCTCATCACCATGGTCTCTAAGTACACGAAGGATCAATGAATGACAGCACACGAATGGATCATTCCCCTCTAGAGAGAAGAATGCTTATGTCTGTCTCTCCAATGTGTCTACGCTGTCTCTCCAATATTAAACATTTGGTGGATAGCAGCAAGCATGACTACAGTGTACCCTCAACGTTAGGAAAAAGGGCACTTCTCCATTGCAATGCTGAAGTAAATAGTACAACCTTGCTGCCTTTTTCTTTGGAGAGAAGGTACCCTATTTGTGCATTCATAACCAGGAGCATGATACATTAATACATTAACTGTTTCAAGTATTACTTCCTTTTATAGTGCACTTAAAAATTCTGATGCTGCATGTGCTGTAATAAAATGACATTACAGAGCTGATGACATGATCCTTCTTGCTAATAGGAGGCAGTTTATTTTATTACAGTCCATTAAGATGAGCAATAGTAAATGTCCCTTAGAAAACTGCAGTCAATGCATTTGAGCAGAGAGGCATTTCCTGGAAATGGATCCTCTGGCTTTCTGGAATAACATCATGAGAAAGATTAAAAAGATCAGCAACAGTCAGGAGCACTGGAACTTTTTTTGTAGTGGAGGTGCTGAGAGCCATTGAACTGTAAACCCTGTATATAATGGAATCCACTTCAAGCCAGGGGATGCAGCAGCATCCCCAGAACCACCAGTTCCAGCACCCATGGCAATGGTAAATCACTTGTAGCATCTTCCCTTCCCAGAGTCGTATTTATTTTTCCTTCTCTCAAAAGAGTAGCAAGAGATTTTGAAAAAGATCTACAGTAGGTTTATATGAAATGGCAGAATGCTTCTATTTATAAGTGATTTTTTCATGATTGCATATTAACTCTTACTACACTGTCTCGTTCTTAAGGGCATAACACCAGGGGATGGGCAACTTTCTGGTACATTACACCTCAGGGAGGAAGATTTCTCATAGTGAGGAGCAGGAGCATTGTGGCACAGTTACCCCGGAGGAGGCTAAACCTGTCTTGCCACCCTGCTGCTGGAAACATTAGTTATCCATGCCTGTTCTGCATACAATCTGCCTGGTTCATGCCAGGCTTTGATTGAAATGTTGAGCTAGACACCAGCAGTGGGCAGTGAACCTTTTGGGAACACATGTGGCAGGCCTGTGGGAAACCCATGTGAAAGCTGACTAGGGAGATGGGTTGCCATTAGAGATAAGGTGAGCAGGAAAGAGACCAAATGAGTCCTGGGAAGGGTTAGGTGAGGAATCAGAAGTTAGAGGGAGGCCATATGCATATTAGAAGAGAGAGAGAGGGGTGAGGGACTTCTGATGAGTGCATTGACCTTTCATTAAAGCTGCTGTATGCTGAGAAAGAACATACATGCCTGCTGGAAGGGTTAATATGATGTTTTACTAATATAGTGCAAAGATTCATTGATGCATTAATTTTTTTTGAACTTTTGTGTTAAATTGTTAAAAGTAATAATAGTAATAGCAGTAATATGATTACATTATGGACTAAATTGTTAAAGGATTTAGAATTCAGTGAAGTATAGTAATATCATACTGGAATACATAGAGTACTCAGTGTGCAGGATATTTTCTGTCTAAGCTCTTGTACCATCATCATCACCATATAGTGTTGCCAGGGATCTGTTTTTCGACCAGAAAGCGCTTCTGACCAGACACTAAAAGTCTGGTTACCTGCAGTAACCTGCCTCTGCCACTAGGAGGCAGGAAGAACAGCAGCTGCTGAAGCCTGGAGGAGCACTCAGGGACAACTCTGGCGAGAGAGGTACTGGTGGCTACCCCCACCTTGTCATGAGCACAGCTCTCTCTGCCTCGTCCTGACCCACTCACCCCTCCATCCCCGGAGTGCAGCTCTCTCTCCTTCAACCCTGTCCCAGCCAACACCCCCGCTCCCCACCCCGGAGCCCGGCTCTCCCTCCCCTGTCTTGTTCCCCACCCCCGGCTCTCTCTCCAACATCCTGCTCCAGTCAGACCTTCTCCTCTCCCCCTACCCAGAGCCCTGCTAAGCTGGCAAGGGGATGGTGGTAGAGAGAGTTGGGAGCAATAGTGGGTGGAAAGAGGGGCAGGAGGTTGGGCCTTGAGGGAAAGAGGTGGAGAAAGGGGTGGGGCCTCAGGTGAAGAGGCAGAGCAGAGGGCAGAGGAGGTTCCGACACTCAGTATCTAGTTTTCACAAACTAGAAAGTTGGCCATCCTATCACCATAGTACTGTAAGTCAGTACCTCAATGAAGGTCTTTCCAAAGACTCTGAACACACAGAATGTTACTGTAACCAGGGTCAGGTCAGTAAATTTAAGGCCCTTCACAAAGTCACTAGATTGAGGGCTTCTGACTGAAAAATCCAAGATTCAATGTGTGACTTTCACTCCTACCCTCACTCCGCATTCCTATGCGATGCCCGTTGGGAAGGGCAATAGAGCAGAAGACTAGACAAAGAATCCAGAACTGAAGAAATGCAGAACTGCTATCTATGTGCGTGCATATATGTGTTTGCAAAGAGCATTATGAGAAGAGTGGATCAAGATTTCCTGCTAAACAAGAGTGATGTACCTCACTCACAGTCACAAAATAGTCCAGGATGTCCCTTGGCTCAAGTTATCAACACAAAGTTGTGTCAACACAAAGCAAGTATTTCTCACACGCTCGAACATGATCAGTAAGGATCACAGTAACTTTGGATGGGTCCCCATGACTTGGATTCACTTCAGGGCTGCAGGTTTGGCAGTACTGTCTGAATCATCTTTGATTATAACAGATTAGGAAGGGTCTGATCTGCAGGGAGCTATGTGTTTGTTCAGCACCTATAACAATGGGATCCTGATCCTGATTGAGACCTCCGCATGTTCCCACAATAATAAACAAAGCAGTACAAAATTTAAACTTTACTTCGGAAATGGAAACTGTACAGCCAGTTTTAGAAATCTGCATATTTGTCATTGTAACCCAGAATGCAAGTTCTATCAAGGCCTAATCACTTTTACTTAATTACTTCACACATCTTGGAGTAGGAGAGGATCTAATAAGGCAGGTGAGAATTGAATTAATGTAACAATAGCTCGTCACTTTCTCTATTGGCACAGCAGTTTTTTCATTAATTTTCAGAGTTTCTTCAAATTTGTGCTTTCTCTGTATTTTCTGTTTTTAAAATAATTTAAATACTCCCTGCTAAGTGCACCTTTGCCTGAAATGTGGTGCTGCTTTCCCTTGTGGAGGGGGGCATATTAGGCAGGGCCAGCTCTACCTTTTTTGCCACCCCAAGCAGCTCCGCCGAAGAGGGAAGGGTGGCGGAGCCGCCGCAGGCGTGCCGCCGAAGAGGGAAGGG
>ML677353.1:9335875-9436525 GCA_007922305.1 Dermatemys mawii
GGAAGGGTGGCGGAGCCGCCGCAGGCGTGCCGCCGAAGAGGGAAGGGCGGCAGAGCCGCCGCAGGTGTGCCGCCGAAGAGGGAAGGGTGGCGGAGCCGCCGCAGGCGTGCCGCCGAAGAGGGAAGGGCAGCTTTCAGCAGCACAGATGCAGCAGCTCCGTGGAAGAGGGAAGAGCATCGGAGCTGCCACAGGCATGCTGCCGAAAGCCACCTGAGTGCCGCCCTGACAGCGCCCAGAATGCCGCCCCTGCCATTTGCCACCCCAGGCACCTGCTTGCTAGGCTGATGCCTGGAGCTGGCCCTGATATTAGGTGAACTGACAGCAATTAAACATAGCACTTTGGTGTTCTGAGCACATCTGGAATTTTTTGTGAAGTGCTGAGGCTTTAGAAGCTTCAGAAGAGCTTGTTTTGTTTTAAAGAAACTATGTTTGCTTACAGAGAACAAAGGTTACTCAAAACAAGGGGACGATGTAACAAGGTGATTAGCTGAGATGATACCCCGGGCATTGAATGAGTGACATCATCTGTCAGAGAGAATTGCAACCTGCTGAGAATTGCAACCTGCTGAAAGCTTATGCTTAAATAAATTTGTTAGTCTCTAAGGTGCCACAAGTACGCCTGTTCTTTGAACCTGCTGAGTGTAGCAGCTGTCCCATGGAATCACAGACAGTTAAGACAGGTTTCAGAGTGTTAGCCGTGTTAGTCTGTATCTGCAAAAAGAACAAGAAGTACTTGTTGAGCATAAGCCCAAAAAATTGGTTATCTCTAAAGTGCTACAAGTACTCCTCGTTCTTCAGACAGTCGAGAGTTATTGCGTATGAAAAGGTAGGTGTTCAATCCCATTTGAAGGTATTTAGCGTGTAGTCTATTCTAGGCTAAATGACAGGGCGTAAGCAAATGTGGCCTGCAGATGTCCTCATCTTTAATATAAAAGTGAATCCCATATAGAATGTAGGTCAGGGGTCGCAAACACACGGCCCGTGGGCCACATGCAGCCCGCAGGGCTCTTATCTGCGGCCTGCCACGCTCCCCTGGCAGCCTCCCCGCACTTATCTAAAGTGGCTCCCGCAGGCAGAAATCAAATCCCTGCAGCCCCTGGGGGAGGGGCGGCACATAACTCTCTGTGTTAATCTTGGCTTCAAGGCACATACCCCCTCCACAGCTCCCATTGGCCGGGAACTGGGAATCGTGGCCAATGGGAGCTTTGGGGGAGGTATTTGGAGGAGCGCCCATGGCAACACGGGGCCATGTGGCCTCCCTCTCCCAGGTTGTGCTGGGAGTTGTAGTTTGCACCCTGCTGTGTTCCACTGGGACCCTAGGGCCTGCCTGGCCAGCTCTACTACTAATCCCAGAATGCCCTGCACCATGCTACCAGCTAAAGTGGTCGGAGCAGACCAGAAAGAATCCCCAAGCAAAGAAAGGCCTGGTGCATGGAGAGCACTAATCCTGCTACGCTCACCGCCCCTGTGGAGCTCCTGACTTTCTCCACCTCTGAGTCTGCCCCACTCTCCTGCAGTGGTGGGAGCAGCCCCCCAGCAAACATAATGCCTGGGGGCTCCTGGGCACTGTCTCCACCCTGCACTTCAGGGTTGGGGATTGTTGTCTGTGGTCCCTGAGAGTGGAGTGGGGGGTAGTAGTGACAATGGGGCTTGTCAGTGCTGGCTGCTGTACCCCCTGCCGGTGCGAATGCCCAGAAACTGCCCCCTGCACTCTGGGGAGGGGAGGGTGTGCAGCGCACTTTTGGGGGAAAGGGGCAATTGTGGGGCATGTTGGGGTGTGATGGGGAGCTGGTGATGACTCGGTGGGCAGGGGTGCAAGAGAAGCAGGGTGTTAAGGTGGGGGTTGGTGTGACAGGGAAGAGGGAGGGAAGGGAGTGTCTGGATTGAAAGTGGAGGTTGGCTTAGTGTGTGTGTGGGGGGTAGTAGACGGGAGGGAGGTGACAGCCTTGGTGTGAAAGTGTGTGACATGGTGGGCAGTAGCAGGGAGATTGAGGAGAGCCTTTGTGAGAGGATTAGTTGTGTGGGAGACAGTAGGAGAGACTGGGGGGAAAGCCCAGGTGTGAAGATTGAGTTGGAATAGGGGCAGGGTAGAGGTGGGGGAAGGCAGGGCAGGGGTGGGGCCTCATGGAAAGGAAGGAGTAGGGGTGGAGCCGGGGGCAGTGGTGCGGGGGGCGGGGGTGTGTCAGTGATGCAGCCGTCGGGCTAATGTACTAGTCCTCATGCGGCCCTCGTGGTCATTTGAGTTTGAGACCCCTGATGTAGGTCTTAGTTCAGGATACTGCATTTGGAGACTTGAAATCTTTGCAGGCTACACCTCTGAATTAAAGAAATACAACTGTCCTCTGCTGCATTTTATACAAAGTAGGTGGGATGCAGGCTTCTGGCAGGTTGGTAGTGCCATCCTCAATTTGGGTGCCTTCAGCTTAGGGGTATGAGTTGCCAGAGCAGAAAGCAATCATCGGGCTTTCTAGGGATTATTCATTACTTTGACCATCAGTGTTCATGTTTAATGAGATCCTGTTCTTTAAATGCTACAGTATCTGTAGGTGAGAGTGGGTTTTGCTAGATCAAGAGGTCATTATGGTGGTTCCTAATTTCTTTCCTGAAGCTAAGACATGATACATCACTCTAAGATTGGATAGGCTTTTAAAGTTGACAGGCAAGGATCCATTGGTGATGGTTTATATAGGCACTAATGACACTGCATGGCAAGATATCTCACACATAATAGGGGATTTCAGGGGATTTGAAAGTGAGCTGAAGAAGAATATCTCAGCAATCTTCTCTCAGATTCTTCTTGTCCTGAGAGTGAAGGAAGGCAGAGGGTAGAAGATTCTGGAAATAAACAGCTGGCTAGATAAAAGTGGATGGGTTTGGTCTTGTGGAACATTGGGCCACTTTCTATGAGGCGAGGGGCTTTATAGTTTGTATGGCCTCTACTTCACTAGAAGAGGAGCCATCTATTCAGGAACAGGTTGGCTAGAGTAGTCAGGAGGGTATTAAACCAGTAACAAAAGGGGACGATAAAAAGAGGGAAGATATTAGTAGTCATTTAACACAGAATCAATATATTGAGTACAAAATCAAAGAACCAATGGGCACAAAGAAGAGAAATTCTTTAATTGCCCCTACTCAAGTGAACCAATGCCTGGGTAACAAACAAGAGGAATTAGAATTGCTCATTTATGAGTATAAATTTGATCTAGTTGGTATTACTGAAACTTGATGGGATGATTTGGAATGATTCACACAACTGGAATGTTAAAATCAATGGGTATAGAACCTATTTCAGAAGGTTTGAGTGGGTAAGTGTGTTTATGGGGGGAGTGGCATTCTGTGTCAAAAATGTGTTCCAAATTGCTGATAATTTGGAAAAATTGATCTTGAATACTTATGCATGAGGCCATGGTTACACTTACAGAATTATAGTGCTTTTGGTTATAGCGGTCCCCTTATACAGCAATATGTATAGCGGTATTGCGTGTCCACACTGAGACGTGCCAGCGGTATAGCGTGGCCACATTTGCGGCACTTCAGGCGGCATTAAGAGCAGCACATTAGAGCAGGTATCCCAGCATTCAGCTGGGTGCAACGTTCTTTTCAAACGAGGGGGGTGGGAGGGGACACGCGTGTATGTGGAGGGAGAGAGCCAGTTGTTTTTCCATCCTTCTGAGAGCCTGTCAGCAAGCCTGTCAGCGCGTGTCCGTTCACAGAGAGGTTTGTTTTCACACAGGCTCTCTCCTTAAACATTTGCATTGCTTATCTGCCGAGTGAAGAGAGAAACTCTAAAGAGGTACTTCCGCATTCCTCCAGCTGAGTTCTAAAGAAAGGGAAGAGACGTCAGTTGCCTTAAATGGCTCTAGGCATCTCAAGAGATCACTTGTAGCGCAGTGGGTGTCCACATTCTCGCCATAGCGCTACAGCGGGAGCGCTACAGCCCTTATTCCCCATGAGGAGGTGGATTACCAGGAGCGCTATAACTCCGTGGTTATAGCACTGTATGTGCCTTGCCAGTGTGGACGGGTCATAGGTTATAGCGCTCCTGGGGGCTTTATAGCGCTATGGGTCAACAGTGAGCAATTTATCTGAGTGTCCTAACAGATAAAGCTCAAGATGGGGTATTAGTCGATGTCTGCTACAGACCACCAAATCACATGAGGGAACATGATGATCAACTTCTTACACACTTATCTATAATACATAGGTTTAAAGGATGTGTAATCGTGAGGCAATTCTATTTGAGTGATATATGCTGAAGGGCTCATGCTGCCAGTACTACAACATCCCTGGAATTCCTAAATATTACAGATGACAATTTTCTACCTCAAAAAGTGTTGCGTCCTGCACGAGGGAACTCTATATTAGACTTCATCTTGACAGATAAAGAGGAACAGATTGCAGAACTAAAAACGAATGGTAACTTAGGGCTTGGTTACACTGGCACTTGATACTGCAATAAAGCCTCCCAGAGCTCTCTACCTTACTACTAATCCACCTTGGCAGGGCATGTAGAGCACTCTGACTCCCTGGCTAGACAGCTCCTGGTACTCCTCGTTGCCAGAGGATTAAGAGCTATTGCATATTGGGTGAGATGCCCAAGCATCAGTTTAAACGAGCATTAATGATACTCCACTTTGAGTGACCTCCAGGAACGCCCCCAATCTCCTTAAGTGAAGTGGCCTCTCTTCGTTTTGTTTTGAACTTGGCTGGAGGAATGCGGAAGTGCTTTTTCAGAGCTTATCTGCAACAGGGCCAAGCAAACAAAGCAAACCTTTAAGAGTGAGTGAGTGAAAAGCAGGAGATTAGGGGAATCTGCATTTACAAGATAGCGTGCTGACACACTCTAAGCACTCCAAAAATCTGCTCTCTGTCTCCCCCCACATACACACAACACACTCCACCCCATCCCCCTTGTTTGAAAAGCACATTGCAGCCACTTGAATGCTGGGATAGCTGCCCATAATGCACCACTGCAAGTGCTGCAAATGTGGCCACGCCAGTGCGGTTGTGGCTGTCAGTGTGGACACACTGGAGCGTTTTCCCTGGAGTTGTCTATGAAGATGAGTTTAACCCAAAGTGCTCTACAGCTGCAAGTGTAGCCAAGCCCTGAAGTACAGCTCATCATGACTTGATCCAATGTATAATATGCAAACAGAATAAAATACAGAACAGTAATAGGTGTGTGTTTGTATATATATAATATATATACAGGCATACCCCTCGTGCTTTAAAAGGGACAATTCACAAAGTTGAAAACAATTTACCAGGTGTCATGGTAGATTCTCCATCACTGCAATTTTTAAGTCAATACTGGATGTTTTTCTAAAAGATCTTCTCCAGGAATTATTTTGAAGAAGTTCTCTTGCCTGTTTTATACAGAAAGTCAGACTAGATGATTACAATGGTTACTTGTGGTCTTGGAATTTATGAATCCATATGTATCATTAATGTTGTGAACAGTTGCATCCTCTCTACCAGTTAGAAGTTGGGGGATGAATATATCAACAGTGGGCTGGTTTGTGCTGGTCCAGCAGTGTAAAGCAACTGAAAACTCAATTTAGTCACATAGTTAAATTAGTTTTGTGGCTGCTTTGTGAGTGTTGAAAAGCAGTGCAAAGCACTGGTAAATCTGCACCAAAATCTTTGTCTTCCTCATTTATTTTACTCTGATTGCTTTCTCTGTCCACACCTCTGTGCAGCCACTATTTCTTTAGCTGAGAAAAGGGGAACAAGGCCTCCTTTGGAGCCTCTCAATGCCTTTACTGCTGCTGCTAAATAAATTTAGTGCTGGTTTTACAGTCCTAGAGACCAGTTTTGTCTATTTATGCCCAGAATAGCTGCTGGATGGGCACTGATGGTGCAAACTTCCTTTCACCCAACTTTACCATCACACCATCGTGGTTCTGATGGGAGCTCAGTTTCCATGGGCAAGTCAGCATTTTGACTCTACTGAGATTGCTGATAAGACTGAAATTGGTACTAATGGTGGTGCTTTGTATTTGGTATGGACAGTTGGCCACTAAGAAGGCCAAACACCCATGAGTGTTTGCCCACTGTTGACCCATATTGGATTTGGACCAGCAACACAGAAGCAGAATGTACAAGAGATATGGCATAGAAGCAGAATGTATGAAGGATGCAACAGACAAGCAGAAAGTTGGAAACTGAGGCTTACAGAGGTTAAGTGACCTGGCCTTATTTCACACACAAGTCTGTTTAAAGCTAAGAATTGAACTCAAGTCTTCTGAGTCCTAGATTGGTATCTTAAACAGAAGACTGTCCTTGTTTCAGTGCCTCCTAGCATCCTGAATTAGCTAGCAGGGCCACTGGAGGAATGATGCCAGGTATGTTTTCCATGATGGAGCTCAGCATTCTATTTCCACATCATTCACAAGTCAACCAGGTCTTGTGCATAGGAATACAAAGTACTAACCATAAGCATTGCTTGCCCTGTTATTACAATTAGTTAACATGCTTGTACTACATTTCTTTCCTGGTTTAATTTAACATGTCCTAAAATGTTGTTGTACAATTTGGCTACTTCCTATCATATTTGAAAGGGAGCATTCAGCACACTTGTAACCTTCCAGTCATGAAGACAGGTCATTAGCCAACCGATTGCGTACTTCTTGCTGTGTGAGAACTGTTCCCAAATTCAGCAGCTATTGCTTTGCAATCTGTTCACTTTTAACTGTGAGGAAACAGCTCCACTGCCCGCTTCTACTGAAACGGGAACACAGTGTACTGTCCTATTTCCAGCTTCCTGCTGCCAGCATTGGATACTTAGTTACCAAACCTCACACTTCCTCCATGAACATCAGAACTGAACTGATCCAAAAATAGTTAAAATCAGAATGTTCTGATGAAGTATTTTTGCATTTGCATCAGTTTCCTTTTTATTTTTATTGCCAATTTTGATATAGAGCATTTCAAGACTGTTGTCTTGGCACCATGGCAAATGCACGAAAATGGTCCCCGATCACTATTGCAAGAGCAGCCAGTTTTGGCTGTCTCAGTAGGGAGTATTTCAGCCATTATTTAACAGAGATTATGGCAGGTAATAACCAACACATTCAGATGTAATTACTGAGGATGCCAAGGGATAAATAATCTAAAATAGCAGGACTCCATCACAGACAGACGATGATGAGAAGGAGGTTTTTAATTTTTATTTACTTACTTATTGCTTCAACCCTCAAGAAGCCTAGGATGATAAAAACCTGGCTGTAAGAAATTCATATGGTGCACAAAGTCTAATAATCAAATTAATTGTGCAGCACGTTTCAGACGTGGTGCGGCATGGTCTGAAGATTTCATCAGCATGAGTTTGAGATTGCTGTGGTACTCAAGAGGCAAAGCCAGGAGACAGTTAGGCAGGTCATCCCAAATGAACACCAGTAACACAGTTAAACCACACCATAATGTCTTTTATCTTGGAGACACCACACGTTCTAGCGAAAATTACTTTAAAACTGTTTTAAAGAATCCTTAACTCTCTATCACTCTCCTATCAAACCAGAGTGTCTTGCTCTGGAAGATAGACAGAGTAGGGAGAGAAAAATGACAACTTTTTGAAATCTCTAAAAGTGGCCTGAAATAGCTTCTTCATACATTATACTATCATGATGTTAAAGTGCCATTAGCACTTAGGAACTGGAACAGCTGATAAAGGATTTTATACCTTCATTGACAGAACTGTTTATTAAGGTCTAATCAATTACACCTGTGCAAGACCACTGACAGCAGGGGGATTACACAGGTGTCAATGAGGGCCTAATTTGCTCTGCAGAGCATTTATCACTGGTAATGATGCATGACTGAGAAAAATTGTTCCTGACATTCAGAGCCCAGGTTGCATTTGCTAGGCTGGTGGCTAGAGAACCTATTTTTACTCACAAACTGAGCTCATTTGATGTGGAAATCATCAAGGCACAATGAACTTGGGGACACATATTCTGATCTCTAAGGAATCACTTTTTAGAGTGAACACTTAATTGAACATTTGTGCATTATTTTGGGATCCATCGGGGCTAGAAAGAAATTCAGCAGAAATTTAGTATTTCTAGTTTAAAATTGTTATTCAATATAAAGCTTCATGAGATGTCAGAGTTTAAACCTGTAACTATTCCACGACCGTATCACTAATTCTCTGATCAGCGTGAGGGAAATTCCACACTTTGGATATAAAACAATAAACATTTGTCTGTTTTATTTTTAGTGGCAGCTGTTTAAAGTGACTTGACTGTCACACATTGAGCTGGAAGCAGAAACAGAGTGTATAGTCACCAAAACTTACAAGTTCTTAAACTTTAAAAAAGAAGTTTTGTCTTTTTCAGATTATGAAAATTGAGGGAGAAATCCCTCATTTTCAGGGTGAAATTATAGTTTGTCCTCTGAATTATTTATGCTGTTATTTACAACAGAAATTTTCTGTTCAGACATTTTTTTCCTCGTTGTCTTGTTGAGGATTATATTTCCCATCTAACCAATGAGTTAATCTGCACCTAGGTAGCAAGTAGGTTTCTCTTCTGTGGATGATATATGCTCAGGTAAGGCCAGTTTCTGCTGTAAGGAATAGGAAAATAATTCTTTCCAAGTATGCAGGACTAGCTGATGTCAGGAACCACGTAAACATAGCAGGAGGCACAGTGCTTCATCAAAGTAAAGCTGAAAGGCAAAGGCACAAAATATATTTGAATGTCATTAAGGCCTATTTATATGTTCACTACCAGTATTGTGAAAAGATATTGAGTCCCATCTGCAATAATAAAATTATTGCTGCTTTACTCTGCATTACTTCTTGCCTGCTTGTGGCTTGATAACTATTTTAGAAGCAGTGCTGTGACATAAATACCATTTGTCTTATACATCTAGCTAATTTTCTAGTGAGTTAACAGTTGGGCCTATTGTCTGAAATATATGAAATAGCAGCCTATGCTGTATGAATCATATACATCGACATATGTAATGAAAAAACTCTGGTAATGTAATACTGAGACGATACAAATACAGCCAAGGGACCAAATCTGGTACAAACTGGCTTCAGTGGAGCTACACTGTAACAGGATGGTCTGTTCCTTTAAGGGCAACGAGGCTTGTTTATTTAGCCCTGCCCTTCTACAACTGTGTTGGGCATAGGACTTAAAGGAGAAAGCCAACAGCTTGGGGGTTGGCTATGGCAGAGAGTAGTTGAGCTTAGTTGGGTTGGGAAGCTAAGCCCAGGAGTGGAGTTAACTCCTGTGATAGGCCTTTGGAACAATAGTCCAGGCTTCAGGGAGGCAATCCTGGGGCTTATGTTTCCCAAGATGAACCAGGAGTTGAAGAGGAGTTCAAGAGAAGCTCAAGCCCGGAGTGGGGCTAGAGACATTTTAGTAATGTTTTGTTTAGTTCTGAATTTTAATGAGGGGCTACAGACAGTTGCCCTGGGACCTGCTTCTCTGGAAAGAAGAGTGCAATTTCATTACAATCTGTGGTGATTTGTAAGGACTTTGCTGATATCCTGGAGGGAGCCAGGTGAAAGGACTTTGAAGAGGCCAGCTGGGAGAATCTATCTCAAGGCCCATCCAATTTCAACTCACCTTGGACACCCCAGAGAGGGTTGAAATTTTAAGTGACCTGGCTGGAGGTCTGTGTCATGGATGTCTGAGATGGAGGTGATGAAGGAGAAAACCAGCAACCCTGCACCAAGCCACAAAGGGGTGCAGGTAAGTGAGTTCCTTTGGTGAATGTGAGCAGGACCCTGTAACATACAACAACTTACAGCAGCTGAGGACTTAGCCCAAGAAATGTGAATGTGGAAGGTCCAGCAGAAACCTTGACTTGTGCGTATTGCACAGCTTGTATGCTTTATGAAATATATTTTAAGGCCTAAAAAAAATGAAGTTATACATTTAGATCCTGATTCAGCAAAGCACTTAAGCACATGCTTAAGATCTCTTTACTTTAAAAGTTAAACATTTGCTTGAGAGTTTTGTTTAATAGGGATCAACTTAGGGTATGTCTACACAGAAACTAGACACCTGCAACTGACGTGTGCCAGCCAACTTGGCTGTGGAGGCTTGGGCTGCAGGGCTGTGTCATTGCTGTGTAGACATCCAGACTCAGGCTGGAATCCAGGCTCTGTGACCCTCCCACTTCGCATGGTCCTAGATCCCAGGCCCCAGCCTGAGCCTGGAAGTCTATACAGCAATAAAACAGCCCTGCAGCCCGAGCCCCATGAGCCTGAGTGGGCTGGCACAGGCCAGCCACGGGTGTCTAGTTGCTGTGTAGACATACTTCTTAAGCATATGCATAAAGTTAAGCACGCACTTAAGTATTTTGCATAATCAGGGTCTTAATCTTTAAACAGTGATAGAAAAAGCATCTAAATCTGCTCTAGGGTCAGGGTTGTAGTGCATAATCTTGTAAATGCTTACATACATTTATAACTTTACCCACGTGAGTAGATCTTTAGAAGTTCAGGTCATAAAGTTAAACATGGTTATTAGTCTTTGCAGGATCAGGCCCTTCAAGTTCAGTTAGAACTTCCATATCAACCACCACCAGTTTACTCAGTAACTTTTTGTGGAAATATTGGTTCTTTCATATTATAAGTATTGCAAAGACTATGGGCCTGATCTAACTCTGATTAAATTCAGTGGGAATCTTTGTACTGACTTTAATGGATGATGATCAAGATCTTATATTTGGAAGCTTTATAAACCTCAAGAAAGTGACTTTGACCGTTACTCCTATACAAATATTATTATTTTGTGAAAAGGAAGTTTTAAATGTTTGCTTAGCTTCAAATGTCCTCCATATGGAACCTCTCACACTTCACTATAGTTGAGCCAATTTAAACCTGGACAGGTGGCACTGGCAACCCAACATGCATGCCACATCTCCTGTAAGTGATGGATTGCTTTGCTTTAATTGTTAAGGAATTTCTGTGGGCCTCATACTGATTCCTCTAGCCTTGTCATCCCTTCAGATGCACTGCCTGGATTTCTTCGTATTTCATTATACGTATAATTGGTTACCTGTCCTTCGTTCAAATAAAGACCTGAAAGATTCTGTTAGAATAATAACATTTCTTAAGTGTGTACCAGCTCATAAGGAGACAGCGGAGACTAAATATTTGTGTGAAGTATTATGTACCATGTTGAGCAAAGCTCATTATGAAACCTTACCTCATATTTTTGTTGGGTCTTTTCCAATCACTCTTGAGTTTGTTTTTAGTGTTTGAAACATATCTCTGGTTGTAATTTTGTCAGATCAAAACAGCTAAGCAGTGTCAGGCATGGTCAATACTTGGATGGGAGACTGCCAAGGAAAACGAAGGTGATGGAAGAAGTATAGCTGTTGATTCAGTAATGGTTCTTTTCTATCTGATTTCAGAAATCCAAGACATATATGTATAAATTTGATATTCTTTCAGGCTAATTGTTTTTCTTCATTATCATAATGGTAATATTTACATGGATTCTATTCTGCCCAAGTTTACTGGTCCTAGTTTATTTCTTATGGCTTGGGCTGAGGATTCTTGAAAAGAAGGAATTGTTCAGAGGTGCCTTTTGGGAGGCAGAGATTTTTTTGGTCTCTATAATTGCTAATGAACCATTTTTTTTAGCAAATGTTCCATTTTTTTGCAGCAGGAGTGCTGTCACTCATATTTGCATGCCACGGGAAGGGTTTGTTGGCTAAATGTTCAGACTGAAATAATAATTAGAGATTAGACTGACCTGTGAAATTCAGATGTGGATGTGAACCCAAACATCAGCAGAATTTGAGGGTATTTTGTAACATACTGGCTAAGTGCTGTGATGGTGACATTGTAACAACTCACCACTGATGATCGATGGAGCTAGAAGTAGAGACCTTCAGCATCACAATAGAGGCCACTACCACTGGAGATAAAGCTGGTGGTAGTTGCTGGTAGCAGTAATATTAGCTGGTGGTAGTAGATGACTTATCCCCACTGTGTTGACCAGGCACTGGAAGGGGACATATCACAGGCCAGTGTATTACATTTGGATCAGTTTTTGCTATATAGATAGGAGACAACAGAAAATTTTGGATCCTATCTTCCCAGAGTTTGAGGGTATTGAGAACCAAGGTTTGGGCTCAAGCACATCTCTCATGTTAATGAGTGTTATAAGAAAAACAGAAGAAGGGAGAGTTGTTATGATCATACTTAGGTGTTACGGTAATGCGCCCAATAGAAAATCATAGGTTAGATAACATATATTCTTCTTTGAGTAGTGTCTCTGTGTTCCACTTCAGATGTGCATGTGCCCCACATGCTTTCAATCAGAGATTTTCATTAATAGTGTCAGTTTGGGCTGCATATGGGCCCTACACATCTTCATGTCCCACTCTGAGCCTATATAGAGCTGTGTGGGCAAATCACCCTCACTTCGTTCTCAATGGCCTCAGACTGAGATAGAGCATTAGTGTGTCTGCCTTGAGCATGCCTTGACTACAAGCTTTTTTCTTCTGCTAATGAGTTTAGGTTTTAGATAGTTTGTTAGGTTAGTAGTTGAGAGGATTCATTTTGTTCCTCTCCCTTCTTTCTGGGAAGGCTTGCCTTCTTAGGAAGGGCATGCCTGTCTCACAGGGTTTCAAATGCTGCTTCTCTTGCTAGGAGGCCATCCGGGTTAGCAACAGGCTCTTCGAGTGCATTTTCTGCCTTAGAAAGTTGTATGTCCCTCAGAAGTGTAACTTCTGTCTCGCCCTTAACTGCAGGGTGAGGAGGAACTGAGGGATTAAGTTGAGTCTGCTAATGATGAAATATTCACTTTGCCCTGCTCCAGATCCAGCTTAGGCGAACCCCCCAGTACACCAGTCTTCAGGCAGATCCAGTGCTCCCTTTGAACTCAGCTCGACGCTCCCCGAAAAAGGGGTAAACCTCCTTGAAGGGCCCTAGGAGTCCGCACTCCCCTCATAAGGAGCCTGTTTCTAAAAGACCTTAGTTCCTCATAGGTTGACTCAGAAGCTTTGATCTCTCAGCTTGGTACCATAAAGGGAAAGGATTGCTCTGGTACCAATGAGGCTGGAAAGTTCCAGAGCACTTCCAAGATCTGTCACTGCTCCAGCTGAACCTGAATGGAGTCCAGACATGACAAAGAGAAACATTCCTCCAGATTAGTACCATTGGACATAGGTTTGCTGTTGTCACATCCTCTCATAGATTCCTGGGTACTGTGCAAGTCTAAGTGTCCAACCCCATCAGTGCCAGCCTTGGAGCATGCTAAATCTTTGGTATCATCTACCTGTAGAGACAGACACACCATCATGTCAGTACTGCCTCCCCATTCAGTACCACAAGAATTTTGATACCCAAAGGATTTATTGGTGACAGATGAACCAGAGTCTCCACTGCTCAGGGCGTACTGCATGCCTCTCAGTAGTGAGATCTATTCAGTCACAGGACTCCCAGCTTCCCACATACCCTTTTCTGTTGGATGATGTCAAGGATGATGGAGACCTCCCTTCAGTCTGTACATTCTCAATGTAAGGCTCTCCTACTCATCCATATACCCATATAGGAAACCACTCTTTGACACCCTCAGAGACAGAGAGAGAGAGAGAGAGGAATTTCAGGAAAGACATCATGGGTCCTGGGAGAAGCCTTGGATGCTGCCCCCTCTCCTCTAGGCCCTGCACAATGGACCCCTGAGCAGCCTACTGATAATGATTTCCCAAGGCATCTAGCCTTGCCCACCAGGCCGAGAGAAACATAGAGTCCACTCTACCCCAACCCATTCCTCATCCGAAGCAAGGAGCAGGAAGCTAGGGCAAATAAGGAAGCTATCCCTCAAACCACTATCTCCTCGTCTGGAGGTCCAGGAGTCTAGAATTCGTGAGAGTCATGGCAGGCAAGGAATATCAGAGCTTGGGAGCCACAGCTCCCAGACTGTGACAGGGAGTTTTCATGGCTCTGCTCCCTGAAGGCTCTAGTTGGGGCTTCACTCCTGGCTCAGCAGCTGGGAGCCTTCAAGTCCTGGGACAGTCCACATAGTGGGGCTTTCCAGAGATGCAGATCATGGAAACCCTGGGGTCCCCAGCCCCAAGGCAGTCCGTATGGTGAGGCTTCTCCAGAGCTGTGAATCTTGAAAGCTTATGCTCCCTAGCAGACTGGTATATGAGCTGGCAGGAAACCTTGTCAGAACCCTGCCAATGGTTTATCAGAATTTCATCAAAACCAGTATGTTTCCACAAATCATTTGGTTTGTTGACTAATTCCCAATGAGCTGTAGTAACAGGATCAGCCAGTAGGATCTGAAGCAAGGAAGCAGTGCCCTCCTCTACTCTCACTAACACTTAGAACTATCATTCATTTATGATCAACTTGGGACCTGTCTTTTGGTCTACTGCTTAACTTTGATCCCTCAATCAACAGTGGACTTTGCTGACAAAATATCACTGAGTTTGGTGCCTGCTTAGAATATTTTATACATCTTGAACTGAGCTAATCAGAGCTAATTACTGCCAGGATATGAGTGGGGCAGTGTATATATAGTTTTATATCCTAACTCACAAATGGAAATAAACTTAGTAGGCCAAGTCTGGGTCCTAGTGGAGAATATTTAAGCCCTAAAGAGTGGCGCTGAACTTACGGTAAATGCTTTAACAAAGCTTTCTGAGAATGCTCTTTGTGCTATGCTTGGCTTTTACAATTCTTTCATGATTAAGAACTAATTCCCTCCATTAAATGCAATTTTTGTAGTCCTTAGCACTGTTCGTTGTGTGCTCTCATTTTTCATTCCTGTAGCACAAGAGATGCAGAGTACAACGATAATCATTGTGCAAGTTGTCTGCAAGTTACTTGTGTTTTAAAAAGATAAGAAAATGATCAGTCACTTAGAAATTCTAAATGCTTAATTGGTCTCCAGATTATTTGGAGCTGTGTGGAGAAGTGTCAGTGTGGGAAACATTGAGAATTGTCGGTTCATGTGTTTTAACCCATCTACTGTCCAATCCTAGAGTTATTTCAAACTCTCATAAAATTTAGTACGAGTTTCATGGCTGTAAAACTGATTAGCATATAAAAAGTCATTGACAGTCAGTCACTCCAATTAAAAAAATAAGCTGGAATGCTAACCACAGCAGTTATTAAAGAACTATTAATATAATGGCAATCACTGGACTAGTTTAGGGTGATATTTTTCACAAATAGGTTGGAAACCATTGATTCAGTGCTAAGTAACACCATTTTAGTGGTAGGAAAACTATCAGTGGGCTAAATCCTAAATCTGGCCTTGTTTAAAATAATCTGTGCTAGAGAAATTAACCAAACCAAACAATATTTAACATTTCAACAGGACTCACAAGACAGCCCTTCAGTGTGAACTCCCGCTGCAGGTTCTGTGAAATAGCAATCACTGGCTCATCGCCTTGCTGACATCTTTAGTGGTGCATGTCTTTGAATCAATCCAAGGAACATGTTCATTTCATCTACATTAGCAACATAGGAAACATCAGTATTTTTCAAGTGGGAAAGAAATTGGACTTGAAAATCTCTCAGGACAGCCAATGTTGTCACACTGACAGGTTCACCTCCCTTCTCCAGTGTTGCCAACTCTCATGATTTTATCATGAGTCTTGCAACATTTAGTATTTTTTTTGTAAAGCCCCGACTCCTGGAGTCATGTTGTTACATAATAAGCTCATCTTCCATTCTTTTTAAATGGTACATTTCTACCCCTTATGGTTGCAGAGAAAATCTTGCAAACATGAACCCTAAGAGCTTGAAACAAGAAGGCAAATAAAAAGAACTCACAATTTTTTATTTTAAAAATCTCATGTGAGCCAATCTTATGATTTTTTGGGGTGTGGTTCATGAATTTTGAAAACTTGCCTCCTTACCATCACATCATTGGGATTTCACCAATGCTTTTGTGGTGTTTACTACTCATGCTCCAGTGCCAGATGATGAGGAATGTGAAAGTATGACTCACTCAATGCTGGCAGAGTTCTATGATGATAACAAAGTGAGCCCTCTTCTTCCTCCAGATGTTTCCACTTTTATCACAGCCCTGGCTCAGCCTGAATGTGATTCCCCAGTTTTCCTGAGTAATAGGAAACCGCCTGCTAGTATCCGCTAATGCTCTGATTCAACAAAACACCCCATTCATCAAAGCACATATGTAATGGTTCATTCCTTTGCTGAATCTAGGCCTCTCTTGCCACTTGTCATACACATACTCCAGCTCCACGGAACTCAACATCTTGTTAGGGACCAGGATGTAGGTGGTGTTGTCTAGTGAGTGGAGCAGACATCCAGGTCAGGGAACGGAACTGAGAATCAGCACCATAGTCAACTGCTGATTACCAGAGCCAGGTGATGAGCAGATACAAAGCTGAGGGTCAGAGCTGGGGTCAGATACCAAATGCTAGAGTCCAGAGTCAAGCCAGTGTTGGAGTCAGAAGACAGAGCTGAGGGTCAGAGCCAGGATTAGTCACCAATGGTCAGAGATGAGGTATTAGTGCAGGAACAGCAGATGGGAAGGAGCAGGCAGGAGCACAGTGGGAACTAGGACCATAGGCAGGGGTAAGTGAGGAGCCTGAAGCAGGAATCAGACACATCGTTGGGTACAGCATGCCAGAAGCAGACACAAGCAGGATCCAGTGCAGCAACAGGGAATCACCTGCTTGCTCAGACAACTTTCTTTGCCCCATTCTGGCTTAAATAGCGTGACTGGACCAATGAGTGGAGACCAGCAATCCTCCAATCAAGGGTCCATGGATGGTTCCTTGGCTGTGGCTGTAGTTCTGCTAGCTCCTTAACCAGCCAGGTTTCAGCAGACATCAGATGGGGCCAGGATGTGACAGGTGTGTGGAAACTCACAAGCCTGGATTTGAGAGCCAGGACATCACACATTTTTTCCTTCCCAGACCTTTCCATGTTATGGGAATTTATAGTATGTAGAGGGAGAAGGTCACACACTGAGTCTTGGACCTTATCAACATGAGAGAATTTGCCAGAGGCCCTGCAGATAATTTGGAGTAACATAAATAAATATAGTCAAAATCTGAAACATAGTTGAGAATGCCTTCCTAATTCTGTCACTGTCCATGAATATGAATGAAGAACAATTTTTGGAAGGCAATACAGAAAATGATTATGTGTTGCTCAAAACTCCTGAGAAACCCTTTCAGTTACTATTGTTTGTTATGATTTATTAAATGAGACAAAAGAATATATTTTTTATTCATTTGAAATGTTAATTTTTCTCCTAGTCAGTTATTCTACTTCAAAGTTAAGCCATATTTATGAACTTAACCTAGATCCTAGTTCTATAATACAGTTGTGGCTAAGATGAAGAAAGCCTCTTTCACCCCCAGAAATAATTGTTACTTCTTGTTTTATTAATCATTTAGATTCAAGTTGATTCCATTTAGGATTGCTGTGCATAAAATACTAGATTTACTATTTATTTTCAATGGCTTTCTGCCAGATTTTTTTTTTTCATTAAATGGTTCTAACTTGGTTAAAAACATGTTCACATTTAACATGTCTCTGTATGAGATAAATCTGGTTTGGTTTCTAAACAACATAAAACTTTGTTGTTTGGATATGAACTTTACTCTTGAAATTATATATATTGTTTTATGGTAATACTTTTCTTGAGTCCATAGCTGCATTAATTTATGTTCTACTCAAATTGTATTAATTCTTAATGAGGCACTGAGATAACTTTAGATTGAATTACATTCGGTTGTTTTCTTCAGTTTAATCACTAAAGGTGTTTTGAAAACAGTGGCTACATCCCAGAATGGACCTGGTCAATTTCACAGTCTGAAATAATGAGTGAACAGCTAGATTCTGATCTGCTATGGTGGTGTAAATCTGGAGTGATTGTATTTAGGTCAACAATGCTATTCTGGCTTTTCACTGCTGTGATAGAGATCTGAATCTCTCCCTAAATAACTTCCATCAGCAAATGTAAAATACAGGATAATGTACAAAATCTCTTCCTGCAAATAAAATTAATGTAAAATAGCACATTAAGGGAATAATTTGGTTTAAATGGGCTGATAGCTTTCATCTATAAAGGACTCATCTTTGAAGCAGGGGTCTGTGTAACCGCTCTATATCGGGTGTTACTAGATCTTTTATAAGGGTTATTCTTTCTGATGTAAGGGGTATTAAATGTTACTTGGGTAAATCCTCTACACAGAGAGACTAGAACAAATCCTTATGTTGAAATGGGCACTTAGAGCAAAATCCAGCTTCACTGGAGAAGAGTTTGAGGTGTATGGACAGACCCTATTTTCAACCTAAATGTCTGTGTAACTCTTCATGACAATGGGACTATATGTGCACAGGCAGAGGAGAACTGACCTTGGGAAATAATAATAATGTATACAATGTGGATGCTAGAATCTTTCTATTCTTAAGGTGTCACCAGTCAAACTTTTTGATATTCCATTAATTTGATGCTGGCATTTATCTTAGGTCACATCAGTAGCGTAATAAAGGTTTGTAGCCATCACTTGAGTATATGGTTGTTGTAGCTAAGCTGGTCATTTGCCTCCCTCCCACTACCAACAATGTAAAACCTCATGCCTCTTCAGCACCACCAAATGAGTGTACTGAGACTGTACTCCTGTAAAGCAGATCATATGGTATTATTCGTTTATTTATTATGTGTATTATGGTACAGCCTAGGAACTCTAATCAGGGATCAGGACCCCATTTTGCTAGGCCTTGTATAGACATTTAACAAACAAGACAGTCCTTGACCTAAAGAACTCACATGTCAAAAAGGATATAAAAGGTGGACAAAAGAGACAAACTGTGTGACAGTGGGTTGGGAGGATAATGTAACAATAAAACAGGGTTTAGTGGGAAGAAGTCTGAGTTCATCTTTTGCCTAACCAGTGCCAAGCAAGATTGAAGGCATCCAGTTTGTTTATAATTTATTCTACAGGGAAAGAAAAAACAATCAGGGTGCTATTTTTCAGTCAGTAAAATTAAAGTCAAAACCATTTGGTTTGGTAGGACTTGTTTGGCATGGGAGGAAGTGTTATCTTAAAGGTCATAGCTCACAACTTGGAGCTGTAATCTGGCACAGAATGTCCTCTGGAGTCTTATTTTTATTCAACTGTAGATCCCAGCATGGCTGCTGGGTTCTGGTCCAACTTGTCCACTAACATGCTTAGACCTTAACCAAATCATTTAATCTTTACATATTCAGTTCCTCTATCTGTGAAAACTGAGGTGAGATATAGTGTGCAATGGTACAGTGTGAGTATGTGTGTATTAAGGCTCAGGACATTGGGTTAGGACACTTCGATTCTGTTCTGGCTCTTCCACAAAATAACTGTGTAACATTGGATAAGTTGATTAACTTCTCTATTCATCAGTGTACTCATCTGAATAATGGGTATTATAATCCTTATCTACCTAATAGCTAACTTGTGATATTTAATTAATAAATGAGTTCCTTGGATGTCGGGTGTTATAGAATAATAGCTGGAGACTAATAAAACTGATGTACAGAATTTTGTTAGTTTAGATCTAACATATCAAACTACTTAGACATCTGTTTTCCTTTGAAATGGGGCTAAGAGCAGTGAGATGCTGACAGAAGTATGGACCATAGAATTAAATAAAACATGTATATGTTTTTCACTGTAAGCTAATGTTTCAAAGCAAGACTGCTCATTGTTTTTGAGGGGAGCAAGTACTAATAAAAATCAGTTTAAAACCTCAGTTTGGTTTTTAGCTGAAACATTTGGGGAGTTTATGCGTACACTACAAAGAAAGAAAAAGAAGAAAACCAAATCATTATTGTGAAAAGATTAGTGGTCCATTCCTAGGTTTTGGTAACATTATGAACCACAAGAGCATCAGTCGATGGAATAACTTCTAATTTAGGCCCTGTCACTGTAGTCTTTCTACTTATGGAACTCCTAACAAAGTATAGGAAAGGACTATAGACTCTCAGCTTGCACAGATACAGGCTTACCATGTGTGTTTCCTAACCTATCATTCTGTTCATAGAGAAGGTGGTAATAACTTAAATTTTGTCCTTGTTTGAGTACACTGTATTTAGATAAGGCATGTTTTTTGTGGTGGTACTAAATCATTTTTTGTCATTAGTGTAAATCTGTGTCAGAAACATTCACATTTGTATTTTGCCCTTGATCTTACTCTTTTCTCCCCTGACTCTTTGTCCTATGTGAATTTTCTTTAGATGTTCGACTGGATTAGCCACAACAAAGAATTGTTCCTGCAGAGTCATACAGAGATTGGAGTGAGCTACCAACATGCCCTTGACTTACAGACACAGCATAATCACTTTGCTATGAATTCCATGGTAAGTTCAGAGGTGCACTGTAAATATGGATTGTGTGGGTGTGTGGGAAGGGAAGGGACAGGAGTGAACTTCCTCTTAAAAGAGAACTGTAGACCCATGAGATGTGAAAAACTAACGAAGGTCAAGCTGGGCGTCTGGCAGTAGCACTTTGTTCTGGGAAGTTACTTTGTCCACCCTGATGCTGATATATGATTATTTCTTGATTTAAAACCTGGCCAGTCCTGTGAAGCTGTTTACATTTTGGAGAACAAATACCATATTTTTAGGGTTTGGCATTTTCTTGACATGGAATTAATGAGACTCAGTACCATGCTAGCTTAGTGCTTTAATAATTTACACTTCTATTTCCCCACATGGCTGCTCCTCAAAAATGCAAACAGGGGAATCTAATCAAACTGTCAGTTGTGTCCAGAATTAGATTTTGTTTTTTTCTTAGCTGATTGCAACTTTGGATGCAACTCATCATTCCCTGAGGTGAAAAAAAATTAAGCATCATCCATTTGAAAGTGCCTTGCTTTCTTACTTGGTCTTCCCTGGTATACAGCATTTGTGTCTGCAAGCTACAATGCTTTCAGTGTAGAAACTGGGGCAGCAAGTATTGACATTTTGGTCATTGTGCTAATTTAGAACAATGAATGCACACACCCTATCGAAATGGTATAGGGTAAGAATAGTCCTTTCCTCTCTCTCTGAATATTGACTGTCAGCTACAGAAAAAATGCAGTGAGCCAACAAACTACCTCATGCTATGTTTCTGTCAGCTCTCTGTAAAGTGATGGAGGGTAAAGAGAGGTTTAAGAATAGCAGCCGTGTTAGTCTGTATCCGTAAAGAGAGGTTGGCACTGGGATGAGAGACCTCCAAGCAATTTGTAGTTGTTTCAGCTTGTGGCATAAGTCACTAGAGAGCCATGGCCCTGCGTGCTGCTAGAAAGCTCTGTGCTGCTGGAGCTCTGCCATTCTGATGAACAGGGCTGGCTTTAGCTTTTTTGCCATCCCAAGCATGAAGAGTGCAACTGCCTCCCCCGCTCCCAAAAGGGCAGCCGGAATGCCATCGAACAAAAAAAAAAAAAATGGCGGCCGGAATGTGCCGTCCCGAGAATGGCCAGAATGCCGCCCCTTAAAACGTGCCATCTCAAGCACGTGCTTCCTCTTCTGGTGCCTGGAGCCGGCCCTGCTGATGAAAAGTAAAACAGAGATCCTAACCACTTGTGGTCATTAAAGACCACATGGCACTTTTCATTAGATTAGGAATGAAACTCCGGTGTCCTGGTCAAATTCCAACTCAGGTAATTATATTCCATTGGCCTAAATTCACCCTGCCTTTTTTACGGACTCGTTATTTTTTTCACTAAGCCATCATGCTGTGTGCTCATTAGAACTCTGCAGTTCAGTGGTGAATAAGAGGTGCTATGTATGTTTATGTATTGTGACAAAGCTCCAAGTTTGTACTTGTGGGTCCTGCGCTTCCTGGCAGATTTAGGAGCCTCAGAAACTCATCTAGGCCCCAGAGTGACCTCCCTTTCTCGGTATAATTGGCAAGAGTCACCACCTAGTGAGTTACCTTCATCACAGGCCAGTATGGAAGATGGAAAAGGGCGGGAGAGCCTGGGCCCGCCCTCTACTCCGGACTCCAGCCCAGGGACCCTAATAGTATCAGCTAAGATGGCTGACCTTTTAGGCACAAAACACAATACAATTCCCTGGGCTACTTCCCCACAGCAGTCTCCACTTCTTCAAACCCCACTTTACCCTTACCTCAGGGCCTCCTTCCTTCTGGATGATATGTTGTCCGCCACTCAGTCTCACCAACAGCACAACTTCCTCTCTCAGCTCCTGACACCCACAGCCCACCTGACTAACTGGGAGGTTTTTATCTGGATTCAGCCAGTCCCTGATTGGCTTCAGGTGTCCCAATTAGGCTAGCTGTTTCTACTCCTTTCTAGAAGGTTCTTAATTGGCCCCAGGTGTCTTGATTGGTCTGGAGTAGCCTTTGTTTGGCTATCCAGGGAACAAGGACCTGCACATCCTAAGGCTGATATACCTGCCTTCCAGCACTCTCCTATATCCTTCTGGTCTGACTCCGTCACAGTATTTATTGTGATTTTAATTCAAAAGTATGTCAAAACACAGGCTTTAGGAGTCCTGACTGTTGCTACATTTACAATAACAAAATATCACCCAGCAGAAGACTGTAAAAAAATTAACCTTCCTTCCCTTTGCTGCCCTGGGACCCTTCCCTCAAGAGGAGATTCCACAGCATGGAAGGGTCTCTGATGAAAAGTTAATACTGCTTCATGCATGATAATAACAACTCTCAAGTTACCCTCCCTTTACTGTAACACAATGAAAACACAATTAAAGGGGGGAAATACTGTGTACGATACTCCAAATACTTTATATTCTGCATATTCCTTATCTATCAGCCTCATCTGGGCTAAACAAACAGGATCCCAGCTGATGGAGGAGGATATGTTTTAATTTTTGTCTGTATGTATACATTTTCATTTCATGCAATAAATAACCATAATGCACCCAAGTTCATTTTGGGGGTTTTCTTTAATTCCATTAGAAGTGATTTTCCAGTTGCTTTTCTTTTTAATCTTTTTTTTTAAAAAATGCTCTTAGCATGTTGACATTCAAACATGAACTATAAACTATGACAGTTGAAGATAGGTATAGGACAATCCTCAGAGTATCAGGTAATAATAAAAACGTGATGGAAGAATAAAGAGAGACTGCAACCAAATCAGAAAGAAACGGTAGACAGATTCCAGGAGATGGCACATAACACAGTGCTGCCCATACTTTACCCAAATGAATGTCTCATTGGCATTTGCCAGAAGCCTTAAAGCTTCACCCAATGGTTGAAACTCACCAGGATCACCAGTGGAGCCCTGCATTTTGAGTTCTCGGAGGAGGTTCAGAGCAGTGCAGCTGCATAGGTGACTTTGGTGATTCCTGAACAATATGGAGAGGGTTTCTATACTGTATTGGCATAGCTGTGCAAGGAGGGCAACTTTATTGACTTGCTGGAGAGTGGCTATGGGTTTCACAATGACATAGGACAGGTCTACACTAGAAGTGCTATATCAGAACAGCTGCACCGATGCACCCGTGTCCCATTAGTGCATCAGGTGAAGATGCTCTATACCAACAGGAAAGCGCTCTCCCCTCGGCATAATTACTCCACCTCCGTGAGAGGTGGAAGCTATGTCAGTGGGAGAGTGTCTCCTGCCAACATAGCATTGGTGTGAACAGTGCTTAGCTCATTGTAACTTGTCTTTTTCAGCCACACTGCCCCCTGAGCGTTAGATCGATTTCATAGTGTAGACCTGCAGTGTGAATAGCACTTCCACCCTGCAAAGGATCACAGAAGGGGCATAATTTGGAGTGGTAGCCATGAGAACGCTTCACTGCAGCCCTGTACCCTAGTGTCAAGTGGATCTGGAAATGAGTTGGAAATTTATTTTACCCAATTTTGGTCAATTCATATTCATATTTGTGTTTAATATGGAAATGGAGTCAGAAGAGAGTGAGTCCCAATTTGTGATACTCCATCTTGATCTGAACGAACTTTCTCTTGGAAGGATATGAAGCGTTACATGATGGGATGTTTGCATTCCGGGAGCTGCACTGCCATACTAAAGATGTGTATTCACTGGCAGGCAGCATTGTAGGTTTCAGTGGTAAAGCATGCAGGAAAAGCAGGAAGAAGAAGGATCAAAATAAAAACAACTGTTTTCTGTCCAAGGTCCTCGTTACTTCAGCCTAATCCTGCTATAAGATGTGTGTAAACGCACGCCTGAGCCCCACAGGAATTAGTCTGCGTGCACTCAGTTGCAAAACTGCAATCTCTGTATCTATTTAAGGGAAAGGGAAAAGAATAGGTAATACATGCATGTGAATCCGAAAAATGTTGGTAACTATTTCAAACAATGATGGATCCTTAACTGAACTTGCCAGAATTTAGGAAAATTAGGATCTGACATTATTCTATGATGGAACAGACTAAAAATCCCAGGTCCAGAAATGTACGGTCCAGATCTGGATTTGAGTCAGATCTGTAACTTAACTTTGCAGTATCAGCCCATCTCTAATTGTGAATCAGATTTACATCTTTACCAATTTTATTTTTAACGAGGAAAACATGAATAAGGATATTTTTGTCAGTGACGGGGAATTAGTGAAAAATTGTATATAGTGGAGCTAATTAGCTTGTTATGGCAAGACTTGTCTGCTGATGTACATCTTTTCCTGGAGGGTCTCTGATTTGAAACCTAATAAAATTCTTTTTTTTTTACCTGTTTGTAGGCATCTTTCTAAGAAAAGTGTCGGGCAATGAAATTCACAAACAGAGCCACACCAGAATGCTTTTGAAAAATGTATAAACTCATAGACTTTAAGGCCAGAAGGGACCATCATGATCATATAGTCTGACCTCCTGCACATCGCAGGCCACAGAGCCACACCTACCCACTCCTGTAAAAGAACCATAACCTCTGGCAAAGTTACTGAAGTCCTGAAATCATGTCTCGTGATTGTTTATGGTGATGTCAGTTGCAGGTGATAGTTTGATTTCTGGTGGAAACTGCCTGAAAATAACTATTGAATTTATTCATCGATTTTTGTACTTACGCATATTATCTAATATTTATATTGCACTAATGCCCAGAGGCTGCAGTTAGGATCAGGGCCATGTTGTAGTAAGTGATGTGTAAACACACAGGACGACATGGTCTCTGCCTTGTAGAGTTTACAATCTAAGTCATAATCCTCACAACACTTGTGTATGTGCATTACTTTTTACACCCCAGTAGTCCCTCTGAGCTCATATGCATGTGTACATATTAGCAGGATAATACATGATGAATGGGGGAGAGGAAAACAGTCACGATGGACACGTTTTATACACACATTCATTTGCTTTTTTGCTTTAATGCAGTGTTTCTCAGCACTCTTCATACCATAACCCCATGTTGAAACAGGAAAAAGTTTCAGAAACCCACTCCCATCTACTTACCGCAACAGGGAGAGTGGTTGTGACCCCTCCCCACAAACTTGTCTGCCACTCTCTAGGTTTAGAACCCACTTCTTTTTTTCTTTTCTTTTGACCTTTACAGACACAGGGAGCAATATAACATTGCCAGGCATTCCTGTCCATGACATCCATTAAGCTCAGCTTGGTGATGTCCTGCCAGTCCATGGTCAGGTTCTATGTTGGATTGACCTTAGTTGTGTTTGCATTATTTTCTTAAGCATCCTAGCATCTGTTTGCCATTTGCAATGTTCCCACCATTGGAAGCTTTAAAACCAACACTTTAACTTATATTTTAGAAATAGAAACATAAGTACCTGACTATCCCTCAACCTGCCTCCCACTAATTACAGTATTGCCAGCCTCAATCATGTTAGTTGCCCCCCCCAAAAGCTCCTGATGTTAACTTAAAAATCATGAAATAATAATGTGATAATTAATAATAATATATGTGGGGTTGTTTTGCTTTACCTCCTAGTTTCTGAGCCTTTAGTATACACACAGGTCATGTTTTCAAGCTTTTTTCCACAATTATGCGGGCTAGAAACTTTATTATATTTTTAAATGAAAGCTGAGATTTTCCTGTAATCTGTTAACTCTAGCACAGAGGTGGGAAAACTTTTTGGTCTGAGGGCCACATCTGGGAACAGAAATTGTATAGTGGGCCATGAATGCTCACGAAATTGGGGTGGGGGTGCAGGAAGGGGTGAGGGCTCTGGTTGGAGGTATGGGCTCTGGGGTGGGGCCAGAAATGAGGAGTTCAGGATGTGGGAGGGCACTCTGGGCTGGGGAGAGGGTGGGGTCGGGGGTTGAGGGTCCCAGCTGGGGGTGCAGGCTCTGCGGTGGGGCTGGGGAGTTTGGGGTGTAGGAGAGTGCTCTGGGCTGGGGCCAAGGAGTTCAGAGAGCAGGACGGGGATCAGGGCTGGGGCAGGGGATTTGGGTGCCGGAAGGAGTGCAGGTTCTGGGTGGGGGTGCGGGCTCTGGGATGGGACTCAAGATGAGGGTTTTGGAGCGCAGGAGGGTGCTCTGGGTTGGGATCAAGGAGTTTGGAGGGTGGAAGGGGGATCAGGGCTGGGGTGGGGAGTTAGGGTGTGGGGGTGGCTCAGGGGTGCAGTCTCTGGATGGTACTTACCTGAAGTGGCTCCTGGAAGCTGTGGCCATGTTCACCCTCCAGCTCCTATGCAGAGCCACAACCAGGAGGCTTTGCACGCTGCCCCATCTGCAGGCGCCGCACTTCATCTCCCATTGGCTGCAGTTCCTGGCCAATGGGAGCTGTGGGGGTAGCACTTAGGACAGGGCAGCATGCAGAACGGAGCCTCCTGGCTGCCCGTACATGTAGGAGATAGAGTAGGACAATGCAGCTGCTTCTGGGATCCGCATGGAGTGGCCCCCAAACCTGCTCCCCAGCTGGAGCGCAAGGGCTGGATTAAAATGGCTGCAAGGCCGAATCCAGCCCCTAATTTAGCAATTGAGGCTTTAAGAAGAACACCCACTATCATGAGATTGGTGATAAAATCATGAGTTGACAGCACTCTGAGTCTTGAGGAAGGTTGTGGAGGAGAGAGTAGTCTGAGGGATGCTCTAAGTTTTGCAGGAAGAATCCAATTGATTTCAAGGGAAGCTGAATTGGATCCTGGATACTTTTGTGCTTAGGCCCTAGTTTAATAATAATAATAATAGTTACAATAATCTTCTATAATAGTCTTCTAATCTTCTAAATTCAGCTGAAAAATATACTTGAAGGGTATTTCTCAAGCCAAACCTTTTCACATACAATGTTCCTTATACATTCTTATATACTTAACATGGGCCAACTTCCTTTTATAGAAAAACTATTTGTATCACTGTTTACTCTTACTATACTACTCCTTCCTCAGAAGAAGTATAGTGTGTGAGTGGGGGTTAGAAGGGAACAGCCATAAATTTCAGGTACTAAACTGCAGTTCAGTATTTTTCTTAAAAAAACACGACTATAAATGTAGATTTTTTTTCCCAGTGAATCATGCTACGTTTGTTTCTGTTTCTTCAGTTCTGAAATATGAATTATGTTAGTCTTTATTACAGTAATACAATATTTATACCAATGTAATAACATGGTTCACTAAAACAAAACATTGAGCTCTGCTATATATTTAGTAATCCCATTAACCTAGTTAATTTGCTAGCATAAGCCACAATGTCCTAGTTAAATGGGCACAAGTCTGATTGATTGAAGTTTTTCCACTTGCATTACCCGATATGCATGCTGTTTATTCTGATTGAAGTTATTCATATCCACTCCATCAAGATTGTTTTACGCTTATATTCATTACCTCATGAAATGGTGAGTCATCGCTTTCTGATAAACACATGCTAACTGTGCTGTGTTCACTGATGGAATCGTCAGCCCTTCTGTTGCCAAGGAGTTAATTATCAGAAACTAGACTGAGATGCATGTTATCCTTAGAGAGTCACAATACATTTGAAATGCATTACAATTATCTGGTAAAGGCTAATGGCATCTTTTGGAAATTCCTGCCATTTATCATTTACGTGAACTATAGCCTTCTGTATTAGGCTGACATAAAATACCATCCAGTATAATTCTGCATCAAGCCACTGGCTTTGTTACAGAGGCTACAATGGGAATCAAGATATTAAAGGTGTCCTATGAGAAACATTCCCCACTCACTCCATCTCCCTCACCCCCATTGCTCCCTTTCCCCCACCCTCACACACACACTCATTTTCACTGGTCTGGGCAGGACTGTGGCTGAAGGTGCGGGCTTTAGGATGGGTCCAGAGGTGAAATTTGTGGTTCTGGAGAGGGCTCTGGGCTAGGGCTGAGGGGTTTAGAGTGTGGTCAAGGGCTCCAAACTGGAGCAAGGGGTTGGAATGTGGGAGGGGGTATGGGCTCTGGGTTGAGGGTGAGGGCTCTGGGGTGGGGCTGGGAATGAGGTTTTGGGTGCAGGAAGAGGCTCCATCTGGGGGTGCATGTTCTAGGGTGGGGCCAGGGATGAGGGGCTTGGTATGCAGGGAGGGGCTCCAGGCTGGGGCTGATGAGTATAGAGTGTCGGAGGGGTCTCATGGCTGGGGCAGGAGGTTGGGGTGCAGGCTCCAGGGGAGAATATGGATGCAGGAAGGGGTTCAGGGCTGAAACAGGGGGTTGGGATGTGAGAGGGGGCGCAGGGTGTGGCATGTGGAGTCCAGGCGGCACTTACCTCTAGCTCCTAGGCGGAGGCATGGCCAGGCAGCTCTGCAGGCTGCTTCTCCCTGTAGGTACTGCTGCCGCAGCTCCCATTGGCTCCAGCCAATAGGAGCTGTAGAGCCGGAGTTCGGGGCGGAGGCAGTGAACAGAGCCTGCAGCCACCCCAAAGCCTAGGAGCTTGAGGGACATCCCAGCAGCTTCCTGGGGGCTGTGTTGACAGTGCTGACCAGAGCTGACAGGGTATCTTTTTGACTGGGCATTCTGGTTGAAAACCGGATAACTGGCAACTCTGCAATCTCCTGAAGTGAGAATACTTTATTGCAAGCTCATCTTAGTTTCTGTTGGAGGTCACAGATATAATCATTTATGTAGTCAGGACATGATTGATTGCTGGCATTGAAGATCAGGGCAAAATACAGGTAACAGAAACAGAAGTAACAAACTTGGAGCCAGGATATATGCTCACAATGGTCTTTGGCATTGAGGAGATGGGTGGTAGTATTCTGTGCCTGAGGTTGCACATTTCCGGCTGCTGACAAAATATAACCCTAAATTCTCAAGGAGCACTCTTGCACATCATTCTGCAGATGATGACCGCATAGGATTAGTTCCTTCACAGCTAAGGAGAACTTTTTGCCATTTGAGTGAGCTGTTAAAAAGAAAAAAAGGATCCCCCTGATTTGCTGGAAGTTTCCAAAGTTTAGAGAAAAATCTATAGAGAATTAACTTCCTTTAATTCTTGTGATTGCTTCTGGAAAGTCTGCAACTTTACATAAAATGTAAGGTTTCCAGTGATGCAGGAAATACTTTAACCAAAGCTTGGTTATAGCCTAGTGTCTCTACAAGAGAATGTCAACTGTAGCATTTTTGCCCTCACTTCTAAACAATAATGTATTGTTTTCACATTGTTTGACCTATTGTATTGCCATATAGCCATAAATCAAGGGCCTTGTGCAATTCCATGTGAGGAGACCTCTGCTGGCTGAGAGGAATGGGGGCCTGAAGTATTTTTTAAAAATGAGTGCCTCCATTTTTTAAAAATGAGCCTGTTCATAGCAGTAAATTTGTGAGCTCAAAGAAAAGGAAAATCTCAGACATTACATTCTCCATTCTGTTTACTTCCTGCTAGGATCAAAAGGTTCCTATAAGAATAATATTAAATGTCTCAATTTACTCTTTTTTGAACATGAACAAAACCAGAGGGATAATTTTGTAATATTTTGACGATTGGGTTTTGGTAGTTGAGATCTGTCTCTCATTTTATTTAAAACTTTAGGAGAAGTGGCTCCACTGTTTTCCCATTACCAGGAAGCAAGAGTAATTTGGGTTGTTGCAGAGGTTAGGTTTTTTGCTTTGAAAAACTAAATCAGGAGTGGTTTGCATCCCTGTCCCAATTTACTTCAAACACAGAGAAAAGTTTCCTACGTCCCTCCAAATACAAAATATTTCTGGCTCTCCCTCCGCATCACCCCAATCAAAGTTGCTGGCTAAGCAGTATTCAGTATTGCACCAGTGAGACGCTTAGCGTCTGGCATGATGAAGAATGGGCCAGTGCTTAGGGTACTAGCCTGGGACTCAGAAGACCTGTGTTTAATTCCCTGCTCTGCCACAGACTTCCTGTGGTGCCTTGGGCAAGACATTTACTTTCTGTGCTTCCGGCCATAGAAATATCATAGATAGATGATATCAAAGCCCTTGATATTGGGGGGTGGGAGAGAGAGCTCAGTGGTTTGAGCATTGGCCTGCTAAACCTAGGGTTGTGAGTTTAATCCTTGAGGGGACCATTTAGGGATCTGGGGCAAAAAAAATCCATCAGGAGACAGTACTTGGTCCTGCTAGTATAGGCAGGGGACTGGACTTGATGACCTTCAAAGTCTTTCCAGTTCCATGAGATAGGCATATCTCCATATATTAGATTGTGTCCCTGCTGTGCTAGAAATGGGAGCTCTATAAGGACACGCATATACAAATGTTATATTCAGCACTTGATTCCACTCTGGAAGTGGCTTATCATAGAATATCAGGGTTGGAAGGGACCTCAGGAAGTTATCTAGTCCAACCCACTGCTTGAAGAAGGACCAACCCCAACTAAATCATCCCAGTCATGGCTTTGTCAAGCCTGACCTTAAAAACCTCTAAGGAAGATTCCACCACCTCCCTAGGTAACCCATTCCAGTGCTTCACCACCCCCACCACCCTCCTAGTGGAAAAGGTAACCCATCCCACCACCCTCCTAGTGGAAAAGGTTTTCCAAGTACCTTTGTATTCATCTGGTACCACTGAGAACAGTCTAGATCCATCCTCATTGGAATCCCCTTTCAGGTAGTTGAAAGCAGCTATCAAATCCCCCCCTCAGTCTTCTCTTCTGTAGACTAAACAATCCCAGTTCCCTCAGCCTCTCCTCATAAGTCATGTGCTCCAGCCCCCTAATCATTTTTGTTGCCCTCTGCTGGACTCTTTCCAATTTTTCCACATCTTTCTTGTAGTGTGGGCCCCAAAACTGGACACGATACTCCAGGTGAGGCCTCACCAATGTTGAATAGAGGGGAACGATCACGTCCCTCAATATTCTGGCAATGCCCCTATTTATACAGCCCAAAATGCCGTTAGCCTTCTTGGCAACAAGAGCACACTGTTGAATCATGTCCGGCTTTTTGTCCACTGTAACCCGTAGGTCCTTTTCTGCAGAACTGCTGCCTAACCATTCGGTCTCCCGTCTGTAGCAGTGCATGGGATTCTTCTGTCCTAAGTGCAGGACTGTGCATTTGTCCTTGTTGAACCTCATCAGATTTCTTTTGGCTCAATCCTCTAATTTGTCCAGGTCCCTCTGTATCCTATCCCTACTCCCCAGAATATCTACCACTCCTCTCAGTTTAGTGTCATCTGCTGAGGGTGCAGTCCATGCCATCGTCCAGATCATTGATAAAGATATTGAACAAAATCATTCCCAGGACCGACCCTTGGGGCACTCCGCTTGATACCAACTGCCAACTAGACATGGAACCATTGGTTGCTGCCTGTTGAGCCTGACAATCCAGCCAGCTTTCTATCCACCTTATGGTCCATTCATCCAGCCTATAGTTCTTTAATGTGTTGGCAAGAATACTGTGGGAGACCATATCAAAAGGTTTGCCAGCGTCAAGGAATAACACATCCACTAATTTCCCCTCATCCACAGAGGTAGTTATCTCATCATAGAAGGCAATTAGGTTAGTCAGGCATGACTTGCCCTTGGTGAATCCATGATGACTGTTCCTGATCACTTTCCTCTCCTTCAAGTGCTTCAGAATTGATTCCTTGAGGAATATATATAGGACTTTATACATATACTCCTGATATATAGGACTTCAACAACATGACATTTCTATATATAGAAATGCCTTTGAAGTCCTTTTTAAAGGTGATTTTAAAATCTTAGTTTCAATTTCTCTCTTTCTCTCTCCTTCCGTATAGAGCCCTCCTGAGTAACTTTTATAGAGTACCCTGGAGCTCTGCAAACCTGGTGCTCACCATGTAGAGAATGACAGGGGAACCTGCTGAGACCAATTGTCCGTTGGCAGCTCTCAAAGTCCTTTGGGGAGTAAGGGCATAATCTGATGAGTCCAAAACTCAATCTCAGCTGCTCCCTGCTGTAGTGGGGAGAGCTGGGAAAGATATCTAGTTAGCTGTAGAACATATTGGTACTCTTCCAGCTTTGTTAATGAAAATCCTCATCTTAATAGATAGATATAAAAATATATAAATCTCCTGTAACTGGAAAGCCAGATATTAGGAACATCTGCTCTGTCTGAATCAATCTAACCTTTTCTCCCTGAGCTATTTAATGTATTTATATGCTGTAGTTACTGGGAACCAAATAATTCACAGTTGTTTTCCTTCCATTGAGTCATGCTCATTACGTTACAAGTACTGATATAATTCTACAGGGAAATAAAACCAAGTCGGGTAGGAAAGGCTCGTTCTTCACATGAAATCCAAACTGCTGTACTGACTTTCTAGTCTTTCAAAAAAGTAACATTCTAGACCTTCTGCTGGTGCAAATGGCATAACTCTATTAATTACAATCACCCAATGCTGATTTAGATCAGCTGAAAGTCTGGCCTAAAAAGTCTGAAAGCTGATCTTGACTGGAGGACAGCCATGAGGATTTTCAGGAAGAAAGCCTTGCTTATTGAGAAGTTCTTTTGCTGCAAGCTTCACTGGTCAGGTTAATTACAGCTTTTGAGCCAGAGGGACACAAAGACACATTCCATAGTGGACAATAGTCAAAATCCCAAATCATGGCAATTTTTTAATTGTAATTCTAACTCCAAACCAGTTTTACCAATGTTCTTCCAACTGCACCAATAAATAAATAAATAAATACATCTCCTTTGCCTTTAGAGTTACTCTATTTTCAAGCTGAGCAAAATTTACAAACCACGCCCAGAGGAGCAGCAAGGAGAGGGGCTTAAAAATAAGACTTATAAATGGAAGTTGGATGCCATCATGGCTCGTATTACTATATGCCATACTGCTATAGGTAACGGGGCACAAATGATATTAATAGCTGATTTGCATTTGAGTTGTCTAATACTTTTGCATGCTCTATATTCATACTGAAGTTACACGCCTCTACCACACTGAGGTCCTGATCCTGCAAACACTTACATGTGTGCTTAATTTCAGGCATGTGAATAGTCCCATGGAAGTCACCGAGGACTATTCACATACATAGAGTCATGCATAACCTCAAGTGGACCTAATACTATTTTATGTACATGTTAAGCCCTTGAATCAGTCAGTCATGATTCTGTGATTGAGAAATTCAAATTGCATTCCTCCCAGTTGTGGAATTGTTAGACCAGTGACACTTATCCTGTGGCTCTCATAGATTGTTCAGGTCTAACTGGAATTCCCAGTGCACTTCCAGATCTCAGGCTACATTTGTCATAGGAGCCCACTTCTCCTCTGTTAAGAAAGCGGAAGAACACTGAGTACTGATAAAGAGTCCTAAGTTGCTGGGCCTCTCCCAGCCATCAGTGAGGAGTAGAAGGAGACAGAAGTGATTGCATCAAATGAAGTTCCAGAAAGCCATAGGGCTGTTGCCATCCAGTGTCCTGACACTGGCATTTTGATGGTGCATCAATCTGTTGGTGTGATGATTCTCTGTTATGAGGCTTATGTTATAATGAAACATTGGGGCATCATGCTGCAGTGTAATGGCTTCCTGAAATTCCATTTGATAACAAAGTGGTTCTTCAGAGCTTCCAGGTTGAGTACAACCCCTGATGGAAAATTCCCACCAAACAGAAAATGATAAGCTTTCAGTAGGTCTTTTGAACTCTTCTACATTTAGAATGTAATGTAAAATATTATCCCTGCTATGGGATGGGTTGAAAAATCTATAGAAAAGATAGCTTTCATTAAACTATATAACTTTTATATCAATTTCCATATAGCTTCTTAAATTTCTATACAATACTGGTATAATCCCTATATGATTCTATAGGACTTCTCCATAAGGAATTGTATTAGCCCATCTCTTGACAATGCACCCCTATTTTAAGGGATCTTAATTGATCTCTTGAAATGTAGAATGTAAGCACTTCTGCAATTACAGTTTACACCAAAAAATTGTGAATGAATGTACCTGAAATACCAAGAATAAGATAAAGAGAGAGGGAAATGAGAAGAAGCGAATTGGGTAACAGACATCTCAGGTATGGCAGATGATTCTCCCTAAATAAATAAAATGTGTGTGTGAGTGGGAAATAGATGATGTGCTAAAATATTTCTGTGGGATTTATTTTTAGAATGAAAGGTAGTATGTCTACAAACCACAACTCATGCATATTTAAAAGGCTGCTTGATTGTTCTCGCCCCAGCTTCTCTGCATCTTTCCAGCTGATGGTATTTTGAATTTGTAATGAAGATGCTGAATGGCCATGTTTCTCCCTTCTGTTTATTCATGGGGTTTTTTTTCTAATTTTCAGAATGCCTATGTCAACATCAATCGGATCATGTCGGTTGCATCCCGGCTTTCAGAGGCAGGCCATTATGCTTCCCAGCAAATTAAACAAATTTCTACCCAGCTGGATCAAGAATGGAAGAGCTTTGCTGCAGCTCTGGATGAGCGCAGTACCATCCTAGCTATGTCAGCGGTATTTCACCAGAAGGCTGAACAGGTGAGTCATAGTGAATTGGAAAATTGTCTACAACCATATTGGTAACCACTAAAATAAACTCTTATCTGATGTCTGCTTTGTCTATATGCAGTGAATTTGGGAGTCTCAATCTGGTTACTAGTGGACAAGCGTCTAAATGACCAATACCACCACTAATACTGTAACTGACACAAATCAATTCCCTTATAGGTGATTTAAGAAGAAAAGCTTAGGACTTCATGAACACTCCTTTTCCTCTACAGGGGATCCTCCCCAGTCATAGGTGAGGTACACTGGTACGGTACTGCACAATCTTACTCTCTGCAGTGCAGTGCAGCTGCCAGGACTATCTCTATTCTATGGATAAATTCAGGATTATTGTGGGTAGGAGAATAGCGATGATAATGAAATTTGTATGTGTTTGTATATATATATATCTGTGTGCAGATGCATAATACAGGTCTATACCAGACTATATTTTGGTTGTAGGCCAAATTAATGTTAATCAATCTCAGCACAGTCTTTACTATTATTTAATATTGTAGTAGCACCATAGTTTTTAATTTAATTTAATTTCACCATCATAAGTCCATAAAGGTAGTTAGGGAATCTCCAAAAGATTTCTTCTTTCCTTTGAGTCAAGTTCTGGAGTATATCTTCTGGGAAATAACAGTTTAATAATTTCTTAACTAGGAAGGACTTAAAATCTGCCTGTGGATGATACCTTTGCTTTTTAGGCTCAAATCCACTCTGCTAGCAAGTGATGGCATGCCTTCAATTGCTGGTTGCAAATGGTATTCTTCCTTCAGCTGACAAATATTGCTTTGAGGCTGTCTCCTCAGTCTTTATGCACTTTCCTTTCACTCAGTAGTTAATGTCAAGCCCAATGAGTGGATGTGCTTGATGCTTACATAATAACCCATGCTTTGAATGGCTGGAGATTTTCTCCTGAGGTTTCATATGCAAACCTGGAGCATGACCAGCTATGTTATATGACATTTTATTATCCTTGAGGCTGTGGGGTTCATTGACACAGTGGTATATGTACTTTTTAGACTGAAGTTTCTTCAGATGCATTTAACAATGTCATTTTCATATGTCCATTTTATTCTGAATGTGCCAAGAATTCTCTTTTGGCAGAATGTAATGTGTATTAGCTTTTTTTACTAGTCTTTTGGGGTTCTCGTGGTCTTGCTGTAAAAGTCTTCATAATGTTTGCAGCTAGTCTGGGTTTTATTTTGGTTTTTTGCCTCTTGGAAGGCCTTTCTCAACTAGGATTCAGTTGTGGGGTTAGCTTAGACATGGTAATCGTTGGTAAAATAACCTATAACAGCCTCAGGAATTTCAGATGGAATCTCAATTGAAGTTTTTCCTAATAGAAACTCCTTCATAGATTAATACATTCCAAATAAACATATTATGTTACATTTTCTAACTTTCAGAAATTAACAAAATAAAGGAAGAGGTATGCAGAACCCAGAAAGAGGTATAGAATGTGTGTTACACATTATGACAAAGAGGTTGGTGGTTCCAATCCACGCCTAAGATTTTTCTGCCTTTCAGGCAGTGGGACAGGGTAGGAGAAAGGGGGGAGGGGTGGCTTTCCAAGTTTATAGGCATTTTGCTTTTCATTAATTGTTGCACTAGATTCTGCAGTGAGCCAAGAGATACCTCTGTTGGTGATCTTTGACTTCCTGCTGGGAAAAGGATACAACTGAATCCTGTTTTTGTTAGGCACTCTGTTTTAGCCTGGAGGGAGGGCACATCCAGCATACAGAGCCCTAAATCGATGGAATCTGCATGGATTCATCCATACAGATCCATTTGCAGGATCAGAGCCTTTTGAGATAAGTGAAATTGGTTTTGTTTTCAAATAAGTTGGAGAGTACCTTAAAATTACAGGTGTTCATGCAGATAAAGATGCTTATTTGAGATTTTATTTACTAATAGTGTTGGTCTCAGAGACGAAAATAATGTTTGCCTCAGAAGGCAGCTTAAGGGCTCAAAGAAAAGTCCAGCACAAACAGAAAACAAGATTTTTTTCTACTTCTGCCTGGAGCAAGGCGGCGACTCACCCCCTGCGGTGCCTCCTGCTGGTCATCCAGGGAATTAGCTCTTCCAGCATCAAGAGCGCCCTCTGCAGGCCAATGTCCCGCTTACCACTGGCCCTATGTCCCTCCCTGGACCCCGGTGCCCTCTTCCCTGGGGTGCTGCACCTCTGCAATAACCCCACAGTCTAGCTCTGGGTCCCCCCTCCCTGGGGAACCCTCACCCATTATCCCCACCTTGCCTCAGTCTAGGCAACTGCCAGTCACCACTTGTCCCCATTCTCTGGGACAGACTGCAGTATCATTGCCATTCATCATTAGCAAGGAGCGTTTGGCCTGCTGCTTCTGCCTGTAGAGCCATGGGCTGCGCCCTGCAACTCCAGTACCCCTTTGTTGGGCCATCGCCTAGGCCCTGCAGCCTGGGGTTTCCAGGCCAGAGCTCCCCTAGCTCCTCTTGCCTTGCCCCAGCCCTGCACCACGCAAGGTACCCTGCTCAAACTCTCAGCAGCCAGGCCTACCTGCCTCTGTAGACAGAGGAGACTGTCTCTCTGCTCCTGGCTTCCCTGCCTTTATCTAGCCAGCTGGATCTGTTTGGGACATGGCCCTCAGCTGAGCCTGCCTCCCCATCAGCCCAGCTCCACTCCACTCCACTCAGTCTGGGAGCAGCTTGTCCCCAGCCACAGCCCTTCCCAGGGCAGTTTTAAGCCTTTTTCTACAGGAGTGGGGCAGCTGCCCCACTACACTGATACATAATTATGGCAGATTTTTCTTGATTTTGTATTTTCTACTTACACTGGGCCAGAATGTAGAGCCATTATACATCCTACTGGTCACCTACTCATGTGAAAATGCACCTTGTCTCCAGTGGGGCTATTGTTGTGAGGAAGTGCTCATCCATGTGAGTAAGAATTGTACACACTAGCCCTCTTTCATTGGGCTGTCATGTTTCAGATACATTGAACAAAATAGCGTTTAGACACCAGTCTCTCTGCAGGGCTGTTAATCTTCTACCAGGAAGACATTCACATGGAAAAAGAGAAAAGAGAAGTATTTACAATCCAAAATAAAATGAGAATTATTTAAAGATATAATTTTTAAAAATACTGTGTTTGTTATGAGTGATCTCTTATATTTCTAACCTTTTAGGCTTGTTTGTAATTTATGAAGTGTTGCTAAGAAATTTTATAACATGAAAGGTAATAGAAAGCAGGATTGAACTGCTTGTTATTTGGGGTGAATTTGTTGTCTTCCTGCCCTCTGAACATCATTAGAATAGATACTTTGCCTCAATTGTAGCTTAAAAACATCTGCATAATAACATCACTCTCAACAACTCTTCTGTTTTCTTTAAAGCTGAAAGAAAGGGTCTAAAAATACAGTCTTCTCTTGGCAGCTCTTTAAAGGAACAAAAGTTTGTGCTGCCTGACAGTGACCGAAGTCTCTCAGCCTTGAGAAAACAAGAGATTTTGTTAAGATGGAGCAGCAGTTGCTCCTCAGTTGGAATAAGAGACAGTTCAGTGGGAGGGGAGCATTGATGTGAAGCCAATAAATTCTGAATGCTGGAAAAATATGATGTGGGAGTCAGCATGTCCTACTCACAGCTCCATCAGCTGGAACTGAAATATTTGGCTTGCTTCAGTAGCTGTAGTAGGATAAACGATGACTTATACACTGAGGATTTAGTAATTCAGCCTCTCTGGTACTCTACAAAATGTTAGGTATCAGGAATTTTGTATGAGACTGAACCTAATGCCCATCAGACACTCCTATTGAAATGGATTATTTTAACAACCTATATACAATAAAGAAGATTTAGATTTCTGATCCACACTATCTTGGACCTAAATAATTCTACCCTGATTTGCAACTCAGATCATGTCTCTTTTTGCACCCTTCTCTCTTCAAATGGTGCCACCCTTGATGTCATGTCCACCCATTTTACCAACAGTGTTACTCTGTCTTCTTCATGCCAACCTGATGCATGGATTGTCTATCAGTAATGGGGAATACAGACCCTTCACTGGCCAGGAAAAGGCTACTGAGCTGCTATGGGCTCTATCAACATTGCCCACTATACCTGCATTTGAAAGGAGGTATTAGAAGGGGAAAGCACAGCTCAGCTGGAGAGAACAGGAAGGAGAACGGACATCCAGCTGTCTCTGTGAGAGAGGCCTGTCTGTGGCCAGGAACTCCTTGAGAGCATGCTGCCTGTTAACACCTTCTTGAAGGAAGGTAGGATGGTTCAGGCCTCAAGTTGATGCCCCACCTGCGATATTTTTGAGAGACTGCTGCCTGTCAGCATCTTCATGAGAGAAGACACACCTGATGCCAGACTATTGATGGGACTTTCTACCAGTGACTTGCATGACAGTCTGCCACCTGCCAGAACCTCCCTGAGGGAAGGAAGGCCTGATGTGAGATTATTGTTTGCTATCGGAGTCTTGCTTGTTGCTGCAAACTGATCTGTGATGCCCTGTCTGAAGGGGGTGACTGCCAAATAAACCCCTTTTATTTTGTTACACCTGACCTAGATGTCCATAGTAGTTTGTCCCAAGGGCCAGAATGACCCTGGTCAAACCTCCCTAATCCAGTCTGACAGACCATTACCTTCTTTTTGTTCAGTCCCTCCTAACAGATCACTTCTTCTGTGATGACAATTGAAATTGAGTCTAACAGAATCTTAGCCGTCAAACTTCTGGCATGCAGTCCACTGCACCACCGTCCTGGCAAACACAGAGGCAAACACTTTTTTATGAAAAGAACCAGGGTAATATCAAAGCAGAGCAGGCAGGACCTTTCTTTTTCAAAGTTTTCTTGTAAAGACTCCCAAACAGCAAACTGCATGGGACTCAGTTTGTCCAGCTTGAAAGGCTGAAAGGCTGAGTCAGCCATGCTGGGAGCTGAACTTCACCTCCATCTTCACATGCCTCACAATCACATTTGCTTTCCTGGATCTTGTACTGTATACCTGTCAAGTGTACACAGGCCAAGCTGAACTTGGCTGAAAGAGCGCTAGGATCAAAGCGGTTTTTTTTTTGTTTTGTTTTGTTTTTTAAAGAAAGGTAGGTAAATACCAAATAGATCACAAAGAAAAAACCCTAAATAAAGAAAGGTAGAAAAAAACCTTGGCGAGTCAAACAGAGCTTCCTATAGCACATGTTTTTGATCAAAGGCCAAAATACTTAGCACTAGACTCCCCACATCACCCAGGTCAAGGTCTGAGTTTGAGGGCAGGGCATTCAACAGCATGTTTTCCCAATGCCTCCTGCTTCAAACAGTGACAGGCCTGATTTTCCTCTCACAGCAGTATAAATGAGGATTAACTCCACTCATGTAAATAAAGGTGCATTGGTGTAAAACCAGTGTGAGAGAGGAATCAGGTCCTATATTTTTTAGTATGCTTGACACCATGTTGTGGCAGGAGGGCACCAGATTTTGCCTGTTCCAGGAAGGTATATGAAAGTGTGTCTTAGTCCTATTTGACTTCAGTGGAGCTGTGCTGATTTACATGAGCTGGGATTCTGGCCCATAGACTGTCAAGGAAGGCAGGAATGAAAATACTAGGTTCTTTCTGTACTTGACAGTGGTCCCTAAAAGAGTTTTAAAGTATTCTTAGAGTGTTCACTTTGAGAACCCTGTCAGAAAGAACAAATTAACGTCTTCAGTTGGCCAAAGATCAGAACCATTAACTTAGAATACAGTTTTGTCCTCAGAAATGCACATGCACTACTCCTATTAAAAGTAGAGGGTGTTGCATGCATTCAGCATCTGTGAACAGTATTTGGATGTTTACGTTGATCCTCTGGAAAGTTATTGGACCACTTAGTTTGCCTCCACACAGGCAGACTTTATGCTCTTAGGAGCTCTTTGCTAGGATCTACAGGAGTCAGGGCCACTTTTCCCTATTACTGCAGGAACCTGAGGCATTAGTGAATTTTGCTCCTTCCTGTTCTCAGCCAGTGGCACGTAATAGTCTAGTCTGCTGTATGGTCTAATTTAGTTTGCTTGGTTTAGTGGATAGGTGATAGGTGCTGTTGGTGGCCTCTGATATATAGGAGGTCAGACTCTCCTGACGGGGAGGCTGCTGCCGGCCCTGCCCCTGCCTTCTTCCCTCCCCCAGAGCCTCAGTTCACCACGTGGGCAGTGCTCTGGGGGGCAGGGTAGCGTGTCTGGCTCCACGCGGCTGCCAGAAATGTTGCTGAGGGGTGTGGTAAGGGGGCCGGAGCCAGAGTCGAGGGGTTGCATAATGGGTGGGGAGTCTCGGGGCAGTCTGAGACCAGGCAAGGTTGGATGGGGTGTGGAAGTCCCAGGGGGTCTGTCAGGGTTGGGGGTTGGGTAGGGGGGATCTCAGGAGGGGGTAGTCAGGGGATAAGGAGTGGGGGTGTTGGATGAGGTGGGGTCCCAGAAGGGGTGGGCAATGTTTGGAATGTGAGAGGAAAGAAAGGATCCAGAGACAGGTACAACCAGGACATTTTAGCTCAGTCCCTGGAGCAGGAGAAGCTTCCAGCAAATAAAGTAGCTAGATAGAAGAAGAAACTGTCCCCAAGTTACTTCTTGCTTGGACGACTCAACAAGGAATTTCAGGTAATAGGGAGCTTGGCGTGAGAGGCAGTCAGGGGTCACAGACCTTGAGGCATAGCAGGCGTGAGACTCAGCTTGCTCGCTCACACATTGTGTGTTCTGGAGGAAGGGTAAGTAGGAGCATGTGCTGTAACACTGCCTTCTTGTGGGGTCCTTCCCAGCCTGGCTACTGCAGGGCTTGCAGCCTGAATGAATAAACCCTAGGGCCAGTGATGAATCTAGCTTATTATGACTTTACAGGACCTATATGGGTCAAGTCAGAAACACACTGGCTTTTTGTATTGAGGCTTTGTGTTTGTATTTTTAAATGTCTTGGAGGAGGGTTTTTTTGTTTCAATCTTTCATGGAAGCTTGTAAAACACGTACAATTATCTAGGAGAGCCATTTTGGTCTATCATTTCAAATCACATTTAAGCAGCTTTTTATGTTCCCAATAGGGGCTGTTCCAGTCTATGGGATAAGTAGGTATTTAAGCAATTAATTTAAATGGTTTTGCACACCCAATAGACAGTAACAGCTTACAGAACTGCCATTCCAACCTAGCAGTTGATTAGTTATTTACATTTTTAAATGCTTCTTTTTAACACAACAAACCATGATTTTATTGTGTAAATATATATTTAGCATGAAAATATATGTGCAGGTAATAAAGGCACTTCTGTCTTCATAGTGTATCCTACTGTGATAAACTAATGTCTCTGCCATTGTCCAAAGTACCTAAATTAATTGTGCCATAATATGACTAATACTTTGCCAAAGTTCTTTTTTTTAAAAAAAAATTGAGCCCTTTCCCTCCTGCCATCCACACTGCCTCCGGAGTAACTTTATTAGTGATGTTATCCTCTAAAGGACCAACCTTTAGGGGTTGGTCCTTTAGAGGATAACATCACTAATAAAGTTACTCCGTTAGCTCAAGTGGCAGAGGTCTGTTCTTTGGTGCTGTAGAATTCCAACCCATGCATGGATGCATTACACTAACAGGCATTCTAAACCTGAGTGCCACTGTGGTTTTTTGGCATCATGGCTGTGGTGATATAATAACTCGGTACTTTTATAGCATCTTTTATCGAAGAGTCAGGATCGATGGCACCAGACATACCCATGGTCATCGGGGGGATCAAACCCAGGACTTTTCAACCCCATAAAACTCAGGCCTCCATCACAAGAGTTCAAGAGCATGTTGTTACAGTCAACAGTGCCGGTACTAGAGATGTGATTTAATGCACTGACTAAGCCAAGGTATTTATACAACTCTCAAAGCTCTTTACAGACATTAAAGAATCCTCACAATGCCCCTGTGAGACAAGTAAGGACTATAATCCCCATTTTACAGAGGGATAAACTGAGACACAGAAGTGGAAATTTACCTAGGTACAGAGGATCATCATAAGGCCCTCCTCATTATGTAGCCCCACTGTGGGAATGTGTGGGTATCTGGGGACTGTGAGCAGAATAACTGGTATGAGGGGGTTTCTGCACTGGTCTGAGAGGGAGAATGTGATTAGAACTGAGGAAAGAAGCCACTGGATCCATGACTATGTAGTTCCAGTGGCAGGAACCCCAGCCTGTGCTGATTTCTCCTAGAGGGAATTCAGTTCAGTCCCATGCCCTGACATGAGATGGGAATGGGAATGACACTAGCCCTGCATAAAACCTGATTACATAGGTGCTAAAAAACCTTGCAGAGTCAAACCATGCTTCCTATGGTGCATGTTTTTGATCAAAGGCCAATCTATTTGGTACTAGTCTCCCTGATTACTTAGGCTTTGTGCAGCAGTGTGTGTGAATGTAACCTCAATAGGTACTGCAGATCAGCAGCAGAGCTCTACACAGCAGCACCCAGGAGGCCTGACCCCCCCCCCCCCCCCACAATACCTTCTTCCAGAAAACATTCCTTTTGTTCACAGAGTGGTATCTGTGGGAGTAGATGGAGATTTTAGCCCAGAATTCATTTTTATCGCTGAATCACAGTGTCTTGAAAATAAGGATTTATAATGCAGGCATTTTCAAACCTTGACTATAATCAGTACTGTGAATAAAATTACCTTGATAATAAAAATAACACACTGATTCCAGATGAGATTGGGACAGAAACTCTTTGCTTTGAAGTTCAGAGTGTTCTATGCTTTAAGTGAGTGCTTTGCTAACAAGCCATCGGTGAGCACTTCATGAACAGATAAAGCTGTGATCATGAGGGTGGTTTTGCAGACACTGTACATTCAACCTCTGGTGAACTGCATCTGTTGTATTAGCTGGTTCTTTTATTGATGGCTTTTCAAATCCTTAAGCAAGGGGGAGAGGGCTAGTTTAACAAGAAGCTGGAGGAAGAGGAAATATTAATGAAGAATTATGAGGTGTATTTAGTAGTTGGGTGTCTGCAACATATGAATACATTAGATGGTATGTCAGTAGATCAGGCTCCATTTAAAAAGGTGATGTGAGCCCTGTAGTGTAAACTCCTTTTGTTACAGAACAGGCAGCAGAAGTGTGAACTTGCTCATATTGTTCTACCATGGTGCTTCTGCAATGAGCTGGGGACCTCAAGGAGTGAAAAGATATCTCACCCCCTCAGCCTATTCAGCCCCTGGCCTCTCTGCTAAGGCTGCCAACAAAGGTGCTAATTCATATCAGTTGTGGTGAAGGTTTTTTTTTTTAAATTTTTTTAATGTGGACTCCTGCCCACTAGCAACTGGAATGAGACTAGCTGCTTATTTCAAACAGGCCACTCAGTACCGTCCAATGGTATTGATGACTGATCACTACTGACCTGGGCCAGATTCAAAGTGGTGACTTAGAGGTGAAAGTCTTGGTATCTTATTACTAGTTCCTCTGAGCCAGTCTTGGATTGAGAACTGCTTTAACACTTAGAAAATCTGCCTCTCACTGAAATGAATGTCAACGATGATTTTAATGGGAGTTTTCTGTGCTGTTAGGGCCAGGTAAATAACTGTGCTGTGCTGTTGGTGGGAAAATCACCCTTGTGTGGACCTCAAGCATAAACAATTGGGAAGTTCTGACAATATTAAATGAAATTAGAGCACTGACTGCTTCTTCTTGGTCTATATTTTTGTTGATTTTAGAAGCAGGGGTCTATGTCTCCTGTTTGTTGTCCAAAGGTCCTTCCTGTAGGTGTTCCTGAAGTTATTTTGAAAGAGTCCATGCACTCTACTTGTAAAGCAGGAAAAACAGAATCCTCCTCCTTCTAAAGGCCCAGCTGGTCTACAAAGTTTTGAGTGTCTTAGGATCAAAATCACCTTGTCATTTTGTTCCCTCTTGTAAACTCCTCGCATTGTGTTATTAGTTTGGCACAGTTCATCTTCTGCTCAGTGCTGTGTTCATCTATGGCACTCTGTAAATGGTTCACTGCAATAATAATATTGTTACCTCCTGGCTAGTGAGTTTGAAACACCCTGCTGATTGCTTTTGGAATTGCTTCAGTTCCTTTCAGGTGTGGATGCCTGGTGTAAAATGTGCAGTGAAGGAGGCCTCCCATCGGAAATGCAAGACCTAGAGCTGGCCATCCATCATCATCAGTCTCTGTATGAACAGGTGACCCAGGCCTACACGGAGGTAAGTGTTTCCAGGAGAAGGATTTTAACAGCTGCTAACAGATTGCTTAGGCATAATATCTATATGATTATACATTTTGGAGCTATTTTAATTGAATAAATCACAGTTTTACTTTCCATTGATTCACTGATATGCCTCCTTAGTAGGAATAAAGCTAATAAACCTTTAAAATAGTTCTAAGGAGATATGTGATCTCTTTACTCATGACATCACACAGGAGGTCAGATTTGCTCCCTGGCAGTGGGCCCCCAGTGCAGTCAACCTGAAGCAACAGCACAAGCTGTAGCCAACCCCCACACCTCTGGGGTACCTGTAGCCAGCCAGGGCAGTTCACAGGCTGGCTAAGAGACAGGCTGCTTCATTATGTTTCCCAGGAATTCTACAGTAGTGGAATTGCTATATAGCTCTGGCCAAATTGTTTTCTGTTGGGAGAGTGAGTCCCTGCTCCAATGCAGTTATTCTAATTGGGGTAGAGGGTATAATTTGATTTATTTTGCACCCCATCAGCTCTTTTCTGTATCATCAAAGTCCCAAGACAGGAAGCCACAGAGATCCTAAGTCCTTATTGCAGCAAAAGATGTAAAAGACTGTGCCTTAAAGTTATATCTGCTTGCATAAGCTGGTTCTCTATAGGGAAATAGGCTTTCTCAGATCTAAAGAGCTTTTGTATAAAGGATGATGTTAAGGTTGCTAAGACTAAAAACTGCCTTATGGCACTTTGGCAAAAATCCTATAAAGATTTTCATTATGCTTTTGCCCCTGAATTGATCCAGGCTGCAGCAGGAAATAACCCTCCACAAACAGCTGACATTAAGTGCAATTCACTACAAACAGACCAGTGCTCGTAGTCTTCTTAGCATGTTGAGAAATAATCTACAGATGTCATAATTTGCTTAATGCTTCTTTTTTCTCATCAGAGGTTCTTGTTTCTTGTTCTTCACTTCCTCACACTCATAAGGCCCTGTATTGTCCTTGACTATCTTTCTGGCCGACGAGAGCTGGACCTAGTTCCTTACAGAGTTTGCAAAAGCCTTTCCCAAACTGACTAGTAGAAATATATACGATAGCTGTAGTAAGAGTCACTGGACCAGTCAAGGTACCAGACAACAGAAAATCTGTCTGGAGGCCGAGCACTTCTCCTCCATTGGGCAGTGTAGATTAAAATGTGCCCTGTGAAGGCCAGAAAGGCCGTGTAGCCCAGGAAGCTAGATGATGCACTGATTCAACTCCTCCCTAGCTTCTGCCAGCTATACAACCCCCAGTGGACCTTAAAACTTCCCTTCCTTGCCAGAGCTTCCAGGAGAGCATGATGGTTGAAATATTGCTGACCCTAACCAGGGAAGGACCCTCCAGAGTGCAGTGGCCTTCACTGGAACAGGCAGGTGGAATCCACCCCTCTGTACACCAGCAGAGGTGGATATAGCTCACACTCCTTACCTTTTTCCATCATATAAGTTGTGAAGGACTAGTCTCTTTTAGATGTTTAGAAAGAGCTTCTTTCTTTTCCTGTACCAGACAAAGAATATTCAATTAAATATCAGCAAGATAAGGAAATGTGTACATTAAAGTCTCTTTGAATAATGTATACTTAAAAGGTTCTTAAATAAAGCCCACTGCTACATCTTACATTATATGTTCCCGATATTTCTGTCTTTGATATTCAATCCCACAAATCTGTGTTAAGATCAATAATAGTTAACTTTCAAGTGAAGACTTCAGAACAAAGGCTAATGCTCTGTCCCAAATTCATCCTGCTGTGCCCTAGGCATTTACAATGAGGTACAAGAGAACAGGATTTGGCACTATAGATTTGTTGTTAGGAACTCGCCTACTACGAGTCAGAGCCCATCTCCTCAGTAACATGGGCTACCAAGAACATATCAAACTATCTTCCACTTCCTACACTTCTTTCCCAAAGAATACTGCATCAAGTTAAAAGTCTCAGTTTTTATCTTTAAAGTGTTCCATGGTCTGGGGTCAGGATATCTTAAAGACCATCTGAAACTCTGGGATGAAGATATCATTGACAACTTCACTCCTCTGGCAACATAGAACCCTCAGCAATAAGAATAAAGCTTGTCTGGGCAGGAGACAGAAGTTTCTCTGGGGGCTGTCCGAGACTGTGGAATGAACTTCCCCAGAGAATAAGGACTGTCACAAACCTCACCGCTTTCCACTCCCAGTGCAAGGCACATTTCTTTGACCTGCCTTCTCTAATGCCCTTACACAGGGCAAAAGTGGTGTGCATGCATGTGTGTGTTTGTGTCTTTGTATGAAAACAAAAAAAGACAGTGCTCCACTGCATGAGCTTCTTCCTCTGGGGATAGAACGAGAGAACAGCATGTGACAGATATGTAGTCATGTGCTTTAATGCACTACTGCTGGAAGGTGCTCAGATACTGCGGGGATGAGGGCTGTATAAAAAACCTATTTACTATAGTTAAGGCTGTGATTTAGTCACGGCGGCTGCAGCAGTCATGGATTCCATGATTTTACTGGAACTCCATGACGACTTCTGCTTCAGCTGTCATCAGCTTGAGCCGGGGCACCCTGCTCCGCTGCAACTGGGAATAGATGCCTGGAACCAGAACCCTGCAGCCCCAGCCTTGTGGCCAACTCCAGAGCCAGGGATGCGCATCCCCGCACGGCAATACCCCTCGCACTGTGCCCAAGCCTCAGGGCTTCTGCCAGGGGCTGCAGCAGGGCTGTGTGCCCCTCTTGTGGCACACCAGAGCTTTTTGTATGTCTACCTCCACCCCATCCCGGCAGCAGCCGGGCCTCAGTGGGGACTGCCACCAGAGCCACACACCCTTGTCCTCCAGCAGTGGACAGCTCCAGAGTGGGGGCTTCACAACCCTGTGGCTGCGTCCGCCGCTGTGTCCTAGCCCCCTGGCTTCTGCCAGGGGCTGCAGCTGGAACCATGTGCCCCTGCCCACTGGCTGCAGTGGGGGTTGTATGCCCCCCTTGTGGCTTCTCAGAGGTGTGCACTCCCTCCCCCAACCCACTCCTGGCTGCTATGGCCATATCTGGAGTGGGAGCTGTGTGCCCCCCATGGCTGTGCACTTTGCTGCTGTAGCTGCAGCCAGGGCTGTTCTGGGGGTCTCAGCCTGTCAGTCCCTCTCCCCAATCCATGGGACTCCATTACTCTCCCCTACTTAGCCCTGCCCCTGGTTATTTTTAGTAAAGTCACCAACAGGTCACAGGCTCCGTGAATTTTTGTTTATTGCCTGTGACCTGTCCATGACTTACTAAAAATAATTGACAAAATCTTAGCCTTAACTATAGTGAAGGTGAGCAGATACCATGGTGATGAGCACAATACGGAGACCTGCCTAGAGAGATCATCTTTCTTATTCAAAATACCTGAAAGCACGACATGACGCTATATTTCTGAAAGTTTCTGCTACAAGGTATTGTGAAGCTTTCTGGCGATGCTCACCAAAAGCCTCATACACTGCCTATTAGAGCCTTTGGAAAACCTCCCTTTGACTTCACTGCACTTTTGCTCAGGCCCTAAACATATGGGGCCCAGTTTCTGCCACACCCAAACAAAGCTCACCTATAGTGGATTCAGGAGAGGGAAGGAAGGACTGACAGGGAGTCAGTTCAAGTTATTAGCTACCTAGGTGTGAAAGCTTTAACTTATGCTGCTGGCAGAAGATCTTCCACCATCAGCGAACTGGGAATAATGGAGCCCCCAAGAGGCTGTTACACCTGTTATATGGGTGGGGCAACTCTGGTGGATGAGCTGGTTCAGGAGCCACCATCTTTATATCCCCCTCCACAGGAAAAATTTTTCAGGGGTTTCTCTGGACAGTGGGAGCTTGTTTTATACTACCAGTATGGCCAATGAATGTTGTGTCACAGAAATATAATTGAAATGCCCTGCCCCCTTTAGTTCAACCTGTTTTTTTAAAATTACTCCTGATGTTAACACTGATTGCTGGGGAAAGGAGAAGGATAAGGAGAATACAGGATTCTAGAGTCAAGCCGAACCTGTGTTGATGAGTACAACCTCTGACTAAATGTGATTGCACCAAGTCTAGTTCATTCTTTGTCCCAAGAGCCACAGTGCATCTGCTGTGAAGATCATTTCCTCACTTAGCTCAGCTATATCCACTAATCTGCGGAGGGGACCTTAGTCTGGTCACCTGCTAGGCTCTCTGCATGCTGCAGAGCCAACTGGTAGGATATTTGGGATTTAAAATTCATTTCCAGCTATATAAAAAGTTCACAGTCACACCTAGCTGGAGAGCCAGGCTGTAATTTTCAATGCAAACAAGAAAGAAGCATGAATCAAACTAACTTGTTCATATACAGAGTTCTCATAATTCACAGGGGATGAGTTTCTTCCAGGGCATAGATACAGCATAAGATCTATGCACATTCAAGCCTTCAAAATAGGATATAAGTGGAATGCAAATAGTGCATAGGCCCTTTGCTTATTTTGTGCACTGGGTGAGTTTTATGGATGGTGCTCAAGTGTATTTTCCATAGATTGGCTTTGTTAAAAGTTGTGATGTGACCTGCTAAGCAGGAATGTTAATGCTTCTGTCCTTGAACAATCCTTGAAAAATGCAAAGCATTCACATGAAAGGAAATTCAATGACTTATTTTTCAGTTCTAAGGAGAACATTGAAAGTGATTGAAAAGCACTGTAACTAGCTACCAGTTTGGTGAAACTATTCATTTATCTTTTCAAATCCATTAATTAGCAAATCTTTCTGTACACAGATCTTTCATGTCCATTGGGTGGGAGGGTGGTATAGCATTCATAAAAGAAACACTTTTGGAAGAGGAACTTTTGAACAGAAGAAAGGCTGATGAGTCATAGAAAGTGTGAAAGACTTGGAAAAACTCCTGCAATATTTTATGAATATTATGTGTATCTCTGATTATTATTGTTTGTTTGTTATATAATTACTGAGGGGGTTAATTCCAGCAGGAGCAGGTGGGCAGGTAGGAAGGAAAGCAGACAAAGACTGATAGTTAATGGGACAATACAGGCATCATTCCCTTTGAAGTTTAGCTCTGGCCTTATGGGAGGTAAATATTAGGTTGGTCTCATGGGGCAAAAGGCCAGCTTGTAACCTCATGGGACTTTCAGGTGCAAAGCTGAAACAAAGACCTTTGAAGCAAATACAAACCTGAGTTTCTGATGCTCTGGAGAGAGAGAGTGGGGCTGAGATTATAGGTGAGCAGACTGTCCCCTCAGACTCAGAGGGTTGGGTGCTGGGGTAAGCTAGATCTGCTTAAGCTTTAGGTAAGACAGATGCAAGTAGACTGTTATGTAAGAAACCCTTTTTCCTGTTACACTGTGTTTCTGCTGTTGAGATTAAACACTACTTTGTTTAGTTTACTGTATGTGCACACTGATCACAGCTCCTAAAGGGAAATCTTATAGGACAGTTGAATCTAGTTGGGCCTGCTTCACCACTCATGGCTAATATACTGGGCAATGTCCCCCTGGGATCCAATTTAAAAAGAGTGAGAATTAATGGCCTAATACCTTAGGGGACTGCATTTGCAGATAAAGAGAGAGGCCAACGGAGAAGTTAGCCCTGAATTGTGACAGAACATTTCCAGAAATGTTCTCCAGAATAGAGCATGTCCCTAAATGCAATTATCACCTATGCACTTACAAGTGAATCTTGTGAATATCTTATCTAATGGCATGTGTTCTGCATCTTCTTTCAGAAGAGGTTCTTGAGTCTTCTCTGTTTGGACTGACTTTGTTCTCTCTAACACTTGTATAAATCAAAAGTAACTACACTGAAATTGGTATAATTACTACAGGTATAAGAGCAGAATCAGACCTATTGTGAAACGTAAGGCAACTAAAAGCAAAGTATGGGTGTATGGGAAGTTATGCTGGTAGAAGGGATGAACTTCTGGTTAACAGGCAGATTCCAAGAACGTACGGTCTATCTAGTGTGACGGAGTCAGACCAGAAGGGTATAGGAGAGTGCTGGAAGGCAGGTATATCAGCCTCAGGATGTGCAGGTCCCTGTTCCCTGGATAGCCAAACAAAGGCTACTCCAGGCTAATCAAGAAGGTTCTAGAAAGTAGCAGAAATAGCTAGCCTGATTGGGACATCTGAAGCCAATCAGGGGCTGGCTGAAACCAGCTAAAAATCTCCCAGTTAGTCAGGTGGGGGAGCCAAGGAGAAAGGAGCTGGAGGAGAGGAAGCTTTGCGATACCCTGAGGTAAGGGAGAAGTGGGAAAGTTGTGGGGAAGTAGCCCAGGGAAAAGTAGCAACTCTGTCAGTGAAAGGTTGGCTGCCAATAGCTACTACCATTAGGGTCCCTAGGCTGGAACCTGGAGTAGGGGGAGGGCCTGGGTTCCCCCCAACCTGCTACTACTGAAACACCTCCTGGAAGGGGAAGGCAGGCCCCTATCAGGACAGGAGGCTAGAGTGTCCTGAAATAAGCCCAAAGGGACAACAGAGACTGTGGGAGTTCTCTCACCAACAGCTTTGCTGGCTGATGATGAAAAGGGCTCAGCAGACTCTAACCCTGGCCTAGAGAGAGAAGAGCTACACGGAGGGTCGCAGTGAGCCTCTGAGGCTAGCACAAACTGCCTGGAAGCGCGGGACCCACAGTGACAAGGCCAGAGCTTTGCCACACTAGTTATCCCCACTTTGACAACTTAATTTGTATATGACTCTGGCTCAGCTTTCTCTGCTGAAATCCTCATCTGTATCATCATTTCCTATTGCAACTCCATCATCTGTGTCCCCAGTAGGCTGCAGCTCCCCTGGCTCCAGCATGTACAGATTGCTCCTGCTCATTTTCATGAGCAAATGAATTTGAATATTACCACCACCACCACTCCACATGCACACATGGAACTCCCTAATCATTTCCAAATATAGTTTAAAACTGTCCTTTTTGTTTATAAAACTGAGAGACTTGCCCAAGCCTATTTTACAATCATCGGTGACCTCCTGTTCCCAGTAAAGCCAGTATAAATCTAAAATAATGCCATTGATTTCACTGGAGTTATTCCAGATATATTCTCCTGTAACTGATTGGGAAGCAGCATGATCTGTGGAAAGTGCATGGGGTTGGGAATCAGGAACGTATGAGACAGCCTTACTGTATGACTATGGGCAAGTCCATTTTTCAATACATCAGTATCCCTATTTGTAAAATAGGGATAATGACACTTACCCATCTTTGAGAAATATTCTGAGATGTACTGATAATACTCAGTAATAGAAATGGTCAGAAAAACTTTGAGAGAACCATTTTATATTTAAATCAAAATGTTTTGCAAAATCATGTCAATTTTGCCTAAATTTCTTTAAAAAAGGGAACAGAAAAGTTCCAACAATGTTGAACCATCCTCTTCTAACATTTTCAGAACTAAACTTTTGTTTTTCTCATATTGAAATGATTTTTATTAGAATTTTTTTAATTGTGTTATATAATATATTTTTAAGACATCTAAATTGAAATGAAATTCTGATCTGAAATAATTTTTTTCTTGAATTTTGTGAAGAATTTTGAAATGTTCAGGTTTTGTTCCTAATTAGAATGCAAATATATTTTGAAATCTCAAAAACCTCTATAAAACTGAATTTGCATTCTGTCCACAGCTCTATTTAGTACTTATAGAGTGATTTATATTAGTAGCTGATATCAGAGCCACACATTGATTATCCATGTACTTCTCAAATCCCCTCTTACAAGACCCCAATACCCACCTTTATTAAATTATGATCGTTGTAGTTCATGTACATTTTGTGGCTGAAATTTTCAGTGGGTCTCATGAAATACACAAGAAATACAGTTTGGATGGATTCTTTTGCATGCACAGAAACTGCTTATGTGTGTAAATACAGGGTTTCATATGTGAAAATGATTTCATTTGCAACATTTTCATGCAAGTTTCTCTGGCTCATTGAAAATGTAGACCTGTAGTTTTCTCTGAAGATATCCAAGATACTTTGGAGAAGATTAGTACTACCACTTACTAATTTATTTTCTCTTGACTTACTGAATGAAGGAGAGCATGAATTTCACCTTTTGGAATTTGCATTCATATGTCATAAGCTCAAAAAAAAGAGACTCTCATCATACTGACTGTGAATGTTTTAGTCATCTGTGTATTTCTGGAAATGCCACCTCCTCGCCAAAATGTGTCTATATGTCTTGTGCCTCCAAATGCCACTTATAACACATTATTTGTCAATTAATTTTCAGTACCCAAATGTCTGCGAAAAGTGCAGCAGTTCATTATCTATCTAGGTATCTGTTGCCTTATATGGACCTGTCATTTCAGTACCTGAGGTCCTATTGAGCAGCACAGTAGGTCCACTGTGAAAATGAGGCAGGTGATGAAAACATAAGTAAAAAAAATAAATTGCTCGAGGTTTCCTGTCTTTTCCTTCTAACAGAACCATTTATTGGGGTGTGGGTAATAGGGAAGAATTGGGAAGATGAGACTATTCATGCTGCATGCTGTCAGGTGTTAAAGGAAATGTTATCAACACCAATGAAATAGTTCCCTCAAGACTCAATATTTTTCTTTCAGGTAAGCCAGGATGGGAAGGCTTTGCTGGATGTCCTGCAGCGTCCCTTGAGCCCTGGAAACTCTGAGTCCCTCACTGCTACCGCTAATTATTCCAAGGCTGTTCATCAGGTCTTGGATGTGGTACATGAAGTCTTGCATCATCAGCGGCGCCTAGAGAGCATCTGGCAGCACAGAAAAGTTCGATTACATCAAAGGCTGCAGCTCTGTGTTTTCCAGCAGGATGTTCAGCAGGTAATGTCATATGTTAGAGCGGTGAAGTGAAAGTCTGAAGGACTAATACATGTTCTGGCTAGATCACTTGTAGCCATTAAATTTGTATGGTGACTTATCTGGAGGATATTTGTTACCACCCAGTATTTTTACATATGCTAGATATATGGTACTATCCTATTTCACTGTTCAGTACTGTTCAGTACTTTTCAACTAACTTTCATAGGGTTCTTCATATCAGATGCCACCATTGATAATGTAGCTTATAACAAGAGACCTTTGGTAAAATGTTTAGAAGGTTAATAGTTTTTGGAAGTAGATAGTTGGTTAGCACAGCTACAGTATGTGCTTTAGGAAAACACAGGTAATAGAAAAAAAAGGTGGGTAACAAGGTTACCAAAAAAAAAAGGCCTGGGTGGAATACTTTTGAGTTGCCCCATTTTCTAGCTTGCCTTATGGAAAAAATACTATAATGTTTGATAGAATTTGGGTTCTTCAGAGTAGAGCACCATGTCCACTAACAGCTGGGGGCTTAACTGAAAGCAGCTTAAGAAGTGTTCCTGTCTTTAGCACTCAGATGCTCATCTCCCTGTGGGGTACAAACCCCAAATAAATCCGTTTTACCCTGTATAAAACTTATATAAGGTAAACTCATAAATTGTTTGCCCTCTGTAACACTGATAGAGAGAGATGCACAGCTGTTTGCCCCACCTCCAGGTATTAATGTATATTCTGAGTTAATTAATAAGTAAAAAGTGATTTTTATTAAATACAAAAAGTTGGATTTAAGTGGTTGCAAGTAGTAACAGACAGAACAAAGTGAATTACCAAGTAAATGAAATAAAATATGCAATTCTAAGCCTAAAACAGTAAGAAAACTGAATACGGATAAAACCTCACTCTCAGTGATATTCCAGGAAGCTTCCTTTTACAGACTAGTCTCCTTCTAGTCTGGGTTCAGCAATCACTCACATCCCCTGTAGTTACTGTCCTTTGTTCCAGTTTCTTTCAGGTATCCTTGGGGCTGGAGAGGCTACCTCTTAAGCCAACTGAAGACAAAATGGAGGGATCTCCCAGGGATTTAAATAGACTTTCTCTTGTGGGTGGACACCATTCCCTCCCCCTGTGTAGAATCCAGCTACAAAATGGAGATTTGGAGTCACATGGGCAAGTCACATGTCCATGCAGGACTCAGAACTTACAGGTAGCAGCCATTGTTCACATGCTACCTTGAATATCCTCAGGTAGACTTCTTATGTGCATTGGAGACTCCCAAGATCCATTGTTCATTTAGTGTTCCTTGATTGGGCATTTAACTTGCACATTCCTTTCTCAAGAAGCTGACCAAATGCTTTACTAAGGCTACTTAGAAATCAAGCAAGTACACAGCCAATATTCATAACTTCGAACACAAAAATGATATATGCATACAAATAGGAGGAATAGATTCAGTAGATCATAACCTTTACAGAAATATGTTACATGACATATGTAGCATAAGACATATTCCAGTTACTTCACATATACATTCATAAGCATATTTCCATAAAACCTTATGGGGTGCACCATCACACATATACTGGAAAGTGTTTGAAATCCAAATTGTACTCCGATGTGACATCAAAGTGAAACATGCAAAAATCAAGAAAATATTAAAGTATAGTAACGTTCATTCACCCGTATGTCGCAGATTGTACTACATTCCAAAGTGGATTTGTGAGTAGCCTAAGGAGGACTAGTCCAAATTAATGTAAGACACCTTCTTTTAGTATTTTTGGTCAAGTCCTGCCTCCCTTACTCTGGTGAGCAATCCTACTGAACTCCATAGAACTACTCATGGGGTAAAGCAAGTAGGCTTTGGCTTATTAGTGAAACTCATTCAGTCCTCTAGTCTCATCCTCTACCAGTCAATGGAGAATTTTGTCATTGTCTTCAACGAGAGCAGGTCTGGATCCTTGGTGTGTGTTTTAACTGCTGCATTAGTGACAAATAAATTTCACATGAACAAAATCATTTTAGAATGCATCACTGCAAAGCTTTGTAGTGTTCCACTGGCAGCAATCTTTCCAAATTTTCTTTATAATGGGTAGTTATTATCTAGGAAGCAGCAACTTAATGACAGATGAGTTTCTGTCTTGGCACACACTTACTCTTAGAGGCGTCTTTTTACCCTGCTTATAAAATGGGGAGGAAGAGATGAATCATTTTGTGCTTTAAACATCTGTAGTGTTCAAGATAAATGCATCATAACTCAGTAAATGAAATTACCATCCAAACAGACTCAGAAATGTGAGATAAAAATTTACACAGGGGAAAAAAGATTTTGGGATATAATTTGCAAAATGGATCAGTATTTTTCATGATCGTTGCTATAGAGCTTGCTTGGCACAGGCACACCCTGCTACGATTCTTGTATTGGCAGGAATAGTTTAGGACTGAATTCTTTCACTAACAAATTAATAAGTATACCGATTAATTAAAATATATAGTTTGAGATTGAAATGTACCAAGTAAGGTAGAGGGATGTCAGAGTCCATCAAAAAAGTTGTCTAAATAGTCTATGCATGATGCCTTAAACTTGCAGCTTAATATTTTCAGGCACTTTGGTGGCAGGTTGCCCTGCCAAATGTCTAAATGTGGCCTATTGGCACTTCTTTATTCTGCAGCCATTGTTCCCTTCCCATGAAACCTCTCAATCCTTCTTATAGGAAATACTCGCATACCCCTCCAACAGTGAGTGATATGTTTGATCTTCCCTCAGCTCATTGCCAATGTTACTATTTTGATTGAAATTTGATTAGTTTGGCTGCTTATCAGGGAACACAGCAGCAAGACAGGAGACAAAGATACTTTATTTGCAGATAGAGTTTCCTTTCATGTTCAGAAGCCCTGAGTCAGCTGGGGCAGCTACAGGATACAAAAGGGAATCATGCCTCTCATGGCTGCTGAAGCCTAAGTGGGAGAAGGGCAGGATGTCAACCAGTTACAAACAAGCTTTTGTCTCTGGCTAGGAAACAAATTCTTAGGTGATAGTGACTTGGACAGTGGTGGTCCTGTCTCACTTCTCATTGTTTGAGGACTGTTTTTGAGAAGGTCATGCTGGACACAGTACCAGGCTCACTTGGATTTTTCTGACTTCATAGATATCTGTTATCCTAACTTTATGCCCAGATATATTAGCAGAGACAAATTAAGTTTCCTTGGTTAACTATCTGCCTCTTACCTATTAGTGAGCAGATGTTCCAATTCTGGAGTTATTCTCCAAAAGAAAAAGGTCTCCATTCTCCAAAACCTAGAGATAGAGATGTTTTTGTTTTCAGTAAACTGGATCTTCTAGCAAGTATTCAGACTTTATAGAATCATAGAAGATTAGAGTTGGAAGACACCTCAGGAGGTTAGCCAGTCCAACTCCCCTGCTCAAGACAGGATCAACACCAACTAAATCATCCTAGCCAGGGCTTTGTCAAGCCGGGCCTTAAAAACCTCTAAGGATGGAGATTCCACCATCTCCCTAGGTAACCCATTCCAGTGCCTCCTCCTCCTCCTAGTGAAATAAATGTCTCAACACACAGTTGGGATAGATCATAGAGTGCAGTTTTTCCCTATGTAGCTTTGAGAGTTTACTTAATGTACTGATTTCTAAATGCCACTTTATGTCTCTAACAGTCTCTTATTTAGTACACGACAATTGCTTGTCTAGCATAAAGCAAGCATCTTCTAGTGCTTGCACAGTAAAGGACAGTAAATGTGTGGAAAAAGGATTCCTCTTTTGCTTCCATCCCTGCTTTGTTACATATGATGAAATAAAACAACTTGGCAATAGTTTTGTAATGGCAATTTGCTTTCCATTCTATTCTGACAAAAATGAGGCTCTTTTCAGGCAATATGAGTATCAGTCTAATCAAGAGAGAGGAGGTATGTGGCCTTCACTCACTATTCTGAGGCAAAAGAATGACAGAATGGGACCTTTTCAGTAACTAATGCTGAATTTCTGTTAAGTTCATTTGGAAATAAATAGAACTCTTCCACTTGCATACTAGGTACATTCATTATGATCAGTACTGTGGCAAGGGATGTCAGATGAATTAATAAAAATTGGACCACTTAAGTAAAGTGTATATTGGCTAGTCATTTACTCATTTTACATATAGACTGGAGTTCACTTAACTAGTTTATGAGCTATCATCTTCAGCTGAAATCCTTAGTGGAATGTGCAAGTGCAAAGCTATTACTTAATAGAATCCTAAGAACTTTCAGACCCTTTAAAAGGCCTAGTAGTGGGAGAAGCTAAGTCATAGGAAGCATTCATCATCCTGCAGGATTGGTCCCCTGGGGAAGGCATGGGTATAAAAATGGGGTTTAATCAATATTATTCAAACCCTCCCACTTCCCAAAATGATTTTAAATTAAGACCATGTTCTTCCTAGAAGTAGCTTTTGCATATTCCCGCTCCCCACCATCCCTTTTAAGCCACCATAGCAGGTCTTGGAACATTATGGAAGAGTACCGCTTATTGTTTGCCACACAAGCCTCCCCGTCCACTTCCCCCATCAGCCGTTAGAGTTTTATGTACCTCTGAAGGTGGTAGCAATGATCATGTTCCCTCAGCACCACCTGGATGTACAGAATTGTTATATCTCTTTGGATTTGTATAGTCATGGCACCATTCAGCACAGCCCCAGACACAGGATTGTGGCTAAAAGCTTTGAGTAATGATCTTAGTATTCATTCAGTAGTACTAGTACTTAATATTTAGCATGTTCAGAGCAGCGTACAAAAATCAATTAATTAATCCTTCCCTCTGAAGCATCTGGCACTGGCCACTGTTGGAAGATAGGATACTGGGCTAGATGGACCATTGGTCTGACCCAGTATGGCTATTCTTGTCTAATCCTCATTAGACTCCTGATGAATACAGTGATTACCATTAACAAGTATGTAATTACTCTCAATTACTACACTCTGGCATAGTCTGGGGTACCACACTTATTCCTGGTTTTAACTGCAGATAAAACTATAGAGCCTGACTGACGGCATTTGCAATGTTGCAAATGTTGACGTTTTAGTGGCAAGCGCTATGACTAAGTATTGTTATCCCCATTGTAAATATGGCTAAGCTGAGGCACAGAGAGGTTAAGTGATTTGCCCAATGTTGCACTGTAAGTCAGTTTTAGACAGGATTAGAATTCAGTAGGTGCTTTACATGCTCAGTTACTACAGTGATGAGTGTGGAATAGTTAGATAGACAGTACCATGATCTCTCAATTAGACTGCTTCATGGAAACTTCAAAGCAATAACAGTCTTTGAAAATCAGCCTCTATTTACTGTTGCTCTGATCTGATTTCTTTAAGAATATTTTATAGATGTATTTCACTAATGGGTTAAAGGCAATCAGTCAAATTGAACTTTTCCAGTGACTTGGGGCTTGATCCAGAACCACTGAAGTCAATGGGACTTATAATCACAGGAGCAGACTCTTTCTAAATCATCATCTTTAATTGGATCCATCTAACATCCAGGCCATCAGAACTTTGTTGGCATTTAGCAGTCTTGAAATCATAGCATGGGAAGATAATTTTCAAACCACTTTCACGACACAAAATTCTGCTCTTAGTCTCTCCTTTGCAAGCCTAATTAAGTCAGGTGTATTCCATATGTGTGTAAGCTAGAGCAGAAATTGATCATTTAATTTAAACTGGACCTTCATATATTTGGAGAATCTAATAAAATCCAACTCCAATAGTTCCCCATTTCTCACATTATTTAAAACCCTGTAGAAGTTTGCTACCCCTTTGGTCCAATATATATTCCACTGACTAAAAATCACCAGGTGACATGATCCAGTTCAGATGGTCTTAATTTAAAGATAAAGAGCCAGATCTCCAGCTACACAGCATTCTAAGCAGGGAGGAACAAGGTGTAAAGCTCACATTTGGTCTTCCCAGTCCTGCTGCTGGCATGTGCAAGGCCAGTCCCACTGTGCTGACTTAAAGCAGCTTTTGCGTTAACCTCCATCTGTTGTGAATGGCCAGAGGGAGCCAAATTCATTCCCAGGATCTGGTCTTGTGTTGGAATGTCCAAGCCATGCTATGTTTCCTCTGACTACCAAAACCTCCTTTACCCTGCTGTACTGGGAGTAGAGAGAGGAGTGGCATAAGAGCAATCAGGCTGGCATTATACAACTGAAGGATCCCCTTGCACTGAGCTTCTAGACTCAGTTGCACTGGAACCCCAACACAAAGCAGCTACACTACACAGAAGAAGCTTGCCCCAGTTTTTCTTCAATTGCTGCTCATTTCCCAACTCCTGAATGTTTCCTTTAATTCTGCAAGACTGATGACAGAACTTTAGCAAGCAAGTATCTATATCAGGGCTTCTCAAACTTCATTGCACTGCAACCTCCTTCTGAAAACAAAAATTGTCCCAGGAGGGAAGACCGAAGCCTAAGCCTGCCCAAGCCCCACTACCCTGGAGGAAGGGCAAAGCCCGAGTCTCACCACTGTGGAAAGTGGGGGCAAAACTGAAGCTTAAGGGCTTCGACCCCAGGCAGGGGGCCTGCAACCTGAGCCCTGATGCCTTCAGGCTTTGGCTTCAGCTTTGGACAGTGGTGCTCAGGCTAGAGCCTTGGGCCCCAGCAAGTCTAAACCAGCCCTGGCAACCCCATTCAAAGGGGATCATGACACACTTTGAGGTCCTGATTCACAGTCTGAGAACCACTGATCTATATTATGCACTGATACTGTGGTCAATGCTGAAGAAGCCACAGAGGAACTGTGTTGCTGACCCTGGAAACACAATTTAAGGAAGAAAAATATGTATTTTATGCTCCAGATGATTGAAACTTGGAAAATTATTTGCTCCCTCGATAGGCTGCAGTGCCCGTATCCAATTGATAGATTTACATTTTTGGCATGCTGGTATTTTAACACGCTATTGAGAGGCTGTTTTGATATGAATGGGTTTAAATTTCCACACTAAGGCGTAGACTCACCCTGCAAGCTTCTGATGAACATATGGTATAAAAATACCTTAGAGGTGTGTTAGAGCTGTCCGCCTGAGCAATGAATTGCTTTAAATACTTTACAACCCAAAGCAAAACAAAAAGGGCTGTTCTGAACTTCTAACAATGCTCCTTAAATACAGCTCAATATTACCTGGCATTTTCTGTGCCAAAAATATTAACAAAAAAACCCTGTTTTTAAATGATAACCTTTTCGTTTAATTATATTTGTCAGGAAATTCTTTATGGCTCATTGATTAACAATGCTCTATCCTATGTGTAATTTGATTTAAAGTCTAATTTGAAATTAGTTAGGAACAACCATTCTTTCTTCTGCTACATAGTTATTAATCTAAGCAGACTGTTCTTTTTTGTGCTTTAAAAAAAGCTCTGATTAAAAATAATAATGATGATAACTTTCTAATTTCCACCTGGAGCAATAGCGTTAAGGAATATACTTCAGGGCTAGGCTTTGGTTTCAAACTAAAGTTTACTTAGCCTTGATGTAAGACTAGAGCAAGACGCTTTGATGGTCCCCAGGGAACAGGAGCTAAAGAAATTTGAACCAGCTTGCTTGATCTCTGAACCTAATGAAGCCAGAGAGGAACTAAAAAGTAATTCCTATGAGGCCAATAAAATGTCTTGCTTGTTTTGGGCCCTCTCTGTCCTTAGAGACTTAGCTCTGTTAGTCAGGTGATCTGTTTTGCTGTTTGCTGAACAAAGAGCATTTGGATCATAGCTGAGAGTTCAAGGCTCCTCTTAGAGGGCCAAGTCCAAAGCCCACAGAAATCTTATTGACTTCATTGGGTTTTGGATCAGGCCCATAAAGGAGTTTGGAAAGTCTTTTGCTTTATGAAGGATCAGAAGAGGTGATTTAAATACAGAAGTTCTCCATAATGTAAGCGTAGACTGCAGTGTAACAATCCGATCCTGCAACATGCTGAGAACCCTCCACCATCAGAGGGAAGTTTGATCGTTCAGAACTTTGTGGGCTCAGTACCTCAGGATTTGCAGATGCTTTGTGGGAAACTCTGAATGACATTTTGAGGCGTGCTGAACAAGTGGTGGTGGTGTTATTAATATTGTAATTGCTTTATTATTTATGTTTAGGCAGAACTGTCCTTAGAGCACATGCTGTGTTTGTCTTCTGTATTACTGTAATGGCGGTGTAGGGGGTCGCCACTGGGGCTCGTCCCTCCGCAGGGCGGTTGGGCACCACACCGCCTCGCTACACACCCCTCAGCCGGGTTGGGGAATACCCGGGCCCGGGGCTCAAGTGCTCAGCCTGGCCTGAGCAGCGTCAGTTCAGCACGCCCTAGCCTGAAAGCTGGGCGGGCAGCACACCCACAGGGTAGAATCAGGGGCTCAGACCCTCAAGCAGGGGCTGAGCGGCAACAGTTGAACAGGCCCAGGCCCTGAGGCAGGGCGGGGCCACAAACACAGCGTAGAGTCAGGGGCTCAGACCCTCAAGCAGGGGCTGAGCAGTAACAGTTTGGCAAGGCCCAGGCCCTCAGGCAGGGCGGGGCCACAAACACGGGGAGAGTCAGGGGCTCAGACCCTCAGGCAGGGGATGAGCCACACCAGACAGCTAGCAATGGCGTCTGGCTGAGGGGGAGACTGCCACCCACGGTTAAGGGTGGCAGGGGGGACGCAGGCCCACCCACTCCACTGCGTCCTGGCCCGGGGCCCTAGCAGCGGTAACAGGCCTGCTGCAGTCAGTGGGGATCCAGACCGCAACACACTGACATAGGTTCAGACTCGTTCCCCGGGCCACTTCCTAACTCCCCCTCAAAGGGTACCTGGTGAGGCGTGGTGACCTCCATGGGCTCCTCCAAGTCGCTGTCTGGAGGCAGAGGCGGCAGCTCCTCGGGATAGCCTGGACTGGGGAGGCTCGGTCCCTCCTCCTCCGGGTAGCGGGCGCAGGGCAGACTGGGAAGCTTCTCGGGGTAGCACGGACGGGGTAGGCTCGGTCCCTCTTCCTCCAGGTAGCGGGCGCAGGGCAGGCTCGGCCCGTTCCCGGGGTAGCATGGACTGGGTAGACTCGGTCCCTCTTCCTCCAGGTAGCGGGCGCAGGGCAGGCTCGGCCAGTTCCCGGGCTCAGGCTGGGTCACCGGGGCTTCCCGTTCAGGAGCTCTGGCTGTGGCCTCTGGCCCCTCCGCTGGCTCCCTCCTAAGTGAGCTCCGGGGCCGAGCTTTTATACTTCCGGGTCGGCCGGCTGACCTCTGGGGGAGGGGCGCAGGTTTCTCCAGCTCCGCCCCCTCTTGCCTCTGGGGAGGCTCGTCCCTCTGCGGGGTGGTTGGGCACCACACCGCCTCGCTACAGATGGCATATGCATGAAAATTTCCCTGAAAATGTGACATATCAACATAATTGTTTCTAAGTGGCATGAGTCTACAAGGCACCACTGGAGCTTTAACTGTGATGGAAAAAAGTGAGGAAAAAGGAGCGGGGCCATTCATTAGCGAGAAGGCCTGCAAATATAGGGAAGCAAGAGAAATTAAGGGAAAGAGTTTTCTCCAGACATGAGTTTTTTGAAAGCAGTTGGTGGAGTGACAGATTGTCACCAGAGACTAGAAGAAAATAGCTCCTGTGAAATATAATACAATGAAACTTTAAGAAATAATATTTCTCATCTATTCTGGCCCCTTTCATCCAAGAACCTCAATGTTTTTCAGAGATAACCTCCCATAAATATACTTTGTTCATAAGCTGAAAATTTTTGGTAAAAAAGTGAAGCACCAAAGAGTGGGGGTTGGCTTATAAATGGGTCTACACCAAAATTTGATGATTTTAAACTCTGTGGAATTATTGAATTGAATATGTAATACATTGCCATTTTGTTTACCTAGCGTGCCCACAGGCCCAGAGCTCCTCAGTTCCCTGTGGCTGTGGTTTGCTAATCCCACCCAATGGGAGCTGTGGGAAGGGGCACCATTTCCCGCAGCTCCCATTGGCTGAGAATGGCAAACTGCGGCCACTGGGAGCTGAGGGCCTCTGTGTGGCAGATACTCCAAGTAAACAAAACATCCCAAACCTGATGGGCCAGCAGCCAAGTTTGCCAACCGCTGAAATAAAGGGTCAGCTTATGAAAGGGTCATACAGTTTTTCCTATTTTTACCTATCCATCTTGGGGATCGGTTTATAAATAAAGGGGCTAATGAATGAATATATACGGTAAGTGACTGGCTAAAAGCCTGATGAATTGAACTCAGGGCTCTTGGTTCATAGTTCCCTGCTCTAATCATTAGTCTTCACTGCTTCTCCAACATTGTTCGTTGTAGAAAGGTCTTATAGAATTTAGTAAAAAAAAAAAAAACAGGAGTACTTGTGGCACCTTAGCGAGGAACAAATTTATTTGGGCATAAGCTTTCGTGGGTTACAGCCCACTTCATCAGACGCATAGAATGGAACACACAGTAGGAAGATAGATGTACATACAGGGAACATGAAAAGGTGGAAGTTGCCATACCAACTCTAAGAGGCTAATTAATTAAGATGAGCTATTGTCAGCAGGAGAAAAATTTTGTAGTGGTAACCAGGATGGCCTGTTTCAGACAGGTGTGAGTAACAGTAAGGGGTTAGTTAACATGGAGAAATAGATTCAAATTGTGTAATGACCCAACCACTCCCAGTCTTTATTCAAGCCTAAATCAATGGTATCCAGTTTGCAAATTAGTTTCAGTTCAGCAGTTTCTTGCTGAAGAATTGCCACTTTTAAATCTGTTACTGAGTGATCCGAGAGGTTGAAGTGTTCTTTCCTCTCCTCTCCTCACCTTTGTCTTTGTTGCCATCTTCATGATTTTCCCTGTCATTCAAACATCTAAGCGAAGAATCATCTTTCACTCTTCCTGTCCCATGTTCCGAACATTCATATTGTCTTTTTCCAAATCTGCCCTTCTCTTTCTGTCTACACAGCTAAAACTCTTGTTCGGAGCCTGACCATCTCCAATGTTAACTTCATCCTCCTCCTCCTCTGTTTCATCCCTCACAGCAATATTGCCTGCTCTGGTTGAGTTAAAATGCTGCTGCTACCATTATCTTCCATGCTCATCACTAGAGCTGGCCAGAAAAAAGAATTTCCCTCCTGGGACAAATTTCAAATCTTTGGGGGAAAAAATCTTTATAAATTGGGACAAAAAGTCAAAAATTTGAAGTTTTTTCCCAAGGAAATGTCAAAGAATTCCATTTTGGAAGATCTGAAATGGAATGTTTTTGACTTGCTTCCTGAGTGCCCTGGGAGCCAGCTGCCTGGAGTGTCAAGAAGCCTGGGGAGCTGGCCAACCTTGGACATGGTAAGGCAGCTTGGGAAACTGCCAGCACAGGGAGCTGGTGATCAGGCAGCTCAGTGGAGACAGCTATCCAGACAGTTGGACACTGGCTGCCTGGAGAGTCTCGGCAGCCCACCAGGTGGGCTGCAGTGGAATAAGGAAGCTTGGGAACCTTTTTACCTTTCATTTTTTTACTTCTGAAAAAATCTGAAATTCTCCTACAGAAAAGTTTGCAGAGACTGTATTCTGTTGGCAAATCTTTCTTATGGAAAATTCCCCACAATCTCCACTCATCACTCTGACTATATCACTTCCTCTTGAATCCTGTCTCACCAACGTCAAGGTCCCTCGGGCTCTTTATTACAATTTCCCTCCCTACACCTATGGAGTCTTGTCTATTTATTGTGTTGTCTCTCACCCTCTCTGTTCTGCCTGTCTTGAATGCCCATTTGTGTGTGCCTCCTGCAAAACTCTTCAGATTTTCTTTCATGCTGGCTCTTATGCATATAACACCATCCTTAAAGCAATCCATGAGGCCATTAGCCACTCCTCCTTCACATCCCTCCTCAAGACTAGTTTCTGCTCTGATGCCTACAAGAAGTCAAGCAGTCATGAATCGGTTGCAGGAAAGCTGGATTGATTGATTTATTTAAAAAACTTCTTTCAGATGATTTGAACCTGGAAGCTGTGCAATAGCTATCTCTGTAACTCTGTGAACTTATTGTTGCTCTCCCTGTCCTTTCTTCCCCTCTGGATGCATCTTGTTCCAGATTACATTGTAAATCCTTGGGGGAAGGAATTGTATCTTCCTGTGTGTTTGCACAACACCTAAGTACAGTGGAGTCCTGATCCTGATTGGTGTCTTTGGGTGCTAGTCCAATACAAATAATTTTCTCTAGGTCTTGTCCATAACTGGTATGAGAATGGTTGCAGAAGTCCATTGGTTTGAGTCAGGATTTATTCTGTAAATCACTAACCTATTTTGGCAGCTGTGTTGTCATTGTCAAATCAGCGTAGTACTTCAGATATCTGTATTTATTATCAAAGCCGCAAATGCTATATTCCTATTGGACTGATGTCAGATCAGTGGGATATGAGGTTACTAGTGCTGAAATGGAATGCATGGCACCAGCTAACTAGTAAAGGTGCCTAAAAGGCATCATTACAAGTAGATCACGGCACCCTCTGTGTGACATTATCTGTGATCAGTAGGCTTTTAATGCTGATTAGTTATTCACCAAAAGCCTGAGCAAGTGATGAGCGCACAGAGCTCCATTCAGCATCGGTGGGAACTGAAGGGAACTTTAGGAGGTCAGACTACATGACTTAATGGGGATCCTGGCCTTAACATTTATGAATGAAAAGCAGGATCTGAAGGCTCCTTCTTTAAAATACAGCCAGCTTTCTATGACTCCTTTCCCCCTCATATTAACCCCTCAGGGGATTCTGCCCATCAGTTCCCTAAGGGAGTCGAAGTCTGCTTTTCTCCTTTCTTCCTTTTGTGAGGATCCTGAACTCAACCATCTCATGGTCACTGTTGCCTTTGATGGCCAACACCAGTACTATAAATCTTTTACAAAAATTCAACAGCAGATCATTTGAAGCCCCAGGCAACGTGTGACAGTATCATTATGTGGGTACAGAGCATATTTTCTCTGTCTTGCACAGAAGGAACATGCACAGATTCAGCTATTTATAGCTTCTCTTCCCACACACAGTTTTGAAAATTTTGCCCTACAAGAAGTACGTGCAGTTTAAAAAGCTAGGATGATTTTTGAATCTGAGGATCTTTTTGTTTGTTTGTTTCTGTACAAAGAGATTCTGAGAGTACTGGTACTGGTTGGAGACAGTAAGGAAGAAATATTCACTCTTCGTTCACCTACCTGCCTGTTGTTCTCCTGAAATGTTTCAAAGGGACAACTGTTAAATGCCTCGTTACACTATTAAATGGGATGTATTTGTTAAATGGGGATTTAACCAAGGAGACAAGTGTACTCAGCATTAAGGAAAGGGGAACATGCACAATCCAATCCCTTCCTCAGGAGGTTCTCAGTTAGATTGTAACATTTAGCAGTTGACCAGGGAAACAGTTCAGATTTGCATGAGGACAGCCATGCTATGCAGAGAGAAAGTGTGAAAGCCGTATTCTGCCTCAGGATGCCACAAGATGCTCTCTGCCTTCCAACTGAACCAGGACCCTATTTACTTTGGGTTAACTGTGCCCCTGAAAGGTTCAGATGGAATGCACAATCCTGCACTCCCCTCAGCACTGGGACTCAGACAGGTAACTGCTCAAATAAATAATAATAGCCATCTGTGGAGAGTTGCAAGGACTCCTTCACCACATAAGCCTGCCAAGAGGCTTGGGAGTTATAGGGGAAGCAGCTATATGTAGGATCCTCTGCACCCACTGAATGTCAAGGAGTGGGGGGCCATACTGTCCTGAAGAGGACAGAACATAAGCGAGATCTGGAAGCAGGCAAGGGATCTGTGACTACTGTATACGTACACAGCCTTATGTAGGGGCAGTGCAGCAGATGTCAGGGTCTGTAGAAGACCAGTACCAGTGACCAAGATGGGGATGGTTTGGCCTGGTGGTCAGCGTGATATTCAGGGATCCAGAAATCAATGTACAGGTCAGAAGTCAGTTGTCAGAGCTGGAAGTCAGAGCCAAGTCAGACCGGAAACAAAGCTGAGAGTCAGTGTTGAATCAGAAGGCAAAGAGGTGTAGCCTAGGGTTGGAGCTGGGATCAAACAAGAAACAGGAACCAAACAGGAACCAAAGCCAAAAGTCAGCAAAGAAATCAGGGAACTGGAATGAGACTGTGGGCAGGAATGGGACCAGTGCAGGCTCAAAGTCAGGAACCGGGGACAATTCTGGGAGTCAGATAGCGGACAGCAGGGTTGCAGAAGTAGCAAGCCAGATCCATTTTGTTGCACAGACATCTTCCTGCATCTCTTTTTGATTTGAATAGTGTACCTTGCCCAATGAGGAACTCTGTAGCTCCTTCACTCAGGTTCCTGTGGACAGTACCTTTACTGAAGTATATGGTCTTAGGGCTTCCAATTCTCTAATTGCTGTGTAGAGCCACCCAGTGGAGTTGAAGGTTGGGGTAGGGTTGGAAGCAGGATCAGGGCACCTGGAGGTTTGCCTTGAGGGAGAGGAGGAAGCAATGTAACATTTGATAGATCAGAACAGTTTTTGGCCACCAAAAACTGCAAGAGATCAGTTTCACTGTGTTCCAGTACCCGAAGTGGCCTCATAGTGGGTAATCATGGCATAGCTAGAATATGGCTACATGGGATGGTCTGCTGGGGACATAAATGCAAGCCTTAAACTGAGTACCTAGTTTTTAACTGAGAAGTTTGGGTCAGAATTGGCTAACATCCAAGTCACCACAAGCGGATCATTGGACAGTGAGGAATTTAGAAGGACAAAAGATAAGTGTTGGCTAGCACATTTACAAAATGGCAGGGCTTTGGTGTAAGGGTAGGTTCAGGAGGGTTATCCCCCCCTTATCTGAGTGCTCACCCTTGCAGGATAGCACATCAGGTTTGCCATTTCAGGTTCCAGGACAGTCAGTCAGGGTGAAGTTTAATGTAGAAAAGAAGAGGGACCAATGTATCTGATGTTGATTGGGGGCTGTGGCAGTTTCTTATGATCTGTGAACACCTGGACTGGAAAGCATGTGCCTTCTAAATGATGGTGCCATTCCTGTAATGCAGTCTTGATGACCAGTAACACCTTAACTTAGATTTAGAAATTTTGTTCCTGGGGTGTCAGTTTCTTAGAATAGAAAGCACATGGATAGAGGTCATTTGAGGGATCATGTTACTAAGATAACACTGGCCCGATCAAATAACCAGAGACTTCTGTTTTGACAACAGAGTATCTCAGAGGATGGGGGCAGAAGTAAACACTTTCCTCAGATGATCAAAAGCCAGTTAGGTTTCCCGTGTCCAGGCAAAAGTGGAGTTCTTCCATAGCAGCTAGGTAATTAGGAACAGCACTTGTGAGAACCCTTGTATGAATTGCCTATAGAAGTTGGCAAATCCTAGGAAGCACTAGATGTCCTGGATGCTCTTCAGTGCTGCCCAAGTCAAAATATCACAGAGATTTTTTGGGGATCCATACTTATTTCATGGAGAGAGATCGTTTAGCCCAAGAAGTCCATAGAGGTGCAAATTCCCATTTCTCAGGTTTTCCATACAGACTGTTTGTTCAAATACATTCAAGTACTAACTAGACAAGCTGGTCATGCAAGGTTTGGCTCTCTGAAAAAAATAAGAATATCATCTAGGTAGATTATGATAAACTGGTCCAGAACATCCCTGAAGATCTCATTAACCATGTGATGGAATGTAGCAGGGGCATTACAGAGACCAAAAGGCATAACAAAATATCTAAATGTCCATACTGAGTGTGAAAAGTTAGTTTCCCATTCATTGCCCTCTCAGATGTGAACCAGATTACTGGTACCATGTAAGTCAAGTTTAATGACAATTTGAACTGAACTGGCCCTCTTCATTAGTTCTCTGAACAATGGGAAATTATATTTAGTGTTGATAGTGATATTATAGACTTTAAGGCCAGAAGCTCATCTAGTCTGATCTCCTGCATAATGCAGGCCACAGAACATCAACACTCCCACCCCTGTGACATTGAGCAGACTGAGCTGCTGTTTCTCCTGTGAGGCTTATATACCTGCCCTGAGTCACCTCACCAGCTCATGGCTTATGGGTTGACTGGAATCTAGCACAAGAGTGACTCCTCCACACATGTAGCTTAATCAGGCTCTAGTTCAGGGATGACCTTATAGATGCACTGGAAGTTCTTCATGGACTCTGCCATCTTCACATTGCCCTTTCCCTTCTACAATATCTTCTCCATAGGGTATCCATGCATTAAACCATGCATATGCATATCTTAAAATCCTAGGAATTGATCCAGATGCTGTTATGTATGATTTTCTAATCACTCCCTGCTTTGTCCCCTCAAACTATGTTTAGTACAACTACCACAATGTATAATCACAGATGCTTTTTAAAAAGAAAAGACACACAATCTATTCTGTCCTCAAACAGAAAAGGAACCTTACCAGTATTGAGACCTACCAGTATTGTTCTACTTAATGCAACTAAATTAATGGCAAGAATTAAATGGCGAGCCAATTATGACTCTTAAATCTTCCTTTATTTTCTTGCCTACATTAAACCCAAAGTCCCCTTAAAATAAGATTGTAGGTCTATTTTATGAGCTTCCTGGACAGTTTGTAAAGGTTTCACCTTTGTATAAATTCTCTTTTTACAATAAAACGTGATCCCTGTCATTATCAAAAACACTAGTTCGCCAGGAGTACAATAACCCCATTCTGTTCTACAAGTGGCTGAAATTATTACATAGCGCTGCTGATTTGACTGTGTGGGTTTATGTTACATAAGTATTGAGATGTGTGGCCCACTGCAGAGCAAAGGAAAAGGAGGCAAGAAAGTCCACAGCCTGTACACACAGACTCTTCTCCATTCTCCCCCTTGATTCCAGAAACTGCAGATGTCCCACAGCTACACACCATGGAGCTGGGACTCTGAGGCTTTGGGGAAATACAGCTGCTATTTACAGCATGCTCCCTGGATAATCAACAGTTTCCCAAGTGGAAATCCATCAGCGCTGACTGAAGCTTGCACCAGCTGTAATTCCCTCTCGGCAACTTGTAGCTCAATAGTAGTATGCAGGTGCAGGGCCTTAGTTATTTGCAACACAGTTGCAAAGAGAACTGTGATATTAGGAGAAAAAGGTCCAAGACAGTCATCCTGAAGGGCTGACCTTCCATAACAATTTCCAGGAGACTCACAAGGTTGTTCTCTGCTCTCCCCCTGGAGCCTTAGAGCTCTGTGATTGCTGCTACTTCAGGTCTTAGCATGGAATAGTGGTATTTCTGGATCTGTCTCAATGGACCTCATCACTTATCTCCCCGCTTTTTAGGATTGCAAAACTATACTAGTCATTGTCTACCTCCTCATCAAAATGGTGCATTTTATGTATTGCCAGGAGTGATGGCTTATTTATTTTTTTACTACTTCTGCAAGCTCCATGGGTTATCAGCTGACATTACATCTGATTGTGGGCCACAATTTGTCTCCCCTTTTTGGACAAAATTATTCAAATTCTTGGAAGTCACCCTACTCATTTCCACCTCCAGATGGATGGACTATCAGAAGGGGTAAACCAAATTCTGGAACAATATCTCCATTGCTTCATCAACTACCATTAAGATGACTGGTGTTCTGACTTATACCTTTTGGCAAATTTGCTTACAATAACTAGGTCACAGATCAACCCATGAAAGTCTCTTCTATTCCAGTTACTGCCTCTACCTCCAGCGTTCCCGATCTGTGCCACCAATCTCCTTTGTCTCTATGGCCTCTAATTGGATTCAAGACCTCCACCACATTCAAAAGGAATTAAAATTGCACTTAAACTCAGCCAAGTAGGGCTACAAACGATATGCTGATCTTCATCAACAGGACCATTCTCCCATGGCAGTCAGAGACAGGGTATGGTTCTTGACTTAATGCTTGGATACCACCATTACCTTCGCTCATTTTGGATCATTCAACAGATTACGCCAGTGATCTTCAAGCTCTAGCTACCATGTACCATGAAGATACATCCAATATTCCATGTTTCCTTGTTAAATAAATATGTGGACAATGTCTTTTCTGGACAACACAAGCACATCCACTCCTCATCGTGGTTCAGGGGCAGGAAGAATACATGATTCTGGACTCAACATTCCTCCGAGGACAACTAGTGTACTTTATGGATGGGGAAGGAATGACCTAGCTAACCATTCACAGAAACCACCTCCTTTGAGAATTCAGTTAATTTAACCCTGAAAAGCTGGGTCCAAGGACACTGGGAAAGTGTCATCAGGGCGGGGAATGGGGTTCATGTAAGGTGATTATGAGTCATCCTTCAACTAAAGCCTGATTTAAGCCACATGCATTGATGAGTCATTTCTGTGCTAGGCTCCAGCCAATCCACAGGCCAGGAGCTGGTCTGGTGATTCTCAAAGCAGATAAGTAAGCCTTGCAGGAGAAACAGCAGCTCAGTCTGCTCAACATCACTTCATGGCTTGGAACTCTCCTATGTCTGACAGTAACAGATTCCATAAGCCTTAACCTGCTCCAGCCTTGTTCCTAGGCTGGTTCCAGCTATAATAATGTTCAATACCTGTTCCTAATCCCATTCCAGTCTTGCTCTTACTCTAGCCTTGTTCCAAACCTGCTCTGGTCTTCTGCTTCCAGCTGTGACCCCCTGGCTTTGAACTCTGGCTCTGAGCAGTAAGCCTGACCACCCTCATCACGGTTTCTGACAGTGGAATTGGGTTAGTAGTGGACATGGCCCTCCCTCCATGCTGCTCTTTGACTTTCCTCCCTGGGTGTATGACAGCTCAGAAGCATTGCTTCCACTGATTGTACAGCACCCCCATCTGTGAAAAGCTATAGAGTTGTGTTAACTTCAGGTGGATTTTTTAAAAAATCTGTCAGTTTCTGAGGGGGGTAATACGATGTAAAGTAGCCACTTCTGGGTTTCTCCTACTCCTGCCAGATACTGCTCTCCCGAAGACAGTCTTCCATTCATGTGGAGAGGCATCATCTCAAGAGGAAGGGAAGGATGCCTCACAGGCTCTCCTTTCCTGTCTTCAATCTTACTAGCAACTTCATTTTGTCGGGTATTTGCTTTCCTTTCCCTCCTCGTATACCTGTCAGTGAAGGAGATGCTAATAGTCACTGTAGAACAGGGCCTGAGGGTCACATTGGGTTTCTAAAACTGTATGGAAGGCAGGTTAGGGGAGGCTGTGCCTCCCTAAACAGCCAAGCATGGCCCAGCCCCCTGCCCTCTATCCAAACCCCTCCCTGGTCCCTGATGCCCCCTTCTCCTCGCCCCCAGGATTTCTGCCCCATCCACACCCCCCTTCCCCTGACAGCCCCCGGACCCTCCACCCCTGACTGCCCCCCACCGCCACATCCAACCCCTCCTCTCATTCCTGACTGCCCCCCCGGGACCCCTGCCTGTAGTCAATCCCCCTGTTCCCATCCTCTGATCGCCCCATCCACATCCCTACCCCCTGACCACCACCCCAAACTCTCCTGTCCTCTGTCCAACGCCCCCTGCTCCCTGCCCCCTTACTGCGCTGCCTGGAGCAACTGTGGCTGGTGGTGTTACAGCCGCACTGCCCAGAGCACTAGGACAGGCAGCCGTGCCGCCTGACTGGAGCCAGCCACGCCACTGCACAGCCCCGCCGCCCAGAGCATTGCACTGGCGGTGCAGTGACCTGAGGCTGCGGGGGAGTGGGAACAGCATGGGAAGAGGCTGGGGGCTAGCCTCCTGGGATAGGAGCTCCGGGGCAAGGCAGGAGGGTCCCGCAAGAGTTTTCCCATCTCTGCTGTAAAACATTTGTAAGTAGTACATCACAAGAGCTCATCTCTGTGTCCTAAGGATAACTGAGGGCAACCCACAGTTTTATGTTTTTAGGGAAGATAATGGTAATATCATTCATTGTGAATGAATAAGCAGAAAGAACGAGTCTACCCAAAAGGTTTAGAGAAGGCTGGAGAAATATCAAAGATCATAATTATGGGTCTAATCCTTAGCTGGTGTTTAATTAGTATATCTCCACTGACTTAGTTCCACCTCCAGAAATTGTCAGCCAGCCAGCTTTGTTATATTGAAGTACACCAGGCAAGATCTCCAGCTGGTATAAATCAGCTACTTCCACTGACTTCAATGATTTGCCCCGAGTATTTAAATATAGAAAAGGGTGATTGGCTGACATTTTCTTTGAGATGGAACTAAGAACTCATCTTTAGCAATATTGGATCCAGTATTGGCATGCCTATTATTTTCTAATTAAATAGGCAAAAATCATGTGGAGTGCTGGGTAATCGTTTGTCACTGACTCTGAGTGTGTTTTGTGCTTGTTAATACAGAGATTAGGCTGTTTATTTTTTCTGGGTTTCCGTGTTCATTTTAAAGCAAATTATGGCTCTTTTTTAAGGGGAGAAATTGATGTTTTACCAGCGTTTTAATATAATTGTTTTCCTTGAATTATGTCAGCCCCTTCCGAAGGTCTAAACTGCTAATGACACAAATGGGTGAACAGAGTGCTGAACAAAGAATAGTCATATTCCATGGATGGCTAATTTAAATTTAGATGGCCAATTAAAGTTCTGTATCCGATATTAAGGAATAACTCAGTTAATTTTTGTGAGATGTTCCAATACTTTATGATGGCGAGTGTCATGGAAGTGCCCACAAATAAATAGGGCAGGTGTAGGGAACAAAATTGTCTAGAACATTAACCTTTTACCTGGGGATCAAAGCCAGATCCTCAAACGTATTTAGGGACCTAAATTTCATTGATTTCTGGTCACTGGAGAAAATGAGATAAATCCCTACTGATACCAATAGTCTGTGCATTAACAGTCCACTTGTCTACATTAGCTTGTGCTATTTGTAACTCACTTTCATGAGCACTAAATTTGCTCACGAATTGGCAACTGGAAAAAATGGTGTGGTAGAGGGGAAGCTTGCACTGCTTCAGACTGTGCTACCCCTGTTCTGTTGAATAGAGGACTTCCGTCTCCAAAGCTGCCATTGGGATACCTCTGACAAACACTAGAATCTCAGTCCTGCCCCATATGAGTTTTGCTATTGATTTTAATGGGGGATGGCTCAAGATCTGTATTCAGTGGACCCCATTCTGAACTCGTTTTGTCCTGGTGTAAATCTGCAATAAGTAAATGAAGATATTCCCAGTTTACACCATTGTAAATTAGATCAGAATTTGGTTTACTGCCTGTTTTAAAATAAAACAAAAGATTGGAAACAAAATAAAAATGCTCTTAGATATTACACTTTGATAAAGTGAGATTAGCTTAGTTTTGTTTTGTTTTTGGTTCTATTCTAAGTCATTAATAATGGCAGGAAAAGCCAGAGGATAAATTCCTTTGTATTTAGTTGTATTTTCTCAGCTAGACCTTTATTTGACATTACCCTGCTGTGACAAAGTCAGGGATAGGTTGGAAAAGAAATCTATTTCCAGCAATGGTTTTTAATCCAACAAAAGGAATTTTATTTTAATTAAATTGGACTTGGATTGTATTATTAGTCATTAAACAGGATTAGGATTTATTAAACCTCCTTGATTTTTTTCTGTTCTGTTTATTAATTATTCTGTCTTCATTGGTACCATCAGTGACATCGTATCCCTCTCAGGACCTGATGTTTGGCTATAGATCTAGCTGCCTGTGCCAACTTATATAGGCCCAGGCTGCCACTTAGAGACCCTCCTTTTCTCTTTCTACCTTCCCAGCAGGACATTGGCCCCCAGCCCCCAAAAAACAAACCCCACACAAACTTTGCGCCTTGTATTACATACACACACTTTTTGTAGTTCCCTATCCCTGGTACTTTAAGAAGATGAAGTATTTTCCAGCAGAAGATTTCACAGGCTGTTTGTTGCATCTATAAAGTTCAGCCCAACCTGTAAGTATTGTTATCTTGGGCTGTGTAAATCTGGAAAGGCTTTGAGAGAGCAGATCAAGTTTTGCCCCTGTTAAACAGAGTAAAACATTTATAATAAACACTTAATGCAAAATACCCAGGAAAATATATTCTGGAACAAAAACCACTGAGCTAGTATATTATGCATCAAAGTTACAGTTAGAAAAGGAAGATTTTTGAAGTATTTTAAATACACAAAGCCTTGGAATTACCCAAATATTACCCAAATATTAGGAAAAACAGTTTACAGAAAGGGATTTTGTTTAGAAAATAAAGTTTGATCTCTGTGACTGGGGATGGTGAAGAGATTACAAAAATAGAAAATCAAAGGCCAAAATTTATCCCTGAAACTTGTGGAGTTACACCAGAGCTGTAGTTGGCTTAAAATATTTGTAGAGCAAGCATTAAAGTCTACATTATGGACCAAATTAATCTCTCTGGACCTAAGTCAGCAGGGTATTTAATCACATGCCTTACTTAAATATGCGAGGTGTCCCATTGAAGCCAGTGAGGCTAGAGATGTGCTTAAAGTTAGGCACATGCTTAAATACCTGTAGAATCAGGACCTCACTCACAACGTATTAGAATCCTCTGTATACCCCTGATATTGTTCTGGAATTATTGCACGCTCAGTGGAGTTGCTACTGGATTAATTCAACCACAATTGAATTACTCCAGATTTTCACCTTTGTACCTGAGATGTAAGATCTGGATCTTATTTTTTTAATGTTAAATGGCGTGATTTATTTTCAATTTGAAGGTAGCCTGGTTTTAGGATCTCTTGTAGTTGGCAAAGATTAAATGATTAATTAATGATTAAATCCCAAACCAGATGAATGCTGCAGTCAAGTCCTCAGTGGGTCATTCCATTTAAGAGAAACTAAGCATTGTTGGAAGCAGGTCATTGTCAAATAAAGAAGCTAGATTGCCCCATCATTAGGTTGACAAAACACTGTGTTTCTAATTCCTGCTTTTAAAAATCAGAAGATTAACCATCTTTTCTGCTTTATCAAGGGTGATAGTGGAGCTCTCTGATTCTATGAGAATCAGGCCTGTGTGTGAGTGGTTTCTGTGCCCTTCTCAAGTCTTTTTCCTTTTAGCTTCACAATTTTTTCTGAGATGCGGAGCCTGATTCAGAGCTGTGCGCACTTATTATTGACTAAAAGGGATAGCCAGTTGTTTGACTACATTTGTGTTTTTTTCCAAAAAATTCTCAAGAGATCAAGTAACTAAACTGAGCCATATTTATTGTTTAAAGACAAAGCAGCACACTACAAAAAGGAGATATACATACCTTCTTTCCAGGAAATGAATTGTCACATTGTATTCACCTTCAAAGATATGCATTTCAGCTAGTAGTATTTATAATATGATTTTACAAGTTACAAAATTCTTTACATGTCACTAAAATCCAGCCCACCAATTCATAACTGTTCCTTAAATTGTTGTTTTGTTTTTTCCTTTTCTTATCTCTGTTTTGGATGCTACACTCCAAACCAGCTGGCCATAGAGGTACATCCTATGCTGTGCAAGGACTCCCCATTCCTGTATCTTAGCTTTGACAGACTTCCTATTTTCTAAGGCCAAAGCTGATTTTAGCTTTGCAAAATATTATGGGATGCTTGACATAGGTGAAGAGAGTTGTGGGACAAGCATAATACATTCAGTTAACATAACTTCCCAATGCCATGTATGTAATTTATATTATATTGATACCATACAATACTTATTAATGTGGTGCATACTATGGCTAACATAAATGTATTGGCTAACATTATGTGCCTTGGTGTAAATAAGGAACAGTCCACTAATATCAGTATATTTACACTGGAGTCTGTGAGAGGAGAGTCAGGCCCAAGAATGTTTTAATCCATTCATTAAGTTAGTTTTGTTTCATTTCATTGGTGACCTGGGTTTGTTGGCTGATCCAAGGCATCCTGTTCTCGTCTGTTCAGTGCATAATCAGTGCTTGCCAGGAGAAAAAAAAGAATGTGATTTGTGCGGAAAACAAATGAAAATTGTGCTCCTTTTTTTCTCCTTTAAAATAAGGGAAATGCAAAAAATCATCTTTTGAGAGACATCTTTTGGTGTCTTCTATTATTTTTGTGTGTGTGTGTGTGTCCCACTCCCTGCAGCGTTTCTGCCAAAGGGTACAGCGGTCCTCAGATGTGATGCTTTTGTACGGTTCATGCTTTCCTGCTGTTAACATCCTATCACTGATTCCTAACCAACAGTGCTTCTGAGCCCTGTTTAATATGGATATTAAATGTATACAGATTAGATTGTGACTCAGAGGCTGCACTCACGCAAGAATGCTAGACACCTCTCACACCTTGCTTATGCTCTTTCGTAGGCCACCTAGACCCTGAGTCTGGGCATGAAGGAATAAGCAGGGATACCCTCTTATTCCCTTCCATTGTGCTGGTGCTTAGAAAAGGGGTAGGGGAACAAAGAAATCTTGGCCCTACCACTTTATTTGCTAACCAGAATAGCTGTGCCAACATGGGTGGCGGGATGTTGTAAATTACTGCTGGGACAGACTATTGGGAAATTAGTACCCTAATGTACTACACCACGAGCAAGGCGGAAACAGGAGAGGGAACATTCTGACTCCCAGGTGTGTGTATGAATTGCAATGCTACTTCCAGGCAGTGCCCCTTGCACTCTGTCCTCTACTCAGGCCTATGCCTAAAGTGAGAATCCAAGTAGATTTTCACTACTGCAGCACAGTATTTTCTAATAGGCATTCTGAGGTCTGAGTTGAGCCCACAGGATAACTGATAAGTCTGTATTGCAGACCTCTGTGGCTTCGTAAAATGTGCATCAGCACTGTGGTTCTTTAGTAGCATTATCGCAGTAGTATCAATATCTGGATCAGGCACCATTGTGCTAGGTGCTGCACAGACACCTAGTCAGCGAGAGTTCTTGTCCTAAAGAGCTTGCAGTCTAGATCAAATATCATAATAATCCTCACAGGAAAGAGATAATGAAAGAAACTTTTTGGGATTAAATAATTACTTCATGTTTCAAAGAATGGCCCTGACAGTCTCAGATGAGGTAACTAGCTATAGGATATTATTATCATTATTATGATTCATGGCATGAAATATTTTTCTTGGTGATTTTAAAAAGATATTTGGAATATGGAGGACAATTTTAAAATCAAAAATATAAACTAGAATAAATGTTGGACTCTGCACTTTTTGACGCACACAAAGTCGTGTGTATTTCTAAGGGATAATTAAATTATTTGAACTAAATCATTGTAATTTTGCTGTTTAGCTATAAATCTGGTCATTCATTTTCAGCAACAGAATCAGTCATAAGTACTGTGATCTCAATTTAAAAAATCAGCATTCACCAGCACTTATTACAGTGCTGTTGGTGATTCTGGGGTCATTTCCTTTTCTCGACAAAAGAAAAACTATGGTCTCTCCAAGACCGCAGACAGATAAATGTTTACAAATGCTGATGTTTTTATTTGAATGGTGACCTTTCAAGGTTGTTCCTGTGTAGAGTGACCAGATGTCCCAATTTTATAGGACAGTCCTGATTTTGGGGACTTTTTCTTATATAAGCTCCTATTACCCCCTACCTCTTGTCCCGATTTTTCACACTTGCTGTCTGGTCACTCTATTCCTGTGGCTAAGTCACAGGACTGGGTCTGCTGCAGACTTGGGGCATGATAATCAGAAGTCTGAGCATCTGTGTCTCTGACTGTTTTCAGTTGCAGTGAAACTGCACGGGTGGAAATTAAGCCTCTGATGTATAAATGAAGGCCACCACTCAACTGTCCCATGCCTCAGTTTCCCCCCTTGTACAGTGAGTATAATATTTCCTGTAGCTCACAGGGTGGGTGGTAGGTTTAACATTTTAATGCTTGTAAGCTGCTGTGAGCTTATCAGATGGAAGGCGTTATATATAAGGGTAAAGTATTATTTATGAATAATAATAGTAAAGGATGGCCCAGTACTTAGGATACTGGCCTTGAACTCAGCAGACCTAGGCTCAATTTCCTTCTCTGCCACAGATTTCTTTTGTGACTTTGAGCAAGTCACTGAGACCCAGACCCTCAGAAGTATTTAGGTGCCCAACTCCCACTGAAATCAACCAGCCCTTCCTTAATATTAGTATTTATAAATAATACTTTGTCCTTTATACAGAATTAGGTCCTGTATCAGATGCTTCATGAAGGAAAGGTGCCTAGTGAATCTGTTTAGGAAGAGCATTTCAGGCACAGAGGCAGCATAGAAAAAAGCATGGAGACGGTTGTTAGGGGAACAGACAAATAGGGCACTGAGATGTATATTGTTAGTGAATGATTAATAGATTTTAGCTGAACTGGTCACCTTGTTTTGATTTATGAAGTGGATGTACAACCTCATTATCCTGAGGTGTGATTTTATCTGATCTTATGTGCTAAGTAGTGTTGGGCCAGGGAAGCACTTAGAGAGGGGATCTCAAAGGAAACCTCCCAATGCTGCAGGAAGTGGTGTGGCAATTCAGGAAATGGCACCTTCTCCTGTAAGTTAGTATTGAACCAGTGCCACAGCTTGGCATTAGGGAGCTCTTTGCTATGTGGATGAGATGCAAAACCAATGTCATTACTAGTTATGTATTAAATATCCTATGTCCCTTTTTGCAACAATATCATAATTTGCATCAGTACCCTGGTCCTATTAGGTAAACATATGTTGCCTACTTGTATTCCCCCTACAATTTCAAGTGGGGTTGGTATTTTTCATTTCCTATCTTAAATTGTTGTACACTGTTGATGTGAATTGCCTAAAAAAGAAAGTGTCCCATGCCAGAAATGGAAACATTTCAATAATGATTAAAGCAGCCCCTCTGAATACAGTGTGTAAAATGCTTCAGGATGAAAAATGCTATATATAGTTTTTTAAATTACTTTTGATGCTGTAAATGTGAAAAAATGACCCCAAATCGAAGCCATTTGTGAGTTTATTGGAAATCACATTTTTACAGCTTACAATTTTCTATTAAAAAAAGAGACTCTGACCTCGTGGGTTAAGATCTTCTAAGTCATGATTTAGCCTGAATCCACTTTTAATAACAAGTTGCAAACCCGTGACAAAAGGGAAGAGGATGTTAATGGAAGTATTAATAGAGTCATAATGACAGCTGTGCTAGCAGGCAACCCTCCAATAATTACTATTATTACAAGTTATACGCAAACAAGACATATCATAGAAAAGCTCTTAGCGGGCCAGGAGTTATGTTGCTGTTGTATCATTAAAGGAATGTGTTAGGTTCTATAATGTAGGCAAATGGGAACAGAGTAGATCATAAAAGAAAAAGTAGGGATAGGAATTTTGTTTCCAAAATCCCATGTGCTACTAGTTAATCCACAAAATGACGTTTGTGACAACTATACATTGTCTCAGCAGGAGGTGAGGTGCCTCAGTACCCACTTTTTTGAAGTGCTTTGAACTCTGTAGATGAAAACTACTATGTGTAAATGCTAAATATTATTATTACAATGTTCTTGCCATCAGTGGAAGAAGAGAGGAAAGATGACAATATATATAAAACTGCAGCTATAGAGGATCTCATTATAAAGAGGCATTTAAATATATAATGGAAGGAAAAACTGAAAACCCACGTGTTTTAGATTCTATACAGCTACATCATGAAATAGCTCCATTTGGCTGAATACGAATCATACCTCCTTCAATGTTTTAATTCTTTCAGTTATCTCAGTTTAATCAGTAACAGCTGCTTTCACAAGAGCCACACTTGCCAAATGGCTTCTACACTCAGCCAGTATCTTCTGTCCTGGGATCCAGGCATCCCTGCTAATGCATGGGGTGGTCTTAAAAAGCCACAGTGTTCTAGACAATGCTGATAAAGCTGCAGTTGCAATTTCCCTCCCCACTCCCAACCCCCACACCTACATGACTGGGGCCTCTGCTTATGCTCCAGTGCCACGACATGTGAAGTATGAAAGTAGGAACCACTTTGGGACTGGCAGAACTCTATGGTGATGATGATTTTATCTGTAGGGAAATCAAGATGGTCTCCCCCTTTATCATAATGCAGGCTCCAATCTCTCTTGGTTAGCAGGAAACCTCCAGCTACTATTCAGTTCTCCACTGACTTGAATAGGAGCTGAAGGAAAACCCCACCTGCAAACAGTACAGATCACCTTCCTTGAAGGATGAGATCCCAAATCCCTACACACACTGTGACACAGAATCACCAGTGCTGGACACATTCCTTATTTACTCTCTCCATTTTTTACCCCCCAGTGGATCAGAACAACCCCTGCCTTATGACTGCTTGCATGACATAGGAGCTTGAGGGCAGCTGGAGGGAGAAAATCACACTATATCTTAGACTTTGCAGATATGTGCTACAATCAGCATGAGCCAGTTCTGTGGGGTCCCAAATTAGCATGAACTGACTCTATGCATGGGACATCTACACGAGGCATTCGAAATCTTGGGTTTAGTATAAAGGATGGTGGTTTAATGGACAGCAGATTGAGAAACCAAACTAGCATTATTGTGAGAGGCAGGTCCAGACTGACAATAGTGATACAGCTGAACTGTTTTGGAAAGAAAATCCCCCAAACCTTCAGACTATCAGACTTGTGACTTTGCTTTCAGTAGGGTTCAGTTACAGCGGGTAGCTTGCAATCTGCAGTTACCTGAAAAGTTGATACCTATCAGTGTTTTACAGCTTTTAGCTAAGGACACTTAACCTTTCCTTTTTAGATACCCTTAAAACCCTCTCTCCCCTTCTCCCAAGCAATTAGAATTTATCCCTCCCTCATGTGTTTGGACTTGTTTTAGATTTTGCATGTTGAAGTCTGCTGTCTGTGTGAAGTCAGTCATTGCACAACTAGCACTGAAATTAGGTTTCAGTTTACACTGGGAGTGTGTTGTGGTGGGTTTGGGCTCTTTGGGATGTCATCTGATGTGCTGGGATGCCACTGAGTCAGCTGTTCTGACAGCCTGGGTCCTCTTTACCTGGTAGGCTCACAAGCTTCTTCCAGCCAAGCACATAAGCAGAGTCACACCCAGCTACACAGAGAGACAGAGATCCACTCTGGAAAGATTCAGCCTTAGGGGCTTGCTCTAACACTCTGGTGTCCACTCCCTTTAAGGGATACAAATCCAAAGTGTTATGAAATTCGCCCCCTCCCTCAATGTGGAGGGAGATATGCACAACTTCTTCCCCTGCCCCACCCTAGTTAGAAATACATAAACTGGGTTATATTATAAACAAGAAATAAGTTTATTAACTGCAAAAGGTGAATTTTAAATAAATATAAGAGATAAGACAGAACAAAGCAGATTACTGACCAAATATAGCAAAATACACAAGCTAAGGTCAATATACTTAAGAAACAGATTACAAAAAGTAATTTCTTTTACTTTTCAAGACCACCTGACTGTATAGGATCACAGTATCCATGAGTCAGTGGCAGTATGGAGCGTCCCCAGGAAGGCCAAGCCTTTTCACAATCCATTGTCCTTGCTGAAGGGTCATCAGCCCCGTCTGGCTTTTCCATTGTACCTGAAGTTTTAGCAGTGGGTGTCATCCAAAGTAGCATAGTTGAAATACAGATCCTTAGTCAATATTCCTAACTTCAGATACAGAAATGATACAGGCATACAGATTGGATAATCACAGTCAGTAAATTATAACATTCCCAGTGATATTTTACAAGACCCATCTTGCATAAAGTACATCTCATTTATGTCATATTCATATCATAAGCATATTTCCATAAAAATATGGAGTGAAACGTCACATGTATAACAAGTGGAAGATACCAGATGTAAAAGACTTCCCGTTTCCCCCCACCCTTGTAGTTCAAACAATCTCAAATTAAATTATTCAAAAGCAAACACTTATGCTCTCTCAAATGATCATGTTATATGTAAGCCATATAAACAGGTAATGGCATTCCAATAATGGTAATTTATCACTAACATCTAAAAACACTTTATCTTCTGTATGACTGGATTAGGCTCTACCATATGCCAGTGTGTTTTACTACAGCAAACACACACAAATAATTTTTTCAGCTAATTTTGTAGCCTTTTACTGAGAAATTCAGTGTGATAAAGAGACATAATAGATAATTGGACATTCTTCTTTTGTGCTCAGGTACTGGACTGGATCGAAAACCATGGGGAAGCCTTTCTTAGTAAACACACTGGAGTGGGAAAGTCTCTGCACAGGGCACGAGCCCTTCAAAAAAGACATGATGATTTTGAAGAAGTAGCACAGGTAAGAGGCTGAAAATTTGGAAGTTATACGCACAGTTTGTGCCTTCATGCTGATTTTGCTTTCCTTTCGTAGACTCTTAGGAACAAATGTTGTTATTCATAGAGCTCTGTAACTCTTCTCAAACACATGAAATGGACAAGTATCTTATCCTGCAAAGTGTAAAATCTATCACCCACAGATTAACAGTTCAGAATGAAAAGTTGTCTTGAGAGCAAAACTGGAGGATTTCTTCACAGCAGTGGATTTGATGGGGGAGGATTCCTGACACAAGAAATGGGAGGCAGCATAAAAGGAACATGAAAATGGCACAATTCTCAATGAGAAAAGAAGGATGAAATAAGGAGAGCAGAGCATGGGGAACAGAAGAGACACAAAATATGAGAATTATAGATGGAGAAAAAGAAATGCAGGCGTTAGCAAGGAGGCACTTGAATGTGAGATAGAATTGGAGAGGTAGCCAGTGAAGGAACAGAGGAGGAGCTGATGTGGTTGCAATGAGGAGAAATATTATCCCACTTATTGTCAGATAAATAGATTTTAAGGCTAGACGGGACCATTATGCTCATCTAGTCTGACATTCTGTATTAACACAGGCCATAGAACCGCATCCTGTAATTTCTGCATGAAACCTATAAATTCTGTTTGAAGTATAGTATATATTTTGAAAAGCAATCAAGTCTTATTTCAAAGACTTAAAGTAATGAAGAATTTGCCATATTTCTAGGCCAGGTCTACCCAAGGGTGAGGGGGGTCGACCTAAGACACACCACTTCAGCTACGTAAATAGCGTAGCTGAAGTCGACATATCTTAGGTCGACTTACCTCGGCATCTTCACAGCGGTGAGTCAACTGCTGCCGCTCCCCCATCAACTCCGCTTCTGCCTCTCTCAGAGGTGGAGTTCCGGAGTTGATGGGGAGAGTGCTTGGGGATCGATCTGTCGTGTCTACACTAGACGTGATAAATCGATCTCTGATAGATCGATCACTATCCGCCGATCTGGTGGGTAGTGTAGATGTGGCCTAGGTAAGTTCTTCTGATGATTAATTACTATCACTTTTTAACAAAAATTACACTGTGCCTAGTCAGAATGTTATGTCCTTCACCTTCCAGTCATTGGATCTTAGTATGCCTTTTTTCTGCTAGAATAAAGAGATGTATATTAGAAATCTCTTCCCTATATAGGTATTTGTAGATTATGATCCAGTCAATTCTTAGCCTTTTCTTAGATAAACTACACTGATCTATTGGGGTGATTCTGTATGGCTTCCCTTTATTAAAAACTCTTAAAATACATACAAGAATTCAAACTTTTTATCACTAGCCACGTTTTTCTCTAAGTCCCTCATAAACAGAATAATGTAGACTTTTGTAAATAAAGCCTATCTCAGACTTAGTTGCTGATGGTCTTTGAGCCAGGTGGCTCCAGTCTCAGGGCATTGTAGAAGGAAAAGTGCTCTCAGTAAATTAGGTTTTACATAGATTGGATACTTTGCTTACATGATGGGCACAAGACTTTTGCCTCTCATATGGTCCCTGATCTATCATAGAAGTATGAAAAAAGTATCATCTAGTGCAACCCCTGGCCTTCTTTTTCAGGTGTTTTCCTGGTTCAGTCTGTTGTCCCAAGTAACAGGGCTTACACATATTCATATGAGACTGTTTCTCAGCCTGGTGGAAGTTACTGTCTCGAAGTTCTTCTTGACATTCAGTTTATGATTTCCCTTTCTTAATTTCTTTCCATTTCTCTTGTTTATGCCCCTTTTACTGTCATAATTAATTCATCTCCTTCCTTGGCATTTACAGACTTCTTATATTTGTAGCTGTTAGCATGTCTCCTCTTAATTGTCTCTTAGCTATGTTGTACATATTTAACTGCCCTGGGCTTTTTTATTAGTCAGACCTTTCAGCGCCCTAATCTTTTATTATTGTCTTTCTCTGAACTCTCTCCAGTTTGTCAATATCTTTCTGGTAATCAGATGCTCAGATACGAATGCAGTATTCCAGAAGTGGTCATACTAGAATTGTACAGTGAAAAACTACAATAGTACCTCCTTTTCTTGTGAGATGAAGCCTTTGGATCAAAATGTTACTCAATTGGTAGCTCATCTCAATGGCAACTGTTTGTTCAGCCTGGCGAACTCTGAACACTAATGACTTTGAGTCTTGTGCTTTAGACACTAGGCCATGTGCCTCCCACTTGGAAATAGTTAGCCTGGCAAAATTCCCATTAATTTCAATGGGAATAGGATCTGGGCCCTTCCTCTGGTAGATTTACATGAGAATATTGTTACTAATTTATGAGGTCTGTCTGAACTATGACATTGGAATGCAGTGTTGGCAAATGGGGCATGGAGATGTATGTTGGGGGTGGGGGAAGGAAAGGAATCCCATGCTTTATCCAAGGTCAAAGACATGAAAACATAATACTCCCTGCTTTGGAAAGAGTAATAGCAGGAGTAAAGAGGAAAGGCTATAAATTTATCACACCTGGGATTCTTCTGAAGAAATGTCTCATGAGGTAGATTTTGTGGTTTGGGAATAAATCTTCCTTCTTTTCACTGTATTCATGATTTATTCTTTTATTCCCCCCAACTCTTTCCTTTGGATTTGGGGCTTAACCCTTTAGAGTTTGTTTTCATTAAAGTGATTTTTTTTTTTACCTCAAGTGAATTAAATATCAGTTAATTCAAGGTGGTTAACAGCTTTGTAAAGGCTAGTGTGGATGATCCCGTATGATTTGTTTCTAGCTGAGCCCTAGGTTAAAGCAAAAATGGTTGTATCCTTGGATGAAGGAATGAGGAATGTCCACACTATCCCTTTGCAAAGATTGAGTTAATTGACAATCAAGTAAAGCAGGGTAAAAAAATGCAGTGTATGAATACCCTGGACTAAGAGACTGAAGATGCATTCAGTGGTATTTTGTTTCAGTGATTTCCAGGTATTCATTCTGCCTTATGGCTAAACATTTACTCTCCAAAATCTGTTTTCTGTTGGTGCTGATGTGTTTGCCTCTGGCTCATACTGATAGTAGGCATTTGGTTGTAAGAGTCAGACTGGAGTTTCTCTCTGAGTTTATTTGAGGTTTTCAGTAGTAGGTAATTAGTTCATGTTTTTGAATGCTGCTAAACTGCATGTAAAGAATATTTGTCTTTCTTGGACTGCAATGTAGGCTATGTCTGCACTGCACAGTTTACCTGGGTGATTGGCACCTGGGTCTGATCACCCTAGTTAGTCTACCCCAGGTGTGAGCATCCCCACTTCTAAATCCTACCGGAGTTACACTGTCCTCCCTGAGTCTGCACTCACCCATGTGCGTTTTGGGGCATATCCCATGGTTCTTTGTGCTGAGATGCTCTAGGAATCGTTCCCTGGGAGAACTTGTCAGCCTTTCAGGGAGGGAGGTGTTGCAGAATCGTGGAAGGGCACTGGAGAATTATCAGCACTTGAATGATTTAGCCTGCATCTTCACTGAGTCAACAGTGTGCCCTTGTTGCCAAGAAGACTAACGGCATTTTGGGCTGTATAAGTAGGGGCATTGCCAGCAGATCAAGGGACATGATCATTCCCCTCTATTCGGCATTGGTGAGGCCGCATCTGGAGTACTGTGTCCAGTTTTGGGCCCCACTCTACAAGAAGGATGTTGAAAAATTGGAAAGAGTCCAGCAGAGGGCAACAAAAATGATTAGGGGGCTGGAGCACATGACTTATGAGGAGTGGCTGAGGGAACTGGGATTGTTTAGTCTGCAGAAGAATGAGAGTGGATTTGATAGTTGCTTTCAGCTACCTGAAAGGGGGTTCCAAAGAGGATGGATCTAGACTGTTCTCAGTGGTACCAGATGACAGAACAAGGAGTAATGGTCTCAAGTTGCAGAAGGGGAGGTTCAGATTGGATATTAAGAAAAACTTTTTCACTAGGAAGGTGGTGAAGCACTGGAATGGGTTACCTTGGGAAGTGGTGGAATCTCCTTCCTTAGAGGTTTTTAAGGTCAGGCCTGACAAATCCCGAACTGCAATGATTTAGTTGGGGATTGGTTCTGCATTTGAGCAGGAGGTTGGACTAGATGACCTCCTGAGGTCCCTTCCAACCCTGGTATTCTATGATTCTATGCAAAATGGGTGGATTCCAATGTGAGTTAGAGTAGCTTTGGTTCTAACCCCTAGTTAGGTAAGCTAGCCAGGTTTTAAAGCACTTTCAAACTTGGGTAAAAGGTTTTGCTGTGCAGACAGCAAGGCGGGGCCGGGGGGGGGAGGGTTTTTAAGGTTTTAGCCTTAGGACAATGGGTGAACTGTGCAGTATAGACATACCCCTAGAGAGAGACCCTATAACCTGACTGATCTGCCAGGGCACTACAATAAGACATGGAACATACTGTCCTGGAAATGTGGAGATTCTTCTTATGTACATACATCTGATTAAATAGTTAGCTGTACATGAGTATACTTGAAAAACACCAGTGACTTAATGAATAATTCATCATGGGTGTGGCAGAGCTAATTTGTGGACCCCGTCTCATATGCGTGCTGTTTGGACAGTGTTTATCACGGACATGTAAGAACATAAGAAAGGCCATACTAGGTCAGACCAATGACCCATCTAGCCCTGTATCCTGTCTTCTGACAGTGGCCAGTGCCACATGCTTCAGAGACAATTGAACAGAAAAGGCAATTTCAAGTGCTCCATCCCCTGTTGTCTAGTCACAGCTTCTGGCAGTTAGAGACTTAGGGACACCCAGAGCATAGGGTTGTGTCCCTGACCATCTTGGTTAACAGCCTTTTTTGAATTTATCATCCATGAATTATCTAATTCTTTTTTTAACCCAGTTATAGTTTTAGCCTTCATGACATCCCATGGCAACCATTTCCACATGGTTGCTGTGCACTGTGTGAAGATACCTGTCTCTTGTAATATTTGGAGATTTTTCTTGCTCTGCATGAAATGTAAAGATGGCCTATAAAATGAAGATGGACAAAATAGCTGGAGCTCTGAGTGGGCCCTCTGCACCATCTACAACCCAGGCTTTTCATGTGCATTTTATAGGCCTTTTTTGTATCTCATGCAAATCTGAGGTCTTTGGCTATTTCTCAGCCAGACAACACTGGCCTATGGCTTCCCGATCCTGGAAAGGCGGCCCTTACAGCATCAGTCAACAATAAAATGAAAGAATCAGACACAAATGATTCGTGGTTATCAAGATATCATCCAAGGAAATACAGTACTTCCTGGAATGACAAATAAGCACAGTAGTCTCTTCGAGGGTCTAGAATTTCTTTTATGGGTGCATATGATAACCACAGTTCAGCCAATTCCCTAAATGTTACGCCTGATATAAATACAAATAAGGTCCGATTTTAGAATCTGCAAGTAGGGTGACCAGATGTCCTGATTTTATAGGGACAGTCCCGATTTTTGGATCTTGTTCTTATAGGCTCCTATTACCCTCTACCCCCTGTCCTGATTTTTCACACTTGCTGTCTGGCCACCCTATCTACAAGCCTCTTTCCCCACCACGCACTTCAATATAGAATAGCACTGAATATTTTTCTTCCGGAACTGAGTGAGAAAATACTACGGACTGAATCATGCCCCCTTGATTTGTTCATGTCTGTGTGGAAGGACGAGATCAGCCACTACTGCAGCTCTGTTGGCTTTGCACTGTCCCCTACAAAAAGCTCCCTAGACTCCACATATGAAGAGGGAGAATGTTTTGCACTGTCCCTCCTGCCAACACTCCAAGAAATCTGCTTAGAAGTTAAGAATGGCCTCAGGCTTTTTAACTTCTGTGCAGAGCCCTCTGCATGCTGTGAAATCCTCCTTCACATAGGGTACTATAGGCAGCTCCTGGCAAAAGCCTTGTTGAAACAGCTTGCCTTGATTCATGCTGATTGTTAATTAGGGAAGAGGGCTCGCAGACAGTATGGAGGCAAATGACCTCTATTTAAGATCTCTCCCAAAATCTCCACAGTCTCAGGGGATATACAGTTTTGTGATCCCTCTCCCAGAATGAGCCAAAGCTTATTTTTCAAGAGAAACTTCTCCGAGTAGGCTCTTTTACAGGTGTGGGCAATCTGATCCCATGTTTTTTAGATCAGATTTCTTTCTGAGTCCTGCCCAAAATGCTATAAAAACTCCACAACCCACCTATGCCACAATAACTGGTTTTCTACATATAAAAGTCAGAGTTGGTGTTAGGGGATAGCAAGCTGGGCAATTGCTTTCCTCCCCTCCCCCCGCCGCAAAGCTACATTGCTTCAGCTTTGGCTTCAGCTCTGGATGGCGGAGCTCAGAGCCCTGGGCTTCAGCCCCATGTAGTGGGACTTTTGCTTTCTGCCCTGGGCCCCAGTGAGTCTAATACTGGCCCTGCTTGGTGGCCCCCCTGAAACCTGCTCATGGACCCCTGGTTGAGAACGAGTCTGGTTTAGATTTACCCACCACTATGCTGAAATGAGAGAATTCGTCTCACTATGTGTTTTGGCCTCTAGATGGCACTCCCTGTACATATTTGAAAAGACCTTCAGGTCTGTAAAGGACTGGCCAATAGTTTGGTTTTGAATCCAAGTTAACAGAATATTGTCTTGAACTAAAATCACCAGGTGGATCCTGGATAGCTGCAATATCTCCCCTAGGCCTCTCTCACTGCTCCCTACCCCCTCCATGCTTTAATGCTCAGGGTCACCTGAGAAAGCAGTAAGCCTAGGGATGTGGGGTTTTTTCCCCTCCTTTCCTCTGCAGTATGGGTTGCTGCTCACTTGCTAGAATTATCTCAGTATATCTCCCTTAATCAGGCCCCTGCCATTGGTATTGGTACACCTCAGTCCTTTCTATTCTCTACCAGTTGCTCACAATCGTTTAGTCTTCTGAAGGCTAATACTCTGGTCCAGTTAAAATTGTTGAATTTAGTGGCTGGGTGGCTGGGTGATGGTGGTGGCCTGTGATGTACTGGAGGTCAGATTAGATGATTTAGAGATTCTCTCTCTCCTTAAACTCTATGATTTTGTGACATCTGTTGCTTGTAAATGCACAGTTGGGTAATTAGTATCTAAATATAATACAGTGCTCACCACTTGTCCTTTTAATAAGAAAATGCTCTAGCTCTGTTGAGCTGCTTCATTGCCCTTCAGCCTCACATCGGTTTCTCAGCTATTACTGATTTTTAGGTTTAGATGCTCTAAGATTACAATGTAAAATACCTAAAGTATAATGTGTAACAAGTGCACACCTTCTGAATGTCATTGCTTCAGAACTTGCAGAATCATTATTTCATCCTAATCAAACATACCATGTGAGCTAGGGTTGGGCCTGAGATGTGTGGCCCCTAGAGTTTGCGGAGCTTGTATCTGAATCAAAAGTGCGACGAGTCATCTTCTTAATCAGGATTAAAATATTGTCTATACTGGTACATAGAGAGCCTGTATTACTGTAAACTTGGGATTCCTTAAAGCAGGGGTTCTCAAACTGCGGTCAGGACCCCTCAGGGGGTCATGAGAATATTACAAGAGGTATCACGAACTGTGAGCTGCCATCTCAAGCTCCGCTTTGCCTCCAGCATTTATAATGGTGTTAAACATATTTAAAAGTGTTTTTAATTTATAAGGGGGGGTCACACTCAGAGGCTTGCTATGTGAAAGGAGTCACCAGTACAAAAGTTTGAGAGTCACTGCCTTAAAACCTATATCCACAAGTGAACTACTGGACCCTCTTTTAATTGCAACTATTATGGAGGAGCACATTCCAGGCCCCTCACAGGGAAAGGTGCTATGCTTCACAGGAAATGGTTATAAATGGATGGTGAAAAGTTACTTATTTTCTCCCCTACTCAAGGATCAACTGTTCTATTTACTCCTATGAGATCATTTGGAAAGGGATGGCAAGAGGTCTAAACATCAGCTTTCAAGTATTTATGGTTTCTTGTCCCTACAAATTCAAATCCCCACAAATTCAACTTTGCCCTTCATTCTTCTTGGGCAGATCATTTCAATTCCATAATTTACTGTTTGAGGGCATTCAGATGAGACCTTGAAAACCAAGGGCACGTCTGTTCTATTTTGAATCAAAGATCATGTGGTATTCTTTATCTGAGTAGCAGTTTGCTCGGAACTTCCTGGTTAAAATTTCCCCTCCCTCCATTGAAGTGTGCAGTACATTGGTTGTCAACCTGCATGTCATCCGGAGTGACTCACATTCCAGACATGCTGTATGTATATAAAACGAGGAATGCTTGTGGCACCTTAGAGACTAACCGGTTAGTCTCTAACTGGTTAGTCTCTAAGGTGCCACAAATATTCCTCATTTTATTTATGGATACAGATTAACACGGCTGCTAATCTTAAACCTGTGTATGTATATAGTTTCCAAAGCACTCTGGGATTAAAAAGGTATTATATTATAAGTGTTAATATATTTTAAAATATGATTAAGTTCTGTTTGTCATGGGAACTATCCAATGTGGTGAGTACTAGAACACCTGCAGTTAAAAGTGTACTCCTATGATCTTTAAGTATTGAAATATTTTTGAACTAGTTCAACCAAAACTAAATGAGGCTATGGGATAGTCAAGCCAAAGCTGAATTACAAACAGCTACTGATTTGGCCTTGGAGATCAAAACCCAGTGTTTTGTCTTACAAATTCCAACTCTGTTGGATGTCAGCATTGTTAAGTTTGGCATGAAGTCCAGTACTGATTTAAAACAGGCATAATTTAGGAAACCGTGTTGATAATGAGTGTTTAGTGAATGTTGTCCTAGGGTAATTTTTGAAAGCTTTGTGGTTTGGTTTTTGACCTACCTGCATGTCTAGAGTTGATAGGAATGCTAGAATTCTCCTCTTTTAGTTGGGCTACTATGGCACAACGTGGGATCAAAGATTGAGCTTTGGCAAGGAAAGTAGAGAATTAAAGCAGTAGCAGAAAACTAACTAAACTTTCAGTACCGCTAACCCCAGAAGTTCAAAAATCATGAGTTAGTCCCCAGAATATCATGAAATTATTCCAGGATTCTTATACAAAGTTGCATGTCTATATCTTTATCATCCCACATGGCTAATCAACAAGGTCTTAACCACAACCTTCATATCCACGACACAGTTCTGTTTCACTTCAGATATATAAACAACTGGTGAGGGGAGAAAGCATGCTGTTATTTTTTATCTGGAACAGTCGTTACAGAGAGAGAAAAAATACACATTACAAGAAGGTTACAGGTATGTTTGTGAGATAGCAGTGGAACTCTGGGCATCAAGTTTTTGGTTTCTTTTCCTGAGTGGAAGCAACTTGTGCTCTGTTACTTACAGACAGCATAACCAAATGAAACAATGCGCAGATTTGGATTGTCTGTAGGGTCTGAACCTGAGCCTTCTGGATGTAAATGCGTGAATCTGTACCACTTTATCTAAAGAACCCCTCCCATAGTATGGAAGTAGTAGCAAAACAGAGACCTCTCTGTAAGGTCTAGCTGCTAAAAGGGGGTGACATAGAGCTGCTTTTCTAGGGCTTTTCTACACTTGAAATGTTACAGTGGCACAGCTGTACCACTGCAGATGCACAACTGTAGTGCTTCAGTGTAGACACTACCTATGCCAATGGGAAGGGTTCTCCTGTTAGTGTAGTTAATCCACCTTCTTGCAAGACAGTGGCTAGGTCAACGGAGGAATTCTTCTGTTGCCCTCACACTGTCTACTTGGGGACTTAGGTCGGCTTAACTATGTCACTCAGGGGTGTGGATTTTTTGCATCCCTGAGTAATGTAGGTAAGCCAATCTAATTTTCTAGTGGTAGACCAGGCTTCAGTGTGTATTACCAAAACACCTAATTTGCCAAGCTTCTTCTTAAAGGCCACATGGCAAAGTGGATGAGACTTGGCTCAGTTATATTAGGAAACTGGATTTTATTCTGAGCTCTTGTGACCTTGTGCAAACTCTGAATTATCATACACATGAATTAGATGAATGACAGTTATCCTCCACCAGAGTAGCAGTTTAAGATCTTGTCTCATAATAAGCATTATGAAGTGCACAGAAATATTAACAGCAATTAGTGGAAGAGCTGTGACTAGAACTCATAATCCCCATTTGCAATTTAGTGCACCTTCTCCTACAGTACAGGTGGTCTCTTTCCATCTGTGCTTCTGTTTTCCCCAAAATCTAATGACCAGCTGAATTTTTTCATGAGAATGCCTGAAGTAGGAGCCAGTCACATTGCTTGCAATAAAATCATGAGATCGACAAACACAATACATTTTCAGTGAACACCAGAGGCCAGCCAAATGGGTTTACTTAAGTTGCTGTATTTCTTTAAGATCTATATATTTTTAATGTGCCTATAAATTCAAAACATTGTTCCCATGGTAGGCTGCTAGGAGCATACAGCTATGTAAGAGATATGCATTCTTAGTCAATTCTAGAACTCGTCAGAAAAATTAATTTTAGTTGCACAGGAAATTCTGCTATTTTGAAATTTGTTTCATTCTGAATCAGAATAAAAAGCCAGAATTTCTCACAGCAAAAACAAGGAAACTGAAAAATGTTGATTTAGAACCACTGAAACATTTCAATTTGATAGTGTTGAAATAATTTAAAATATCACATATAATAATATTTAAATATTTGACTATAATAATCTTACCAAAATGAATTAAAATGATAACATTGAAACTATATTTTTACCTTATCAAAACAAATGATTTTGACAATATTGAAATGAGAAAGGCTAAATGATTTGTTTAGACTTTTCCGGTTGAAAATTTTGTCAAAATCTGCACATTCCCCTGAAACATTTCTTTTTCAACAAAACTCCATTTCCAGCAGAAAGCTGGTATCTCCAAAACAATTGCAGTTGGCTGTAATCAATTCTCCTTATGCCATCCTCGCAAGCAGATCAGCTGGTTATCAAACCGTAGTTATTGATTCAAGAAGATTAGTCCCCTGGATTCTGGAGTTTAATTTGTTATGGTGATGGATTAGTACTGTTTGGTTGATCTTGTTTCTTGCGGCTGTTCGTAGTAAAAATGTTGAGTACAAGAAAAGAAACAAAACAACTTGATTTGCAGTGTTGTAGCTGTGTTGGTCCCAGGTATTAGAGAGACAAGGTGCATGAGGTCATATCTTTTATTGTTGAAAGAGAGAAACTTTGGAGCTACACAAAGTTCTTCTGGGAAAGGTACCCAGACCTAAAGAAGAACTCTATGTAGCTCAGCCGGTCATCTTTCACCAGCAGAAGTTGATCTAATAAAAGATATTACTTCACTTATCTTGAATTGATTTGAGCTTTCATCTTTTGCTTTTGTCCTGCTGACAAAATACAGCCAGTACCCAAAGATTTTATTCCTTTGGAGATCTAATGGTGTCTCTGTCAGAACCACTCAGATAGTAGCCAGGAATAGTTCATAAGGCAATATTGTAAATACTGTAGTCTACATTTTAAATGTATTGTCCCATTGGTGCATTATTGATGATAGTGGGTAAAAAAATTAATGAATTTTGTGTACATGTCCGGGGAAAGACCAGGGGCCTGATTCTTTTCTCTGTTATACCAGTTTTACACCAGTGTTACATTGCTGATTTCAAAGGAGTTACAACACTACAAACTGGCTGGTGTAGTAGTGCAGTGTCAGGAGTATGACCCTGCAGCCACACATGCTCAGTCTCTTGACAGCCTAACATGTCAGCAGGCCAGTTCTTAAGCCCAGCAGCAGGAGTAGCTCACTGGCTGTTCAACACATACGCCCACAGATTGTTTGTTTCCTTGTGCTTGCCTCACTCCAAACCCTGCTCCTGCCTTGCTGCTCCACTGCACCAGCCTAGACCCTGCCCCGAGCCAGACTTGTCCAGTCCAGTCCCAGTCTTGCTCTTTCCTTGAAATCAGCCCTGCTTCTGCCTTCCCAGACTCCAGGTAATCTGGTTCTGACCTGTGGCTCTGATCCCTGGCTCTGATTCTGCTTTGACCTTGGGCTCTGGCATTCGAACTCTGACCACTGAGCCTGACTCCTGCTCTGACCACTAGGCATGACAACCTATAGCCAGTTCCCCTCATATGCAGTTTCCTGGTTTATGTGTCATTTTCATTGTACATTACATGAAAACTGGTGTTTGCATTACTTAATTTACATGTCTTTTGCATGACTGTTACACATGCGTCACTTCAATATTTCTAATCAATTCTATTTATCAACAGATTTTTAAAATCTGTTGTCATGGATCAGATTTTGATCTTGGTTACAGCTGTTTAGATGTGGAGTAACTCTAGTATTTTCAGTGGATATATTCTGGAATTATACTGCTGTAACTGAGATTATAACCCTAACAGCTAAATATTAATTCATTTGTTAAATAAAATTCATGTAATTCTGCTGTTAATTTTAACATCCATATCTTTTCTCTGTGAGGCCCTGATCCTTCATAGTCCAGTCCCAAGAATCCACTGTTTTATGTTGCTCTATTGTTTGCAAAATTTAGTCATATCTGATTAGTGGTAATCAAAGAGCATTACCACACACAGCAGCTCGACTTGAGCTCTCTGTACTCCCTCCCTCTTATACAATGAAGAAAATGGAAGCTTTGCATGAGTAAAGAAAGCAAAATTTGACCTTTGTTTTTAATGGAGTGACAATAATTGTGAAGGAAAAATTGCATTATTTGCAAAAAGCAAGAGCACGTACTCTAGGAGGTATTTCTGAATTGTCCCTGAATATTTGCACAGGTGTTTTTCTAACATGGCTACCTATATTACTCTTCAGCAAATATAATGGCAGCCCCCACACACTCAAAAACAGTCACACAATGCTCCTCATTATTAGTCCATTTCATTCAAAGCATAGGGGTTACTCTTCCCCCTCAGTGTGTGCACTTAACTCCCACTGACTCTACAGGGAGTCACACACAAGCATCTAGGGGAGGATGAACCCCCCACTACTTATTATATAGACCCCCCTGAACAGAAAACAGTCAGAAATAATCTCACTCATCACACACACACACTAAAGGGATCTTTGTGATTGATTAACTCTTCATCACAACTGACTGAAATTAAAACTGTATCCCTCACCTTAAACATGTCAGCCTCAGGGCTGCAAATGATCAGTTTCTATTCGGAGTTGAAAGATGTGTCGGATGCATAGGATTAGATTTTCAGTGATGGCCCCTTTTTGCCAAAGTTTCATTATCACTATGTGTCCTATAATTTAGATATGTAACTGGTCATAAATCAGGTAATTGAACATCTAAATTGCATTTATGCAGTGCTCAAAATGTGCTAGGCACCATGTTCCAAAAAGCTTACAATTTACATAGAAATTACAAGGGGGAAGGCAGGTACTGTACAACAGAAGGTGTTTTTTTCCCCCAGGCACAGCTAATTTATGCCCACGCAAAGTAGGCTGAGTTGACACTCTTTTAGAACTAAGAACCCAGTGTGCAATCTTAGCGTTCCTAGCTCAAAGCAATGCGGGGCAGCATTAAATGAATTCATGCTGTCCTTGTGCTATAGGAAGTAACAATCAGTGACTCATTTCACAGTATGGCAGGTTGTTCTACTGGCATTTGTTTGGCAAATGCCAAAGATATCCGAACATCTCTGACAATAATTCTCATTCTGTGCTGGGGCAAAGTTATTTAATGCATATGAAGCTATTGGCAGCATTCATGTGCCACTTCTGCTATGTAGGTTTGCAGTTCAATGGGACAGAAAGTGATACCACAATACAGGGAGCTCTGTAAAGCTGTGATCACTAAATGCAGCCTAGTTGCTAAAGTATGTGCTTTTCAGAGATTGGTAATTTGGTCACCAGGTCATTTTAACAATAGTAAACTGAATGTCTTCGCTGTGGTACATACATGTGGGGCAAAATGAGAGACTGAAGCCATTGGGAGTTTTGTGCATATATACATTACAAGGGCAGAATCTGATCCATAAAAAGGACTAGAGACACAGTAGAAAGAGTTTATCGGTTTTGAGGTGACATTTAGATTTAAACATACTGCCCATGGCTCTGAGTAAGCACTGTGCGAAAGAACCGCACAGCTATGAAAGGGGGACAGCTTCTCACACATGGGCCAGGTACTGCAATCAATACCCCACAGTCTGGACTGGAACAGTGACATGATCTCCATTCACCCATGTCACTAGCCACTTAATCTGCATAGCCAGAGGCTGATCAGTCATAGTCCCATCTCCCATACCCAGTGCCCTATGCTGTGCTGGCTCAGAGCCCTTCATGTCTCCTATGCTTTGCTGTGCATTTCACCCTTTTATGTTCTATACTGTATATGCTAGCAACTGACGGCCTGGAGACAGCATCTGGCCCCTCCGATCTTTCTTTTTTTTTTTTTTTTGGCCCACCATAGTCCAGCTCAGGGCAGACAATCCAACAGCACTAGGGCGGGGCACTGGGGCAGGGGTCCCACCTGTGTGCAGGTGCATGTGTCACATGACTTTGTGGCGAGATCAGGAAGCCAAGCCCAGTCCCACAGGACAGGAGCAACTGCTGTAGGGTGAGTGTGGGCCAGTATTTCTCTCCAATCCTCACCTTCCCAAAGGGTCTCCCATCCCCCCAAGGGCTGGGACCTTGATTTCTATCCCCCCCCCCACCTCCCCTCCCACACACACATGTCTCAACCCCTGGCCTTCCAAAGGGTTTTAGTAGATTTTGTGGCTTTCTGCTATCATAAAGTTACCTATCACTGTACATGCAATACCTGCATTTGGAAATGAGGCTCCCATTACTGCCTCTGCATTGGCCTCATGCCCCTGTTGTCAAGGGCTGTAAAGCAGGTACTCCACATACTATACCATTTCAATAGTTGGAAAGCAGAGAGCCTTTGAACCTCATTCTTCACTACCTTGCATTTCGTGCTTCAACTTACAGGAGTTCAAAGTGGGTATAAAGCCCCATCAAATCAGAAGAGCAGCATTTCACAGGTATGGGTTTACTGTATAAGGCAGTGGAGAATCAAGTCCTTCGTGTTTTTATTTCTGTACAATATGTATAACAAGGGGTTTCTAAAGAGTAATTATTGCAAACACAACAGTCTGTGTCTATGACCAGATTCTCATTTAAACTAAGCCCGTTTTACACTCCCAGAATAGCATAAAGGGGTTCCAAAGTAAATGAGAATCAGTCTCTAGTCATCTGTTTATCTGACATGTCTCTCTCTGTCTATTTCTCCATCAAGGTATAGATATGACAGAGACTATGATTATCCTATGTAGTCCAGCCAAGGAGCCTGGCCCATAGGAGCAAATGGGGGCATGAAGCACCCGAACTACAACTCCCATGAAGCTCTGCCACACCTTGGCAGGTGCATTTTGAAGTCAAACTGACTTGATACAGGTTGAATTGATTTCATCCACAGACAATGTTGATTTTGTGGAAACTACATTTGCTGTTGAAAAGTCATTTTGACAGAAAATGCATGACCAGCTCTGACATCAGGCTTTCTGCAGACTCAGGCACTCATCCTTGCATTGTTTACAATTGGGTCATATTTTCAAGCTTTTAATTTTTTAAACAAAAGCTAAGATTCTTCCCTCATGCCATCACTCAAGGAGGAATAGCCTTAGTCACAGGCCTATAGTAAAAATGCTTTACAAATGACACTTTCCTGTCCAGAATACTGTTAGCCTTTTTTGCAACTGCATTGCATTATTGTCTTATGTTTAATTTGTCATCCTCTGTGACTTCCAGATCCTTTTCATCTGTACTATCGCTTAGCCAGTTATTTCCCATTTTCTGTTTGTGCATTTTGTTTTTCCTTCCTAAGTGTAGCACTTTGCACTTGTCTTTACTGAATTCCTTCTTCTTGATTTCAGACCAGTTCATGAAGGTCCTTTCAAACACTAATCCTTCTTCCAAAGTACTAGCAACCTGTAGTGAGGTGGTATGGTTCCCTGTGCCCCGGAGAGAGATCAACCCCTCCGGACATCAGAGTGGGCAGAGCTAGTGAACTCTGAGTCCACCCCCCTAGAGGGTCAGGCAGCGACACGGAAGCACAAAGGCTCACCCTCAGAGCTCACTGAGGAAACAGTGTTCAGAGTTGTTGTGTGAACGGGGTGCAACATTTAATTGATGTAGGGGTTAAGTCACCAAAATCGTATTTCTCACTATAAATTGGCAACACTAAAAATTTGTCACAGCCCCTTGGTGGATGGCAGGGGAACTCAAAAATCAGAAGACAGATCAAAAAAACATCATTTTAATCTAAAAATAAACAGGCAGACATTATATTTCAGCCAATCCCATGGTTTTTTGGATCTGACTAATGCTTTCTGATCTTTTGGTTTGGCAGTACTTTCTGAATAAAGAATGCATAAGAACGGATTAAGGATCTCAGGATTAGGCCCGTGGCCTTTCTGGCAGAAACTTTGAAAGACCCTCACCAGAGAGGCAGTGCCCCCAAATTGCTGCATTCTTAATAGACACCTACTACATGCCAAAATTCAATACATTTTATAACTTCAGAGCTTCTGGTGGGAATACAGTTCAGTACCAAATTCCCCAGCATAAATCATGGATAAAGTATATTTAGCTCAAATCATGGTTAGCCTTCTAATGATGAGCCAGAAATCAATAAATGTTATATTTTTAAATCTTTGGTTTCAAATACTCAAATAAATTTGAGTATTTGAATAAATTCAAAGTATAATATCAACTGAATTTCACTCTGTGGATTATTTTAAAAAAGCATTCCATCTAAATCAGGGGTGGGCAAACTTTTTGGCCGGAGGGCCACACTGGGGTTCACAATTGTGCCGAGGGCTGAAGGCCCTGCCCCCATCAGACCCCCACCCACTTCCTGCCCCCGGACTGCCCCCCTCAGAACCCCTGACCCATCCAACGCCCCCAATCACCCCCTCCGGAGACCCCCCCCACTCTAACTGCCCCCCTAGGACCTCATCCCCTTTCTAGCCCCCTGCTCTCTGTTCCCTGACTGCCCCCTCCCG
>ML677353.1:9436625-9620583 GCA_007922305.1 Dermatemys mawii
GAGAGCAGAGCTGGCGCGCCGCCCAGGATAGCAGGCCGCAGCCTGATCCTGCCCACCCCCCGGCCCCCCCCACCTACCCTAACCCCCCCCCCCCACCTGCTTACCTGCTGAGCTGGGTGCCGGGCCCCGCGGCTCGCAGCACTCCACCCGGCCCCCGGGCTGGGAGCTTGGGGCCCCGCGGTCTGCTGAGCTCGGCCCCGGCCCCAGCTCGGGAGCGCAGGCCCTGCGGCTTGCTGCAGTCGGCCCAGCACCCCGGGCCAGGAGAGCAGGGCACTGTGCTGGCCGTGGGCCTGCTGTCCCGGGCTCCGGGCGCCATCTGGCTGCGGCCCACTGTTCCGGGCGGTGTGCCGGGCCCGCTCTCAGGGCGGTGCACCCGGCCGGCCAAGGGTCCACTGTCCCGGGCAGCACACCTGGCCAGCAGCCGGCTCCGCTCTCCGGGGCGCTCTCAGAGCGCCCCGCCCAGGAGAGCAGGACCACTGGTCTCTCTCCCCCGGCAGGAGTTTGCGGGCCGGATAAAAATGGCTCGCGGGCCATAAGTGGCCCGTAGGCTGTAGTTTGCCCACCGCGATCTAAATCCTGTCTGACCAGTGTAAAGGATGTTAATCACATGGTGTTTGAGTGAAAACAAGAACTGAATGTGAAATATGGTTTATGTTTATGGAGGAGTGAAGATACAAATGTGTTTCTTTTTTCTTCATTATGTATATACTGTATGTCTTACTAACTTCTGTGGAAGATTTTAATTTTGTTGTGTTGCAGGTACCTATAATGAAACTGATTTGATTGGTGAGCCATCAGGACAATTCACGTCATGGAAATAACAGTGGTGAAAATTTGGTTTATAAATCTAATAAGATTCAGAGAATGGTTTCTACTCATTTGAAACAAATTCCAGTGTGTAAACCATGATGGAAACCTGAATTAATGTTCACAGATAGGCACCTCTGAATCCAAAGGCACTCTTCTCACTGACCTGCTCCTAAGAGCACTGAACTGGAGCGGGGAGAGAAAACTTTGATGTTTTTAGGTGTAATTGAAACTGGGGGAGGAGGGGCAGGAGAGGCAGCAGGGAACCATTAAGTGGATCTTTACTGTGATTCTTTTTGGCACCTTGTGATCCAGCTTACGTAAATGGCACACTCAGAGAGTTACAGTTCAGGTCCCGCTTTTCCCTTACTCCAGATGATTAGTGAACTGTGCCAGTCTTTTCCTGACATATCTTATTCTTCTTTAAGTGATTACGCATATGTATTCCACTTGTGGTGTTCACATATGCCCCACTCACGGTTGTCGGCCGACCCCAGTCCCCCTCAGTTCATTCTTATCTCCTCTGGTGGTGGTTGGAATTGGTCAATTTGCCTTAGCAAGTGCTTTCAGTGTACTTATATTTTATTGTCAATAGTTGTTATAAGATTATTCATTAGTTGTTATTAGTGTAGACAGTTTAAGTTTTACCCCACTTGAGGGTTTTGTCTGTCATCTGGCACTAAGGGATGCCTCAGTAACTGGGCTTCAAGCCCTGTGTTTCCTGCAATAATCCAATATCTATAAGTGTCCCAGACTCCTGCTGCTCAAAATGTTTGGAGGAAGTTCATATTTGGGATTGTTGCCATGTAGTGGGATGGCTGCCCCACTCCTGCTAAAAGGGGCTTAAACACCCCAGGAAAGAGTTGTGGCTGGGAGCAAGCAAGCTCCCAGGCTGATTGGGCAGAGCAGCCACAGCTGTAGCTGCATCAATTAGGGCCCAGCTGTCCCTGATAAAAGGGCCTAGAGTTTGGAGCGAGAGTCTCCTCTGGCTACAGTGGCAGACAGGCCTAGCTGCTGGGAGCTTGAGCAAGGTACTGAGAGGGAAGCAGGGCTGGGGCAAAGCAAGAGGAGCTGGGGAAGCTCTGGCCTGGAAAACCCCAGGCTGCAGGGCCTAGGAGATGGCCCAACTAAGGGGTACTGGGGTTGCAAGGGGGCAGCCCAGGGCTCTAGAGGCAGAAGCAGCAGGCCAACCCTCCTTGCTAATGATGAATGGCAAAGATACTGCAGTCTGCCCCAGTGAACGGGGGCAAGTGGTGACTGGCAGTTGCCTAGACTGAGGCAAGGAGGGGATAGGAGGTGGGGGTTCCCCAGGGAGGGGAGACCCAGAGTGAGATTGTGGGGGTACTGCAGGGGTGTAGCACCCTAGGGAAGAGGGCACTGGAGTCCAGGAAGGGATACGGGGCCAAGCAGCAAGCGGGACATTGGCTTGCAGAGGGCGCTCCGGCTGCTGGAAGAGCTAATTCCCAGACAGACCAGTGGGAGGCGCCGCAGGGTGAGTTGCTGCTTCGCTATATGCCAGATGTGCAGAGACTTTAAGCCAGAATAATGGTGGGTCTGCTGCAGGCAGAAGTGCTCCCTGGATGGGGTGGGGGTGTATAACCCCAAAGACTTTATGATTGTCCTAGAGTTCTTCAAACCATGGAGCTTAGAGTTGGTTTGGTCTGAAGGACCCTTCAAAGGGCAGGTCTTTTGAAAAAATTTTGGACCTCCTGCAGAAGCCCCAAGGACAGCTGCACATCTCAGATGTTAGGATGTTGGCATTCTACATAGATGGGACAAACAATTTCAATTAGTAATCCATGCCCATGAGAAACAGAATGAATGGTGTCCCAGTTTCTTCACAAATAATTTCACTTTGGATAACTTCCTGTATTTCTGTTTGTTACAGTCTGGCAGGCATTTCTCCATCGAGCAAACTGACAGCATATTCTCCAAGGTCACAGGCTGCCTCAGCAGCGTTCCTTGTGCAAGTCCCTATCTGGGACATTTGTAGAGCAACAAACTGGTCTTCAGTTTCTACTTTGCATTCCATTATGCCATCAATCAGTACTCAAGAGCTGATGCTAAATTTAGTCGAGTTGTACTTGAAGCTATATACATAAACTCCAATCCTTCCTCCTGCATTACTGCATGTCAGTCAGCAGGAGTGGAATGCACATGTCCAATCACACAAAGAAGAAAAAACTTTCACGAACATTTTGTAATTGTAGTTCTTAGAGATGTGTTGCATATGTCCATTCCATGATCCCCCACTCCTACTCCTTTACATAGGAGTTATCAGGCAGCAAGGAACTCTGGAGGCTCAGGGTCAGCTGGGCCCTTTATATTCGCCTACAGAGGTGTGTAGCAGCAGAGAGCACTTGAGCCACCGCAATGGGTACCACTGAGGGAAAAATTTCCGGTTTCCAAGAGTGGAATGAATATGTGCAGCATATCTCAAAGAACAAGTAAGAAAGGTTAGCAATCATTTTTTCACCCTATGCACCAGCTCAGATGCACTGCCCAGTGCACTGGGAAGCACAGAGCCTTGGCCTACTCATCTGTGCCCCATCTATGTAGCCTGGCAAATATGGATAGTAATCTGGGAGGCTGATGCGGGGAAGTGATGTAGCTCCTTACACCTGCATTGTCCTCTTGGATGACTCATAATTGAGCAAAACTGAAGAAAAATTGGCATTCCTTCCTCTGGAAAACTGCAATATTTCTACGTGTTATTTGTGTGCTTAAAGTTAGACATGGGCTTAAGTATCTTACTGATTCAAAGCCTCTACAAGGAGCCCAGCAAAAGATTCCATTATCTTCATCTTTGGAATATTGGCAAAGCCACCGTTGTGGCAGAGGACATCAGTAGCCCTGGTCCTTCAGGAGGCCATATGTTTGCTCCTACTTAGAAGATATTCAGCAAGGCCTGTCTCTCACAGGGGGCACCTGATTCTGTGTCCTTTTAAGTCAGTGGAAAAACTCATTGACTTTACTAGTGGAGGAGTTAGACCTGGGATGCAGCGATAGCAAGAACTTCCCATCTCATTTTCAGTTCCTTGTAGGGAGTGATTCTAACAAGAACAGGGGCTAGGGATTCTTTTTTTCTGCTTTCCCCATGGAATGTATGGAAGTAGCATTGTTTTCTCTCCTCCTCCCATCTTCCTCTGGTTAGCTAGTCCCCTTGTAATGCATTGCTTTATCGCCTTCTCAGTGGGTGGGACATAATTATGGTGAGTTCAGCTCCACTGTAAACTGAGTCAAAGCATCGTTATAAGAGAAGAGGAAGCCCATTGAAATGAACTAGAGCATTTTAAGATTTTTATTTAGTATCCTGCTCCACTGGACTAAGTGGAAGAAGGCACAGATAGTGCAGTTTTAGTTCTGTCAGGGCCAGATCATGAGAGGTTATGTGTGGCTATGGAGAGTCATGCAAGGAACCTCCTTTCACCTGATAAGGCTACACAAGGGTCTCTCACAACAGCAGAATCCATACTCTCTTTAGGGAATGTACTGGGACATGGAGGAGGCAGGGCATTGGTCCCGTCTCATCCAAACTTCATTCCAGTCTATGGATTGGAGCTAACGTAGTGTGATGAGGGGAGCAATCTGCCTTGAGGAATCCCCTTTGGCAGGGACTGTGTTTGCCAAAGGCATAATCTCCCAGGCCTCCTCTTGACGCAGTGCAGCTCTGCACTGTCCTCCATGGAGGGCTGTGGCTTAAATTGCCACAGTGTAGCTTAAAGTGGCTTCCAGTTTTGAACGAATACACAAGGGGCCCTCAAATATCAGTTGCCTTGTAGAGGTGGCCTTTAACTTAAGGTAAAATAAAATGCACTGGAAATCTTGAGGTTTCTTTAAAGTGAGCATTTCAGAGAGATTTGTCTATTGGAGATGTCTTTAGTTGCAGATGTCCGTGTATGTTTGTCATCTTTCAGCATATAAATGGAAAACATGACTGTGGTGTGTATTTACAATATTGCTTTGTATTCTTACAGAATTATTCATTGTCTTGATGCTATAGGGGATGCATAAATATAGGTAAATGCTTTAGGGACAATAAGGGCAAGATTTTGCCACCTTTGCTCATATTGAGCAGTGCTTCAGTAGCCCTTCTGAAATCACGTGTGATGGTGGCAGAATGTGGCCTTACGGCATAGTGGTTTAGAGGAAGCTGAGACCAGGGGAAGGGGGAAAGAGAAATGTGTGTAAGAGACAGAAATGGGCAGGAGGGATTGTATAGAAATGTCTTTGGGTCTTGTCTTCCCATATTAAACAGAACTCCGGAGAATGGACAGATTAGTGACAAAACCAGCCATTTTACAAAATCCACCTTCTTTTTATGTTTCTTTAATGGCTGCACAGCTGCCTGTTGTATTTGGTGCTCATTTTTCCCAACACCACTGTCGACCAAAGCCTCTCAATGCTGTTATCACTGTCTTTGAAATCTCCAAATGCGTAGTGCAATATTAGACACAGAATGCCTGAAGTTATTCCAATTCAGGAGGCTGGCAGCACTTGATAAAGCTGTAATGATTCCGCTCATGTCTGCAGGGCTCAGAAAAGATGTGAGTTGAGCCTGTGGGATAGAAAATGATACCTTGCCCTCCCAGATTGCTTCTCCCCTCTTGAGTTGCCATGCTTCTTACTGCCTCCTTAAAGAAGCACTGGGGCCTTGCTATGAACTAGCAGTGCATGCTGGTGGTATTTATCTTTTGAGATGCTGTCATACTGCTGTGCTTCCCTCCTGCCCGTTTGACTCATCACATTCTCATCATCCCCACAAAAGAAAAGGCTTTCTTCAGCTCTGATGAACCTTTTCTAGTTGCTCTGTTATCTGGCAGTCACTTGAACAAGTCCCATTTATTCAGTCCACTGATCTCCCAATTATCAGTCAGTTCCAGGGATGATATTTAGGGTTTAAAGTACATTAGCTGCACCAAACAATACCAAATACTATAGGCTCTTTCTGCCTTAAGTAAAAGCAATTTAGTTTCAAGTTCAGTTCCAATACTAATTTATAGCAGCACTACAGCTGATGGGCTGTGATGTTGTTTTCACCGTTCTGTTACCGTTGTTGCTTGCTTTCATATGGCTTTTATCTCACAAGGCTATTTTCAAAGGAAGAAGAGAACAAGCACCCTTTATGATAAAATGATGGGAGTAAACTTTGCAAATGATCATTGACTTTAGAGATCTTTTCTTCTTCCTGCACACACCCAATTCTGTAAAATATTAAGACAACAAACTTTGTGCTTGAATATTTTCATTACACCATTTTATATTTTATCATAGTTCTTTTCCCCTTCCATTAAGATGCCCAACTTTTTTGGAGTATTATCGTAACAGTGACCACTGGTCTTTACCATGTAACTCTCGGGTAGTCTAGTACCCATTCCCACCTACCATATCATCCATCACCCATTAAATAGACATGGTCCCCCTGAGGTTCCAGAGTGGGCTGAAGTTGTGATCCAAGGGCTATGAGATTTTCTTTATTGAAGCCACCTAATTCTTTGATCTGAACATTTTCTTCTGATATGTGAAATGAATTAGTGTTCACATACCAGGCTTAGTGGACAAATGTTCATATGGCAAAACTACTCAGTTGCCAGTCTTGTCCCTGTCTCAGGAGAGAGACCCAAGAGTGAATAGGCCATGGGAACAGAACTAAGACTTCCCCCAAAAAGGAAGTTGTTCTGTATCACCTTGCATTACAGGAGGTCCTTGCAGCTCACAGGTCCTCAAAGGACCCTAGGGGAAAGTGGGGAGAAGTTTATATTCTATTGTATTCAAAGTCCTATCTTGACTGTGGATATAGAGCTCCAGTCCTACAAAAACTTGCACAATACTTAACATTAAGTATATGTCTAGTCTTAATGAGTTCAGTGGGGATAATCATATGCTTAATGTTAAGCACATATATAAGTCTTTTGCCAAGCAGAGCCTAACACTATCTGGCATGAAACTGAGAAATCTGGAGACAGTTTGGAGGTGAAAATTTTGAGCAGTCACAGCTCTGACTTTTTTTTTTTAAGTACAAATAGAGATTAAAAAACACACTTCCCTACTTCAAAAAAAGTATGTGACTTTTTTAAAAAGCATCTCTGTAGTTGAACCATCTGGTGGTTAGAAAGTTTAAATTTAGGAGGGAGATGGTCCTTTGCTAAAGTAAGTACATTTGAGTGTTTTGGTAGAAATTACTTTTTAATTTAACCTAACTGGTAGTCTTTGAAAATAGCATGTCATGCATGCACAGAACATTTTAAACAATGTTAGACCATTTTTAGGAATATTTAGTAGACTCCTTTGACATGCCCGCACAGCTGTCTTAGCTGCATAATGGACATGCACATCATTTAAGGCAGTGGTTCTCAAACTTCTGTACTGGTGACCCTTTCCACATAGCAAACCTCTGAGTGTGACCCACCTTATAAATTAAAAAACACTTTTTAATATATTTAACACCATTATAAATGCTGGAGGCAAAGCGGGGTTTGAGGTGGAGGCTGACAGCTTGTGATCCCCCAGTTTGAGAACCCCTGATTTAAGGTGTGTATTCATGTGAAATTCATTGTATGCTGAGGTCCAGCACCACCTAATTGTCACTTAAACCCACAAAATAGGGCATCAGTGCTGCAAGGCTTTTGTAGTGGTATTCAGCCCTGAGGTCAGTTTCATCCTGATGTAGAAATCTGGATTGTTCTCTGTGTATCTTCGTGCTACCTGTGTTACTGCTAATTCATTGGGCATATTGAGTGCAGTCATCACAATAATGTATCAAAATACATATGCAGAATTTCCATAGTTAAATTATTTTCAGCATTTCCTGACTTGTGTTCTTAACCATGCAAACTACTTTTATTTTCTACTGAGATATTATTAGAAGTGGTCAGATTTTTTTCACAAAGTTGATTTCACTGGAGTTATGGCAGTTTACGTCAGTGAGAACCTGTCCTGCTTTGTGTGTGTGTTTCATTGGAGGGTCATAGAATAATAGCTATCTGGGACCATGTTTAAATTAATTAGTGTGAAGGTGATACTAGAGTGTTCTCTACTTGATGTGGTGTGACTACACTCTTCATTGAGATTGATGTAATCAAAGATCTATTGTGACATTTCTTATTTAAAGTGGGTACTTAGCTTAAGGGAGCAACTACAGCACTATTTCTATGATTAGGCCAAAGCAGAAAGAGAAATATCAAATAATGGAAAATTAATCTAATAGCGCAAAGCTTCCTGTTAAGTAGTATATATCCAGCTATTAATAGATAATCTTGATTACTTTTTTGGAATGAAGGGTTTAGGTAAATGTCATATCTGGATTTTTATAGAGCATTTTATATAATGTCTCACAGTATCTTTTAAAATTAATAAAATGAATTCAAATTGTCTTGGATGTGAACACTGGTGGGAAAATCCTAAACACAGGGTAAACATATATGGCAAAATATCAAATTCTAGGATGTGTTTAATGAGATGCCATGGGGATCAGTGTTTGTTTCATCTTATTTTATAGTTTCCTAGTGACTGATTCCACCACCCTTGTTCACATTGAGAAGCATCTTACTCCTCAAGTAGTCCCATTGAATTCATACACTTACTCAAAGAGCAAGGCACTAATCAAGGTGAGCATGGTGGCAGAACTGGGACCTTAATCATCTGGGAGATGGAGTAAACATCATGTTCCTGAAATTCACAGATGTTACTTACTTGGGATGGGTTGCAGACATCTGTGAGGAAAGAGAAATAACACATATGGGCCAAGAGACATTAAGACATTAGAAACGTGGGCAGAAAATAACAGAATAGGATTCAACTTGAATAATATAGCTAAAAAAACGTACTAAATGGCAAGGAGCAATCTGGGGAGTAGTGATTGTGACCAAAACTTGTGGTGATAGGAAACAGCAAATTATACATGAATTTGCAATTGGATGTGATAGGAGAAAAGGCCAGTGCGGACTTAGGCAGTGTAGGAAGGGGCATTTTGTCATGGATTTATGAGATAGTAGTCCCTCTCTATAAAGCTCTGGCGTGACTACATCTGGAATATTGCATGTTATTTCCTGAAACATATTGACAAATTGAAAGATGTTGAGAGAGCAGCAACAAATTTGTGGAGGGTTAAGAGACTAGTTTACAAAAAAAGTTTCAGATATCCTGACTACGGCCTTGATTCAGCAAATTACTTAAGTACTTCATATGTTTAAAGGTAAGCAAGTTCTTGAACAGATTCCTAAACTGGGGCCCGAGCGGATGGCAGAATGGACATCGCAAACTCCAGATATTTAAAGGATATAAACATCAAGGATGGTCGTGCAAGGAAGTATAACTAGGACTACTCGTACAGAATTTTAAAAAGGAAGATTTAGGCTGCATATAAGGAAAAATATCCTGACCAAAATTTTTGTCTGTAAAATATCTCCCTCAGGAGACTGATGGAAGCCCTATTGCTTTGGACTTTTACAATGAGTCTGAAGAAGACTTTAATCCAATGTACAGTGGGGAACTGTCCTACCCTGGCAGTGAGATTGACTGCACAATCTAGGAGAACTTCTCTGCCTTTAACTTCTGTGACTATAATTCCTTCTAGGTCTGGTTTGAATTAGAGCAATAAAACACAAGTAAGAATACAGATCTTGATTTGATTATGTGAAACTCAAACCAAATAAAATCATAGACTATATCATCATCATGCATTTATCCTCTGACTTTCTTATGGGAGGGGGGATTTTGACAAAGATAGATGCAGCTTTAAACACCTAATTTATTTACAACAGAAATGCTTCATTGTGGTCACTCTTTTTAGTTGTAAAATATTGAATTACCATATAGTTCTCCAACAAAAGATTGAATGTGAGATGCAAGTTCCTTTCAGCATTTAACCTAAGAAAAACAGTGGAGCTGTTTTTAACAAGGGGGTTTAACAGAAAGAGCAGGATAATGGTAATTGGATTGAATAGTTAAGGGTAAGGACTAGAGTAATTAATATCAATATCTGGGAAATGCAAAATCATCTTAAATCCAGCACTAACTGCAAAGGGGTTACAAAGTGACTTCACAAAACTTGGTAACTGAGCAACAAAATCACAGATGAAATTAACATTGATAAGTGCAAAGTAATGCACACTGGAAAAAATAATCCCAACTATACATGTCTAACGATGGATTCTGAATTAGCTTAACCACTCAAGAAAAAGATCTTGGAGTCACCATGAATAATTCTTTGAAAACTTCCACTATATGTCACTGTGTAAATCCATGGTGCACACACGCCTCGAATACTGCCCTTTTTTGTACCTTTCCTCTGAAGCTATGGTGCTTGTCACTACTGGAGACAGGATACTGGTCTAGATGGACTATTGGTTTGACCCAGTATGGCCATCCTTATGTTCTTATCTTTCTCCTTATTAGCATGCAGTTATGTTAATGCTATAGCTTCTTAGGGGAGAAATGTTACCTAGTAATCTATGCACAGAACTAGGAACCAGGGACTTCTAAGTTCTAGTCCTGGCCTGACTCTCTCTGTATTCTTAGGCAACTGACTAGGGACCTTATCCAATTCCCAGTAAAGTCAGTTGGCCCCTTTCCATTGATTTCAATGAAAACTGGTTCAGACTTAAAACTTTCTGCCTCAGTTGTGGAGAGTCAGGACACAGTTGTAATGAATGTAAAGGAAGAGACTTGCTTGAACTGCTGAAGGACCCTTATAGTCCTCTCTGCCTCTAACTTTCAGATTTACAGTTTAATCCAAAACTCATTGAAGTCAGTGGTAGTCTTTGCCATTAACTTCAATTCACGGCCCTCAAACATTGCTAACACAGAGTTAAGGTTGCTTCTGGTTAAGTGCCTCATACCCTTGAAGAATGTCAAGTGCACCTGTACTTAAACTTTTGAAAATCCGGAAGTACAGAGTCAGGGTAAACAGTTTTGGTTCAATGGTACCTTGAACCATCCATTTACTCTGACATCAGGCTGCCTGCAAACACTCAGGTTTGCAACTGAGCTCCACTCCTGATGCACACAAATAAACAAGTTTCTCTAGCTCAGCAACTTGGCTTGAGTAACTTTTTAAATATTGTTTTTCCAAAGAGGCAGTGGATGCCAGCCACTAGATGAACTCAGTCCTGAGCAGATGAATATCTATTTGGGAAGGATTAGAACTTTTTTGCACACAGTTGGGGCACAAACTATAATGTAAAATGTAGGTGTCACGTGATCGATTTGGAAGCAGGGGCAGTATCTCAGCAACCCCATGCTCAACTGGTCACGTTTGGACCAATAACCTTACCTTGGAGTCCTGTGAGTCACAGCCATTTTCAGCACAGAGTATGTCTGTGGCTTTTAGAGCACTTCAAAAAATTAGCTGTTAAATATGCTAGACTCAGTCTTAACTATTAGAGCTAGTCATAAAAACTTTGAAATATTTTCCACCTGTTTAGTCAAAACCAAAATGCTTTGCAAACTCATGTTAATTTGGCTGAAATTTCTTTTTTGGAGAAAAAACCCCGCCAAAAGTTCAGGCAATGTTGAAACATCCCATTTTGATATTTTTAGATATTTTAATTTTTTGTTTTGAAATTTTGTATTATATATTATAAAATAGAAAAGTTGAAATCAAAATGACACATTTTGATCAGAACTGAAAAGCATTTCAGAATTTTCTTTCATGGATAATTTTGAGGTTTTGTTCTGATACAAAACAAAAACAAATGATAAAATCTTTCACAAAATAGAATCATTGTCCTCAAACCAGCTGTATTAACTGTAGCACCAATGCTACCATCCCGCTATAATGAGTTTTGTACCAACTGTACAAATGTGGTGCTGTCAAATGTCACCACCCAGAATCTGCCTGATTCCTAGGCTGAATGAAATAGACCTGGACAGAACTGCTCTCTCTTCTACAAATACTTAACTAGCCCAACATGGCAGGGAGTAGGGGTGTCAGTTAATGTGAGAGACACAGCAGAATCTCAGAGCTGAGCTCTACCGTGCAGGTCAGAGAGGAAAAACTGAGTCCTGATATTTTGACTTTTATTTATGTTTAAATGAATGCACAAGGAAGTATACAATGTACTGGCAGGCTATGAAAGGTCAGGCCACTTTTTTCCTAAGCAGCCTTTATTTATCTCCAGTAGTTTATAGAATGCTTAATAACTGATGAAACAAATAGAATGAATGTTGATATCTGACCCCAAAGCAATATCAGCTAATGAACATTTCTGATTATGAATGGAGGGATGGATTTTTTAGCTCCAGTCTTTTCCATAATCATATTTGCTATTTCTTGCAAGTAGAAAATAAAAATAAAGCCCTGATAGTTCTTTCTGAAATGAATTCCAAAAGCACAAATTAGAGAGAGTTCCATTCTGAAGCCTGAAGTATTTTTCATTTTCTTGTGATTGAAAATGTCGTGGGTTTCAGCAGGTGATTATACAAAGATTAGTACAGAAAGGTTATTAAGAGATTTGAGGTGAAAATTGGTTTTGTACATGAAATGGTACCTAAGCACTACGGACTACCATTTAGCAGATCAACAGGGTAGAATTTCAGGGATTTCCACATCAGTCTGTTCTTTTGAGTGTTAATGCGTTGTTAGAGGGAATAATCTTACATCAATAAAAAAAACCTTCAAGGTCAAATAAAAAATAATCCAGCAGAAGATTATTAACCAATGAAATTGTTACTGCTGTTATTTAGCAGGCAATTGTCTCCCCCAGATCCACATATGAGAGGTAGTTTCTGCATACGGTTCTACCATGTGAAAAGGGGATTACCTGCCTCTGTAGCATTGTTTTCCAGTCTGCTAAGGACTCCATAGAGAACCTTCTGTAGGTATGGGGAACCGTATGGAGGCAGCAGCAGGGAGAAGGTTGTACGTTGTCTCCTTTTTGCCAGCAATAGTAATTTCACCCACAGGCTGCATTAACTCTTGCATGGTTTCCCATCTCTGCTCTTTAACTACACTTTGAAGGAGGATTATGGGTATGGGCGTACTAGCTAACAAGGCAAGTCCTGGTAGCGTGACTTTCGTGGAGTCGCTCTACCTGGAAGCAAAGTGGGGAAACAGGGAATCTTGGGGCTTCTGCAGTGACACAGATTTTATGTTTCATATGAATCCTTCAAGATGAGCATGCTTATTGGGCAACCTGGTGGGTTTTGAATTTTTTTTTTTAACTTGGCGGTGAGGGAGCAGGGAGAGGTGTTCAAGAAAAACTCCCTAAGGGACACCTCATATATATTTTTCATCCTCCCCAGAGACCCTCCTTAGGGTTTTCCCTATGTGAAGGGCGATCTGGTACATTATTATTTATACAGAACCAAAAGAGCAGAAGGAGCTTTGAACAAAAAAAATCAAGGTCTCTGCTCTGAAGAACTTACAGCAGGGGTAATATATAGGCAGACCATGGGCCAAATTTGGACCCCCAGCTACTTTTGAATGGACCCTCAAATCTTTTTATTTATTTAGTGTTTGTTTATTTACTACTAAATAGAGAAGGATTGATGAGGGATATGGAATGGCACGAGAAAGCAAGTGAAAAAGCAATGAAATACCGATTTCGGACACAGCTTGTTAGCTTCATCTTAGATGGATTTTTGATTAGCACCCCTCAGCTGGTGGGAAGGGGAGAGCTAATTTTTTGGGAAAAGTGTGCTTTAAAAAAGAACGTGGAGGTGAAAATTAATCTACAATGAAACACTTGATTATACTTCACAAAATGCTGACACGTTTTATAAATTGGGGAAAAAAAGACTGTGCTTCCTTATTAGATAGTGGCTGTATTTACATTCTTTTATGTGAAAGGGTGACTGTCCTTTTGTGTGCGCATCAAGGTCTGGAGTTCAAGTTTAGTACAGATAACTCTCAAAGGTTAGTTGTTTACCCAGCATGTATCTGAACCACTTAGGTCTGCAAAGCTGAGCTGGAAATCTCTAAAAACAGGCTTTGTGATTCCAGTGGGGGCAGGAAATGCCCAAGAACAGCTTCTCCTGTGGTACTTTGTAGCTGCTCCAAGGCCTGGCAGGGATCTGGAAGGGCAGAGAAATCTCTAGAACTCAAGAAATACTTTATCCAGGCTTGTTCACTCGTGCATATATAAGGAGTACACAGCTGCATCTCTCAACAGGCACACGAAGTACACTATGCTTCAGAGAGAGAGAGTGCCTCCTCAAGTTCCCTTGCACAGCACACAGCAGGAGTTAACTCATTGCCTCTCTCTTTAGGAGGATGCCCCTTGCACTCCCATACATGTCCAGACAGCTCCATTATTATAGAGGGAAGGCTGGACTGTAGCTCCACTGTCCCCTTACAGCAGGCCTGCACAACATGCGGCCTGGGGGCCACATGCAGCCTGCACGGGCTCACTGTGTGGCCCGCAGTGGGTGAGTAGGGGTGGGGCAAGCCAAGTGGTTGGGGGGGGGGGGGGGGGAAACGGTTTGGGGGGGGGGAGGGCGCAGCTTTTCAGCCTGCAGCTGGTTTTTCTGCAGTAATATGGCCCTCGCTGCTTTCCGAGTTGTGCAGGCCTGCATTACGGAGTGGCTGAAGCCACTGAGGTTACTAAAAGGGACTGGAGTTGAGACCGGCCCCTAAACCTTGTATCCCACTATCTAGCCCTTATAATGTTTTAATTCTCCTTATGGCACAGTTCATTTATATCTGATCGTCATCTCAGTTAACCACTTTCAGCCCAGGCATAGTAAAGCATGACTCCCACTGCCTTCACTGGGAGATGTGCTGATTTACAGCATAGCTGACAATTAGCATATGGATGACAAACATACTATTAGACTTCAACTCAAGCAGAGTACAGTACTGAAGCACTGGGATGGGTGAAGCACTGGAAAGGGTTACCTAGGGAGGTGGTGGAATCTCCTTCTTAGAGGTTTTTAAGGTCAGACTTGACAAAGTGCTGGCTGGGATGATTTAGTTGGGGTTGGTCCTGCTTTGAGCAGGGGCTTGGACTAGATGACCTCCTGAGGTCTCTTCCAACCCTGATATTTTATGATTCTATAATGAAATGCTGTAACCTGAGAAAACCAGTTGAGTGTTACTAAAATTATGCAGAAAGGCAAGGAAATGAAACGCAAAAAGAGCCTTACTGTCACTTATTCCACTCCAGTTAAAGTGACAATGATGAAAGTGTCTGTGAGTGGAATAGGCTGTTTGGAGAACAGTCATTTTCCAGCTTGCCTTCCAGATTAAAGGGACACTTTAAGACAAATTTGGACCCCAATTATAAATTTTATTAAATCAAGCTTTTACAGATTCTCAGACAAGTAGAACTGTTTTCAAGGAATAAAAAAAGAAATATATGGAAATAATTATTTTTTTAAAAATTAGCCCTATATTGTTCAGAACCTAAACATGGATTCACCAAGGGCGAGTCATGCCTGATCAAACTGATTGCCTTCTATGATGAAATAACTGGCTCTGTGGATATGGGGAAAGCGGTGGACATGATATACCTTGACTTTAGCAAAGCTTTTGATATGGTCTGCCACAGTATTCTTGCCAGCAAGTTAAAAAAGTATGGATTGGATGAATGAATTATAAGGTGGATAGAAAGCTGGCTAAATCGTCAGGCTCAACGGGTAGGGATCAACGGCTTGATGTCTAGTTGGCAGCTGGTATCAAGCAGAGTGTCCCAGGGTCAGTCTTGGGGCTGGTTTTGTTCAACATCTTCCTTAGTTAGCTGGAGGATGGGATGAATTGCACCCTCAGCAAGTGGGGAGAGGTAGATATGCTGGAGGGTAGGGATAGGGTCCAGAGTGACCTAGACGAATTGGAGGATTGGGCCAAAAGAAATCTCATGAGATTCAACAAGGATAAGTGCTTTAGGATGAAAGAATCCCATGCACCACTACAGGCTGTGATCTGACTGGCTAAGCAGCAGTTCTGGGGATTACAGTGGACGAGAAGCTGGATCTGAGTCAAAAATGTGCCCTTGTTGCCAAGAAGGCTAGTGGCATATTGGGCTGCATTAGTAGGAGCATTGCCAGCAAATCGAGGGAAGTGCTCTGCCACAGACTTCCTTGGACAAGTCACTTTGTCATGGTGTGCCTCCATTTCCCATCTGTAAAATGGGGATAATGGCACCTCCCTGCCTCACAGGGGAATTGTGAGGTGTGTAGTTACGATAGTAACTACAGGTAAGTACCTCAGACAGACCTGGGATGGTGTCATTCATAAGCAATTCACATTGTTTGATTAGCCAGCCCACAATAGGAGTGATTGGCTCCTTCTTATAAATCAAGTGTACAATAGATAAGAACAAACAAAGAAGCAACTTGAAGACAACTCTCACATGCGGATTTCTCCCAACTTGCCACTGAAAGGCAAACATTTCTTGGGGATGAGCTATTTCGGGCTAATATGATAGCCATTAGGAATCCTTCATAACCAGTTTGCTGCCAAGTGTCACGTGAGAGGTGATTAACTCCAGTTGCTTCATTACTGTATCATTGAGAAATTCCAGTATTTTGGAAAAAAATGTACACAATCATATTTATCTGTCAGGCAAGCTAGCACCATTGTGTGCATTTCAAACAAGAAATTATTTCATGCCTAATCAGGGATTAATCTATGCGGGTTAATACTTGCTCCTCTCACAGATGTCAGCACCAATAGGAATTATTATTGTTGTTTTACGACTGATAATCATTCACTTTCATGCCGTTGAAACTGCAAGCAGCTTATTTCAGTAGTTTACTTGCCGCAGTTATATTACTCAGAGTCTGTTCCTCGCTTTGTTTTCTGGCAGAATACATACACGAATGCAGACAAGCTTTTAGAGGCTGCAGAGCAGTTGGCTCAGACTGGGGAATGTGACCCTGAAGAGATCTACAAAGCAGCCCGGCACCTGGAAGTGCGGATTCAGGACTTTGTCCGGAGAGTAGAACAGAGGAAACTTCTCTTGGACATGTCTGTCTCCTTCCACACTCATACCAAAGAGGTAAGATGGATGTGATAAAATTTCTCTATAATGCGAAATGATGCAGCAGGATGTCTCAATGTACAAAGTGAAAACTCAGAGGACACAAACAGGATGCATTTATTGCGCAGGGCATATGCCAAATTCCTGCCTTGCTTGATTTGAATGCTTGGGCCCTAACTGCAGTAGAGAGGAGAAATGTGCTTAAGCCATTTTTATGCATGATACAGAACAATAGCATAGTGAGACATTATAGCAAAAACAGACCAAACAGTGGTTAATTCACAATTGAAAGGTGACACTGTAAAATAAGTGGCCAGTCAGATATGTTTGAGATCTAAGAACATCATTTAGGATAAACTCATTAGACATAAACATGCAAGCAGTGTAGTATGTACTCCTTGAGGAATTCTGTTTTATTGTAGCATTAATGAATGTAACCACTGTTACTGTTTCTAGAAAAAATAACATAGCCATTATTAGTAAGTGTTATTAGAAAAATTAAACTGGTTAATGAAGCTGAGTTTTGTTTTCCCAATTAACCATAAGGAGTCACAAGCATGCATACACATGAGGTTTTAATGACTCAGTGAGAACCTGAACACATGCTGTTTAGCGTAAGTGAAAAACATTCAAAGATAAGGCTGTCTCGACTGAGATATGGTGGACAAGACATCAAATAGGAGGCCCCTGTGGATGTAATTAAAGCATACCTCACATTTTTCTGTAGACCAAAGGCTGTTCAGTGAAGACTGACTTAAGGCTTTCTTCTGGGGGAGGTGGAATTAGTTAGAAGCATTGTTTTCGTGCACTGTAGCATCAGTTTGCAGCAGCACACTTGATCCATAAAAATGATCTTATGAATTGAAGGCTTTTAGTTGAATTGCATACTACAAACAATTCATTTATAATAGGCTTCAGCAAAGTGGGGGAACGTCCATAAACAAAAGTCTTATGATGACAGAACTAGCCTCCTAGAAAGTATTAATGATTTGCAGTATATGCCTCACTTTTGTTAAGCCTTGGAGATGCAGTAATGAACTTTCAGCTGTTGGAAGAGCAGTGTGTGCAAGGTTGCACATACAGGTCCTGATTCCGCAATGTACTTTAAAAAAGTCCAAATCTAAGCACACGGTAAGTCCTATTAACATCAGCATTCATGTGCTTCAGCTAAAGCATATGGTTAAGTACCTTGCTGAATCGGGGCCATAATTCTCAGACCAAGATATGGTTCAATATAGGGTCAGATTTTCATCTCAATTACACTGGTGTACATCAGGTGTAACTTCATTGGTTATGTCTGCACTAGAAATTCTTTATACAAAATTCCCTGTGGGTGGGAGCCGGGGGTTGCTCCCAGTTTTGGGGGACGAAGTAGGGGGTGCTGGGGTTCCCAGCATTGCCGGCTTCAGCCCAACACTGCTCCTGGCTTCGGAGGCTTAAGAGGGTGCTGGCATCAGTCCTGTGCTGCTCCCAGCTGGGGGGCGGGGGGGGGGGGCGCCAATTTCAGCCCCACACCACTCCTGGCTGGGATGGGGGGTTGCTGGCTTCCACCCCACACTGCTCCTGGCTGGGGCCGGGGGGCCACCAGTTTCAGCCCAGTGCCCCTCCTGGCTCCAGCACTCAGGCTTGGGGTATCGGCTTTCACCTGTAGGGCTCCCTGGCCCCCCGAAAGGGCTAACGGACCTCCACGGGCCCCGCACCCCAGTTGAGAAGCACTGTTTTAAACGATGTATCAACTATACTTCCTGAGATGACCAGTGCCATTTTCTGTGCTTGAACTCCCACTATTTCTACCATCTAACGTACACAAAATCATTCAGTGTAATTATTTCCGATATACAATGATGTATTTGAGATCAAAATCTGGTCCATAATTTAAAGTAGTAGTGGGTGAAATCTGAACTAGTCGTTTGAGATCCATAAGTAGCCTAGAATCTCTGTCAGGGTGAAATTCACCCATGATGCAGAGAGGATGGTGCTAGGACCTGTGTATGGCATAAACTCCACCTGGCTTCTGTGCAGAGGGACATGAGTGGAGTGCAGCACGTGCACTATTCACAGCAGACGTGGGTTTTGCAAACTGGAACCGATTCAATGACAGCAGACCCGGGAAGGAGCCATAGATCCACGTTTATGGGAATCCTGTGGCTTTAATAGCCTTTGCAATTGATGCCAAGCCGTTGTCGGTGCTATTACAGTTCACAGCAGCCACAAGGAGTTCGGAGATGCACAGTAGTTCTGCTGTATAGGGGAAGCTTTCACTTCCCCAGCCCCTTGGCACTTTACTCAGATGAATCCAAATAGTTTGGCTATATGTGGGTGGACTGAATTTCATCCCATGTTATCTGCATCATTCCTCTAGCCTGTTTCCATATCCTAGATTAGAAGCATAGACATTAGTCACATGGCCCCAACAACATGCTTATTGCTAAGATAGTTTAGTGAGGAAATTGCTGAGGTTTCAGTGTTCATCTGCCAGATGTAGCAAACACCGAAGAGACAACGAAGTAAGTTAAGAGTGCCAGAAGTGAGCTGGTGCGAAGGGCAAAATGTTAAAACAATAGAGTCTAGGCACGTTTAGATCTGGGTTTACCTTTTTATAGTATACATAGGTTGACCTAAGTGAAAATGACTCATGGCTTGGCTTTGTTTGGATCTTGAATTTTATTGTAAAGTGGAGAATTAACCAGTATAAACGTTGTTTTTCAGTATGGCCGTACAGTAGATAGCTGAACTCTTTAAAAGTGAAGAAATTATGCTCCTGTGCCCTCTTTCCCTATGGTAGTATTTAAACTCTTTGCCCATTTCTGCATTAGCTGACTTCCTTCACAGGAAAATAGAGATTTCTTGGTCTCTAACTGAAATCCAGTCCACACACTTTGAGAATACCTCAAGTCACACAGATCAGTCTGGAACCAAATCCAGAAACCTTATGCTCTAACCTCTAAGCTAATATCCATCCCAAACTAGACCTGCAAGCCTATATTTATTTTTGACACTTTTCAGAATAGGTCCACAAATGGCATATTGCTGTGTATTAGCTGGATTCCCAACCCAGCCAAGATATAATCATTAGAATTCAATTCTAAAGCCTACTCAGTTTTATCAGGAAAAACCCGCTATTGATTTTAACTGAGTTAGGGAAGAAGTTCAGACTCAGATCTCAAGGCAGAAAATCTTTTAGTGACAGCAGTAATATGTTGACATCTGAGTTCTATTGCTGCTGTTTTCTAGGAAGTATTCCACTTATAATGCCAACATACTGTTCTGGAATTAACTACAGAGCAGTTGTTTGCATTGCAGTGCCTTGTATTGTTTTATACTGTGCCCATTCACACCTTTAGCCTGTAGGCTCCTCAGGGCAGGAATTATTCTGTTTGTCTGACACATTAAAGACATGTATGCAGTGTAGTTGTAGCTGTGTTGGTCCCAGGATATTAGAGAGATAAGGGGGTAAAGGTAATATCTTTCTCACTTCTGTTGGTGAGGAAAAACAAGCTTTCAAGAGCTCTTTTTCAGGTCTTCACAGCTAAATGCAGAGTGGAACAGATTACTGAGCATTAGTAGTAAGCAAATATACTAAGACAGGGGTCGGCTACCTTTCAGAAGTGGTGTGCCGAGTCTTCAGTTATTCACTCTAATTTAAGGTTTCGCATGCCAGTAATATATGTTAACATTTTTAGGTCTCTTTCTATAGGTCTATAATATAGAACTAAACCAGTGTTGTGTGTAAAGTAAATAAGGTTTTAAAAATGTTTAAGAAGCTTCATTTAAAATTAAAATTTTAAAATTTTAAAATTAAATTAAAATGCAGAACCCCTCAGACTGGTGGCCAGAACCTGGGCAGCGTGAGTACCACTGAAAACCATGCCGCCTTCGGCACCCGTGCCATAGGTTGCTGTGGCACATGAACACATCTGAAATCATAGGGCTAAGAGAGGAGGTTAGTGGGTTACAGACTGTTGTAAGAAGCATATTTTAATAAAACATATGGAGTGCAATGTCACAGAGACAATCCAGCTAGCAATGGGGAAGGGAGAGGAATGAGCAACAGGAACAAGTCATTAGGAAAGGAGGTGGAGAAGGGGCAGTGCCTCAGGGAAGAGGCGGGGCAGGGCCTCAGTGGTCCGGTTAGCAGCAGTCAGAAAGGTGGCAACCCTACTGCCTGAATTGCACTAGCTGAAGGCATAGGACAATATTTAGCCCTGAATTAGTGACTGTTTTAAGGCTAGATATCATATGATGTATCAAGTCTAGAAGTGACTTCTTTACGTCATTGGAAAGGGGAGACTCCAAGGGGAGACTACTGCTTCTTGCACATGGTCCTCTCTGATGCCTGGACTTTCTTCACTGGTGAAGAGGTATGAAAAATTATACCAATAAAACATTTTAAAAACTCTCAAAATCATTGCTAAGACTACATGGCATATACTGAAAACATGATTTTTTGATGCAGTATAAATGTTTCAGTGCCATGAATTTAGGATGAACTACATAAGTCACTCCCACTTGATCATTCATGAGTACTGAAGCTATCATAGCTTATCCTATTCCCAGGCACATAAAAACTTTATACTGTATGCCTCATTGTAATAAATTAAATATCATCTAAAGATCATCATACATATCTTTCAAAGCCTGCCATGCCAAAGGCTACTAGACATTCTTTATCCCAAGACCTGAAAATGCTCCCTTGGGAATCAAACCCAAGAACCCATATGCCAAGGTAGAAGTAGAGATCATTGCCAGTGAGCTTTCAGGATAGAAGAATTCTGCAGACTTGTACATGAGTCATTTCCCCAAGCTTTGATGGTGTCTTAGTGGTAGGTTTTTGCGTCAAGTCTGTCTGTAGGTTTCACCGTCACTTGTTATGAATTCCAATTTTCATGATCATATTCCAAGGCTGTGACTTTTTTTCTCATAAAGCTCCAGCTCCTGGACTCAAGTGATTTCATTAGAATCTTAGCTTTCATTTAAAAAATAAGAAAGTTTCTAGATCTCATGCTTTTGGAGAAAAGGTTGCAAACGCAATCCAGGGGCACCCCAAAGACTCAAAAACCACAAGGAAAATAGAAAGAAAATAACATTTTAGTATTTTTAAATCACATGATTTTAAAGGTAATTTTGTGATTTAGGCCAGACTCAAGCTTTTTGGAGTCCTTGGGGTTGGCAATACCCTGTTTCAGAAATATAAAGATAAAGGGACACTATCAACAGCACTGTATAATTAGTATTTTTTTAATGGTCTTGTATAATTAAATACCAGTTTAGCAACTTATAAATGCTATTTCTTTCTCTACTGATTTTGTTTTCTGTTTAGCGCACATGATGTTTTCTCACCTTATTTAGAGCTGCAGGAACTTATGTGGCTATGTGCCAGAAGCACTGATTACTTCAGCCTGAATGGAGACAAGCCAGAGAACAGTTTTTGTTCATTAATTGCTGAAGTTAAGCAGTACGGGGTGGACACAGACACACACTTGACTACATTCTTGGCTTTATGGGCAGGGCTTAAACAGCATTTCTAAAGTGCATCTGGGGCAAGCTACCCAGCCTGGGTCCATAGACTTCTGGTAGTGGGGCTTGTGCTTGCACTCTAAAAATAACTGTGTAGATGTTGCAGCTTGGGATTGGAGCCTGGGTTTTGAAGCCTGGGGAAAGGGGATGGTCTTAAAAGGCCAAGCTCCAGTCTAAACTGCAACGTTGAAGCACAAACTACACACCTGTTTTGAGAGAACTAGCACAAGGCCTACCAGAACCCATGTGTGGACCCGGGCTGGGAGAGTCACTCCCGGATGCAGTGTAGACATGCCCTAAGTCTAGCTGTTAGCACTAATTTGGGTGTCTGAAAATGTGCATATGTAGGAAGTGAGCATACACTGCACAGTGTATTGAAGGGTTAAGCAAAACATAAGGTTGGGCACCGCGTTGGTGTTCTTTATGGAACTGGTGATGGGGCAGGAACAGAGAGAAGGGGGCGGGGTGGGGAGGGATATGAGCAAGAGAGAAGGAAGGAGCAGGAGTCAGATGGGGAGGGGACCAGCAGGAGCCAGCATGTATAGCAGAAAGGCGGGGATACAGGCAGAACTTTGTACGGGTCAGGAAATGGGTATGGGAACCAGGGGCAGGAGGTTGGGGATGGAGGGAATAGGAGAAGGAGACAAGGAGAGGAAGTGGGGTCAGAAGGCCATGGCTGGCCTTCTCCCATTTAAAATGGCAGATTTCTAAGAAATATAAGAACCCACAGCTCCTACCCTCTCCACCCTTCCTTCTACTCCTTCCCCTCTTATTCCTATTCCTCCCCGTCTTCTGCCCGCCTTTGCTCCTACCACAGTCCCCTCTCCCACTGGGCTCTTATGCTCCGCAAGCTTCTTCCCCAGTCCCCCTCCCCAGCCTACATTTCTTTCCCCTGCTCCCAAGTTTCTCACCCCTCTGTGAATTCCAGTCAGGAGGCCTCTTCCTTTTTCACTCTGCCTTGGTGCCAGCAGGGAAGCACTGGCAGCACAGGAGGGATTGTGCTGCTGGTCTCAGGCCCTGTGTCCAGCACCACCATGGTCCCTGGCACATGGAGGTATGAATGATATAGGGACAGTCTTGCTCAGCTCTGGCATCCCAGGATGGAGCATGTTCAGTTGGTTTGTATGAGTGGTGCATGCACAATCTGATCAGCATATAGGCACACTGCGGGGATGGAACATGCTCTGTACAAATGGAGTCTCGAGAAAATGTAGTTTACGAACTCTAACAAGTCTCTACTGAGCATGTGCAAAATGCAGTTTTTGCCGACACTTATATCCTGACAAAATATGGACAAATTTTCTTCGGGATGGCTAAAGGCACCTTTCTGGCTCAGAGGAACAGCCTTCCAAATGTCAAGTCCCTGCTCCAAAGCATAGGGCTGCTATATATATTCTCAAGGAAACCGTTGTAAAAATATTTTTAATACATGCAAAACAACTTCCCTTCCCGAGAGTTACCACCTTTGAAATGCAAAAAACTCAGCACCCTCCCCAAAAGTCAAGTCCTTCACAACCCCAACCACATAGCAACTCCACAACCACCCTAAGCTCCTCTTCAACAGCCACTTATAGTATCTAGAGAGAAAACACATATAGGTAAGACTGATAACATCACTGATAGCAAAAAGGGTGTTTGTTTTATCATCACATTTTGCAATCCAGTCTTTTTAGTCTGTTTCCTTTAGCCAGTTGTCACTGAATGTGCGGTTTCTGATGCTAACTTTTTTTTTTTTTTCGGGAGTATAGTAGGATCCACTTGCGCCATCTTCCTGATTTTTCCATTATTTGATATTCCCTGCACCTCTCCTCACTCTCACATCACTCAAACCCTCTCTCACTCGCATGCATGGTGTACTTGTGTGGTTTTGGGCAGAGAACTGCTATATTTCCAACAGTTTTGATCTGTTATCGCTTAAACTGTGGAAGTTGGAACACTGCAGCATTTTTAGCTGGACATAGAAACTTTTAACATTAGATATTCCAGTGTATTGTGATAATAATGCAAATCTTTAGACACACATAAAAAAACCAAACCTGGCGAATTTAATTATTTTTCTGGCAACTGGCAAATCTATAGAAAACCCAACCAGGCCAATCAAATACCAGCCAGATGATTACCCTCTTTCCCCCTAACCTCATTCTCAGAAACTGCAGATTAGTTTTACCTGAAATTTCCTCACAATGGAGAATGTTAGCCTGAACAGTTTAAGTTTGGCAAAGTTATAAGCAACTGAAAACGGGGTCTTCTACTGGAAAGTGTCAGGCGATTGTAACCAAAGGTGTCGCTATCAGTATCATTTAAAATACACACACACACACACACACACACACAGTGCTATGGTTATGAAATTAAATTCACTGTGCTTCAGGCAAGCGCCATAATTAGGGGGCCTAGTTCTTTTAGGTCTTTAATTTTAACAGAGGTTGCCTTTCATATTGTGGTAGAGACCTTGGGAATCTTTAAATTAAATGCTGGCTTGTTTATGGTCTCCTGCTGCTGATTCTAACAGAACAGATGATGACAATGAATCAGAGTTAATCACAGAGCAAACATGACTGTTTCTGGGACACAGTTTAATTCTGTTGTTCATCTTATATTGACCCATTTCACAGTTTATTTTTCTATACTTTAGAATATATTGCTTATGTTTAACTGTTACTATTGTCATTTTGAAGAATATGCCCATCAAATGATAGAGTGCTGTGATATTCAGGATAATCAACAAAATGACTCAGTTGACAACTTTTAAGATCTCTGGAAAGATCCGGCCTTTTGAATACACAAAGCTTCTCGCCCATATACCCAAGAAGCCTCATCTAATTTTTGGTCCACTGTTTGGCATTTTAGCCCTCTCTCACCTCAAGTCACTATATAGATAAATTTTAAAAATAATTGAAACATGAACAAAACACTCTAAGAATGACCAAAATTAGCTTTTTATACATAAACATTTCACTGTTTCACTATCTTCTGACCTTTCGGGGGCAGACTCCAGTGCTGCATGTTTTGTTGAAAAGTTGTGAATCTTCTTTTCAAATGATATAAAACTCCCAGCTCAGATTTTCAAGGCTGCCTAGGAGATTTGACTTTCAAATATTAGCCCTCTCGCAAGGTTGTGAGATATCAGACCTCATACATAAACACCTGGGCCTAGTACTTAATATTATGGGTGTCGGATCAGTGAAATTTGTTTGGGGGAATTTTGAGGGAGGAAGAAAACACCTTTGTGACAGGTTGCATTTTAAAAAGTGGCAGTTGTGTAAAGGTGCTCACATGTTTGGAATGTTAGAAGTAGTCCTTGTAAAATGGATTAGTGGGCAGAGAGCAGGTGAAGCTGTCAAAGGTGCAGAGTAAATACATTTGTCACATGGATATCACCATCATAGATGCATACACATATATAAAATGGACAAAAACACACACATACACACACATGCATTACCATTGTTAGAACAGGAGACATGTCTTCAAATACATTTCCACAGAGCCTGGGACAATGAGATAGCATTCCTGATTGGGTAAATGCATCCTGTGTGGGTACACTACTAACATAATACAAATAATAAATCAGTATATGCATATAGTTTCATGTAAGCTAAATGTATAAGAGATCAGCCTGTGACATCATCAGCTGATTATCATGAACGCAGGAGGACAAATCCTGCCCTTAGATATGCACTTGCTACTCCCACTAACTTCAGAATTTGGCCCATGTTTTTGACAGAAGCATAAATGCTCACCAGTCCTTTGTGCTGGTAGATCCCTAACCGGCTTAAACCTGTCACATACCTTAGCAGAATTAGCAAAGCTCTGAAGCTGTGGAAGCAGGAGAGCAGGGTCATCAAAGACTGTGCCGAGGTCCAATTCATTTATTGTCTAAAAATAAGATTATTTTACAAAGGATTAAGGAGCTGGGAAGGGAGAACTGTGGTATCCTGGCAGCACATCCCACACCGAATCAGAAGAGTCTGAATCTGAAATACAGCCAGACCCCTATTGAATAAAAACTCTGCCATCTGTGATCTCATTAAAAAAATCAGCTAAAGACAAATAATTGTAAATACAAACATATAGGCCAAATTTCAATAAATCTAACATATAGAAAGCCACGTAAAAGAAAAATAACTTGTCTGTTCATCTGTCATGAACATGCCAATGGATTCCTAAGGAATGTGACACATTCTCAATGTACACTGCATAGTCCTCCTTTTCCTTTCAGTAATCTGTTGTTTGTTGTTTTGTGTTTTCTCTTCTTTGACCATGTTCACTAGTCACTTTAGACTCAATGCATCTACCTCTGATTTTTTGCATGCCTGCTGTGACTTAACCCTTCATATGCCAGGCCCGTATAGGTAAGAGGTTCACGTTGCAGGCAAAAAGTGTTTTTTATCACAGACATTGATGAGTCTACAGAAACTCCTCTTTTTAATTAATATAAAGAGTATATTCTGTTGGTACCCTCAAGGTAAGGAGGACAGAACTTTTCCCAGTTCTCTTGAACAAAGAACATAGGGCATACTTACTAGGAGCAAAGAATGTAGGCAATACTAACAGAATGGGGACTTTATCCTGGAAAGAAGTGACTCTACATGAACTCCCAGTGTGATGCTATGGCCAAAAGAGCTAACGTGATTCTGGGATACATAAACAGGTGAATCTCAACTAGGAGTAGAGAGGTTGTTTTACCTCTGTATTTGGCACTGGGGTGATTGCTGCTTGAAATCTGTGTCCAGTTCTGGTGCCCACAATTCAAATAGGATGTTGATAAATTGGGGAGGATTCAGAGAAGAATCATAAGAATGATTAAATGACGAGAAAGGATGCCATATTGATAGACTTAAAGAGCTCAATCTATTCAACTTCACAAAGAAATGGTTATGGGGTGACTTGATTACAGTCTATAAGTATCTACAAATATTTAATAATGGGTTCCTCAGTCTACTAGAGAAAGGTATATCTTGATCCAATGGCTAGAAGTTGATGCTAGACAGATTTAGACTGGAAATATAGTTTACATTTTGACAGACAGGGTAATTAACCACTGAAACAATTTCTCAAGGGTTGTGGTGGATTCTCCATTACTGACCATTTTTAAATTAAGGCTGGATGTTTTTCTGAAAGCTCTGCTCCAGGGATTATTTTTAGGGAAGTTCTCTGTCCTGTGTTATACAGGAGATCAGACTAGATGATCACAATGGTCCCTTCTGGCCTTGAAATCTGTGAATCTATGACTAAGCATACAGCTCTATCAGTAGTACGCGTTGTCAACACAGCCAGTAGTATACATTGTCAACATCTGTGACAGTTTCTGTATTCAATAGTCTTCATTAAAGCCATACTGTCACTCAAAAACATGTTCTAGTCCCCCATAAATGCATATGCCTGTTAAGAGTATATAAAACTAGTTTAAAGTGGTTAATATTAACATAATAGTTTGAGAAGATGATGGCTTCAGAAAGTGTTTTTGGTTACAGAAAAGCAAAAGCACTTTGTTTAATCCTTCAAAAGTTTTCACAGAGTGATTCAGAGTTGTCACAAGTGACTTGTTTGTGAAATTCCTAGTCAGGGAGCGGGGACCTGGGGGAGGCACACAAAGGTATTGAAATGGCAGATCTGGGTAAATGTGTATATATGTTTAGCAACTGATAATTAAAGCCACGGGGAAATGTATAGAGGAAGAGGGCTATCTAGATCCCCTGTTGGAGAAGTTATGGAATGCGATGAGCCAGAGAACAGTTTTGAATGGGAATTTCATGGCTCTCCTTCCCATCACTATAAATCACTGAATGTTCAGTGCATGGTCTTGCAGCTGTTAGGAGCTCCTCCTGTGCCAAATTCTACTTTGTTTCACTCCTGTAAATCTGGGGTAACTCCACTGACTTCAGTTGAATTTCTCCTGATTTACACCAGAGTAACTGAGTGTTGAATTTTGTCTTCTCTTTGCAGTCTCCCAGTTAATTGTCTTCAGATTCGTGATTACAGGCAACTTAAAATAAAAATAAAAACTGCTAAAAGGAGACCACGTTTTTGCAGTTTATCCTGAAAGCAGAACTAAAGAGCATGAACATTGCACTTCTTGGTAAACCCACCTACATCTCATGCAGTGGTTAGGCCCTGAATTGCATATATATGTCCTTGGGGATCTACATACTTCATGCAAGTGTAGCTGCCATTAGCACATTTGCCTCAAGAGGAGATTATACTGTGCTGTATCAGTGTGGTCCATGCAGAACTTGGAAAAAACATCAGATGTTTAGGCTTTGCAAATCCTTTTGCCATGGCTGAGGATACTAATTAAAAAAGCTTCACGTACAGAAGCACCAAATGCAGCCTAACCAAGAATGATTATCAAGAAACTGGCAAGAGAATGAAAAAGCAAGAAAGAGGTTAAGAAGGATCAGATCCTTTCTTCACAAACTGTTCTCTTCTTTCCTTGTGTTCTTTCTTCACAACCAATTTGTTGATGACATCTGGTCATATTATATCTCGCTGCAGGATGTCTTGTCAGCATATCACCATGGAACTTGCACACTGTGGTTTCATCAGCAGCATTGGGTTGCATCACTCTTGTTATGTGATGTTCCGCTGATGTCATTATAGTATGGACATTTAATCATGTTACATTTCATTTGTAATATCTGGTCATTAGGGTTGCCAACTTTCTAACCACACAAAACCAAAGACCCTTGCCCCGCCCTTTCTCCAAGGCCCCGCCCCTGCTCACGCCATCCTCCCTCCCTCCATCGCTCACTCTTCCCCACCTTCAGTCACTTTCACGAGGCTAGGGCAGGTGGTTCGGGTGTGGGAAGGTTGAGGACTCCTGCTGGGAGTGCAGGCTCTGGGGTGGGACTGCGGATGAGGGGTTTGGAGTCTGGGACAGGGCTCCAGACTGTGGCAGGAGGTTGGGGTGCAGGGAAGATATGGGCTCTGGGCTGGGAGTGTGGGCTCTGGGTGGGGCCAAAAATGAGGAGTTTAGGGTGCAGGAGATTGCTCCAGGCGGGGGCCGAGGGGTTCAGAGTGCGGGAGAGGATGAGAGCTCTGGCTGGGGGGTGTGGGTTCTGGGGTGGGGCCAGGGATGAGGGGTCTGGGGTGCAGAGGAGGGCTCCAGATTGGGGCAGGGTTTTGGGAAGGGGGCTGGGATGTGGGGTCTGGGCAGTACTTACCGCAGCTCCCAGGAAGCAGCCGCCAGGTCCCTGCAGCCCCTAGGCACATGGGGGCCAGGAAGGCTCTGTGCATTGCCATTGCGCTTGCAGGTGCCACCCTCGCAGCTCCCATTGGTCATTGTTCCTGGCCACTGGGAGCTGCAGAGCCAGCACTGGGGCAGGAGCAGTTCGTGGAACCTCCCTGGCCTCCTGTGCACTTAGGGGCTGCAGGGACCTGGCGGCCGCTTCCAGAAGCCACGTGGAGCCAGGGCAGGCAGGGAGCCTGCCTTAACCCCGGGCCTCTGCTGTACCTCCAACCGGACTTTTGTCTGCAGTGCCGACCAGAACCGCCAGGGTCCCTTATCAACCGGGCATTCTGGTCAAAAACCAGATGCCTGGCAACCCTACCGTCATGTCACACCTTATTAATCAGTATATTGTTTTGTATGTTTCCACTGATATTTCTGTCTTCCATTATTACATGTAAGACATAGAGCTTTCTCCTTATTTTGCTTTCTACTAATATCATTGCTAAATACTTTTAAATCAGATTTTGGGGGATTGAAAATCAACAATAGCATTTAGAAATAACACCATTCAAATCTGGTGTAGCACAGGTGCTTAGTAGTTATTCCACACTTTTGCAGGTGCATACAAGGTTTTCTTAATCGTCTTTTGGGATTACAGATTTTTTATTAATATGGTCCCTTGCTCTAAGCCAAAGGTAATCATTTCTAGGTAACAGACAGAGGTGTCCTTCAAACCTCCAATAAGTGCTCTCACTAAGTACTTGAGTAAACTGACGGGTGATGCATCAGATGACAAAGTTGAAAGTAAAGAGCTGTCTTGTTCTTCCATCAAGTGAAGCTGCTGGTGTATAATAGGTGAGAGGAACAGAGAAAAAGTTGATACAATACATAAGAAAAGTGGCAGATGGCCCAAAATAGGGCCTTGGTTTTTTCCATAGGGCAGCAATCTAGTGATCAGGGAATTAAATCTTTTTTTTCTTATTTGAAACTCTGGTTGCCTTAAAAAAAAAAAACACACACACAACCCCTATCTATATACCCCTTGTTCATGGACTAAAAAGGCTAAATATTCATCCCAGTCTTTCTTATAGTTGCACCCGTAAAATCTGTGGGTGGATATTTTTTGCAGGTGCATATCAGGTTGCTAACCATTAAAGATTAATGATTAATATTTGCATCCATGATTTATTGCAGCAGACCATAATTCAGTAAATGTGGACAAGCAAGTGAACAAAAATTCCTTTATATGATTGCTTCATGTAGGATTTCCCATTTTTTTCTGTCATCTTTGTTTTTATAAGCTGCAGAGCGAGATGGAGTAGAGACTGCTTTCTTTTTTTTGAGCTATGCACATTGTTGGCACTTATAATAAAAATGGTAATTGCATATGGAAAATATGTGACTTCAAATTTTACTAATGCTAAAAATGCAGGAGGAAAACTTGCTTCCTGCAAATGTATGCCAGAAGCTTTATTGCAAACATAAAGGTTTTCAATGAAAAACGGAATCTGTACTCAGCCTAAAATGAACTGGCTGCCCAGCGGTAAGCTGCAGGTACATTACACTGACTAGGGAAGCCTATGGGCCACATACCAGATGTCTGATGACTTACTCTTTTCTGCCTGATTGTCCACTGAAAAATGATCTGAATCAAATGCTAATGTGTTATGGAGATGAAAAATTGCCTTGGTTTTTTAAAATCAGTTATTGGAATGGACTGTTTTTTAAGAGAAGCTGAGCACGTTCCACTCCCACTGACGTCTGTGGATATTGAGAATGCTCAACACCCCTTGTAGTGGTGCAAACAATGGGTCAGTAGATTTTTTTTAATGCAGTTTGTTTAATTTATGCAGCTCATTTGTTTTCAAATTTCCTTAGTAAAGGCTTCCGCAGTACAAATGGTGTTTGCCGAGTGAAATTTTCTCTTGATTCCTGCATTCAATTTCCATTTTTAGTGGAAGCAGATGAAATTTGAGCCTCACAATTACTATGAGCTGAGAATAACAACTCTTAAATCATTGACAAGAAATAGCAGTGCTCAGTAATACTCTGCACATTGCAACATAGAAATATGACTTGAAGTGCAGAATAGCAACATTTGACATGATTTAGTGATCATTCCCTGTCACACCATGGGCCCTTCACTCGTTAGAACAGAAAGGGTGGAAAAGCATTATTGAATCCAGGGAAGGGCTACAGTGAAATGCATTGTAAACTCTTTTTTTCTGATAGTTTGTATGCCAAAGGGCTTTTTAAAATCAATTCAGTAGTTGCGTCAGAATTAAAAATCAATCCCCCAAAACACAAAATGTTTTACTGAATTGTATCAAGCTGACATAAAAAGTGTGACTTCTTGGCCTCACTTAACAACCAGCTTGACTTCAGAGTGATGCCGTAGTGGATTTAATTTTATTACTTTTGCTGTGCTCATAAATGAAGGACCTTGTAGTGAATTATATTAATTGGAATTACTAGTAGTACAGTACATGGATGGTGTGAAATAAAAATAAACTTGAGTCAGGTTCCTTTTGCAAGTTGTTTCTGAAGTATCTTCTTAATCTTATTAATACCAACTGATCCTTTCTATTAGAATTTCCCAGGATTGGTGGAGTCTAAAGATTTAAAGATGTCTGAGTCAAGGATAACCTAAATTCGGATACCTTTTGTTATGCAAATTGTCACAATCAAAGGTCATCCTCTGGAAAGATCTGAAGTTAGTGAATTTAGTATTCAAATGCTATCTCAAGCAAATGTAGACATTTTTGAAAATACTTTCCTATGTGACTTACCCATGGTTATACAAATAGTAACAGAGTTAGGATTGGAACATAGGAAACCTGATTCCCACAACAAATGAATAGGCTTAAGGTCCATGGGCCTCATTCTGAAGAGTGACATAGTTTTACCAAGTTCACCGACTCTCCCACATAGTGGTCTGTCTTTTCTTGATGTGTACCTCTAACTCTTTGAGGAGAATCACTTTGTAGGTGCATGGAAGAGCAGACAAAACAGTTCCACTGTTGCCCAAGGTACTAGCTCTGTCCTTTTTAGAATTCCCACAGTTGGAACGGTGACACTTCCCAATACAGTGACTTGTCCTGTCACCTTGCACAAGATGCAGCAGAGAGCAACAGAGTGAGTTAATGGGACACATCAAGTGGAAAATATTCTCTCATAGAGCCATGAAGATTTGCTGGCAGATCGCCAGCTCAGTTGGTGCAATTTTACACTATACTTCAAGGCAAGCTTAATGAGGGAACCTCAGTGCTTTGTAGGGGGCTTTGTAACTATCTAGGAGCTTCTGCTGTTCAGATTTCAATGAGTGAACAGCTGGCTGGAAATTCTAATCTGAACACTTAGTAAAATGATGTGTTTAACTAATAGTCAGGACCATTTTCAATTAATGGAGCAGCATAGAATTAATTGGGGTCACTGCTGTCTAGTAAAAATAAAGACACCTTATTATGTCTGGATTTCATCTAGATCCTAAAGTCACAGTCTCAGATGCAGAGGACACATTGAAAAAATACTGTATGGAAAGCATAGTTGATTGATAGTCAGTTGTGCCCAATCAATATCACACTCTTGATTTATTTTTTTAGGGCCTGATCCTGCAAGACGCTGAGCACTTCAACTCCAAGTTAAGTCAGTGGGAGTTAAGGATGCTCAGCTCCGGAAAGGACTAGGTCATTGCAAATTTAAGGGGTTATAATTTATTTGTTGTATGTAGAGTTCGTTGCAGTGGTATGTTAGGTTAAGGTTATAGTGATATATAACAGACCGAGATGCTAATTAAATTGAGAAATACAGTACTTTAATATTCGGATATGTGCATGTTACTTTGATGTTTAAAATTAAATTCCATCTACCAGAATCCAGAACTCAATACTGCTTTTTGGTTTTGCAACCATAAGTTTAGGTATCATTTAGCATCTGAAATGATTTGTGTGTAGAGTCTTGATTAATGCTTTCTAAAATAGGATTAAAGGATAAAAGGGTTAAATCTCAACCTCTGTCTTGTTCTGATTTGTGTTTCTTTCCCCTCCTTCACAGCTGTGGACATGGATGGAAGATCTGCAGAAGGAGCTCTTAGAGGATGTCTGTGCTGACTCGGTGGATGCGGTTCAGGAGCTTATCAAGCAGTTCCAGCAGCAGCAAACAGCCACCCTGGATGCTACTCTCAATGTCATTAAAGAAGGCGAAGATCTAATCCAACAGCTCAGGTATGTTTCCTGTCTCAGGAGAGATGTCAAGAAATCTGGTGAAGCATTGTGTGTTAGGTGCAATTTAATGAGGAAAATGTAACTTGCAATTTAACAGGAGGATTTATTCGCTACCTTTTATATTTACGATGCTTCACACTCTTATAATATTTTATTGAAACTGCAAGGAGTGATTTGTAGAGACTAAGAAGAATAGTCTATGAATTAGCATGGGTTGCTGTATCTGATGGATTGGTAGCTGTATAGATGTTTTTCAGGTGAATATTTTTGAGTGAATATTTACAGAAGATTGTTAAATGGTTGTGAGCTGAGGCCCAGTGAGTTATGTGATTATTCTTGCTGTAGGAAGTTGTATGGCTATAAATAAGACCTGTATAGTTGTATAACAGGCCACAGCATTTCATTGTGTGCCATATACAGTATGTAGTTTATTCATGCTGTCAGACTGTTCCTGTATTGGCATTTATATTATAAATTAAAGCGGCTCTTTTTACCCAATTTAGAATGCGCTAGTTGACTGGCTTTAAGAAATGTTTCTGTCCTCTCACTAAATATGAGTTTCTTAAACTTTGTTCCTATCCTGTGTGAAAATAGCTTATCAAGAAATTCCACCCCAAGGGTCATGTTCTGCTCTCATTTACACTGGTTTTACGCTATTTTAACTTTGACTTCAGTGGTGTCTTATTGATCTTTCCTGGTGTGACTGAGATTAGAATCAAGCCCTGTTTTTTTGTATTGTGAGGGTCATCCTAATGTGGAGACTCTTCCAATACCTGCCAGGAATGTAACCAAATGATCATCACTAAAATAGAAGAAGTAACTTGTTTAATGGGAATTGACTAAATAAGATTTTTGGCATTCACAGTAGTACTCTTGTTGAGTCTTCCATACAAAGTCTATAGATTAAAACTACCTCTCTCCCTTCCTTCATGGGCAGCTATGAACATTCCACCACAAGAACTTTTGCTATATATAATGTGGTTATACAGGGCTTGATTGTGATTCAGCCTTATGCAGCTACATGGGGGAAATGGGGTGTAAATGTGTCTGCCTCACTGTACAACCGCACAAGGCTTGCCTGGATCACAGGTAAGTCTTTTGAGTGCAGGACAAAAGATTATTTCTTGCTGTGAGGGGATGGGTAAGGAAGGACAGAAGTAGGCAGAGTCTTGGTTCCATCAACTACTAGCTACCTGGTTAGGAGTGTGGGGAAATGCTCTGTGTTTGGTAATAAGCTAACTCAGTGGTCTTCCCACTCAACTGTGTAAAACAGGAGCTGAAGTCACAGTTTCCTTTTGGAGCTCTTCCTGGGGTGGTGCAGTTACACACCACGAGTTATACAGGGCTAGGAGTAAACTCTTCATCACCTTCCGATATTGTGGTTAGGTTGCAGTATTTGCACAGGTGTGCCAGTTTACTGCTTCAGTCCCATGATTTGATGGTTCAACATGTTTTTTTTTTTTTCCCAAGACAGAATCATACACTGATAGGGACTAGCAATGAAAATGTCTGCTGGTTCATCCTATTACTCTACCAGTATTTTTCCTTACAATATATTTTATAGTGCTTCAAACTGTCCTATTTTAAATGTCTCAAGCAATGCAGATGCTACTGTGTACTTTATGGGAAAAACAAAACATGACTTTGTTCTGAATTTTACTTGCATTAGCTTAAGCACCAAAACTTTGGCACTCAACTCTGTCTTCAGATCTGCCTACATGGCTCTCGCTGAGGTTAGGGGAAGCTATACTGGCATGTCTAAGGAGAGAATTTACCCTTAATGCCTTGAAAAAGTTATTTATCCACAGAACAAACATACATTAAAGAACTCCAGTTACCTTTCAGATTCCAGATCCCTAGTGTTAATTGTGAGACAGCCAGCAATGAGGAAACTGACAATAATGAAAATAGTTTCTGTCCTGTATTTATAACACACAACTGTCTCGAGGCCCAATTGTGGCACTAAGGCAGAGCCGTGCCATTAAGATGGTGCAACCTGCGCCTCCTGACTGCTTGAGCTGGAGAGTAGGGGGTGGTGCCATAGCCCTTTCTCCTCTCTTACCCCTTTGAGATGATGTGTCCTCTGGAGGTGCATAGCAGAAGCAGTTCCTGAATTCCCCTGCGCACATGGAATGTACAGTGAGGGGAAGATTCCTTGCACCCACTCATCACCCTGGGCGCCTACATGAGGGCAAGTCACAATCTGTCTTTTAGTGTTTTATAATTGTTACGGTGTTGGAATTTTTCCCTGGTTATGTTGCACTCTGATTAAGTGATCAAGGGAAATCAGAAGAATCCCAGTCTTGTTAGGCTAAAATACTGCAATTCCAACTCTATTAATTCACTGGCAACAAAGCAAATGGTGACATAATTTAACTTGTAAAGATCTACAGCATGTTAGTAGGAGCTTTGAGGATGATGCCTCTGAGACAGGCTGATTGTAGAAAGAAATGGGTCATTTGGACTAGAATTAAATGGGATTGCCAGTCCGATTCCTCAAGAGATCAGTTCAGATTTATGTGCCATTCTGCTCCCTCCCAACTCCTTGTTCATGTTTCAAGGTCAAAGTGTCACAACATACGAAAGGATGCGCTCATTGTTTTGACTTTGTGTGGAGTTCAGGAAACACAAGATTTCAACAAGCAGAAGAAATGAGCATTGCATACACCTTCCTGTCCCTTTGTGCTTTGGCTTGCTTCTCAGCTGTGCACAGAATTGAGTGTGTTTAATTCCTGCTCTTTTCTTGCGTAAATGTGGGGCTTTAATCGTTCTCCCTGCCTTGCCACAGGGACTCAGCGGTATCCAACAATAAGACTCCACACAATAGCTCCATCAGCCACATTGAATCTGTCCTTCAGCAGCTTGACGAGGCCCAGGTACAGATGGAAGAGCTCTTCCATGAGCGGAAAATTAAGCTAGACATATTCCTTCAGCTCCGGATTTTTGAACAGTACACCATTGAGGTAAGTGTGTCTGAGTGACCTGGGAAAGGTAGCATTGTGGAGATGGTGACTGTGTCTCTGACTAATACTCTAGCAGAGTTCCAGGAAATCGCAGAAGACTTTGATTATACATAGATGTCTGGTAGAACTAGAAGTGAATAGAAATCAGTTGTTAAAACTGGAAATTTAGAAACCAGTAATATGCCTTTTTGACCTACTGATAGAATACAAGACACATTCATGTCTGCCCTGCTGACTGTATTCAGTGTCTGAATGGTTTGGTGACCAGTTTTATGGCATGCATTGTACAGTGGTTTACATATGCCCCTCGCGTACATCTCTCTTTGCTAATCTAAAAGTTCATGATCTTTTGCAGGTGAGATTTTTCTCTTTACATGCATTTAATGGATTTGAACCCCTCGATGCAGCAAAATATTAAGCATCAAATAAAAGGTTCTCTTAGAAATCAGGTTGCAGGTATAACAGTTGTTTTGCATAAAGGGGGAAAAGAGAAATACTGTACCAGAAGCCCTAAAGTGCTCATCATGTAATTTTATGTGCCTGCAAGTAGATTTAAAAAGAGGTCTTATATCTCTACCTTGTACTCTTTTTTTAAAATCAAATGCTCTTGGTGGAAAACCCGCTATCGGTGCATTAAATAAATGACATTTTCTTGAACTGAGTAATTTTAAAGATGTTTTTAATGAATCTGAATAAATATCTGTAAATCAGATGGAATATGATACTAAAGCATGGGATGTTAATTAATTTGTGTCTCATGTATGCTGGAACCATAGTGTTGTATACATAGCCCGTATGAGGTATCAACTTGCTACTGTATCTTTCTTGTGGTTGTTCACCCGGACCTTTGGGAGTGGATATATCTGTTAATGTGGCACTTTTTTGGAAGTGTTTTTGATGATATGTTGCCTGTAATTCAATAGGTGTTTTGATGGAATATATTGATTGTTAATGGAAACTTTAGAATGCCACATAACACTTCACAGGAGATGGTTTATTTTAAGTTATGACAAGAAATAGTGTTAAATTATAATAGATGGGAAAGCTGTGAATGCAGATTCCTAGATGAGAATTGAATGATAGCAATATGCAACAAATACAGTACAGACCCAAGTTTTCAGTTACTGCTGTATAGTCAAATTTTGTAGATAAAGCTATTCTACAGTTTTTACTATTAATATAAATAGAACAGTGTCGTTAAAAAAGTTCTTTGCATACCATTCACATACAAACATTTGTATATCCTAATACATGTGTGCATGTGTGTGTGTATATCACACTTGGGTATATTTGTGCAAGGGCAGTGGTTGCCTTAATAACCCAAACTCCTAGGTAGATGCAATAACCATGGTCTCTTCATATGCATAGAATAGAAGATATTGTCGTACTTCAGATGGCAAATGCTGAGTATTTAATGACTCCCACACTTCATGAGCATGTGTGTACATGCATGTATATAAATGCTGCATATTTTTTTAGACTGAAATCAAAATAAATGCAAACTCTGTAGGTATGTCTGCATGCACCATACACTGGATGTTCATAGTGGAGCTGCATGAGCCTTTCTTTAAGAACTCCAAATCATGTGAAGCTTTCTGGGGTTCATTGCAGACACAGCAGGGAGATTAGACCCATGTTCCGTGCTACCGTATGGCTTCACCGTGCCTCCAACTTCAGCAAGTGACTAAATACTGCAATCTAACTTTGAGGGAGGATTTCAGAATTAATTCCAATTGCAACTCTTTGCCCTTATGCAGTGCTTTTCAATCAAGGATCTCAACGTGCTTTTCCAAGGTGGAGAGGTATCTTTATCCCTGTTTTATAGATAGGGAAACTGGGGCACAGAGTGATGACATGCCCAAAGTCATACAGCTGGTCATGGTCAGAACTGGATGCAGAGTCCAGGTGCACAATGTCTACTTTATCTCCGTGTGGGTATTTGCTTCAATGCACACAGCCACATCTAGTGGGCCCTGATTCAACAAGGTGCTTGAAGTTTGGCATGTACTGTGACGGAGTCAGACCAGAAGGATATAGGAGAGTGCTGGAAGGCAGGTATATTAGTCTCAGGATGTGCAGGTCCTTGTTCCCTGGATAGCCAAACAAAGGCTACTCCAGGCCAATCAAGACACCTGGAGCCAATTAAGAACCTTCTAGAAAGGAGTAGAAACAGCTAGCCTAATTGGGACACCTGAAGCCAATCAGGGACTGGCTGAAACCAGATAAAAACCTCCCAGTTAGTCAGGTGGGCTGTGGGTGTCAGGAGCTGTGGAAGGAAGTTATGCTGTTGGTGAGACTGAGTGTTGGACAACATATCATCCAGAAGGAAGGAGGCCCTGAGGTAAGGGTGAAGTGGAGTTTGAAGAAGCAGGGACTGCTGTGGGGAAGTAGCCCAGGGAATTGTATTGTGTTTTGTGCCTAAAAGGTCAGCCATCTTAGCTGATACTATTAGGGTCCCTGGGCTGGAGTCCGGAGTAGAGGGCGGGCCTGGGCTCCCCCCTTTTCCATCTTCCATACTGGCCTGTGATGAAGGTAACTCACTAGGCGGTGACTTTTGCCAATTATACTGAGAAAGGGAGGTCACTCTGGGGCCTAGATGAGTTCCTGAGGCCCCTAAATCTGCCAGGAAGCGCAGGACCCACAAGTACAGACTTGGAGCTTTGTCACAGTACTTTGACCTGGCTGAATCAGAGTTGTAGTGACTAATAGGGGCTTGAAAGAAAATCAGTACAGTACTGTCACTGTGGGTTTGCTTCTGTTTATGTGTGATTTGCTATTGTTTGTTATGCGAACACCGGAACTCATATTACAAGAGTCAGAGAACATGTTTCTTATTTGCATAGGGAATCTGATAGGCCGTCTTTTAGTTAGAGATTTCACTTAAAGAAAGAGATGTATAACTATGACACACAATTCATAACCAATGACAGAACAGAAAAAGTTTGTAGCCAGATCAATATAGGAACTTATAAATAAATCTAGCTGCCAAGATTAGTCTTCAAGCAAGGAAAACAACTTAAATGACAATAAAATGAAAAGCGATTTGAAATATAGGTTAAATGTCACCTTTATATTATATATCTCAAGCAATTGGTGATTTGATTAAGCTGACAAAAGACTAATCCTTAAACAGATACTAGATTGCAGTCAGTTGTCTCCCGTGTGTCAATAGTAGAACCATTGTCAGAACTAACAGAGCTATTTTATCTTATTTTTAATTTGGGAAGCCAAAAGGATATTCCCATCGTCATAATCAAGAAATCTGTAATGCTTTTGAAATTTGTTTATTCTAAGCATGGCAGAGAAGACAACAGAGACTGGAAGATTAAGAACAACAAACTATACCTTAAGCAAAATCTGTTTTTATTGATGGTGGTGGGCTTGAGATATAGCTGGAAATTGGATATTTATATTTGTATTGTTTTTCATGATGGCCTGGCTTCTCAGGTGTGTGTGTAAACTGAATACAGGAGCAGAGGCTGTGCTGTGTAAATAAAGCATGCTGATACAATGGACACCACTGTGATTCTCAGATCAATATTTCCTTCTTCTGTGCTGGTTTAAGTCTCTTTCTGTCTGTCTGTCTGTCTAGAGAGCAGAGCTACCTCTGTCATCACCTGCAATCTCATCCCCTCTGTGCTCTGATGCTGGAAAACACTGTCACCATTCTGACTGATTAAGCACACCTTGTCCTTTATGATACACATGTGAAGCCCTTCCCTATGGTGGAAAGGTGGCAAGTTGAAGTGGCTAACCATAAGTGAGAAAAGATGCCTGGCAGTAGCACTTTTGTGAGCGCATCCTGAAGTCTGTGTTGTGCTTTCAAAACCAAGGCATTTGATGGACATGCATAAGAGTCCAATGACTTTCCTAGAACCTATCCTATAGCTTTTACTCTGTTAGATGCATCCGGCTCCCCTCTTGTCCTGTCTTGTCAAGCTTCATGTTGTCTACTCTCTCTTGCACTCTCCCAATGTTCCCAGCCTTGTCCTTGTTTTTCTCAACTTCCCACATCTTTGGCCTTATTCCTCATTGTCTCCTATGCATAATATAGGCACTCAGAGCTCATTCACAAGGCCCCTGCCCTATCCACATTAAAATCCCTTTTAAAGTCCCTCTTCTGCTGTGCCGCTCCCAGCGAGTAGTATTGATTTATATGTAAATTGGCTGTTGCCCCTCCTTCCCTTAATCTCTGTGTGTTTATCTGCCTATCCTAGGTTATGAGCTCTTTGGAGCAGGGACTATCCCTGCCTTGAGTGTTTGGAAAGTACCTACCAAGTAGCAGATGCTGCTGTAAATTAGTAATAATAATGTAATAGCAATGTGGAATATTTAATTAATGTAACTAATTAATTCTAGGACTCTTATATAAGACATTGCATACCATTTCTATAATTATATATAAGGGTTATATTAAATCTAAAAAAAAATAGCATAAAAATGCAGCAAAGCAGCAACAATTGCAGTTAAAGCTAAAATTCCATACTTAACTTAATCCATTATTCTTTGCAGATAACCTACTAAAATCCCCTCTCTTCAGAGTGCTTTGAAATAAATCTGCAAAACTGGCCAAGTTAAGGGTGACTTTTAAAAGTGATCTGGAAAGGATTTTTTGTTGATTTGGGCTTGTGCCTTTTAAACTTCTGGAAGATTTTACCTGAATGTTTTTTAAAATGTTTCCTCCCCTTGCTTATTTCTTTTAACTTTTTAGGGCTTGGCTACACTTGAAATTTCAAAGCACTGTTGCAGGAATGCTCCAGCAGCAGCACTTTGAAGTCCGAGTGGTTGCGCGCGAGTGCTGGGAGAGAGCTCTCTTAGCACTCCTGGTAATCCACCTTTATGAGGGGATTAGCTTGGAGCCTGTCCACACTAGTGCTTTAAAGTGCTCAGACTTGCTGCATTCAGGTGGGTGATTCTTCACCTCTCTGAGCCAGCAAGTTAGAGTGCTATAAAATGTAAGTGTAGACCAGCCCTTAGCACTATCAGGAATATCTAACTGTGTGTGAGGTCCATCTGGAAGTCTCTGCAGATGTAGATTGTTAGCGCTCACACCTTGATGGAAGTGATGGTGGGGTTGAAATCCTGAACAGAAATGGCTTGCTCCAGAATGCTCATTAGTCCTTGAAGCTAAAGAGGTGTTAATGGAAACAGGCAAAAACCAAAGAGTTGAAAGCAGTCTTACTGAAAATCCCTTCCAATCTCAGTGGCTCATCTTTCATCCTGTTGCTGTGTCTCCTGGCAATTCTCCACTACAAGACTCCTCCTTTGGGAGCTCCATCCGCAGTTTGAAGCTGTTTCTCCATGGTGGAACCCAGAAGAGGCATCTGCTATAGCAGGAGTGGGCAAACGTTTTGGCTCGAGGGCCGCCCGGGGCTTCAAAATTGTGCAGAGGGCCGGGTAGGGAAGGCCTGCCCCTCATCTGACCCCCACCCACTTCCCGCCCCCTGACTACTCCCCTCAGAACCCCAACCTGCTCAAACCCCCCGTCCTTGTCCCCTGATTGCCCCCCAAAACTCCACCCCCATCTAGCTCACCTGCTATCTGTTCCCTGACTGCCCCTGCCCTAGACCCCCCACACCCTAACCATCATCCCCCCAAACTGGCTTATCTGCTCAGCCGGGCGTGGGGCCCCACGGCTCGCAGCACTCCGCCCGGCCCCGCATCTTGCTGTGCTCCACCCGGCACCCCGGGCCGGTGCCAGGAGTGCGGGGCCCCGCGGCTTGCCGCGGTCGGCCCGGCACCCCGGCTCCAGGCCCCATGGCAAGACACGCTTGGCCCGGCCCCCGGCTCGGACCGCAGAGCCCTGGGGCTTTCCGCGCTGGGCCCGGCTCCCCAGTCAGCAGCACGGGCCCGCCGGGCTTTCCTTGCTGGGCCTGGCCCCGCAGCTGGGAGCGCAGGGCTTCTGGCACTTGGCCTGGCCCCCCGGCAGGGAGTTCAGGGCCGTGCGGCTTGCGGTGCTCGGCCCAGCCCCCCAGCCAGGAGCACAGGGCTTGTGGCGCTCGGCCTTGCCCCCCAGCAGGGAGCGCAGGGCCCTGCGGCTTGCTGCGCTCAGCCCAGACCCCTGGCTGGGTGCGTGGGGCCGTGCGGCTTGCCGCACTCAGCCCGGGGCTGAGAGGGCGGAGCCAGTGGCCCCGCCCCCCGGCCCAAGCTCACGGGCCGAATGAAAATGGCCGACGGGCTACATGTGGCCTGCAGGCCGTAGTTTGCCCACGTCTGTGCTATAGGGTCACCAATCCATTCCCGGGGCAAATGCCTTTTCTTGCTTAGCTGCTCCCATGAACATTATGAAGAGGATACAAATTGCACCTCAACCCTTCTCCTGCCTGGAGAAATAGTTACACCCTGGATTGTATTCGGTCAAACATCTCTATATTTAGTTCTAAGCATCTGTCTGCTTACTGTTTTCCATATCCCTTGTTCATCTGGCTCACTTTTAAAGCTAAAAATGTGGGGGACAATTTCAAAGATACAAATGGCAGTTAAGTGCCTAGCCACTTTGACTTTTGATGGGAGTCAGGTCCCAACTGCCGTTTGTGCTTTTGAAAATCTAAACCCTTTTTTCTGTGCTTCCCTGGATGGTGAAATTCACATTAGAGACTGTGTTCTTTTGCGGTTTCTCTCGTAAACTCCGTCTAAGAATTGGCTTTAATGTTGACTCTATAGATTTTTGTTAGAGTTGGAGTTTCTCTGTAAACTTTCTCTCCTATTCTGCTGCTTGGAATGCAGATAGATCATCTTCGGGGATAATTGTACTCCACAAACGCTGTTTATACATCCATTTATTTAGGTGCATTGGACCTTATCCATTCTGCAAGGAAATCTGCCTTCTGTGTGTATTTTCTCTCCAACTGTATCACTTCATTTTATTTGCAGAAGAGGTATTTTACCTAAAAGTGAACCCACTGATGTTTCTGTTGGCGATGGCAAACCAGCTACATTCAGTTAGCAACTCTTGTCTGTCCTAGGGACTTCTGCTTCTTACTCAAGTCAAGGCAAATCCAAAGCCCATGTAATGTGATTTGCTGTCTTTTCTTTAGTGCTTCAGTCCTAGCATATTGGATGATCTTTAGATGTAGATATCTGATCTACTTTTTGACTAAGTATATTGATTCCAAATTGTGACTGGCAACTGGAAACGGGCATAACAGACTCCTGAAAGCTTTCAGATACCCCACTGACGTCTTCTGATTTAGAGCAGTCTCTTGGTTGATAGTCCTCCTTTTATATAAGGGACCTACCTTATTGGTGCCTGATGTCCCACATTAATTATCAAATCAATGTAGATTTCAAGACTGGAAGGGACTATTATGATCATTTAGCCTGATCTCCTTCATAACACAGACCAAAGAACTTCATCCAGTGGTTTCTGCATCCAGTCCAGTAACCTGTGTTTGAACTAGAGAATGCAAAAGCAATATTTCTTCCCAGTTTTAAGCCAGAGATCTTTAGCATGATGTGATCATAGTAACTGTTACATTAAAAGAACATTATTGTCAGAAGATCAGGCTGAAAGAGACAGAGAACCATTTGACTCTTGTTGAGAGACACTAGTGGAGGTGCTGAGTATTGAATTGAGGGGCTCACATGTATGAAGCATGTGTTATATCACTGGACTTTATCCCCAACTCATATCTCAAAAATATGCTTTGTCCCATATTTTAGCAACAGTTGTTAGAAGGCTTATAGCTGTAATGGAAATGAATGACACTGTATTACAAATAAAGTTTTGTGAGATACTGTCCCTCAAAAATATTCTCTGCCCTGGTCACTCTGCCTATTCCCTTCCACAGTCATTTACCACTAAAAGCAGAAATAATCTGAACAGGCATGTGTGCATAGGGACCATTGCCAGGTCCCAGATCCCATAGGCCTCTCTCTGCAGGGAAGCTTCTCCAAGACTTTGCAGGTGGTCCTGTAAAGTAGCTGCCAGATCCTTCCCAGTGATTCTGCCACCCGCTTTCCTCATGTGTGTGTCTGCACAGCACCACCCAGAATCCGTTCTGTGTGGGTTTTACAGTCGCATCCAGTCAATATTCTTTTAAGGTCAGTTTCTGTCCTTGGAGATTCACAGCAGATGCCCACTGTGGACAGAAGGACAGAATTTGGTTCTTTATACTTGTCTTATCCTATGAAAGGTCCTTGAGTCACTGAAGTCTGCTATGTGCTGAATTCCGTTTTCCACCGTTACCATTTCTTTGGCTCTATTTTTCCTCTTATCAAATCTTGCAGCTTTGATTTCACTTCTTGGCTCTTCTGGCTTAACATGAATTTGGAAAGGAACAAAAGTCATCCCTCAGGCAGTAACTCACTTAACTATTATTTATAACTCACTTGAGTGTTATTTTCTAAGTTTATAACATTAGCAGAATTAGTAAATTAACCCTGTGAGAGACCTACATCGATTTTTTTTCTTGTCCTGGAAGAATATTAGAGACAAAGTGGGTGAGGTAATATCTTTTATTGGACCAATGTCTGTTGGTGAAAGACAAGCTTTTGAACTTGCACAGAGCTCGTAAGAAGAGCTTGGTGTAAGCTTGAAAGCTTGTCTCCAATGAAAGCTTGTCTCAAGAGGCACTCTGTACCTTAAAGCAGCACCCTGGAACCCCCATATTCACCACTGTCATATAATTATGATATGTTTTGCACAGAGTTTGCCTTGTGAGGTATCATTTTAACAGCCTTGATCTGTTGAACATTAATGCCCGTGAGATTGTATGTGCTATCATTATACGTGAAGTTGTGAAGTTTTGTTATGTGTTTGTTACTGAAATTTGTTGAGGTTGAGAACACCGACAACCAGCCTTTCACATATAATAAAGGCATAGCCAGACATACTGATGGCCCATTGAAGGGAATCCACTCTCCCAAACACCATCGCAGAGAGAGCACATATACAATAGAGACTAGCATGTCATAGCAAAAGATCTTTTCAGCAAGCTGTAAGAAACTATAAAGAGGTGAAGTGACATCATGACTTGGCCTCACTTCCCTCCTTTTCCCTCCCTTCAAACTCAATATCTGGAAACATGTCTAGAGGACAAAGACTTTGGACTGGAGGAGGGTGGTCCCAGGCTGGAAGGTAGGTCCGGCCTATGTAATGAAGGTCTCTGACCTGTTTGTGTCATCTCTCAGAGTGAGACATTGCTTGATTCAAATCCTGTTTAGTTTATAGAACTCAATTTGTGAAATTAATTGTATTTCTTAGGTAACCAACTTTGATCTCTACACTTACTACTTATAATCACTTCAAATCTATTTTTTTATATTTTACCTAAAACAGTGTATTTGGTTGAGGTGCTTGGGAAATCTCAGCTCAGTTTACAAAGGTGTGTGTCTCTCCTCTCCACATCGAGGCAGGGACAGACTAGGTAATGAACTTACACTGATCAGGCTTCTGACCAGGGCAAGACAGTAGTTTTGGGATGAAAGGCTGGGAAGCTGGGGATGTCCCTGCCTGTGGACGTCTGTCAGATGTCTGTGGCTTGGCTACAGCATCACAGAGTGACAGGGACACCCCAGGCTGGTGGGACAGGGGGCTCAGTAGTCCCCCAGTCCAGGTTGTACCCCCAAAACCCCATCACAAAGAGATATTGCCTCTCACACTGTATCCCTCTAGTATCCTGAGATCAACATGCCTACAACAACACTGCATTTGACACTACGCATAGACAGCTACAGGATGGAGAGATACTTTCCCCATAGTAGAACAGAATCTCCACTATCTTAAATATGGAATTTGTAAGAGGAATCAGATGTGACATATTATTGGATTTCTGATTCCTCTCTGTAACTATTATTCATAAGTGCATTTAGGTGGTTTCCCCAATGCAGGTGCACAAGTATGTGTTCACATCTACAGGAAATTGGGCAGTACTTTGATTATATTTTTAAATGACTATGTTCTAGCAGCCTGACAATCAATGCAATGAACTATGACAGGCAATATTCTTAATAACTAATAAAAATTAAACCACCTTCTGATCCAGTAAAATGATATGCCATTCTACTAGTACATGCAAGCAATACATGCTTCATATGGAACTTTAAGTACCATAGTCATTATTAGTGGAAATCTATTCTCACTTTAAACTGTAGATGTTCATTGTGCTGTCTATAGCTTTAAATGAGGTCACGTCGGCCTTAGTTCTTCTAGCTATCAGCAGAGGCTCTCTCTTTAAAACCCTTTCTAATTTTCTACCAAGCTCCTTCTCTGATTTCCACCATGACCATTTCTCTAGGGCTTGGTAATTGTTAGAACAGAAAATCCGCCAATAAGCCACCACATTCCAGAGACTCCAATTAACTGAGAAGTGTGAGTGAATCATAGGCCACTGGAATCAGGAAAGGCACCAAAGGGACTGTAAACACAGATAGTTATTATTTAAAGTTAATTGAGTGGAATGGGCAAAGGAATAATCATAATAAAATGGAAAGCCCTCAGGATCTCCTTTGCTCTGCCTTTCACCCTGCGACTTCGTCCCAGGTTTGTAAAATGGTCACAGATTGCCTAGGGTGAACAAATCTGTGTTTCTGCTTGTTTCAAAGAGTCTAAAAATGGTTTCTGGGCTTGTGTTCTCATTTTGAATTTAAAACTGTGTCTTTCAAATCACCATCCAAAACAACATGTAAGGGACTTGGAGCCAGAAATCCTTGGTTCTGTGCCCTTGGTTTGCTTTGTGACCATAGGATAAGATGCCAAAAATTTCAAAAGTGGGTTTCTAAAGTTAAGCACCTAAGGATATATATTTAGGAAACCACAAATCCCATTGATTTCAGTGGGAACTGGGGCTCAGCATCTCTGAAAATTGGGCATCTTTCACATAGGTACCTAAATATGGATTTAGATGTCTAACTTAACAGCAAGATTTGATTATCTTTACCGTTGTCCCCTGTTTTTCATTTCCTCCTATTGCTTTTTATGCTCACTTGTTTGTATCTTGTTTCGAGTGCGATTAGACAGAGGCTAATGCAATTGGACCCGTTCACTGTCTGGGTACTTTTGGGTGATAACACAGTAAAAAATAATAATAACAGAACTGTTAGATTAATTAGGCCAATTGGTATAATGAAAAAACAGAGAACATGGAACAAAGCAAGCAAAATTAGCCAATCTCTGCAAATCACTGCTAGAGACTAGTGTAGAGGTTAGAGCTAGGAACTGTGGTTCTGTACTTAACAGCTACTGTCTTGCTATGATGTCAAACAAGCCACTTCTGTGCTGTATTTTCCTGGCCTGTGAATGGTGTAATAGTACTCACCCACCTTTGTAAAAGCTTTGAGATCCACAGAAGAAAAGTGCCATGCCAGGGCCTGTTCCAAAGCCCATAGAAGCCAACAGGAAGACTCCCCTTGATTTCAAGGGGCTTAGGATCAGACCCTAAGTGTGGAGTATTTTGATGATCCAAATACTGTTTTGAAGTAATCTTTTGTTGGCTTCAAGTGCATGCAATATGTGGCTTTTTTCCTTTGAAGGTAACAGCAGAGTTAGATGCTTGGAATGAAGATTTGCTGAGACAAATGAATGATTTCAATACTGAGGACCTCACTCTGGCTGAACAGCGCTTGCAGCGCCACACCGAACGAAAACTGGCTATGAACAACATGACCTTTGAGGTTATCCAGCAAGGGCAAGATTTACACCAGTACATCATGGAAGTCCAGGCTTCAGGTGAGCAGGACTATTTGCTTAATGGTCATCTATTTACAAAAATATAAAAGAAAACACACAATCTGTGAACAGAGTCCTAGCCAGGTAACTGTGGGTATTCTTCCTTCAAAGAAGTATTGGAATATACATTGTTTTCAGTATGAACAGGGCATGAGATCTTGGAATTTTACTTGCAATGTCCACTTGGAAGTTAAGATAACAACTTGGTTGTAAAAACCTCCTTGGTGTGTGCTCTTAAATGGCAGTCGACACATACTGGTAGAGAAGTTGCTTTGTATCTTATACCTTGCTTCTCAGCAAAAGGTTCGGATTTCCAGTGAGTAGTGTAAAATCCTGATTTTTGCATTCTCACCTGGGGAAAATAATCATTCAGATTAATCTCTGCATACTGTCCCAGAGGCTGTAATTATTTGTGAGATGCTTAAATCTCCTCACATACCTTGAAAGGCAACACAAAGCAATTCCCCCACCTCCTTCAATTAAGATAAGAAGGACTGCTCAGGATACAAATAAAACTGATTTTCTTGGTCTCCTCCCATTCTCTTGCAAACATTTCACCCCAAGATACATTTGGCAATGGACAGCATAATTTGGCAAGCTCCAGTTAACAGAAGCTCAGCAGAAACTAAGAGAGAATGTTGCAAGATAAGAAACCAGAGGCACAGGGTGAACCATATTTGGAAGCTTACACAGCATCTACTCACAGTATCACTGGCCCTGTGCTTTGCCTATTAGTCCTTGGCTTTGTGGTGTGGTAAAATTGCCCGGAGTAAATCAGTAAGATGTGACTTATTTTTCTTCCTGGAAATATCAGAGGAATATGGTCTGGGAGGTACAGGATGTGATCAAGATCATATGCAGGAGTAGAAGGCATGGAAGGTGTGATCCAGAGCAGAGCACAGACAGGAGCCTAGTTGAGTGGTCTGGGAAAAACTCCCTGTGTTTGTTTGGAACTCCCAAGCTGCAGGAGAGTAGAAACAATTTATTTGGATTCCAAACAATGCAACAGAGATTAAATGGATGATATCTTTAAAATATATTTAAAAGATTACCTTTGTCTCTCAGTGTGAGATCCATGTATATCTAAGAAAAATCATTTGCTTCCAAAGCCAAAGAACCCAAACCTCTTGAGGATCCAGAATAATAAGGGTTAGCTGAAGTTTCTTTTCATACCTGTTTTGCAGGGAATGCAGAATATTGGGAGGATGACAAAGTAAGGGGCAGTAATTGCTCTTTGGAGCCTACAATTTCTTATTTCAATAAAGGACAGTTATACTCGCTAAAAATTGCTTTGAATTTTGTTTCCTCTCACTGAATTCTACATCATTTGTTCAGTTAACAAGTCAAAAGATGATTGTTCTTACTGACAGAGCTGCAAACTCAGTATGGGACTTTGAAAATCAACTATCATCACTGCCTCTTATTGAACATGATCATTAGTTTTTTAGAAGGTCTCTTTCTAGAAGTCTATATATTATATAACTAAACTATTATCGTATGTAAAGTAAACAAGGTTTTCAGAATGTTTAAGAAGCTTAATTTAAAATTAAATTAAAATGCTGATCGTACGCTGCCGGCCCGCTCAGCCCGCTGCCGGTTTGAGGTTCCATCCACCACTTCCTGCCAGCTGGGATTCTGGTTGCCGGCCCCACTCAAGCCACTGCCATTCTGGGGTCCCGGCCCTGCCCACACAGAGTGGATACCTGCCTTCTCTCTGGTTCTGCCCCATTCTCTTCCTCTCTCTCTGCACTGAGCTGAGGATGGGAGTGCACTGAGCACAGGGCTGGGGGTGAAGAAGCAGTCTGAGGGTTGAGGTGTAGGGTCTGGCTAGGAGCTAGAATGAGGGAGAGCACTCAGGGTTAGGGCAGGAGGTTTGCGTGTGGAGCGCTTAACTGGGCAGCTCCCATTTGGTGCGAGGGGTGCAGATGGAAATGGGGGGGGCGGGGTAGAAGCTCCTGTTTGGTGCTCAGAGTGGGAGTGGGGATGTGTGGGGTGCAAGAATCAGGGCATGGGGTTTAGCGGGGGTTGGGTTTGTGTGGTGGGTACAGGAGTCAGGGCAGGAGACGGGTTCATGGTGGGGTGCAATCTATTCAATCTGTTCAGTGATTTTATTATCTGGCAATTCAAACTTAAGAGGTTTCGAAAGTGAAGTCTCATGAGATCTTTCACTATAAGGTACAGCTCAATATTACACAACACACATTTTTGTCAATTATAAGTCAGCAAATGTATTTATTTTTCCCTTGGTTTTAGTGTTTAATGGAAGCTATTTTCAGTTTACATAAATGCATTTCATCTGTAACGTTTAGCACAGATTTTGTCACAAAATGTTTTTAATACATTTAACATTATTCAGTGATATAGTTAAGACTTGATTTTGGTGCTTCCACTAATAGAATTTGGGCAGTAGTTGTGCTAGCTAGCATAAGTACTTATTTAAAAATTGGAAATTAAGTCAGTAATGTGACTTCTGGCATCCATGCAAACTGAGTGGACTTTTCTTAAAATTATCAATGGGCTATGTGGGTGGATTTTTTCAGATTTCATCCTATTTTGACAAATTAGGCTTTTATAATATCCTAATTGGTTAAAACATAGACAAAATGTGATGCATAACATAGGCCTGATCCAAATCCTGTTGAAGTCAGTGGTAGTCTTTTCATTGACTTCACTGTACTTTAGATCAGGCCTTATATGTATGTGTATAATTTAAAAGGTCTGTAGTTATCCAAGGGATAGAAGAAAAGATATATAGGTAGATAGATTGTATAATGCACCAAATTATGCTCTCAATTACAGCAGCATAAATTCAGAGTAAATCTGGTCACTTCAGTACTGTTTTTCTAGATTTATGCCGGTGTAATTGAGAGCTGAAGTGTATTTATGTTGTTGTACTTGTGGCTACTCTTTTTAATAAATCTGTTTAAGGGCATGGTCCACTCAATACCAGTCTGTTGAAATCCCCTTCAGTAATCGGATGATTGAAGAAAACTGAAACTGCCTTCAGTTTATTGAAAAAACAGTTGTGCTTACATATCCTAAACCTCCAGGTGAGGATTTTTGAGTGTGAAATTATTCCAAAAATACAATGTAAAAATGCTTTCTATTTTACAAATCTATCTTTGAGAAGAACGAGCTCTCTCATTGCACATGCTGGCAACGTGGCACAAATCTGTGTGACATGTGGCAAGCAAGAAAGGGCAAATCATTCATCACTGGGAGAGCAGTCTGCCCTTGGATAATATTCCTAGGCAGTTTACTGGTTGCTGATGATGAGTTAGCACAGTCAAAACTACATCAGTCGAGTGTGCATGATGGAAAACTGTGAGTTTAATATCAAATAGGCATGGTGAAGTCAAGCATACAAAACACCAGCAATGTCCTAAGGACACAGTACCATATGTAGGCTAATTATTACAAATATGCATGGTGTCTGGCTGTTAGAAGGAACTTCACTCCCAAGAATGGGAGCATAAATTAAATTTCCAGACCCTAAATGTGAAGCCTGGAGCCGTTCCACCTTATTTGGTAATGAAGAAGCTGTTTTGTTTTGACTGGGAAAGAGAATCAGCCAATCAGTTTCACTCCGGTATAGCTTTCATGATAAAACCAGAAACTGGAAGAGAGAAGGTAGGGTTGAAACAGGGTTGATTTGGTTTCTAGTTCTGTCCTCTGCTGATATTATTGTGACAGAGGGTGAAAGTCGTGGAAGTCTGGGACATAGAAAAGGTATTCTACATTAAATGCCTCTAAACATAATTTCCCTGCTTCCTGTACAACAGCTTTCAATAGTGTGGGGGTGTCCTTTTTTAACCTTGTTTTATTTTATATAATTAAGTGGCTTTGAAGAACAGTACAGTGTTTTCTCACACTTACTTGAATCTGATTATTTTAATTATTAGGATCCTGCTTCTGTTGAAGCCAATAACAAAATTATAAATAATTTCAATAGGAGAAGTATCAGGCCCTTAATGATTTATGATTACATGGATTACAGTAGTGTGGAATGTCAAATAAAGACTCTGGCCAAAGTCTGTCAGTTACACTGGTGAAATTGCATATCAAAGTGGATAGTATACTGCTCTGCATAGTTTATCTTGGGACGATTACAGTGAGCCAGACCTTCTGGTACAGTGAGGCCTATTCAATGCTGGACTTTGAGGGATTGGGGAACGGGGCATTAAGACACTTCTTCAGGCCTCCAGTTCTAGAGCTGGTTTGGGAATGATTTGACGCTTGGAATAATTGAGAACAACCTAAAGTTGTTACAAAAGCTTTAATGGTCTTCTTAGAAACCAGACAGACTTTAGGCACACTCCAAATTGTGGGCCCCCAGCCCATCCACCATCCTAAACTGAGAACAGGAGTTGATTTCTATCTTTCTTTCTATCTTTCTTTCTATCTATCTTTCTTTCTATAATCAAAGAAAGAATGTGTTTATAAGATATTGATTAATGAAATAACATAAAACTGGGGGAGTATTTTAGTCTTTGATTTGTTAAAATTTATAAAGTATTTTTTATAATTCCCACTTCCACATCACCAAAGCTGGAGTCAATTCATCTCTGTATGGATAGTTTCCGATGAGCAAAACAAGGAGCAAGCAGCATGAAAGCATCATTTCATTGATACACACAGTGATAGACAGGACAATACAGACATAGGATTCAACAAACATGTGCATGAGGGTAAACCATATGTTGTTTGTGAGAGGATTTACCAAGAATCGAGAGAGATTCAAATCAGTGTGATGGGTGGCAGAATTGTGATGCAAAAGGAATTGCAAATAAATGAAATTGTCTCTCTCTCTGTATGTCATTTTGTTGTAGGCATTGAACTAATCTGCGAAAAGGACATTGATCTTGCGACACAAGTGCAAGAGCTGCTGGAGTTCCTTCATGAGAAACAGCATGAGCTTGAGCTTAACGCCGATCAGACTCACAAACGGCTAGAGCAGTGCCTACAGCTCCGGCACCTACAGGCTGAGGTCAAGCAGGTCAGGCTTTCTTCCACAGCCATTAAACCATTTTGTGGTGATTTAAACGTGTCTTGAAAGCAATTCCAGTACGTGTGGCTGTTAAAACCATTTCTGCCAAATTGCCTCCCTTTAGGTGTATCATAGAGTGTTAATCTTTTTCTTTAGCAGTACTTGATCTAGTCACGAGTTCTAAAATGACCCTTTACAAGTAAATGAGGAGTCTGTTCCATCTTGTGTGCATGTGCAAGACCCCATGAATATTTATGGGAGTTACGTTCACCGTCCAGGCAGAACTGACCCCATAGCTTCTAAGTGTGCTTCAGAACAGAATGTGGTCTGGGAATATGAGGATTTGGGGTACAAACTGAAAGCATTGTGGATCATTGGTCTCATTAGTGGATATCTCAATGCCCAGGTCTAAAACTGACACCACTCTAGTTTGGCCTCCTGACTTCATTTTTTTGCCCTGTTACTGATCTTTGTGGAGCTCAGCCAAGGTTATCATCTTTGGTTAAGATGTAGAATCCTGACTATTTGTAGTCTTTAACCTAGGATCTCGCAATTTTAGGGTGTAGTCTGCTAGTCCTAATTACATTAAAGCTCAGACAGTTGTGTTTTGCCTACCTACATTTCCCAACAGCTTCATTTAGATGTGTAATATTTCTTCTCTTGCTGTCCTATATCGTTGCATGCTGCCACACAGCTGCGATTTTTCACTCCAAAGGTGGCTGCATTTCAGTGAAATGATTATATGTCCTAGTTTAATGGGACATCTGGGTTTTCATAGGATGTCTGGTGAATGTCTTTCTGATCACTTGAAATATCCCAGTTTTCCATTTCATCAGTAAAAATGTTTGGTGTTCTTTTTTTAATAATTGCAAATGTTTGTTCATGACATTACTTTAGGAAGTAAAAGATGTTCTGTGTTTACCAGGAAAAAGGAGTTCAGTGGAATAAGTGCTCAGTGTTTGGAGTGCAGAGAAAAGTCCAATGAGCATAGCACTCTATCAAGGCTGGCTCTTTGCACAAAATGAAAATTAATTACGCTTGTTCAATGTTTCCTGAAAAGCTGATTCAGAACGTTACATTACTGGCAAAAATCCTTCACTCTGAGAAATATGTGCTTGGGGCTGCTGAGTCAGAAGCTGGCAGATACGACATTAGTGCATGTTAAAAGAAAATGCACTTTTGTATGAGTAGTTTGCAACCTTAAAAAATGTCAACAGAAAAATCACCTCATTTTTAATTTTGAAAATATAGTCACCTGGCATTTCAGTGGCAGTATGAAGTGTATGGAGTTTATAAAGTGCTTTGGAACTCTTCTGAGTGGAAGGCTCTATCTTATTAATAATATCTTTGTTTATAAAGTGTCTTTCTTTCTATAGGGACCCCAGATATTTCACACACTATATTTACAACAAGCATTTAACTCACTGTGATGTAGCCAGTTCTGAAATGAAACCTGGTGGCTATTTAATAGCGCACAGCAGCACTAGGTTAGATCATAGAGTAACCGACCCATCAGAAACTCTACAAATACATGTTGTTGTTATTGGATCAAATCCAAGTCCCAGTAAATATGCCAATGGCCTGTGATGGAATGTTAGATGGGGTGGGATCTGAATTACTACAGAGAATTCTTTCCTGGGAGGTGAGTCTTGTCCACATGCTCAAGATTTAGCTGATCGCCATATTTGGGATCAGGAAGGAATTTTCCTTCAGGGCAGATTGGCAGAAGCCCTGCGGGGGTTTTGCCTTCCTCTGCAGTGTGGGTCATGGTTCACTTGGTAGAGGATTGTCTGTGCCTTGAAGTCTTTAAACCATGATTTGAGGACTTCAGTAGCTCAGACATAGGTCAGGGGTTTATTAGAAGAGTAGGTGAGATTCTTTGGCCTGCGTTCTGCAGGAGATATTCATAATGGCCCCTTCTGACCTTAAAGTCTTTGAGTCTGTAAAGTAAGTGTGAGTCTTTCACTTGACTTTAAAAGGATTGTGCTCATTATTACAGCATTGTTTTTGGAGAAATACAGTGATGGCCGCACTCTGGATAACTAAAGCTCTGGGTATCAGAAGCAAGGATTGGTTAATTTCATTCATAGGCTTGTGCCTTAGAATGTTCTACAAACCAAACATCTAAAAATCTAAGTGATAGGACTGAACTGTCTAACTCCTGCAAGAGGAACAGAAATAGCTGTCTTGAATTAGTATTGCCTTAACAGTATTTGGACCATCAAAGCCTTCATTACTCTGTGACCTTTCAGCAGGCCTGTGGCTAAGAATCATTGTATTTGTTCAGCTGAATACTAAAACATCTATTCCTTATTAACCTATCAATTACTGTAGCTAGTTTCCCCTGAAAAGAGCCAAATTAAAATATATCTGTGCCCTATCATAAGGTGGCTGTATTTGGTTTCCCAGGGGATGAGTCATTTTAACAACCACTTAGTGAAATTGGAAAATATATTGATTTTGGCCTGTTGTTCATTGCTGGTCTGGTCCAAATTTCCTTCACTTTTTAGAGCACTTGAGACAATGAATGGTCTCGATCTCATTACCAAATTGCACTTGCTCTTGAGAGTCAATTGAGATTTGGTTGCCACAGACACCTATTGTAGCGCTGGTAAAATTGTGCTGAAACAGCAAACTAGGCTGAGCTCTGGAAACGTACATATGGTTGCATTTGAACATAATGACTCATGTAAATCCAAAGTCTTTTTCCTGTCTGTATCTATTTAAGTCTCATTTAGAAAAGGTTTCTGCATTAGATCACAAGCTTCACGGGTTTGAATGCCAAAAGGATACATGTTTGGAGCCATTTAAGTGGAATATCTCAAAGTGTGATGATCTGTGACCTGAGACAGAGTGGAAATAATATAGATCACTGGTTCACAAAATCTTTCATATTAAGGAAGAGAGCCTCTCAGGGACACGTCCCCTCTCTCTTTTCCTGTTGTAACTATGGAACTTGGAAGGCTTATGCAGGAATAATAGCAGGATAATATTAAGTAGATGAGATTAAAATAAATTCCCTGTAATGCAATGTCGGCAGCTGTTTGGCTTTCCATTCCTGTTCCCCTGTTTTATATTTGTGCATTTATTTCCTATCCCTAGGTATAAGACTTTACTTTTCTTAGTACACAATGTACCCAATCTCCTCTCACTGCCCCACTGTTCCTGTCTGTCCAACTCATTTTGCTGTTTAGTTCTTCCTCCCTGTGTGCCTTGGAACCCACCAGCTTTCATGTCCACTTCAGATTTGATCATAATTGAATGTAACCCAAAAGACTACATGAAGCAACCAGTCTTGACTCTTTTCATTTTAATAGAAGAAAAAGGCCTCTGGAAACCTGAAAAGAGTATTGAGCTGGGTTATAACTACCAGGAGATGTCCTTGCTTGAAGACCGGCAGATGCTTCACTGATATACTAAGAGAAACTCCTCATATTACCTGCAAGGGAATCACCTGCAAAATAAATATTCTTGTACATTAATTTCTTTACTCATTGGTGAAGTTTCAAGGTGGAAGTCTGAGGAGAATTTGGCCTTCATGTTTAATTACAGTGGGACACAGAAACAGTGAGACTTTCCTTGTAGCCAATTGGAATAGAAGTTGATAATTGTTTCAGTGCATTGTAATTACAATTCTGGTGAAGCTTCCACTTACAGTGAAATCATTCTGCAGGGGAGAGATGGCTTTGCTCTAAGAGGATTCCACTGTTACTGCTTTTCAGTCATAAGCAAAATGATTGGGCCTTTTTGAAGAGACTTGGGAGGGAGGGGGGTTATTTAACTCCAAAAATATTTAATTTTCACTTCAACAAAATTGATAAAATCTGTAATTTGTAGGAAATGTCTGTTTAAAGGCCATCGCTTAGTGTTAGCCTGTCTTCACATTTCCAGATAATAGTGAGTCTATTAATATATGAGTGATCAGAGAATTGTCTTGGGGCTATATTAGAAACATCTATACAAAATTTTAATTAAAAGAATATTAAGCACCATGTAAGTCTGGGTCAATTTGTGAACAGGTCTTGTAAACCAGATAAAAAGTATGTAAATGTTCACCTCCAAACATTTCCCAGTCCTGATTCCAATGCACCTGCATGAAAAAAAAGCCTCTTTGTGATTGGTTTTTCCCTTGACTGTGGTGGGTACTCAAGGAATCTTTGGATATGCAAATAAAAGCTCTGCTTACTAGATGTACACAAAAAATAAAGGTCAGTGGTGGAAGAATTACTTGTAAAAAAAAGTTTAGACAGTCCAAGCTGAGAACTGTACATGTGCATAAGCAGTGATGAGCATTTGTGAATATAGTTGTGCCATCAGAGTTCTCAGCAAACGTGGAGCAGATTGCTCCATTCACAGTCGCTCACTGGGCTTTGAGGGAGGGATGCAAGGAGCCTTTCCCTGCCTTGAACTCCTGAGCATAGTTAGCTCCTCAAGAACATGGACCAGGAGATCCTAGCACCACTGGCAGTCCAAGAAACTCCAACTGAGTTGAACAACCAGGGGATGAAGGGAATGCTTCTTGCTCCCTGTTAAAGAAGAATTTATACTGTGGTATCACTTCTTCAGTCATTATGGATGGTAGATTATGAAGTCTGGGTGAAACCAGGTGGACTGGTTGATGGGCTTGGATCATGAGAACCTGATAAACTGCAGGGAGGTGAAAGAGATGGTAGAGAAGAGAAGCTGAGAAGTACCAGGCCTGCCAGAGAAGGTAGAAGGTGGCACTTGGGAAAAGGCCCTAAAAGGAGGACCAGAGGGTGCTAGGCATTAAAAGGAAAGAGCAAATGAAGCAGTCACAGAGAAAAGCAGATGCCATCAAAGTTCTGGTTTGAATGTTGTGGCCCTTTAATCCAAGATTGCCTGCAACTTGCAGTTGACTGGTATGTTGGTACCAATGGGATAAAACAGACTAGACTGAGGGCATTTGACTGGGCCTCACTTTCCTTTGCTACAGTAATCTTCTAGTGGGCAAATGTTCTTCCCTTTGATCCTGATTAACACTGTTATCCTGTGTGCAAGTTTTGCCCACAAACAACTTCACGAAAAAATACTTGTACAAAGCTTCCGAAAGGAGAAAAATGAGGATGCTTAGGTGAAGATGATTAACTCTTGAGTAAAAACATACATAATTACTGCACAGGCTTCAAAACAAAGGATTTGTCATACTTGTTCAGACCATCAGTTCTCGTATCCTACCTGCAGCAATCTGTACCTCCTGCTTCAAAGAAACGCTAAGTCCTTCCCTTTCCCCCAGCCAATGCTAGACAGGTGATCATACAACACTGTACATAGGCATAAAAATGTCCTTTCTAACTTTCTAATCACCTGGAACCCTGAGTCATCAGATGTGATTTCCCTTCTTACCTCTAATAACTACTGTAAATGTTACAGTACATCAAAAATTATTCAGCATCACAATTAGGAGTGGTGATGACAAGGCTACTCTTTATGTTACTTACAAATTCAGAAATTGTTGCTGATGTTTTCTGACTGGAAATATAAGGATACACCAATGTGTGTTGAAAAATGATGGCTAGAGAGTGCAGGATGGAAGGTTATACATTGCTGGTAAACTTCCAACAAGCTGTGTCTTTTTATAGTGCATATAAAGTGAGCTCTGATTTATAGTCTAACTTAGATGCTCAGAATAATTTCTCATAATCATTATTAATGAGTTGTTTATTTCAATTGTTTGGTTAACTTGAGCAACATAAAAGACAACTGTATTGTGAGAAGTTGGTGAAACAGAAAAAAATATTGATTTCAGAGTAGTTGGCATTTAGACTTAGGCAATTAATTTAGCTGGTATTGATCAGTTGTGCTAAATGTAGACACTCTAGACAACAAGGGTGGTGGCTGTTATTGTTTTTAAACAAATAGGCACCGCAGAAAAGTATATTAAAATATTATCAACAGGAGGGAAGCCGAGAGGACCAGTGAGGCACTGAGTTAAAGCACTAATGCTTTGATCCTACAAACATTTACATACGTGCTCTTTAACAACATGAATTGTAAACATTTGCAGGATCAGGGTCTGGCTTTGTGTCTCTGAAGACTAGATAATACATTTTCACAGCTGCATGAAGTTTTAGTTTCCACTGAAATTAAGGAGAGTCATAGGATCCACAGATCTGAGGATGATTAGAACGTGCAGTATACAGCTGACCTTTCTGTCTCCTGCTGCTTCCCAAATCTTCCTGACACAGATATCAATGGAAAGTAGAGTGCAAACTAGTGTTACTACTAGATGGTAGAGCAGCGGTAGAGTAGCACTAGTGTGTTACTTCTAGATGTCAGTGAATACTGCAAAGCATCTGTGAATATTCTACTTGCAATTTTTAACAAATCCACTTTGCTAATGCAAATGGTTTTTCACAAGCGATTGAGTTTTACTGAATATTTACACTTTAAGTACTTGTGCATCCTTCTAATTAGGGAGCAGAAATGATGCCTTTTGACTTACCTGACCAATCAGAACAGGCTCAGGTTCACAAAATAGCTGAGTGGAAGAACCTGCCCTAAGACCTGTAGGTACTACACCTGACTTTCATCAATATTGTTAGTACCTCAGTTTCATGAGAAGAAAATTTAACCAAAACTTTTGATAAAAGTGTCACATGTGAAAGCTCTGAATGAAGCCAGCAGACTCCAGGAAATAAAGAATCAAGGCTGAAATGCCCTGCCCAATCCTGCTAACCATTTTTAGTTGCAGCACATATACTATGTGTGTTCACATGCTTTCAGACAGTGAGATGAAGGGCAGAGTGACAGTTGTACCACTTACATTTCCAGTGTTTATTGGGCTGGATCAGGCATTTCTCATTTTTGTAAAGTAGGTTTTTTCAGAGCCATTGTGTAAACATAAAATGACTGACAAGACGGAAGAACAGAACCCTGCTTTAAGATGTACATTACTGATTTCATTGGGTGATGGTGGCTGTTGCACAGAGAGATCAAGTATGGGGAGGATATCTCATTACCACAGATGTTAGAAAATGAGTCCTATTATGTCATCCAGTCCATTGCCCTATGTTTACAGCCAATCTGACTTTTAAGGCTGAGATTTTTGAAGCGGGATTCAGAGAGACAAATCCTAAAATAATTCTGCATCTAAATCTAATGTTTCAAAAAAAAATCAGCTTAAAGGTTTGATAAATGAAGGCTGCTTCCTAAAATTCCCTGTGACATTCTGATTGCTTTTTTAAAAGAATGATTATGCTCAGCTACTGCTTTTCTAAAAGAAATACTCCATTTTAAAAAATGATCTACAAAAGCCCAGGTCAGCCAGGAGTTCAGTAAAAATGTGAAAGTGTTTGCTGGTTTATGCTGTTGTCACTTCATATCTTGTCCAGCCATGGTGATCTTTTAGTTAATTCCTTCCTAAAAGAGTCACAGTTTCAACTCTTGGTACAGTGTAGTTTGTCATACATGGGTTTACTGGTCTGGGGGATTATAGAAAATTGTAGACGAAAAGATGAATGTGTGATAATCCCATTCCTTTTTCTCGGAATCTCTGTTGTGTTTCCCACAGCAACAGTAGCACCTGCTGATGAAAGAGAGAGAGCTGATAGATCAAGACTGCTCTACTGCTGACTAGAGCAGAATGTTATTTTCTACAAATTAGGGTCAACTACATGTGTAGACTGGTTCCCTTTTTTCCTCCTAGGGACAACTAATTTCCTTATCCCAGAGGGAGGCAAATGGCTGCAAGGAGGGTGATGTATGATGTAGGGAGGGGAAAAAATTGTTCCTTTAAGGCACTAGAATGAATCACTGTTGGGGGCGGAGGGAGGAGCAAAAGATAAATTGCTATCTAGAATGGTAAACCAAAGTTATTGAATGTCAAAGCTGTAAAGATCATGAGCTACATGTGTGAAAGTGATTGAGCAGTAAGGATTTCCTGTGCATTTGTGAACTGGATGTAACAACTTGCAAAATAAGGCTGTATTTCTTGCAGTAATTTGCAGCTACATTAACGGAAATTAGGACTAAGAGTTGTAGGCAAATGTATCCAGGAATTTACATGTGCAGTTTGAGAGATTATTTCTGGACAAAGTGTTTTAAAATAGCAGAATGTGTATCCACTGTTTAAAAAAATATGTTCTGGTAAATTTGTCATACATATATATACAGCCCAATTCTGCCACCACAACAGTGTGCCTTACTCCAAAAGCAGACTAACAGCCTGATCTGAAGCCAATGGAAAGATAATTCCTGACTTCAGTGGGCTTTGATTCAAGCCCGTATTGAAACATGTGGGACTACTTGAAGAACAGGATACTATTCAGCATTGGTAATTGTGACAGGATTGGGCCCATAATGATCAGGAGGGCATTGTTCATTTAACATTTTTGAGAAAAATTATATCCAAGAGAATATCAAGCATATTTGCATTATTTGTAGATAAGTGCAAATATACTTCTGGAGCAAGGAGGACAGTTTTGAAAGGCGGGGGGCTAAACTATACAAGTGCAGAATAAGAATCACAGAGTAAAATTAGAGAATGAAGATGGAAATTGCACTTTGCACATGTGTAAGAAGAAACAATGCACACTGAGATCAAGCAGAACTGGACCAACTGGGACCTGACAAACCATCCCTTTCACATAATCCTTTGCCAGAGGCTTGGTGGTTGAAAAAATACAGTACAGGGCATAAGAGCTCACATTGCTAGCTACTGTGGGCTCCTAAAGTCAATGGGCCTGACCCTAATTTCATTTAAAAGTGAGATCAGAATCAGGCCCCTGGTCTCTATGACACTTTGCTAAGAACTGTTTTATTTGCTAATAAGATGTCAGTACAACAAAGCAGCTTTTAAGGTGGAAATGTGACTTTTCAAACATAAATATGGACAGGAATTTGAAAAAGCAGTGGAAGAGCCTGTCTAATTTGAACTCTGCCCTTTTACTATTTGCATTCCTGCCCCGTGACATTTACACAGAGGAATATTCACTTTTGTAATCAAAGCTTCAGACGACACTGGGCACTTCCTTGCCATCTAAATACTCCTGCAATGTCTTATTTTTCAAGCAATAACTTCTACAGCGTGACCTTTTGTCTCTTTGACAATTAATATTATTTATGGAATTAAGACAGTCCTTATTCAAGGATTTCTCTTCTGCCAATTGACTCGCATTCAGACTATGTTAAGCAAAATACATTTCTTGGAGTGGGCTGAATCATTAGGAGATGATGTGACTGCGTGGACAATCCGATCAAGATAACCTTTCAACATCTCCTTTCTGTACAGGTGCTCGGCTGGATTCGGAATGGGGAATCGATGCTCAATGCCAGCCTAGTCAATGCAAGCTCCCTTTCAGAAGCTGAGCAGCTCCAGCGAGAGCATGAGCAATTCCAACTGGCCATAGAGGTAACACCAATGGGGACATTTTGCTTCTCTTTCCCAGATAAACAATATAGCTGGGGCTTTCTCTCAGGCATACCTCAAACCATTATTTTTTTCCAAGCAAACAATCTTTGAAAAGGCAATTGATCACTAGCCTCATAAGATAGCAGGAGGTTAACAGTGACATCAATTATTTGTCATCAATAGCTAGTCTTTTTGCTGTCAGATGTAAACAGTGGCATTCATGAAAACTCCTGACACGCCCTCCTGGTAATTCCTTTGCTAATGTTATGACCAAATTAAAATTCGTGGAAGTGAACTTTGAAATGGGAACAGTTCACAAAGTCAGTTTCTTTCATAGAACAAGATTTGTAGATTATTTCCAGGATCCACCATTATGAATACATTCATCACTGAATATTAAAACACCCTCTCAGATGAAATCTCTGTCTGACTTAATTCTGCTGTTTTGGAATGAACAGGGGAAGTTCAGTAAAGAAGAGTGCGCCTGAAATATTGTTTTGTCAGAATAGAGAAGTAAAATTTATACTGACTGTTGTCTAAATTGTTGTTTTGCCACAAGCAGTGTCCATGGAACAGCACAGAGTTATTCTGCCCTAGTATGGAGATTTATGTAATATGTTTTTATATTGCACTCAACACCATAGTATCTCAGCATCTTCCAGTAGTGCATTAAGCAATGTGATTACCATCTGTCACTGCATTTGATATTATATTGATTACATACTAAGGGATGTATTGCCTTCTCCTATTCAGGCTGATTAAGGAGGGTCTAATCCCTAGATTATTACTCTAATGATTACAGTTTCCATGGGTGAAGGAACATGCTGGCTTTTCACAGGTCTCCTCCTGTAATCAAAATGTGTTAAAAACAAAAACAACAAAACTAGCTAGCATCAAATTTTCAATTGCCATGAAAATAACATCTCCATAGCGGAAGGTTTGGGAGAGTAATTTGCTTAGTAGAAACTGTATTAGATGTTCCTGTAAACTTTAAGGAAACTGACATATGTTATCAGTTTTGCTAGTTGATTTAGGGGTTATAATCTCAGCAAATAATGATTGTTGATCCAATTCTACTAGGATTAAGGAAAGAGCAACTCTTCACTGATGTTGCTCCCTGTGGGAAAAGCAAGAGTTTAGTATCTGGGGTAGAGGGAGGGTGGCACTGAATTGTGCTGACTAGATCTTAGCAGTGTTAGGCAGATAGCACTGTTGGGAAGGATGCACACCGTCTGTGTATCACAGTTTGCTACCACTGGGGAGATACTTATATTCAGCGGTAAATGCGAGCCACACAGGGAGAAAAGGATTACAACACTGTAGGGGAAGAAAGTTTGCAAAGGAGAAAACACTAGATTAAATATTAATAGTGTTGAAAGCTCAACACAAGAGAGATCTGCAAAAGCACACAAGGCAGAGATAGGCCTCTCAAGGCTTTTTGGATGTTGAATTCATTTTCATTTAAAATTCTTTAAAGGTTATTTAAAAGAAGCATTCCTACCCTACCAGCGGTAAAGCAGCTGGATATTAAAGTCAACCAGTTGTTCTTGAACACCTTCCTAAATGTTTCTGCCAACTATTAATCCTTTTTGCTAATAGCTTTCTCTACCTTGCATTATTCAACAGTATTACCAGACATTTTCAAGCTCCTTTCCTGGTTCGGGGATTAAATCATAAATGTATCAAGTGTGAATTTTGCATTAACAGTTAAAAACAAAACAAAGACTAGATGTGTCTTTGGGAGAAAGTTAACTTTAGACAAAGTTAAAAATAAAATCGAAATATTGGGCTAAACAGTGCCTCCTCCATACAGCCACGCCAAATGAGGTGGGGTGGGGAGGGGAAGACTGAGGAGCCTTCTCCATCTTGGCAGCCTGCATAAAGGCTGCCCTTGCATTCAGGGGTGTACAGAGTCTGCTACTCTTTTGGTCCACCTGGAAGTAAGAGCTATGTAAAACGATGGGGAGTATGTGGATTCGTGATTCTGTCCCTCCTACACCCTGGCCCTCAATACATCCCTAAAAGCCTTAAATTACTGTGGTAAATTACTCCTCCAGTCAGCACTGTCACAGGTATCCTTGTCTCCTGGCATTCCCCGAGGGCGGTGTGATTGCAACTTCCCTTACAGTAACATATTTGACATGAAATATTATTGTGGCATATCAGATGGTACAAGGCATGGGTAGTTAAGATCCTTTAACCTTTTTAAATGCAGGTGGCTCAGATTCTATTATGAATTATGAATAAGGCTTCTTATTTTAGGTTTTAACTGATAAACAGCAATAACCCACTCCCTCTACCCCACCCCCCCAAAAAAACGAAACCAGTGTTTATCCAGTAAACACTGAAAATGGGTATTTGTATCTGTGGGCTTGTCTACATGGAGCAGTAATGCAGATAATGGGCATCTGATTTCTAAAGCGCACTAATATGTTGTCCATTAGTTGGTCTAGTGTGCACTAAAGGTTTCCCAGTCCTTTTAACATAGTGCTCTTTGAAATTGTATTATGTTAAAGTGCACTAGGAGCATTACAAAGAGATTACTCATTACAGCATATACTACTGCAGTGATTCTCAAACTGGGTCGGGACCCCAAAGTGGATCGCGACCCAGTTTTAATGGGGTCACCAGGGCTGGTTTAGACTTGCTGGAGGTCAAAGCTAAACCCCAAGCCTGAGGGCTCAAGTTCCAGGCCCCTTGTCTGGATAGAAGTCCAATAGAAGTCCAATGCCTTTAGTCCCTTGCCTGGGAAAAAAAGGCATTGGACTTCTATTTTGCCCCCCCCCCCCCGCGGGGGGGGGGGGGGTGGGGCTTTGACTTTGCTCTCCGCCTCGGGGTGGTGGGCTCAGGCTTCAGTCCTCCTCTGGGTCCTATAGTATTTTTTGTTATCAGAAGGGTGTCACAGTGCAGTGAAATTTGAGAACCCCCATACTACTGTAACAAGTAACATATATAATATATGTTACTCAGTACCATATATATATTACAGTATGTACCAAAACTCCAATTGCTGGGCATCTACATAAAACTCAGACATTGCTAAAAATAAAAATTAAATTAATAACTCTCCAAAAAAGAAGCCCTAATTATGAAATAAAACTATTGTCGATAATAATAAATTTTGCATGGCTATTTACAGAGATTGAAAGTGATAATGGTCCTTTTAAGGCACCTTCATATTTTCTGGAATTGATGAGGTTGGAATATTAGGGCCTGATCCCACAGACATTAGGGCAAGTGAATATCTTTCCTCACATGAATAGTCCCATTTATATTAATGGAAATACTTATGTGAGTAAAGTTGTGAGTTTAAATGTTTCACGATTGGGCCTTTAGTTTGCTAACTGTTATAGATTTATTCATTGCTTTCAACCTTTGCTCCAGAGCAGAGAGCATTAAGCACTTTGCAGAGGCCAGATAGCTCCGGATTGCCATTAGCTGAATTTTGGGTACCAAAAAAGGTGTAATTCCATCAGCATTTCTAGGTTACTGCCATAGTATCAGTAGCTAATCTATGTAGTTTACCCATATATCTGCTAGTGCTTGCTGCTCTCCAGCTCTAACAACGTGTTGTGTACTTGTGTCAATAAAGTGCACCAAAGTGCTTTATAAAAAATAAATGTTAATTCTAGAAAATTATCTGAACATTTTTCACTCTCTCACATCTCCATGCTTACACCTCACTTCATCTCTTTACCATACACCTGGCACATCTGTACAAACCTCTTTTTCCTCCCCTCATACACAGTCCCTCTTTCATGCCACTTCCTTACAGAAGACACACCAGAGTGCTCTACAGGTACAGCAGAAGGCTGAAGTATTGCTACAGGCTGGGCACTATGATGCTGATGCCATCCGGGAGTGTGCTGAAAAGGTGGCATTACATTGGCAACAGCTGATGTTGAAGATGGAGGACAGGCTCAAGCTGGTCAACGCGTCAGTTGCTTTCTATAAAACCTCTGAGCAGGTGAGCTGAAGGATGTTGTCCTAGCATGTACTCTAACATTGCTGGTTCCCAACCTAAACAGGAAAGATCTTGTTAATACCTGCTAGTGCTATCTGCCTCCTAGTCACTTGGTTACTCTCTAATCTACAGAGAACCTTGACTGATTCACAATCCTCTTTCACAATTGTAGGCCATGGTAGCTTTCTGGGGCATATCATGGAGCTTCAGCTTTAGGGTTTTTCTACCTTATCTAGAGTAGTCCCCAAGGTATGGATGGAGAGTCTAGAGTGTCAGGCACAAAACCCAGAAGTAGAGCTGGTCAAAATTGTTGCATCTGAAAGTTGTTTTTTTTATAAATGTCACTTTTAACGATATGAAAACTTTCATCCCCTCACCTCCTTCTTTTCATTAAAAATTATATGAATAATACTGAGTATGGGGTTTTTCTCTCCTCTAACTCCAGGGGGAAAAAGGGGAAGAGGAAGGCGGTGAAAGAGGGAAAGAGCCTGAAACCACAATATTTTTGTTTAGAATTTAGATTTTTTGTTGTTCCATTTGAAACATTTTTTAAAGGTCTCTCTTTGTTTGTTTCTTTCCTTTTAAATTGCTACCACTTAACATTTACCATTTTTGAGAGCCCTAGACAGAAATATCAATACTAGTTAGTCATCCTGGTACCAAAAAATAAGTAAATAAATTATGGAGTGGCTACTCCTAACCCAGTACTACAGGGCAAGGCAATGTAGACCATGCTAAGAATCATATATCAGCTCTACCTTGCCTTGTTCTGGGAGTCTATATATTGCAAAATGCATGTGAACTGGTTTCTGGTATGGTTGGATTAATTCATCCCTTGCATAAACAAGTGCAGCTCTTACTGAGGTCAATGGGAATTAGGTCTGTTTACCCCAGGTCTTCTCATGTGGATGCTCAGATGGCATTGCGTGGTTTAACTTAGCACAATCATGCGGTTTGAGCTGGCGTGGATATTGCGTGTCTTTGGGTTGGGTATACAGAAGGAAACAGTGATTTACATTGATGCCTGCATTAGTTAGTTCATGCAGTTGAGAGTACCAGACAGATCCTGTCAGGACCTGCCACATTAGGAGCAGAAATGTGCCCTGCAATGGGTATAGTTGATTTAATAGTAGAACAGTTTCTTATCCATAATAGACAGGGATTTTTCTAACTTCACATGTTACAAACTACCCCTTGGCTAGTCCTAGCATGGTTTGTTTAATGTATTTGTAACCATGTTCAATGTAAATGCAAACCTTGTTACATGTGGTCTTTGGCTGGCAAGATTTTTGAACATGGTTATAGTCCTTAGTATACATAGGGTTGAAAAGAACTACTGCTGCTAAAGGGATCAGAAAAAAAAAGCCACTGAGGGACACATTGGTACCTTATGCAGTGAAGAGCGCTGGCCAAAATATATGTAGTTTATTTGTCAAATCTACACCCTTTTTCCACTTGCAGGTTTTTGATGAGTATAGTGCCATCTCCAGCAGTTTGCTCATTGGTTGCTTTTATTCAGTGAATGTTTGATGTAAAGATAGTTCAGCTCACAAACTATTCTCTGCAAGTAATCGTTCATCAGCAGTCAGGCTATTTGATTCGTCATCTGGGTCACAGGGGTGCGTCTGTTCCCTGGTTAGATGACAATAATTTTTATAGACAGGAGGAGAGCCCGAATAAGTAATGGCACTTTGATACTCTCAGAAAGGCAATGGGGATAACTGTAGGGAGCAGCTGTGGGAGAGAAGCTAGGGCTAGGGAATTGTAAGAAATGTTTGAACTTTTCCATAATTCTGTTCCACAGCAGCGGTTCTGGCTGCCCCTATTGTCACCTGATTTAAAGTTATCCAAGTTCCTTCCTGACTGTGTTTACAACAGACTTTATGCTAATTTTTCCTCCTCATGGTAACAAAGAGTAATGACATTTGCATATGTGAGGCAGTCCTGTTTGTGAAAGGTATGTACACAGCGCTGTTCATCTCGTTTGGTTAATTGCCTCAGGGCCAGTACTCCAAAACATTTCGATGCCCTCAAGAACCCCGAAATAAAAAGCAGGTAAGCCAAATGCTTATTCTGTGTACAGCACCTGGCACGCTTCCTGCGCAAATCAGTGTTCTTGTGTCAACATGCACATTTGCACACAGACAAAAACAAGCTTCCTCTGAACATTAGCCTTGTTCATTTGAATATTGGAGGGAAGTGTGTAAGAACATGTGAATATGGTCAAATCCAACTTCATTGAAAATTTGGGAGAATGTTTGAAGGACATATTTTTGATGTCAATGGGACTTAGGACATGCGTGGTAGAGTGCTTAGAATCCCAGTCAGTCACTATGAACATGCACTCTTTTCACAGCAGCAAATGCTCTGTTGCTATTAAGAGCTCCTCTGCACACCATTTCCATACTGTTTAACTCTAGGGGTTTAGTTGACTCATTGCGGTAAATTTACCAGAGAAAGTTATACCTAAGAGCTTTATACCATTATAACCGCATCAACACTAGAGGGTTACACCAATTTAAACTATAGCCTTTTCTAAACAATTGTTACAAAAACTGGCTACAGACAAGACCTAATGTGCAGCTGAAGAAAATGAATTCCAGATTTAGGTTCTGTTTCAGGGAAGTATTTAAGCATGTGTTTAATTTCAAGCATGTGCTAAATCTTGTTGACTTCAGTAGGATTAAGCACATGTCAAAGCACCTTTCCTGAATAGGGATCATTTCCTGAATGATCTTCTGGGGCCAGATGAAACCTTGTTCCAGTATAAACCTCAGGGTGTCTCACCTCTTGTTCCCTACAGAGGGACTGGGATTTCACCCCCTTAACCAGGATGAGTAACAGACCACAACCCCAAATTGCAGGGATCCCTAGTGTGAAGAATGGATGATAGGGCCTTCTATGAAGAGGCCCTTTGCACCCACATATCCAACACTCCCTGATGGCACTGCTCCCATGGACTGAGATCCCAAATACTTATCTGTGAAACACTTTTGACTGGTCTAACAGTGAGCTAATTGGCTTTTAATGAAACTTTATGTTGCTGATTATGACTCTGGGTAACTGAGCTGCTGTGTTGTGGGCCATTCCTCAGGTGTGCAGTGTGCTGGAGAGTCTGGAACAGGAGTACAGAAGGGATGAAGATTGGTGCGGAGGTCGGGATAAACTTGGACCAGCAGCTGAGATAGACCATGTCATCCCCCTTATCAGCAAGCATCTGGAACAGAAGGAGGCTTTTCTCAAGGTCCAGTCTTACTTCTGTAATTGCTCAGAAACTCCTTCAGGCTTGGAAGAAGAGGATTATTAAGCATTATTATAGTAATTTATTTTCCAGGAGGCAGAGCAGTTTAGAACAATGTTTTTCCACTTGCAGAGTGGGAGGTTCCTAAATTCTAATCCCAGCTCTCCTACTAACTTGCTGTGTAACGTCTGGGTAAGTTTCCCACCTGTATAATGAGGATAGTAATACTTATCCGAGAGAGGCATTGCAAGGATTAGTTAGGGAATCTTTGCATTACAGTTGGAGCATGTTAATTGCTACACAAATGCTAAGTATTATTTGTTTGTAAAATTATTTATTATGAAAATTTAAAATACCAGATAGCACAAGGCATTTCATATGTGCTTATTTGAAATTTACAATGCTTAGAATTCCATGTAACTAATGAATTAGAGATGCACGAAGTAGATTTCGCCTCCACAGGGCAGCATCAGGGTTGATTCTGGGCTTTCTGCCTGCCATCCAGGTGTTGCACCATATGAGCTGCTGAGCTGACTGGCTTGAATGTCAACTATTCAGGAGCCTGCCACCCATTACAAATGATTATGCTTATTTGAAACTACTCACATTGGCCAATCTTAAAAACTGAAATATATAGATCACTCATTGCGGTATGCAATGAGCAAATTTCATGAGGCATTAATGGTCACATAGCGCTGGAAGGGGCATTCTGTGTTATCAAGTTCAGTCTTTGCTATCACAGGCAACCCTATCATATAATCACATTCAGAAATATATCAGTCAATTTTTGCTAGATTAAAAATGGAACGGATCTTTGCACAATTACTTGATTAGCATCATTAATTTGCTTCAGGAAACTAAATCAGCCATTGTTTCTAAATAACCAAGTATTCTAATACTATGTAATGCACCATCCAGGAGATTGTTAGTTTAGGTGATGTGTGATATATGTGACTGTCAGATATTGCTCTCTAGAATTCTTTCATGCATGAAGACCTGCTTCTGGAGGTCAAGAGAAAAACTCACTATTTAATAAATGTCCTCTTGTTTTATTTTTACTCTTGCAATAGTAACTCTTCTCTGGGGGGTTTCCATAGGCCTGCACATTAGCACGAAGGAACGCTGAAGTATTCCTCAAGTACATTCACAGGAACAACGTCAGCATGCCTGGAGTAGCAAGCCACACCAGGGGGCCCGAGCAGCAAGTGAAAGGTTGGTGCATTGATGCAATGACAGCATTAGAGTTTTTTCTCTTACTGACCTAGACGTCAGATTCTCATAATCCTAAGGCTTCTAGACATGTCATAAAGGAGCCCACAAGCTTACTACCTGCTGTAACTGAAACATGCATTACTGATAACTATAACAACATCTTGGGATCTTTATGAAGAAGTTCCTTTCTCCATTAGACCAAGTTTTTCATATAAGACACTAATTCTGGTGAATGTTAAATGGACATCAGAAATACACTGGCTCTGTGGCTCCTCTCATTTGAATGAAGTCTACAGGAATGACAGGGTGCAGTTCCATGGGCTGTGTGATACAGGAGGTCAGACAGAATGATCATAAATACCTTCTGGCCTTAAAACCTATGATAGTATAAATAGACACAAATCAAGTATAAGATCTCAATACACTCCTCTCCTAACAAGACAAGCAGAAAATCAAAATCAAAATACGCTTGTCATCAGAGTGCATCTCAAATCAATTCATTTTTTTTATTCCAAATCACACTGCCACAGCAAACACTAACCAACTGTCCTGTCCTTCACTAGTCTCTTTCACTTGGTCGAAAGAACATTGTTGCAACAAGATGATATATTTGAAGTTTTTGGCTGTGTTTCCACTCCTACTCCCCCTCTATTAATCGAACAGTTGCTAATCTATCCCCAGCAATCATGTGAGGTGCTGCTATAGACAAGCCAAAGTGAATCTGCAGAACTAAGCAAAGTTTATTTATTTAATTACTTGTGAAGGTGTAGAAAGGAGCAGATTAGTGGCAATGAAGACATCATATATATTAATAACAAGAGCGCAGAACCCTGGGTTATTTGTACTCAGTAAGATGATAAAAATGTCTCTCATCTTTAAAAAAGACACTTTTTTCTTTTTGTGGATGCTAGTTTTTTCTATTGGTGCCAGAGTTAATCTCATATTTATCTAAAGTTGTTCATGAATTTGACAAAGTGATTGTATTCTGTCACTCTATGATTTCTGTGTCTTTTAAAAATGATGGGCCAAGTTGTTTAGGCCCTGATTCAGCAAAGTATATATTAGTATGTACACATTATGCTAGTGTGTAGTCCTTATGTGTGCGTGTAGATAATCAGCTTTTCAGTTCAGTGGCCAAACCGAAAAAAGAGGGGAAAAAATCATTTTAGGTTAACCTGAAATGAAATGTTTTTGAATTTTTCAGCCAACTGAAAAAAAATATAAAAATTCATTACAAGTCATACAAAATGTTTCATTTTGGTTTTGAGGTGTTTATACCTTCTAAAAAAATTAATAACATGGAAGTAAGATTCAAAGCAAAAAGTGGTTTTTGATCAAAATGTTGACATATTTCATTTAGAAAATGTCAAAATGAATGTTTCAACTTTTTCTAATGGTGGGGGTGTGGGAAGGGAAAGTGTTCAACCAAAACAATTTGGTGAATTCAACACAAATTTACCAAGTGTTTTGGTTGACTCAAATTTGCATTTTTGGTGAAAAAATTTACATCTAAAAAATTTCACCCAGCTCTAGTCCTTATTGATGAGACTATTCACATACTTAAGTGTCTTGCTGAATCTGGGCCTTGGTCCTCAAGCAGGGCTTGACTGGATGGCTATTGCCAAATAAAGTAGTCCACATAGCTCCCCATGTGGACACACTACTTTGGAATAAAAGCACTTTATTCTAGAATAATTAGTGAGCTTCCAAAGCAGAGTAATTATTCTGGAATAAAATAACTTTTATTTTGGAACAGAATGTCCACATGGGGAACTATATTAGCTTATACTGAAATAGCTATTCTGGTCAATTTCTCTGTGTTGACAGGCCTGGAGACCAAAAGTCCCATGTCTGCTGAGTAAGGACTGTAGGATTTTGCCTGCTGAGTGTCTGGCCAGCAAATCTTTTCTTTTAAACTAGTATGTGTGACACACTGGCTAAGTGAGTTACATCCCCCTCAAGTGGGATGTAAGAGCTGTTCTTAATCATTCTCTCAGCTCAAGAGGTTGAGGCCAATGCTTTGGTTATGAAGGTCCTGGGTTCTAGTCCCCTGTATCAAGTCTGCGTAGCCTGGATTGACACAGGTAATGAGGTGTAAGAAACTATATACCTCCTTAGGGCAGCAGCAGAGCTGCTCCAGGCCTTTGGACTTCAGACTGCAATCATTTCCATAAGGCCCTTTACCACCACCTCTCCATGGGGAGCAAGGGTGGGTGAATCAAAGTGCAGCTGATCCACAGGTCTTGTCCCTACCTCCCAAACCAAAGTGCACTGTAAAGGCTGCACATTGACAGGGGTCTCCATCCCCTTCACAGGCTTCTCAAATCTTATGCCCCCTGTCTAATGGAACTTCACCAGTTTGTTACATCTGCAGAGGATGGGCACCATTTTCTCTTGAGGACTAAACCTGATTTCTCCCTAAATTCTGCAGAAATAGTTGACACCTCTAAAATGTCATTCCCCCTGCTTGGCCCAAGATGCTGGGCAGTCTTGAGCCCTCCACCAGGCAAAATAGAGAAAAAGTGAAAGTGTTCTTCTCCTGTCTCCATCACCCCAGGCCCTTGAGTGAAGCAGCAGGATAGAACATGCAACAAAGGTGCAACAATAGCGTGCATCAAGTTATGTTGGCACTAAATCTAACTCAATCTGAAACTCTATTCTGGCGTATTCCCTGTCCCCCACTCAAAGTCACTAATGTCTGGTAATTGTTTAATTTTTACTAATTTTACTAATTTTGATTTTTCAACTGAAAAGAAAATCCCCCAAAATTTGTTTTGTATTTTTTTCATCAGCCTTTTTTAATTCAAGGTTTTGTTTAAGAAGGATGGTCTGAAGGGCTCTACTCCTGCAGGTTCACTCTTGTGACAGGGAAATGAGCTCAAACTTTGTTGGTTTATGTCTGCGTCCACTCATAGAGTCATTCTGCTTGGCCCTACAGCCATTCTGAGTGAGCTGCTGCAGAGAGAGAACCGGGTTCTTCACTTCTGGACTTTGAAGAAGCGGAGATTAGATCAGTGCCAACAGTATGTGGTCTTTGAGCGCAGTGCCAAACAGGTACTGTAATGAGCTAGTCCTGTCTGGGGTTTTTATACATCACCATTGTATCTATAAAAACAACGAGGAGTCTGGTGGCACCTTAAAGACTAACAGATTTATTTGGGCATAAGCTTTCGTGGGTAAAAAAAACACTTCTTCAGATGCAGGGAGTGAAAATTACAGATACAGGCATAATTATACTGGCACATGAAGAGTAGGGAGTTACCTTACAAGTGGAGAACCAGTGACAAGGCCAGTTCAGTCAGGGTGGATGTGGTCCACTCTCAATAACTGATGAGCAGGTGCCAAGAGAGAGGAAGTTGCTTTTGTAGTGAGCTTACAAAAGCCAGCAGGAGAACACTTCAATCTCTCTGGACTTTCAGTAACAGATTTAAAAGTAGCCGTCCCTCAAAAACAAATAACTTCAGAAACAGACTTCAAAGAGAAACTGCAGGGTTACAATTCATTTGCAGACTTAACACTATGAATTTGGCCTTGAATAGGGCCTGGCAGTAGCTGGTCTTGTGTAGTTATTTATAGTAGTGCAAAGTGCTTACTGTGTAAGTGACAGGAGAATTTTGATCATTCTATCTGTCTATTTTCTGCATTTGTATAACATCCATTTCCTTAGTACCTGGGTACTATGGTTTTTTTTTATTTTGTTATTTTCACAACCCCCTATGAGGTAAGGAAATATTGTCATCTCTGATTTACAAGTGGGGATCTAAGGCACAGAGTGACAGGGTATGTCTACACTGCAGTTAGTCACCTGCAGTTGACCTGTGCCTGCTGACTCAAGTTCGCCAGATGCAGGCTAAGGAGCTGTTTAATTGCAGTGTAGATGTTCTGGCTCAGGCTGCAGCCCGGAGCTCTGGGACCCTCCGATTTAGCAAGGTCCTAGAGCCTGGGCTCCAGTCCAAGCCCAAACATCTACACCACACCAAACAACCCATTAGCCCGAGCCACCTGGCATGAGCCAGCCAGGAGAGTCTAATTTCAGTGTAGCCATACCCAAGTGACTTGGCCAAGGCCATACAGGAATTCTGTGGCAAAGTAGGGAATTAAACCCAGGTCTCCCAAATCCCAGGTTAAAGCCCTAACTGCTGGACATACTTTCCTCTCATCTTTCCTCCCCCCCTACCCCCCCGCCCCGCTTTGCACAGGTATAAGTCACTAAACAAGGGGGAAGGCAATGGGGAATCAGGCCTTACATTTGTGAAACTTGCATGCAAGGAGGCTGAATAATATAAGAAAATTCAGGTTAATAAGTGTTAGAGTTGGGGTGAGGAGGACACTCATTCATTCTCCTGTTAGCTGCTTTTCCTAGTACAAGCCCCTTTTCTGGCCCAACTCCAGTTGCACTGTGCCATCTTGCTAGTACAAAGCAGCTGGAAACCCAGTTGTTCTGGCCCCCTCAAGATTCAGCCTGAGTATGGGGGATCCCTGAGTTGTGTTCAGCCACTGAGCATAGTGTGGCTGAATCAGAGAATCTGTTCCTCCACATGTAAGTTATTCTCACTTAAAATCCCTTAGCTCACTCCCAGGCAACTTATGCCACTTTATATATCCTCTCTGAATCTGGCCATCTGCTTTAACTGATGGGTTCTCTTGATGTGTCCTTAGAGTATGTTTTAATACATCAAGCACAAGGTCCCACTGGAACCAAGATCCTTCATTTGTAAGAGTGTTCATAAAAGGATTAATTCTTGAAATAGACAGACCTATTTTTTTATTTTCTTTGGTTGCTTTTGCCATTCCCAGGCCTTAGACTGGATCCAAGAAACGGGCGAATATTACCTCTCTACTCACAACTCCACAGGGGAATCAGCAGAAGAAACTCAGGAACTCCTGAAAGAATATGGGGAATTCAGAGTACCCGCCAAGGTAAACAGTAAAAACATTCTGATTATGGCATCTGCTTTTTGTGAGCCTGTGTTTATGGTTCCAATTTCACACTCCCTTTTTCAGGAGCTTAGAAGTGTGCAATAAATATTCTCTGCATTCTGGAATCTGCTGTTGACATTCTTTGCCCAGAAGGGAACTTTTTCTTTTGAGAACTGTGACACACCATTTTTTAACCAGTCATGATCACAAAAAGGGGATTTTTAACACTGTCTTTTTGGGTGATGGGGTAGTTTTGCTCTGCTCTAAAGCAGGGTGAGCTGATTAGTACAAGGAATAATTCACAGGTAACTAGTTTCCAGTTTAGACATAGTGAAACTCCTGCCACAGACAATTTTTTAAAAAATAATTGAATAGTTAATTTAGCCTAACATAGCTGAGGTCACCTTGGCTTCAATGGATGTTCCTTCTGTAATTACTATTGCAATTTGTTTAATTGATTCTCTCTGGACTGACTACTTATGACCATCCTATTCATTAGAAGTGCTCCATTGGTCCCACTGAAGGACTTCTAATGAATGGGTTTGTAAATTCCTGGGATTAGTTCTGTTGTATCCTGAGCTTCATTAGCAAGAATCTATTAATTTCTATGGAGCATTTCTGTGGAACCAGGAGTTGTCATAGATTGATGATAGGGTTGGAACTGCTTCAGGCAAACTAATCCAAACCAAAGTTAATTTATAGACAGAAAATACACTGAATCCACAAGGATATTTACTCACTGATAAGGATCTAAATTGTTAAACCTAAGGGTATGGTTACACTTACAAGATTATAGTGCTATTAGTTATAGCGGTCCCCTTATACAGTAATATGTATAGTGCTATTGTATGTCCACACTCAGACGCGCCAGCGGTATAGCATGGCCACATTTGGGGCACTTAATGCGGCATTAAGAGCAGCGCATTAGGGCAGATATCCCAGCATTCAGCTGGGTGCAACGTGCTTTTTAAACAAGGGGGGTGAGGAGGGATGTGTTGTGTGTATGCGGAAGGAGAGAGACAGTGGTTTTTCCATTCTTCTGAAAGCCTGTCAGCGAGCCTCCGTTCACAGAAGGCTTTGTTTTCACACAGGCTCCCTCCTTAAACGTTTGCATTGCTTATCTGCCGAGTTAAGAGAGAAACTCTAAAGAGGTACTTCCGCATTCCTCCAGCCAAGTTCAAAACAAAGGGAAGAGACGTCAATTGCCTTAAATGGCTCTAGGCATCTCGAGAGATCACTTGTAGCGCAGTGGGTGTCCACATTCTTGCTGTAGCGCTACAGCAGCTGCGCTACAGCCCTTATTCCCCATGCGAAGGTGGATTACCAGGAGCGCTATAACTCCGCGGTTATAGCGCTCTATGTGCCTTGCCAGTGTGGACGGGGAGGAGGTTATAGCGCTCGTGGGGGCTTTATAGCGCTATAAAGTGCCAGTGTAACCAAGCCCTAACTGCAGCAGTGTTATGCATCCTCAATCCACTGTGTATAGAAATCAATATTCCTTAATTCTTCATGTGAATGTCCATGTTTGTGTGGGCTTCTATCACAGACTTCATGTTCATTCTCCTTCCCTTCTTTGTCTTATAAAAGTTTGTGAATGAATATGTTTGTGAAAATGGGGATTAATGACAAAAGAGTGAAGTGGGTATAAGGCAAGTTTCTTTTAAAGCAACAGCTCTTGAAGGTTTTCAATGCCTTAAGCAATTGGGAAAAATATGCCTCTCCCAGACCATTGTCACCTTCATAATAAGATGTCAATGAGCCATTTTCCAACCACAGTAGTTTCTTGTCCAAGGTGAAGATGCAAGAGCAAAGGCACTGATAGTTTTGTGAATTACATGCCCTTCTCACAGGGTGAAACTGAATTTAATACAACAATTTGTAATCTTCACACCTACTCCTGCCTCAGTTAATTTTCTAGTGCTACTGAGGTGGCCACAGACTCTCCGATTCATGTGTTTTGATAGTGGAACTTCTAGACCTACTTTTAAGTTTAAGAAATCTCATGGAAGTTTTGTGGAGTGAAACATACATTTGTACATTCATGGCTAGATTTTCTGAGCTGCCAAGCATCTGAAGCTCTTTTGATTTCAGAGGGAGCTGTAGGTGCTCTTCACCTTTGAAAAGCAGGCCATGCAGTATTCTTCAGGACAGAAGGCAGATGTACTTTGGGGATGTGATTGACTCTCATTCTGTTTTCAAAGATTAATGTTTGAGTTGGAACTCAATTTGATTTATATTCTTTAGACATTTGCTTTTATAAGCAGTTTTTACCACAGACAGACTGGACTCAAATCCTAGGGAGCAGTGGAAAGTCCCATCCCTGACTGAGCTGCATCCATTATTATGGGCATACATGTATTAGTGGTCTAGTAGAGTCTGTGGGATACTAGTAGCGTGCTTCGTCAACAATAAACCTGGCTGGGTGCCTTCATCCCTTAGCGGATCTTGTGGCCACTGGGTGGTTTGCTCAAGGTCAGCCTTGCCAGCTGTCTGCACAGGGCTGGGGCAGGGAACAAGCCCCTCACCTCCCCCCAAAAAATCTATCAACATCTAACCACACAAACATCCCAGAAGTTTCATTCAGATTCATATCTAAAGCAGAGGTCAATGACTCAAGCCCACCTGCCCAACTGATGTTTTGAAGTGCAGATGACAAAATGTTTGGAAGAGTTAGCTAAATATGGATTCAGAATGATTGTGTATGTATTACAGTGGGAAACTTGAAATGTTATCCATTGTCCAAAATCATAGCCATTACGAACAATGATTTGACATTTCGCTAGGATTTATGGCATCAAAACAAGAAGTAATAGGTTAAGAAAGAAAAGGTCTGTCAGCCTTTCGTCATATTTTTCCTTTATGCATTTGTGAGTACAGTTGTGGAGCCTTAACCTTCCATATTTCATGCAGGGGATTTCCCACCCTGCAAGGTGAATTCCATTGATTAACACTGAGTCCTCCTTTGCAAAAATGGCATTGCCTTGCTGCAGGACAGGCGGGAGTTTAAAGCTTCTGGACTGTACGTATTATGAAATAAAGTCTTTACTTAAGTGTGCGTAAGATTGTGAACTGCATCTGGCTGCTGTGTGAATTAAAATCAAAGGAAATAATAATAAACCTGTCATAACCCCGGACCATGTTTTGGGCAGCAAACCAAGGAGAAAGTGAAGCTTCTCATACAGCTGGCTGACAGCTTTATAGAAAAAGGACATATACATGCCGCTGAAATTAGAAAATGGGTCACCACTGTTGACAAACGCTATCGGGACTTCTCTCTGAGGATGGGGAAATATCGCTACTCTCTGGAAAAAGCCCTTGGAATCAATACAGAGGTACTGTAAGTCAATGTCCTACTGTGATATTATACCAAGCAATCCAGAAACAGCTCTACCTACAGAGAAAAGGCTTCTCATCGGAGGTCAGTAGGCTAACAGAGTCATAGATGAGAAGGAGGAAGAAAGAGTCTTCTACACAAATGCTTGCACCCATAATACAGGGAGATTAAAAGGATACTGGGAAGGAATGGGTAATAGATCAATCAGGTAAAACAATCGAAGTTAATTTTATCATAAATCACAACTCCTGTTCCCAGCTCCTGGTCTTGATTTCTACATTTCAGCCGTTACAGCTACGGTCTGAGAGATCCCTATCACATCTCTGGGTTCTCCTAGGGAGATGTCCAGTAAAACACAGGAAATAAAAATGTCACACTTATGGTATTTTGTAGTAAACCTTTAAAAATCCTTCAGGAATTCATTTTACATCATAAAGAAGCAAAGGACACACACAATCATCACCGGCAAACCCATAATTTAAAGGCACATTTAAGGCTGCTCTTTTACGCACCCCTGCTAATCACTGTCTAGATTGGAATGCTGGGGCAGAAGATAATTGGAAACAAGTATTGAACCTTGTATTGTAAGGAACTAGTAAGAGGCCTTTTCTTCTGAACATGTTGCAGGATTAATACCTATTGACTTAGATTGGGGATCAAATTCGGTTCTCCTAACTCAGGTGAATAGTCCCTTTAAAACAAACTGTTCTAATCTTAGGCTAGATTGAAATACCTTTACACTGAATAATACTTCTCTTCTAATTATTGCACTATTTGTGGAGTAAAGTACTACTCAACTAATTTAGTCCCTTAGGTGTAAGGTAAGCAGATTTAGTTCTTTGTCTCCACTTTTGTTCCTAGATAGACATAATGGTAGAGATCTTATTAATATGTAGTCATTCAATTTTTTAAAAATTCTCTCTAGGTGAAGCATAAATAAAGGGTGGTGTTGATGTCTCTCTCGCTCTGTCTCCTTAATTTTTCTGTTTATCTCTGAATTTGCTTCATTTTATCTTCATCAATTTTGTCCTACTTTTATTTCTTTTTACCTAATTAGTCTTGCGAATGTGCTGCCTGTTACATAGCACTGGGATTAGACCCAATTTAAAATCTGTGTTGTTACTATTTGTAGGATAACAAGGACCTGGAACTGGACATCATTCCAGCGAGTCTTTCAGACCGGGAGGTGAAGCTGCGAGATGCAAATCACGAGGTTAATGAAGAAAAAAGGAAGTCAGCCAGAAAGAAAGAGTATGTGCGAAAACACACACTGCAACAACACAGCACATGAAATGACCCTTTCCCATGGTCACAATCAGTATTAATAACACCATCCTTCCAGCCAGTTGTGGGGCCGTGGAGATTTGTCTATATGGGCTTGAATAGAAATTGTGACTGTAGGTTGGAGTGATTTCAAAAGACTTAGCTTGAATTTTTTTGTGATTAATTATTTCCAGAAAGGCTAAGGAGTAAATCAGAAAAGTGGATTAATACATGCTGGTATAATAATTGAGAGACTCATTATCACTATTGTCTTTCTGTCTGGATAAAAGGGAGAAGAGAAAGTTAAAAGAATATGTATATCCGCAATCAAACACTGTTTCCCAATAAACCTTTTATGATCAGATGGGGTGAAATCTTGATCCCATTGAAATCAAGGGGGATTGTGACATTGACTACAGGGAGGCCAGGATTTGACTCATGATATTTAAAATTCTCAGGTTGAGAGAGGTTTAAAAATCTCCAAACTAAAAGTCTTATAGGCCAGGCTAAAATAGGGAAGAGCTGTAATTTCAGAGAACACATTTTGGCTTAATTCATATGTATTAAGGTTCTGAGTTTAATTATTTATACAGATGGTCTTTCTCATGCCTGTGAAACATTGTGTGATGGAGGGACTGAATAAGAAGTTGTTCGGGTTTGTGGGAATGGTATATTTGCGGTTTTATAAAATATAGGCCCAAATTTTCAAAATTTTGGGTGCACAACTTCAGAAACCTAGATCCTACTTTTTTCAGAGGTGTTGCACATCCCAAGCTCTGATTGACTTCAGCTGGAGCAGTGGCTGTTCAGAACCTCAGAAAATCATCTTCTACTTGCTTCAAGTTGAACACCTAATAACTGAGCCAACTAAAGGGCTAAACTGTGCCAACCTGACACTGAGTAATTTACTCCACAAATAGTCCTACTGAAATCAAGGTACTACTCAACATGAGTAAGGGTGACACAAGGTTGCCCATAAATAGTGGATACTTCTAAAAATGTGTGTGGTATGGACCAATTTCAAAGTCCTTACTTATGCAAAACTCCAGTACCACTGGTGAGAATCACATGACTCGGGATGTTCAGGACTGCCCCATAGATAAGACACACCAAACAACTGGAGAAACACATTGTAATTGGATTTTATTCTGGATGACTGTTTTTTAAAATGTGGAGCTATACTATCTGTAAGATTGGTCCCAAGTAACTAGAAAATAAGTGGTATATTTTTCATAAATTTGGAAGGTATGATTATTATTATTTGTATTCCTATAGAGCTTAGGTAATACCAGTTAGGTGAAAATTAGACTGGAAGTGCACTGATTTATGACAAATATAGAAGAGAGTTTTTCTCTTTAGCAATGCCATAAATATGTATTATGTACAAGCCAACTGAAAGACCTTCCTCCTTCCAGATTCATTATGGCTGAACTGCTTCAGACTGAAAAAGCTTATGTCAGAGACTTACATGAATGTTTAGAGGTAAGTTCTTTGCTCTGTAAGATCATAGAGTTCTCAGTAATGATACAGCATCCTTGCATATATTTGTGCTGTTCTAAGCTGTACAATAAAGCCTGAGTGTCAGACACTGACATGGACCTAGAAGGAGGCTGTGAAAGGGTGCTAAGGCAGTTAAGAGGTTACCTTCAATTCGGCTTCTCTGGCATCTGCAGTGGTGCTCAGGGGAAGATAAAGAGGCAGGGCTAGAGAGTGCAGACAATCATGTTCCACTGGTGGGAGCATAGGTGCTAACTTGCTTAGTTCCTAGGGGAGGCTCGAGCCCCACTCCACCCCATGCCCCGCCCCCATTCCACCCGTTCGCCCAATACCCTACCCCTTCCCTGCCTCTTCCCACATTATTCTGCCCCCTCCCCTGCTTTTCCTGCCCACAGTCCTCCCCCACGATCCCAGCACCTCCTGCACACCGCTGAACAGCTGCTCACCAGTGGGTGGGAGGGCGGTGGAGGAGCTGATCGGCAGGGCCCACCAGCAGGCAGGAAGCACTGAGGGGGAGGAAGAGAAGCTGATCCGGGGGCATGCCATTGGGTGCTGAGCACCCACTATTTTCTTTTTCTGTGGGTGCCCCAGCCCCGGAGCACCCACAGAATCAGCACCTATGGGTGGGACTTGGGGAAGAAGTAGAATGAGCTATTTTTTTACATTGCCAAAAAAGAGAAAGTGTTGCAAATACTCTTATGACTATGTCCATGCATAAACATTTGCACCCCAAGTGACAGTCTGAGCTCTCCTCTGTTTCTAAAAGCTTCATTCATCCATTCAGAGAGTAGAAACACTTCCATGGGACTTTGGGACTCTGGTCACTTGCAGGTTTAAACTAATGTAAATGGTGGATTCTCTGTAACATGAAATCTTTAAATTGAGATTTGAGGACTTCAGGAGCTCAGCCGGAGGTTATAGGTCTATTACAGGAGTGGGTGGGTTAGGTTCTGTGGCCTACAGTGTGCAGGAGGTCAGACTCATTAGATGATCATGATAGTCCCTTCTGACCTTCAAGTCTATGAGTCTGGTGGCCAATCACATGGCATAACTAGGTAATTATGAATAGCAAATACTTAATGAATTAATCCAGAGACTGAAATTTGTTTGTTTAAAACATCCCTTAAGTATTTTGCATATAACATTTGAATATAAAAATTGAAATCTGTGCCTGGATAATTTGTGACCAGAAAAGGGGTGTGCATCACACTGGTAAATACTTTGTTGTAAATAGTTTGCCAAACTCTGTTTAAGGGTTTCCTCTGAGTAGATCTGTGATACTGAGCACAGTAAACAAGGTAAACCTTACAGAAGGAGGTTAGCATTCAAGTTCTTACATCTAGAACATGGCTTCATGCATGGAATGACAAACGCTTTGCTCTTTTAGTTGTGAATTCATCTTACCTTTGAACTGTTCTCTAAGAATTTCTTGTGTCTTCCAGACCTACCTTTGGGAAATGACAAGTGGAGTGGAGGAGATACCTTCTGGGATTCTTAATAAAGAACATATCATCTTTGGCAACATTCAGGAGATTTATGACTTCCATAACAAGTAGGTTTTCCTAATGTGTTCAAGGTTCATTGATTAAAAAACAAAACAAAACAAAACAAAAATCCCCAAATAATTCTGTACATATATATAATGTGTGCTGAGAACTGGTACAGTAGAGTTTGTAGAAAGGCATGGAGACATTGATCCAAGCCTGGGGAATATTGACTTCTTTCTTGTTTACTTCTTTGTAAAAATAATTAAAACTTTATTCAAAATTTGCTTATAGCTGATTAAAGACATGCAAGCCAGACTAGTAATACAATAAAAGCTGTTTTATCTGGCATGTTGGGGCAATGTGGGTTGACGGTAAATGAAAAATGCCGGTTAACTAAGAGAGAGGGGGTTGGGATGCGGGGGGCGGGGAGTGGTGGTGGTGATGAGGGTCACGGTCTTTGGGAGGGAGTTTGGATGTGGGAGGGGGCTCAGGGCAGCAGATTGGGGGACGTGAGGGGGTGCGGGGTGCCAGATCTGTAGGGGCTGCTCACCTCTGGTGGCTCCCCACAAGTGGCGATCTGTCCCGGCTGCTCCTAGGTGGAGGCACAGCAGTTGGATTCTAGAGGAGGGTTGGTGTGCGGGAAGGGGTTAAAAGTCTGAGACTCTCTTGTACTCTTAGCCCACCCGAAACCCACTGAAGGTCTTCCAGATTTAATCACCTATGCTGAATTTATCCAGCCTGATAAAGATCTTCTCATATTATATGGGTCAAACAAAGCATCAGCAGTCTGGTCCTAAATCAGTGAAGTCAATGGGAGCTTTGCCATTGATGTCATGGGCACAGAATCAAATCCCGTCTGATTCAAGGACTTGATCTAGCCAAGTTGGATAGGAACAACAGACTGCTTGATCTGTAAATCCAGTCAATTTACTGTAATGAAGACACTTTTAAGAGTAATCGTAGCATGATGCAGATATTCAGCTATGCAGAGTAACTAACTCTGTCTCTCATATTTTCAGCATTTTCCTGAAAGAACTAGAGAAATATGAACAACTGCCTGAAGATGTGGGTCACTGCTTTGTCACCTGGGTAATGAGGCTTCCTGCTTCACCATTTATAATCTCCTCAAATCCAAAGAGAAGCATGCTAGAGATTGGTGCAGATTATACTTTCCTAGTGATGAGTAGAGGACACTTAGAGCCACATTGTGACTTGGACTGCACATCCACACAGAGAAGTGAAGAGAACACAGCTCTACGCTGCCTCCCTGTTTGCTCCTTCCCTGCAACAGAGGAAACTAGAGCCATGACTCCCCACACTACCCGTCCCCAGCTTTCTTGTACTCATTGGCCAACACAGCTGAGCCAGCCTGAGTGACAAGTGATACAGGCCAACAATAAATTACTACCTCCCCTGGGAGCAAAGGGAAGTGGAGGGGGGACATTGTGGTCCCATTCGGCAATTGGATATCCAGAGTAGCTGTTTGTGTAATGAACCCCTGAGCCATAATTCCTTCTCTTAGATGTTTCTCTGTCACCACAGTGGTGGGCTGTGTCCTTGTGACAAAATCGAACTCTTAACTCTGTAACAGTTGCTTCAAGGCAGAAGTAAATATTTTCAAAACATTGTTCATGTTTTACAACAAGCTGTTGTTAAATAGCCCATCTTCTGTAAGGGACTGGTCTGTGCAGAGTCTAAGACTTACTCAGTACTCCAGAATAAAGGTGAAAACCATTGCCTGAGGTGTCTTTCTGATGTTACTCGTAGATTTGTTAAAGAAAAGCATACAGGTTTAATATTTGGTGCACCTTTCATATTCCTCAGCTGGAAGAACACAGTTTGCTTTTAATTGCTCTGTTTAACCTGCAATACTCTCATTACAGTAAGAGGAACTGGTTTACTGCATGTATTTATTCTGTTGCATCTTAATGGGTGATTGTGGGAGCAGAGCAATAGCTTATCTTGCTTTTCCCTTGATGTTTGTCTTCACAGGCAGATAAATTTCAGATATATGTCACCTACTGCAAAAACAAGCCTGATTCCAGCCAGCTCATCCTGGAGCATGCAGGGACTTTCTTTGATGTAAGCAGCTCTTGATGTTCTCCATCAAAGCACACACTGTTGCTGAAGAACACTTTAAATTTTTAACATTTGTCCTTTTTTCCTCCTCTGGTATTTGATTCTTTCTTTCCACTGCAAATGTTCCATAATGGTTTCCTGCTGACTGATGTATATGAGCATTGTGTGATGTGCAGTCTTCATCACTGTGGAAAGTTGGTCCTAGTAGGGTTGGGCAACCTTCATCTGGTTTTAGAATCAAATCATTTTAAGGTTCTGAATGGTTCAGATTTCCTCTGGTCTTCCGGTTCCAGTGACGAACTCTAACAAGAGAATCAGAGCTCATTATACTTATACCTTGAAGTGCCAAAATCCAGTAAGGGGATCTCTTCTCACGGCATTTCCAAGCTAAACTAATCCTGCAAACACTTGCCTAAACATTACAATAAGTGACCACATTGACCTCAACTGGACTATGTCTAGCCGTAAAGCGCTAAGCCTAGTAATAACTGTGTGCAGGATCCAGCCCCAGCTTTGAAGATAGAGGTGGCTCAGCTAAAACATGCATGTTTTTGGATTCCTTATTTGAATTAAATGCGTTCACTGAACCTCTGGAGTCTGGTCCATCTCTCATCCATATTAACACTCTGTCACTCCAGTCCTTTAGGGACCACTGTGAGTTGTCCTTAAAATGTTAAATACCTCTCCTTTCCTAAACACTAAATATTGTCAGTTACAAATATAATCAGTCAGCAGGGTTCCTATTCATGCAGCTGGTACCACGGTAATAGCTGTATGACTCAATTCACGTGAACTCGTTATAGGCCATTGATTAAATTGTTTCAGTTAAACTCAGCTTTTAGAGCTCTTAAGTGAACCAGAAAAATGAAGAGCATAATATTCTCTTTTAAAAATAATTTGCTCTGGACCACATAGTGCTCTTTGTAAATTAGCCAGCTCCTCTTCCTAAAACTATATTTGACTGTTAAATAGTTTTACCAGCAGGTGGCACTTGAGCCTATTTAATAGTTTAGAAGTGACTTCCCTGGGACATGGAACATTTCAGCAGATTTACATGTTTATCCATGTGATCACACAGATTAAAAAGTATTTGTTCCGCTAAGCCTTTCCATCACAGTCACGTATGTTGACTGGAGATCTTCTGATAGTGCTTAATACTGCAAGTTAAAGTTTCAGCATATTGATGTTTTATAATGGCAAGTTCTGTTTTTATGCAGCCAAGGTAGGGATTCTACCATGCTGAAAAACAACTTGGTATGCAAAGGGAGAAAAAGGACATGCCAGAAATAACTGAAGGGTAGAAGGTTTCCATAGTCCCATACCTGTGAAGTCATTTGCACCAGTGCAAAGTGGCTGTAAGACTTCCATTCTGATCTGCGCAGTGTTTATTTTGCAGTGGTGTAAATGACTGCATGAATTGCAAGGCAGTGGAGAAGCAGGCCCTCAGTGTAATATGAAGAAAATTAGATTAATCGTTCCAATTCTTCTTCATGAGATTTGGATAATATCCATCACATCTTGCTAAAAAGATACTCTCTGTATAGTATCTCTGAGGATTCCAAAGCACTGCACAAAGTTTGCAAACACTGGAGTCACATGCGCCATAGAAATGCAGCCACCAATGGGAGGAAAGTAACAATCTTGTAAAGGACCTCATTGGACTCCCATTCAAGTCAATGGGAATCTTTTCATTTCAGAAATCTTTCCCTAAATGTACATGGCATTGCTAATCGTAAGCATACAGGCAGCAAAGGAGACTGCTGTATCAACTCTGAAACTACAGGAAGACTAGGGAGTCAGAATATAGTTACCCAAATTGGAACTTGGTTGGGACACTGGAACTAGCAGCTTTATTCTTTTGAAAATAGCTGTGAATTCCAATGACCACAACTCACTTGACTGACCAAACTCTTACACCTCTTGTATTTGTTCTTCTGTAATACCCTACTGTGTATATCACAGAATTAAAACTGTGTATATTTTCTTCATCCAGTATCTTCAAAGATCACTGATGTCTAATGGACTAGTTGATTTTTTTATGACACTTCTTTAATGAAATATATTCTCCACAATCACCAGATATAATTATGGCTAGTCATACAGGCCAGATCCCCAGCTAATGTAAATCAGCATGACTTTGAAGTCAGTGGAGTTATGCAAGTTCACACCAGCTGAGGATCTGGGACACTTGATCCCTGTTTCTCTCTTCCATCAGCCTTGTGGATTGTTTCTCTGAATCTGATGCAATTTAAACAATAACAGAGCTGAGTATTGCTTTCTTATTTAAACTAGCATGAGCAAGTTCTCCTTCAGGGAGTGTTGGAGCATGTCAAGGAAAACTTGGCCAGAGCGTAGACAGGTTGGGTGTCCAAGAGGACACAGAGAAAATACAAAACAGGGAGGATCTGATTCAAACTCTGGCCATATTCTTCCCCTCACTTGAAATCTTTTTTCTTACGATCTTAGAAAAAGCTCAGTGTGTTAGTAAAGAGCTGCCCCCAGGCACCTTTGACTTGCGTGACCAGCATGCACACAGCACAACATGGTAAGGTTCACTGCCCTTGGCGGTGTTATAGGGATTCATATTTCCTCATGAATGGGGTGTTCTTCAACAATTTCTCCAGTGAACTACAGGCAAGTTTTTTTTCCTTGGGAAGCAGGCAGAATCTCTGTGTCTCCTTAGTTAATTCTTCAAGAGATATAATACTACAAGTTCATACAGTGCTTTCCAGCATCCAAGTACTTTCCAAAAGATCCCACTTTGCAGATGTATCTGAAATCTTTTATGTTCTGTAGGCAGTACCACACAACAGTAACTGCTCAGAGTTCAGCTCCCCACTCTTGTCCTTGTGTGGATGGCAGTTTTGTGTGTTCTACGGCCTTGTCCTGGCTAAAACTCCTGACTAACTGTATAACCAGTTAGACACTTGGACACCTCACCATAATCAGCTTGTGTCCACCCAGCAATTTTGCTGCGCTCATAACTGTTTGCACATCCACACTTAGCCTGCTTTCTATGTGTTTTTGTATCAGTGCATCAAACACTGGGTGAGATTCTGTTCTTCACCTATTAGAGATGCAGCACAGAACTTGCAACCCAGGAGAGGGGAGGAGACTTTAAGCCCGGTCCTGGGCTTCTCCACAACCCCAAGCGTAACTGTCGTAGTCAGCCCTGGGTGGCAGCACTCTCTGGGTGCCCAGAATCTCTACAGTGCCATGTGCTGTGATCCCACTCCCCATATGCCCTTCCTGCCCTCACCCCCCATGCCTCATATGTCTCCTATGCCAGGCTGTGTGATGGAATCTTCTGGAGGCTGCCTTGCAGCTATCTGCCTCCATGCCTGTGCTGGGGAAATCCTCTCTCGGTAGGAACTGAGACTTTTAGGACCTGTCCGGTTCACTCTGGCTTTCATCATGTAGAAGGACTGGGCAGGTGCGAAGATTTCATCGTTTCTGAGCCGCTACCCTATAGCGCATCAGCAGGGACTAGTGTGCCTAGTGAACATTCAGCAGCAGCCCAGAAGGCAATGCATTCTGGAGTGTCCTACTGCACCAAGAGCTGGGACACAGGAGGGACGAAAAACATAGTTATGCAGACAGTACAAAAAAAGGGTGTGCTGAAGTGGTTCCAGGAAAAGAATCATGTTCCAGCAGGTACACGGGTTGTATTGGGGGATGGACAAATATCATGGGTGGGGAAGAGGAGGGGTCAGAGTACATTGTGCTTTAGCTATATCCTCAGCTGGCAGAATGCTCCTTGGGGCTATTACCAACTGGAGCTACCTAGTGCAGTGTCCTGGTTGGCTCTCACCTGACCCAGGGCTAGGAGCCAAGAAGAGAATGAGGGAGCTGTAACTGGATCTGTGATGGCCCCTCCCTTTCCTCTGTTATGCTGAAGCATAGAATCTGGTCCAGGGCATCCTTGAGGCTATTAACTAAACGCTCCAGAATCTGAAGTATTCTGATAAAGGGCCACCCCAGACATGACATGAATGCAGGATTTAATGTTAAGGGTCTGATTTAAACCCTCATAGCTAAGGAAAAACAGTTGACATGATGATAAATATATCCCAAGGCAAAACCTGTGTTATTTACTCAACAGAGTCCTAGCTGGAGTGACTGCACAGAGCTCTCCCTGTTTACAGACCAGAAAAGAACACTAAATAACTCTGTGGTATATTGCTGTCCTTTATGAGGCCACATTATTTTTTGAACATGAACTAAAAACTAGTTAAAGTAAGAACTCCGTGGCTAAAATTATTTATGGGTGGTTCCATCTGGTATTGGGTAAAAAGGTTTTTATGCCTATATTTAATAGCATCTTGTTTTCATCTCCTGCAGGAAATTCAACAAAGGCATGGCCTGGCCAACTCTATCTCCTCCTATTTAATCAAGCCAGTTCAGAGGATCACCAAATACCAACTTTTACTGAAGGTACAGTAATGATCTAGTCTGATGAGTTGCCTTGTTCAGATGGGGTACAGAGGGTCACAGAGACAGTCAGTAACTTGACTGGCAGGCACAGAAGCCTGGAGCCACTTGATATGGGGGTCTAGCACTAATCACTTTAGGTTCAACTTGGAGCCTCACTGTAAGCCTGTGCAGGAAAGTTAGTGAGTGTAATGACCCCTCTTACTCCACTTTGGGAGCTAACTGCATGGTCAGACCTGACTGAGGGGTTGAGCTGGGCCCCCCTTCCACATAGGTGGCAGGAAATGGAGAGGAGGGACCAGGAGTGAATGGAACCTTGGCTCACCCCTCACTTGCTGACACAAAGACCAGTGCAGCTGATCTGATGCTAAGGTGGAAATAAGTTGGGCCAGAAAAAGAGCTGTAAATGAGAATCTGACTCAGTAAGAAAAGGCAGAATTATCCAGTGATTAGGGAGACCTACATTCAAGTCCTTGCTGCAACAGTCTTCTTGGGTAACCTTGGACAATGGGAGGTAGGCATCATAAACACCTTTAAAGTCAGCCAGTCAGTCAGTCTGCATCTCAGTTCCTCATCTGTAAACTGGGGATGATAGCACTTACTACCTCACAGGGCTGTTGTGAAAACAGGTATATTACAGATTGTGAGGCACACCAATACTATGGTAATGAGGGCCAGATAAATACCTGAGATATAGTGTGAAACACTGCCATGCTGATCTGCTAGTGGCTTATACACCTTTTGTATAAGCACGGTATAAATGACTGCACAATGAATGAGGGCAGTAGAGAAGTTGGCCCACCCGGACCATGTATTTTGTAAAATGATGTGGAAATCATAAATGAATATGATAATGCCTCTATCAAATTCAAGCCAATTTCTTAACTGTATTTCTGCCCAAGAGGTTCTTTTACCAATGCATTGAAATTACCAAGATTTTATAAATGCACACCATGGGATTCAGTATCATATATTAAAGGAAATCTTTCCTTGTGTGTTAGCAATTAAACTGGTAAAAATTGCAAAGCTCCAATTTCCTTTTCACCATTAATGCTGTTTATTTACTGTTTGCATTTCATCCATCTCAGTCATTGGAAATAAGATGATCAGTTTCTCTTGTGTTTATAGTCACTTTCATTTACTGGGTATTATACATGATGCAGTGCTGCAGTAATCAGGCTTCCTAGACTGCAGAGCAGAGCTCTCAATTTACCTTCAGTGTGAAGGGTGATATGTACAGATTAACGCTGTCGTTAGCTCAGTCTCCTAAACATTTATAACATCAACTTGCATTTAAGAATGATCCCCATCCCAAGAGAACCCAAGGGAGCAAGGAGGAGACTAATCTAACTCTTACTGAAATCAGTGGAAAGATTCCTATTGACTTTGATGGCAGTTGGAGCAGTCATAAGGGGGTACAGAAATAAGGAGAGATTTAATAGTAGGGAATAACTGTGATAGAAAAGGGAGGGAGGGAATGAAATCTTGAATTATAAAGAAAGATAGAGGAGAAAGACTGAATTGGAAAAGAGAAACATCTTGGGGGAAAAGTGTGTTGGAGCTAAAAATGCAAAGGATGAAGAACTTCTGAGGGGGAGTCATGTGGTACATTACAAATAGTAGAAGAAATGATGCATGAAGAGGAGAAGTAGACACAGAGACTGATTCTCCCCAGGAACTGAGCTTTGAACATCCAATCTAGTCCTAAGAAGAGAAAAAGGAAAGAAGGGAAAAATCCAGGAGAGACAGAAGTGTTTTCTTATGCAGTAAGTTTGCTTTCTGGAGCACTTTGGTCAGACATTTTAATGACAGTTCAGCTGTTTCTAATAATAGCAAACATCTGGATGTTTTCCTGGGTTTGGATAGGGACCCTTACCCAAAATCTGCCTCTTCTTGGATGCTGAATATCACCTTAATTTTTTCTTTGAAATGTTGACAGGTACAGCACGGGAATAGTTTCATACAAATAAAAGACTCATTAGACTAATTTTAAAATTAACAATGGGAACATTTTCTATTGATCTTGGATTTTGCAAGTTTTTGCAAATTGGTCAGACAGTATCCACTTAAAAACTAACAATAGGAGAGTCTTATTTATGACATGGAAGATAATTATCCCACTCTGTTTGGCACAGGTGAGGCCTCAGCTGGAGTACTGTGTTAGGAAAGATCTGGAAAAATTGGAGACCATCCAGAAAACAGCTACAAAAATGAAAAAAGCTTTAGAAAACCTGCCCTGTGAGGAATGATTAAAAATGGATGTGTTTAGCCTAGAGACACAAATACTGATGGGGGACCCTAATAACGCTCTTCAAATATATTAAGGGCTGTTACAAAGAGCACGATGATTCATTATTCTCCATGTCCACTGAAGGTAGAACAAGATGCAATGAGCTTCATCTGTAGCAAGGGAGTTTTAGGTTAGATATTAGAAAAAACTTTCTAACTGTAAGGATAGTTAGGCGTTGGAATAGATTACCAAGAAACACTATAGATTCCCCATCATTGGAGGTTTTTCAAAATAGATTAGACAAATATCTGTCATGGTTGGTCCTGTTTCAGCTCACAAAGCTGGACTAAATGATCTCTGGAGTCCTTTCCAGCCCCACATTGCTACGATTCTAAACAAAATATATGCAGGGAAAAATCTCACTGGAAATAGTGTCAATTTAAGCCTCTTTTAGGCCCTTTCTATAGATGACATTTGCATCCATTTAGTTAAACTGGTTCAATTAAACTGCCTTACTTAAATCAGTGCAAACTCCTGAGTAGACTCTCTTGTTTTGGTTTCTGGATGGTCTGTTTTGTTGAACCTTAAACTAGTTCTCAATCAGCTTAATCCAGGTTTGCAATATATGAGTGTCCACACAGTCTTTGATGCAATTAATTTTCATCCATTTTAAATCTCACCTTTAATTAACCTTTTGCAACGTTGTGTGGAGACAAGGCTTTAGGCTGGGAAATGTAATCTGAATTTAAGTGAGTGTATATTATTCTGCCTGTAGAGAAGTTAATTATATATGGCCTGTGTTTCTTCTTAGGAACTCTTAACCTGTTGTGAAGAAGGCAAAGGAGAACTGAAAGATGGCCTGGAAGTGATGCTCAGTGTCCCCAAGAAAGCCAACGATGCCATGCATGTCAGCATGCTGGAAGGTAGCAGATTCTCAAAATCATGAGGGGGAAAGCTATGCAGGAATGAATCCTGGGGTGTCTTGTTGCCTAGTGTTTGCAGTGACAGGTTTGTGATTGGTGATTGCCCATTGCTCTCAGATGCTTCCCTGCTCCTCATGAAATTTCTCAGAAATGCTTGTCACACCTGGAAAAGGAGAAGAGTGCCCTACATCTATCTGCGAAGCACCTTATGGAATGGTGATTAAAATTGCCCATAGGGAAACCGGTCAGGAAATTAAAGAATCCCCCCTCTTCTCCCCATCCCGATCTCTACTTGCATTAACATCAAAACTCGAGATAAACCGTTTCTGGAAATCTAATATTTGAGTGTTTTTCACTCTAGTCTCTGACCAAAAGCAGAAATGCCCAATTACTACAAGAGAATCAGTTCCTATGAGAATCAAGAGATATGAACAGTTTGTCTAAGGCTTGCACAAGCATCTGGAAGTTTGTTTTTTTATTAATTGAACCTAAACTCTAAACTGATGTAGCCCAAATCTGGCGTTATGTCGGTTTTACACTAATATAGCTCCATCGTCTCCAGTGGAATTATTCTCGAATCACATTGGTGTGAGATCAGAAAGTCCCATTGAAGTTTGCCTACCTTTGGTTACAATGACCGTATTATGATAAGCTAAGCTAAAATGCTCCGAATTGCCACATGGTACAGTGTTCGTCATTAAAGTCTTTACTATGTCATTTACAAATAATTAAGATTGTCGGGACATGCACAATAGTCCATATATTGCTGCCCTATATATAGCTGTCACCATTAAAATCTTTACGGTCTTTCCAGGTGCCTAATTAATATTGTCACACACAAATACAGTGGAAAGCACTAAAGGTACATATAGAACAGCAATATAGGTACATTTCACCCAATATATATGACATACTAAGTACCACAGAAACAATTATATCCAAAGCAACAGAGAATAAAGTGAACAATGTTCTGACTGTAACAGTGCCTTTCCATTAATATCCATTCAAAAATTAGTTGCATAATAAAGCATGTGACTCTATGTTCCTATTATTTCGTAACACTGTAATCCTTTGAACAGTGAAAACCCTGCTTTGTTGATCATTGGGGATATTGGTTCCAGGAACAACACTGGATAAAATGTTCTGTTGTGTTTCATTTAGGCTTTGATGAAAACCTGGATGTTCAGGGAGAGCTCATCCTTCAAGATTCTTTTCAAGTGTGGGATCCCAAGTCTCTCATTCGGAAAGGCCGTGAGAGACACTTGTTTCTTTTTGAAATCTCTTTGGTTTTTAGCAAAGAGATCAAAGATTCTTCAGGACACACTAAATATGTTTACAAGAACAAACTACTGGTAGGTCTACCAGAATGAGATATTGTGGGGTTGGGTTTTATGTAGATAGAGATGGAAGGAAAGGGTTATTTGTCTCTGCACTGAGTTTGGAATACTTGCGCATTCTGGAACCCCATGCTCAGACCTCGTCGGGGCTCCCTGAGTTCTGCTATAGATGAAAAGTAAAGTTCAGAGTGTTTCTGGAAAGATTAAAGATGACAGTGTGCATGGTGATTGGGGTGGTGGCAGTGGGGTTCATCTGCACTGATCAAACACCTCTTCTTTGCCATCCCTTGCTTGTGGCTTTGTTTTCAGTTTATTTTATCCATGTACAACATACCAGAGGAGCTGAGCTCCCCTCCTCCCCAGTGTAAAACTTCTTAAAGCCAGAAGGCTTCATCCACAATGTATGGTCTCCAATCATCTTTCCTTCTCACTAGACCTCAGAACTGGGAGTGACAGAGCACGTCGAGGGAGATCCCTGTAAGTTTGCCTTGTGGTCCGGACGGACACCATCCTCAGACAACAAAACAGTTCTGAAAGTGAGTCTTTTGAGCTTGTTTTCTTTGCCTGCAAAGCCTTAAATTCCCAACTGGGGACTGGGAGTGCTAAGTGAAGGGTCAGATTGTTTTCCTTGGAAGCATGCACGTAGTTCCCAATGGAGTCAGGGTCAATTCTGCCTGCATGTTGGGGCAGAATTTGGTTCTAATGTATAACCTGGCTCAAGAGGGTCACTTATGCAGATGGTCAACCCTCTGCAGTCCTTTTCCTTTTACAGTCTGTGTATTGAGCTGCTGCAGAATCTAACTCAGGATGCTTCTGAGTTTGGATTTATATTTACATTGGGGCTGTAATTGCTTCAGTTGATTGCCCTGGATTCGTTGGTAATAGTGCTTTTCTTCAAACCCACAGAGCTGACAAGCATTTCGCTGATTGAATTCTTAAAAAAGAACTCACACTGGATATTTTGTTTGAGAAATACCAACTGGGCACTGATAACCTGTTTCCTCACTATAGAGCATTTTGTATGTCTTTGTAATTAAATATACATCCAGAGATTAACTGCTCTCATGTTGCTTGTTGAACTTAGTAGGTAGACATGGCAAAAGTATGCTTCCAGTTCTGCTGGATTTACCAGGTATTCCAGCTGCTGTGACAATGGAGTGGAGAACCAACAATGAAACAGTCAATCATGTGTTAACATCAACAAATCATGACTCTTCTACATAGGAGACATGCCAAGAATATTGTAATGTGCCTATCGTTTTGCCTTTTGGAACTTCAGGCATCCAATATTGAAACAAAACAGGAATGGATCAAAAATATCCGGGAAGTCATTCAGGAGAGGATTATCCATTTGAAAGGCGCTTTGAAGGAGCCAATCCAGCTCCCCAAGACACCAGCAAAGCAGAGAAATAACAGTAAAAGGTAACCTCAGTGATTCCACAATAAACCCTCCTGTTTGGAACTTGATTTTCTGTTTTCTTCAGCAGTGCAGGTTTCCTCAGATTAGTTAATTGAATAGAAATTCTAAAAATAGCTTCAACTAAGCAAAAAAAAATATGATTGGGCAAGTTGTCTTAACAAAAAATCATAGGCCAGATCCTCACGTTGCGTAAATCCATGAAATCAGTGGAGCTTTGCTGTATCATACCAGGAGAGTGTCTGTTAGCTTTTTACAAGATTCACGTAGAATTTTTCCTATAACCAACCTCAGTTTTCACAGACAAACTTGGCTTTTTTCAACCATGAAATGTAGGAAAAATATGTAATAGAAACCTTTTCTGTGGAAACCTACCAGATATTTTCAAATTAAAAATATTCACACCACCAAGCTACTAGAGAGATGTATAACATATAATGAATTAACTATTTTGGAGCATAAAAGTCATGGAAAGTCAGTGGGACTTATGCTTCTCAGTGTCTAAGTCACAACTGCAGTGCTGAGTGGCACAATACCCAAATATCATTAAAAATCTGGACCCAAATGATTTGCCTATGGTTTTACAGGAAATCTGTGCCAGAGCAGGAAATTGAATCACAAGCTACCACCCTAGACAGTAGAGCATCCTTGCCCTTATGGTCTTTCATGGGCTTATGGATGGGTTTGCTCTCTAAATCCCAAAGAAAGAGTGAGACCTTTGTTTGCAACATCAAAGTCCTGACAGATGTAACCGGCTGCTTGTATTCCCTGTATACTAATTTCAGTAAAGAAATTATTAAAAAAGGAAAAATAGGTTCAAAATTAAAGAATTTTAGGAAGGAAGAAAATACCCTATGCCAGCAGACTGATGGGGTTTTATATATATATATAAAAATTTGTTTCATTTATTGTTTTAATTTTACAATCCTGTCATTTTTAAACAAGTTTTAAACCCCCGAAAATGTGGATTACAGTGAGACTGCAGAAACACCTCTCCTTTTCAGTGTTGTGAACAGCAATGCTATAATTTGGATGACCGGTTTTGGTTAAGTGAGAAATCTAACTCAAGTGGAATATCGGCCTACCACCCTCATTAGGGAACTATTTCTAGGAGCAAAGGCCTTCGTTGCTGTAAATATGAACACAAAGGCCATTCCTATTCCAGCAATAAACATGGTGATTATATGCAGAATTCTAACCCTACAGCAGAGGTGACATCATTTTAAATTACACAGTGTGTAATAATATGAGCTCCATCAGTGAAGTAATCTTAGTACAAATCCTGCCATAATGTGGTGAATTGGCAGTTCTCAAATCCACCTATGAATTTTTGCACTTCCCAAGGCTGGTGCTTTAAGTAAACAGGGTTGTTTTCTCATTGTCTCCTTGCAGGGATGGAGTAGATGATGCAGACAGCCAAGGAGATGGGAGCAGTCAGCCTGATACCATTTCCATTGCATCCAGAACCTCACAGAACACAGTGGACAGTGACAAGGTAGGATCTATGCACTGCAGCTAACTCTTCCCTGGAGGATTTAGGGTAAAAGCAGAATAGAAAGAGAGAAAAGACTAACCATTTAGGAAGGTTGTTTAGCTATATTACACTTGGGAACACCTTTGCTGAGATATTAAAAATCTCTTGTTGCTGATTCTGAGCTGCAGCCTCTCTCCTGTGTGTTAAAACTTAGAGGTTGAGTAGCTATGAAAAATCATAGCTCAGAGCAACTTTTTTCTTATTTGCACTGTCCCAGAGTGAGCCAGATTGTGAATTACCAGACAGTTGGTTATCTTCTGTAATTGCGAGTTTAGTGCCAAAAATTAGTATATTGGAGGGACCATGAGTGCACACACAGCAATTAATATAACACTGAAATGCAAGCTGCCCCCTCCCCCACTTCATTGTGTAATCATGAGAGGTTGGGAGGCCTTCTTCCAGATCCTGTGATTCTGGAATCCATGCCTACTTGACATATGGTGGAACACATCTGTGGCACCCTTGAGGTTCATTAGATTCCATTTTAATGTTGTATGTTGCTCTCTGTGAGTGTATTTATTGTTTTATTTATTGAACAATCTCAGGATTTGGCTGTTTGAGTGCTCCATTACTGCTGTGTGGATTGACTTGGGTATATTGCCTTAACTCCTCCAACCGTGATCTTTGGCCATATTTCCAGATGCCCAGAAATCTTTGTGCAGGAGCACTGATTCAACAGTGATGTATTGTTAATAACAATAATGTATTCCATTTAACATAGTTGATTTTTTCATATCCACCAGCAGTATTTGTGCCTTTGCACCTGTTTGGTTTTGAAACCGATGTAAACTTGCAAAATAATGAACTTTCCAGGATCACCTATGGTATATGTGATTGTCAGTGTTTTTATTATGCTGCCAGTAGCACTGAATAGAAAATGCTCTTGCAATTACAAGACTTGTATCTGTGAGTGTCAGGCTCCTCAGTGTGCTACAATGTAGATGTCTTTGAGAGCTGAACTCAGAAACTGGAATGAATTGTAAATGAATAACCTTTAAAAGCCCCCAAGATAATATGTCATTGGAACATGTCTTTAAGGTAAATGTTATTGCTTTCTTGTTCCACCAATAACCTAAACAAGATGTTGGTGTGATCTGTATATGTCCCAAAAGCCACTGAAACTTGGTGAATACCTCGTTGGATGCTGGAAAATACATTTTCACTTCTTTGATTTACACTGACCTATTCTGCATTTCTGTATTGTTCACCTCTGTTATTCCTAATAAATGTTCTGATTCAGCAAAGCTCTTGAGCACATGCTTAACCTTAAACATTTGCTTACATCCTGTTGATTTCAATGTGACTTAGCCTTATGCTTACCGTTAAGAACATGGATAAGTGGTTTTCTGAAGAGGAATAGACAAACATAAGCATATCCTTAAAACTAAGTGTGTACTGAAGTGTTTTGGTGAATCAGACCTATAGACCCAAAGTCAAATTCTGCTAAAATAGGGCCCTTGACATCAATGGCACTAATTGTGGGAGGAGGGTGAGGAGAATTTAGCCTTTACAGTGCTGCATTGGAGCACCTTTATGCTGAGGAGTGGTCTATACCTCATCCTTTCACCTCAGAATCATCTCTTCATGTTTCTTTATATGTTTCTAATACTTTAAAGACTGAGGTCTTGATTCTGCATCTGGATCTGCTGTCAGAGGCCTCTATGCTAGCAGATCCCAAAGCAGTACTGGAACCTAACAGTATTATATTACTTACATTAACTTCTAAACACAGAACCATTTTCTGGCTATTTGGGGGATTTTAGTCTGGGGCCTTCTAGAGATATTGGCTCCTCGTGTGTGATGCTTATTGTCCAGGAGAATCAGAGTGAGGCCTCTTTGTGGTGGGAAGGCATCAGTGGTTTATCTTCTCAGACTGACCGAAAGTAAATGATCAGAGAGCTTGTGGACAGATCTCAGAAAAGCCTCAACTGCACTCCAGTGTGCCCCCAGCTCAGGTTCTTGGCACAGCTGGTAGCACTTGAATAAACTCTGCAACATATGCAGTATAATGAATTAATGTGCTTCAGATGGCAGCATTGTTCAGGAGCTAATATGTAATGAATCTGTGATCTGTAAATAATAGACTCAATTAACATCCAGCTCCGGTTAGTGGAGTTACCTTGGTGTAAGTGAAATCAGATTCAGGCACTGAGATTTATCCCAAATGTAGCCCTCCATTGCGTGACCTCAGTGAAACCTCTCTCCAGGTGCCCCCATTGGATTAAATCCAGAAGAAACCAGGGAGAGCTGCCCCTTTGAAAACAACACACTCTCTCTTCATAGAAAACTCTTTTATAAGTACATGCAAAGCCACTTCAGAGTGTTAGCAACATGTCGGCCAGTCTAGGGGCAGATCAATTTGCAATTATATATTAACTCGACACTAGAAACAATTTTTAAGTAACATTAAGGTTGACACAATCTTCTCAAAGCAAGGAAATTCAAAGCTGAAGTCAGCACACTTTCTCCTTTCCTTAACTCTGGCCATTATGCCTAGGAATTATCCAGGGCATAACTAAATGTTAAGGGAAATGAATGGCATACATCATTTTGGGCTAAAACAGCCACAGAGATTTTTGAGTTTTAGCAGTACCAACAACTCTCTAAAACTTGTATTTGATCACACCCCTTCAGCCACACTCATTTATTTCAGATCTTTTCAAAAACAAATCTCTCCGGGTTGAGAATAAGTTTCATTCTTCTCATATGTCAAGCTTCAGCCTTGGAGCAAATTTTGTACATCTACACTTTAAACTCCTGCGGGGGGGGGGGGGAGGTGTTGTGTAGAAATACTGAACGGGAATTTTCATCGTCTCTGACTGTAGATTAATTAAACAGTAAGTTTTAGCAGAGGAGGTAGTGTAGTGTGGTAGCCAGAGCACTGGACTAAGAGAGAGAAGAACTGGCTCTAATCCTGGCTCTGTCAGTGACCTGCTGTGTGTCCTTAGATAAGTGACATCACTTCTGTAGGCCTCTGTCCCTTCACATCCTTTGTCAGTTTTATTTTTTTAATTGTAAACTCTTTGGGGCTGATATTGTCTCTCACTATGTGTTTGCCCAGCTCTTGGGACCTGGATCTCAGTTGAAGACTTTAGGCAGCATTATAATATAAAGTAATAATAATTAATGACATTCACATCACATAGGCCTACGCCCTTATTCAGGAAATATGGGCCTAACTTTAGCAGTGTTGCTGAGTCTCATAATGTGTGATGTTTCTCTTAAAGCCCCAACTCCTGGAGTCAGGTGAGAATCTTGGTGTCTGTTTTTGTAAAATAATTAATTTCTAGCTGTCAGGGCTGTGGAGAAAAGTTGGAAAACATGAATCCTATGGGCTTAAACGGCAGAAGACAAATAAAAAGGAATCCAATTTTTTTATTATTAAATTCTCATGACTCTTAAGACAATCTTGTGCTGATGGGGGGCCTGACTCATGATTCTTTCAGTGGTAGGGATTGGCAGTACTGTTTTAAACATGTCAATAGTCCCATTGAAATCAATGGCATTACTCATGCTTAAAGTTAGGCAATTGCTTAAGTAACTTCTTGAATCTGGGCCCTGGTCCTTAATACTTTTAATGTAAACCTATAACAGGGTTTAAAAGAGAACTGGATAAATTCATGGAGGCTAAGTCCATTAATGGCTATTAGCCAGGATGGGTAAGGAATGGTGTCCCTAGCCTCTGTTTGTCAGAGGGGGGTGATGGATGGCAGGAGAGATCACTTGATCTTTACCTGTTAGGTTCACTCACTCTGGGGCACCTGCCATTGGCCACTGTCGGTAGAAGGGATACTGGGCTAGATGGACCTTTGGTCTGACCCAGTATGGCCCTTCTTATGTTCTTATTTTTAATAATTTTTCTTTTTCTTTAATTTTATCCTAGAAGCCACAGCATAAAAGTAGTGATAGTGACAATCTCTAAACTATAAATACTTCATCTTTTACTATATGCTATGTAGCAAAAAACTTGCATTTCATATTGGATCTGTGAACCCACTTCATTATAAAAAGAAAGAACAAAATACATACAATGTTAAAACAAGTGTTTTTTTTAAAACCTGTATTCTGAAGTATTTTTAAAAAACACTTTTTCTCCATTTGAGAAAATGTTTTATATGAGAAAAGTAAGTACTCTGTACTGTACATGGAATTGAAAGGAAAATAGAAACAACAGGAATGAGTAATTTTATAGCAAATGGAAACCTCTGTAAATGCTTGAGTCAGGTCCTACATGATCTGCTATACCAAAATTAGTTCTTTACCCTCTACAAAATTAACCAGTTCTCTACTTTTGTCCTGTACAGTGAATACTCTTCAACACACTATACAAAAACTTCACTCGGGATGAAATCCTTGGCCCATTTAAGTCAGTGACAAACCTCCCACCCTCTGTGTATAGACACATGGCTTGAGGGACCTACACAAAGAAGATGCTAACATGAAAGACATTCCAACTTGTTTAGATGTATTGGCTTTGAGAACTTGCTATTTTTAAGGATGTTGGTCTGATTCCTACTGATTTATCTTCTATTTTCCTTTGGAGGTTTCTGGGGAGAGCAGTTCTCCTCCCGTACATGTTGTTTTTGGATCTGAAAAAAAGCTCTGAAATGTGAACTGGAAAGTTTAGACTAAAAATATACAGCAAATACTATATCTCTTCATTTAGAAAATGGCCTAAATCCCCAGTTCAGAGAAATCATAATACTGAGGTCTTGGCCATCTGTACCTGTGGAATTATTTAACTAATAATCAAAGTAACAATAATTGTTCTAATTGAAATTGATTATTATAAGATGCTCGCTTTTAATAATGGTCATTAACAATAGAAACAACTTATCTCAGAACATGATGGATTCTCATTCTCCATCACTTGAAATCTTTACATTGAGACTGAATATCTGTCTCCAAGAGACTCTGTTGCTCAAATAGAAGTCATGGCTTGATCCGGAATTACTGGGTGAGGGTCTATGGCTTGTGCCATGGAGGAGATTACATTAACGGATTATTTTCATGGTGCCAGCAAAGCACACTAGAAGGATGAGATTTATAATGAGTTCTAATGTACTGCACGCAAACTGCCTCATGTAGACCTTACTGGTGTGTTCTGAAACGTACCTACTTCACATTAATGAGTGGGACTACATTAATGCAATCTAGATACTTCTCAGAGTGTGCCAACAGTGTTTACGCAGAGCAGTTAGAGTGCTTTGCAAATCCTACCCCTCTACTGGCTTTGTCAGCACCATATAGGCAAGCCTCAAATGACCATAGTGGTCCCTTCTTCCTATGTAATCTATGAATTTGTTAATATAAAGAGTCCCCTGATCCTTGTCATGGGTTTAAAGGTGTTAACCTTGTTTTTTCTGCCAAATTCCCATTCATATAACTATGTTTTGCTAACATAACTTCCCACTGTAGAAACAGAATTTTCCCTATCAGTGAATGGCCTCAGGGTAGCCATACAAATCTCCTCACTTGGTTCCTCAGATAAACTCTACCTGGGCTTTGTGTGGCCAAAAATACCCCTCTTTGGGGGTCTGAGGTTTATTAACATAAAACATAAACATATTAACATAAAAATAAACTCCAAATAAAATTCCAGCCCCAAATTAATGTCTAACAAGTGTCCGCACAAAACGAGTTTATCTTCCTACTCCCAGGCGTTCCTGCCTGGGGTCTTTCCTCCTCTTTCAGGCCACTCCAAGGCCCCACCAGACTGATATACTGCCCTGGCAATGAGTGATGAGGAATCACCCTCAAAGGGGGAGGAGGAGAAGCCATGTACCGCCTAGGCTGGAAAGATCACAATCACCACTCCCAGGAGGAAACGTAGGGTAGTGGTGGTTGGTGACTCTCTTCTGAGGGGGATGGAGGCACCCATCTGTCACCCTGACACTGCATCCTGGGAGGTATGCTGCTTGCGAGGAGCCCGTATCTGAGACGTTATGGAAGGCTTGTCAAGGATCATCTGGCCCTCCAATTACTACTCCATGCTATTGGAATGGGTATGAGCAACACATCTCAAAGAACAACAGTTACGATAAGGTGAGTAACCCTTTTTTTCTCCTTTGGGTGATTGCTCATATCGATTCCAATTGGGTGATTCCCAGTCCCTACCTAGGTGATGAGGTCAGAGTTATGAAACGCTGACTGGAGCACCGATCTGCTGAATGCTGCATCATCTCTGGCGTGTTGGATGATGGCGTAATGAAAGGTGAACGTATGTACCGAGGACCACGTTTCCACCCGGCAGATCTCTTGTATGGGAATCTGGGCCAAGAATACCACCAAAGCACCTGTGCCCTTGTGGAGTATGCCATAAGGGCTGGGGCTGGAACCATGACAAGCCCATAGCGTGTCCAGATGCAGGACATGATCCACAATGAGATCCTCTGAGATGAGACCAGGAGGCCTTTCATCTGGTCATCAACTACCACAAACAGCTAGTTCGATTTCCAGAACAGCTTCATGCGCTCAATGTGAAAAACTAGTGTGAAAATATGATACCACATCCTTTGGAAGGAAGGCCGGGTGGGGTCTGAGTTGTACCTTGTCCTTATGGAGAACCGTGGAAGGGTCTTTTAACTCTGACACCCTCCTTGCTGAGGTCAGACCGAACAGAAAGGCAATCTTCCATGAGAGGTAGAGAAGGGAGCATGTCACCAGTATTCAAAGGAGGGCCCCATTAGCCTGGAGAGGACCAAGTTAAGGTCCCACGCAAGGAGTGGTTGTCTAACCTGTGGGTATAATCGCTCCAAGCCCTTGAGAAAATGGATAAACATAGAGTTGGCGAAGATTGAACGTCTGGCTGCTCACAGATGGAAGGCTGAAATAGCTGCAAGGTGCACCTTGATGGACAGCACTGCAAGACTATGCTGTTTCAGGTGCCGCAGGTACTCTAGGATGAGCGGTGTGGGCACCTGGAGTGGAGGTGTGCAATGCTGAGCACACCTGAAAGTGAACCTTTTCCACTTTGCTAGTATGTGGGCGTAGTGGAGGGTTTTCTGCTGCCAAGTAGGACCTCTCTTACCAGTTCCAAGCACAGGAGCTCCATGGGGTTTAGCTTAAATCTTCCAGGCTGTGAGGTGGAGAGACTGGAGGTTGGGGTAATGGAGGCAACTGTGGTCCTGTGTAATCAGGTCCAGAAATAGTGGCAGTGTGATCGGGGAATCCATTGACAACTCCAGGAGCGTGGTGTACCAGTGTTGGTGAGGCCACACCAGTGCCACCAGAATCATCTTTGTCCTGTCTCTGCAGACCTTGAATAGGACTTTGTGTATGAGACGGATTGTCAGAAAAGCGTACAACAGACTTCCCGTCTAGAGAATCAAGAATGTGTCTGCAAGCAAGCCTGGACTGTGTTTCCAGAAAGAACAGAACAACTTTCTGTTGCTCCGGGTGGTAAACAGAAACACTTTCCGACTACTGTGCACGCAGTGTGCTCACACCTAATTGGAATAGATATGAGCAACACATTTTGAAGAACAGTTACAAGAAGATGAGTAACCATTGTTCTGGTGATGTTTGGTGGATATCAGAAGATTATATTAGATTATGAAGGCCAATATCTAGTGTAGCACATTGAAGGCATGTCCTTATTTGTGTTCCATTCTTTCCCTTCTTTTGTCAGAAAGATTTCTGCATTAAGATTTCTTTACACACCTTCTCATTAATTGTAACCTCTTTGGTTTGAGGCTCTCCTTGACGTGAACCCTGGAGACATGCTCACAATAGTACTCATGGTACAAAGTTTCACATCATTACAAGGCACACATACATTGTTTTAGGCTGTCAGATGTTCATCTTTTATAGTGATTTATGCTGCTGCTACCAGTTGCATAGCTGGAGGAAATGCAAGAGAGCTACCAAATTAAAAAGAGATTTAGTTCTATTTTTCCCTCTGGTGCAGCATCCTTCTGGCTGATGACTTTGTAGGTTTTTTGTACTGTACTGAAATCCTGCCAAGGTTTTTGTAAAAATTGGCTACTGTGAGATGTGGAAAGACTAAGCCTGCTTTTCTCTCTCAGCATCTGAAATAGCATTGTCAGCCTATAAACACTGTGAATTCATAATTATTCAAAAGATGTTTTTGTTCTGCAAAAACATTTGTAGGGAAAATTTGTCAATATGTGGAGGAAATTGTTGATATGTTTATGTCCATGACTTTGGGGATTTCTGCATCTTTGTCTGGTTTATCACTCACAAAAAGCTCAAACTGGGGAGCAGTTTTGGATTTCGCCCAAAAGGAATATTCCAGAACCTTGACTATTAGTTCAAGGGTTATCCATACCGTAATCGGCAGTTGATACAGAATTGCGACCAGTACTCCATATGGATCAGACAGATTGTCCTATCTTTGAATTCTGACATCCAAAACATTTCCTTAATCCTTTTGTAAACATAATAAAATGATGACCAGGAAAGGGGTTATTAACTGTTTTCTCATTCCAGAGGTGATGCACAGTGGCCTATGGCTAAGATGTTATATTAGAAAAGTCATATCCCATAAACAGAGAGCCTGGGGAGCATATTATTTTGCTTTATTAAGTGTGTGGATAATGCAGTCTCCCAGTTCTAGGTGGAGGCAACACCAGTGACAATCAAATGTATATCAAATACCTGTTCTTGGACATGTTTATACTTTGCTCCTGAAAACCCACCGATTATAATCATGATAAAGCCTGGTGTTTACGGTGCCTCTGTGTACAAGTTGTAAGGGTTGCTGGGGGAATCCTTCCCCAGGGAATTGTTGGAAAATACCAGCCATCTAGTGCAGTTTGATCCATTTCAAAGGCAAAAGGATCTACTCGGCAGTGTACTTTTTGAGTGGTAGGATAATTCCCCTCTCAGGGAGGTTGAGAGTGGATGAACCTCAGCAGAGGCATGCTGATGTTTCCACTCCCCCTTTTAATCTGGTAGTTGAATTTTAACAAGCAGCTCTTACAAGCCGTGAGTGTCGTTCCCCCGCGCGCGCACACACACACACCTACAATGGTCCTTACACCCATAGTATGATAAATTATAAAGCCAAAATACAGGAAAGTACAGAACAAAAGTTCGCTATTTGTTCTCTCTCCAGCCCCTCAACTGGTGTGATGTGAGATTCACTGCATAGTGCATAAAAAGCTTTGATGTGTCTCCTAATGCAATTATTCCTAAAGGGTGCCTAATTCATACTCAGTGAAAAAGATGCTAGACTTATTTCTAGTTCCAGACAGTTTGTTCATTTACATTGGCAGGCTTTACTTGCTATGGAGCAATCTGTGGTTTCATTTCAGTGTCAAAAGAGAACAAAACATCTGGAAGCCTGGAACATCTGCAATGTCAGTGCTAATGGAAATCATATTTAACACTGGATAGTATACCCACTAAATATCTTCATAAAATGCATCACTCAGATTTACCTTGACTATGTCTTAAAAATCTCAGGTGAGATTTTCAGAAGTGTTATTGAGTTTCAGTTGGACTTGTGCTCCTAAATCACTTAGACACTTTTAAAAATCCCATCCCTTGGTGACACGACATTACAGTGGTGCCGGAGAAAAAGTGCATGACCCATTCACACAAGCTTATTACCTTTAAAATGTGCAACACTGATGGCAGGAAAGGCTTTGTGGATGAAGTTTCTTAACACAGCTCCCAGTTTTATGGGTGCTATTTTGTGCCCACAAATAAATGCAGGCACAAATCCTGCCCCAATCAGGTAATTTGATGCTAGCAAGAGGTAAGGTTGAAGCCTCTTTTAAAATGTGATCCTGCTCCTATCTTTTCTTAAAAGACATTTTTCAATACATAAGTTATTTTTCTGGCAATAATTATTATCTTACTCAGGAAATATAAAACATACTGTACTTCTGTTACAATATAGAGTCTTTTTTATTTTTTTTAATTTCTAGTACTATCCATTTAATAAAGAAAAGTTGCTATTGATTTTAAAATTAGTATATAGGGTCTCATTTTCCAGCTTGGGAGTTTGAAATTAGGCACCTAAATCTATGGCCTTATTTTTTATTATTTCAATCTAACAAGACTTTTGATGTCAAATAAGAAACTCAGCAATATGAATGAATAAAAGTAAAGTATAAATAATATACTTTTGATGTCAAATAAGAAACTCAGCAATATGAATGAATAAAAGTAAAGTATAAATAATATAAATAAATATGAATAAAAGTAGCATGATGTATGGGACTCCTTCAGGCTATGCAGACTCTGAGAGCAAGATGGCTGCTGAATTCTGCACATAGGAAGACTTAAACTTGAAAGGTCAGTACACAAAAAGAAGGGTTATTGCAGCCTTCTGGGTTTTGCAGCATCATAGCTATGTACACCTTAATTTCCATGACAACCATTTGATACATCCTGTCTGATAGCACAGACAATGTGAAAATCAAATTACAGATCAATACACTGATAAATGTACCCTCTGTACAGGCACATGGCCACACAGCTAAAGGTCAAGTTAACTTTAATAATAAATATCCCAGCCTAATTGCAAACACAGTATCTGTGAATCACAATATGCTCCTGATGTACATGTGATCTTGCTCTAGGCAGAATGGCTGTATCTTATGAGACATAAGGCTAATTTGGTTACTAGTGTAGAGTTTAACTGCACCTATGTGTTGCAAAGACAGTTCAAAGTCTCTGCTCTGGATGACGGCATGCTGCTAAATTGCAGGAAATAAATTATGCTGCAAACCAGTAAAGCTTCATGAGCAAATCAAACCCAGAAAAACACTTTCAGAGTTGCTTTTTACTGGAAAGATAGACATCAGCAATTGAGCGGTCAGGATGTTAAAGTGGTTCAGTATGAAGGAATCAACACAGAACAAGAAGGGAGTAAGTATGATCAGACCCCTACCTCTCTTTGAGAGACATGGTGGATGCAAGAGAATAATAATATGTTGTACAATTAAAATCAGTCATTGATTTACAGGAATGAAAAAAGGGCGATCCATTTTTCAAACAAGTGTACTCTAGTTGCAGTTTCACCTGCACAGAATGTGCCATGATTTTCATAGTAGTAAGAAGTCATATATTTTTTGCTGTTCCTCTTAATAATTCAGAAAGTGTGCATGACTCTGCATGAGAGAGGAGGTTTTAGACTTGGCTGCTGCTCTCACCTTGAACTCAGAAGAGTTCAAAAGCTGATGTGTGTTAGGTCAGAATCACGCAATGCTGTCTCCAACAAGATTCTCTCTGGAACAGAAACGCAAATATATACACGTTCAGAGACCAAAAGGTTTCAAAAAGTAAATGTGTGGTAGTGGAGATTGAAGGCTGCTGTTTGAGCTTATCAGAACCAGCCTTAACTTTTTTGCATGGGCCTGTGAAATAATTTCCCACCCACTCCCGTCCATTGTTAGCCCTTCACTATCTACAGTGACAGCTTTAGGATTTTGGAATGGATTGATTAGATAATTGCATCTCAAAAGGGGGCAGTGGGAAAACGTATTGCCATCCCTTGGCGTGTACTGCAGGACAAGTCAAGTCCAGTTGATCATGTATAATTGTCTACATTCAGTAATGCTCATTGTTTTGCTAAATAATGTAATACTGTTGTCATGTATTATTTGGAAATGGTATATGACTGTGTCATTAAAGACTGTAATGTAATACATGCAAGGAGGTCAGGGGCAGCCTTACCTTTTGGTATCATTTGAATGCTTAATCATATGACCTTAACAACAAAGTAAATATGTGCTGTCGCCAGTGGAGCTCCTTTGCCAGCAATGGTGCAAAATTTTAGGAAAGTAAATGTGGTGTATCCCGGGTCTGAGCGTGGAGCATTGTAGCAGAAACAAACTCAGCTTTGTATCAACAAACACATCGCTTGGCTAGTCAGACTTCCTAGCTTACTAAAAGATTATTCTTGAGCCTGTGAGAAAACATGGCAATGTTTAAAAAGTATAAAACTAGTAGTCCACCGATCCTATCACCCTGTATTTCACCTCCTGTATTCTTACTAAACAAGAAGCTGGTTTTTATTCAGATTTGATAGTTATCTGATTATTATTCCAAGAACTGGAGTTCATATTTATTTATCACAGTAACAGTCAGGGTGAATCTCTTTCAAGTTTTCATTCATTTAATTAGGGATGTTTGTTTTATTTGGTCATCTCTAACTCAGAATGGAACACAGAATTAGAATGATCATCTCTTGAGCAGTGCCTGGAACAATTTGTTATTTGGTGGTGGGAATATTTTTCCTTTTTGATTTCATCATACATTTTTCGGTAGTTATTACTTGTTGTTTATAAAGATATAGGTAGCTGGGTCTAGTGGTTGGAACAAGAGTTAGCATTGAGAGTCAAGCCAAAGGTCAGAGTTGAAGTGGAGAGTCAAGCCAAAGGTCAAGCTAGATTCAGAGACCAAGGCAGTAAGGCAGGAACCAGGAACAGAACCAGGAACAAGAAAGCAGGAACAAAGAGCAAGGCAGAGAAGCTTAGTTCAGGAGTCAGGCACAAAGGCAAGATCCAGTGTAGCAGCCAGGTAGAGGCCACTTGTGTAGACAAATTCCTCTGCCTCTCTTTGGTCAGGGCTTCCTATTTAAACCCAATCAGAGTTCACAGTGTTCTTCCAGTCAAGCCCAAAGAAACCCTCTGATGTAACTTTGGGTTTCATGGTCTCTGCTGGTTAGTTCATTAGCAGGAAGCTGCTGGGTGGGAGCAGAGCAGCAACAGTCAACTGGAAACCCTGTGGACCCCATTCAAGACCTGCAGCATGCCAGAGTTGTACAAGGAGCTTTGCTGCATTTGAAGAACATGATCCCTACCATGAGGAGCTTGTAATATAACTCAGACAAATCTACTATAAAAGAAGAAAGCTCAAGATAAAGTATGATCAGAAAAGATCAGAGATTAATGATCAGAAGAGACTGAATTTTGAGCATCCTTAGATAAGAGTTGAGTGACCAGAAAAATTAAGAGACCAATGATCAGCAAAGATCAAAGATCAGTGTTGAATGCAAACCAAAGGTGGACATGAAGGAGGAGCAGAAGGATAATATTTGGCACATGGTGAGAGAGTGTCCCAAGGTGGTCTTGCTAAAAGGCACATACCTGAGAGTGCAAGAAGGAAACAAATGGGAGGTTAAATCTTAGATTGTAAATTCTTCAGGACAGGAATTGTTGACTACTTCTGTTTGTACAAGGCCCAGTAAAATTGGGCCCTGGTCATGACTAGGTCTTTAAGTGTTACTATAATACTGTAACCTTAATAAATAATAGTTCTAGAAATTTTCCACCGTTACAATATTTATTGATAATTACCACAGGTTCTTTCTCCAGGCAGGCTACACCGAAGTTTCTCTCAGAAACGCCTCCTTTTCTTTAAGGAATTGGCGTAACTTCCGATAGGGAGATACACAACACACACATAACCTGTGTAACTCACTGCTATGGGGTGCTGTCATGGCCAAAAGTATAATTGGGTACTAAAAAGAACTGGATGATAAATTAATGGGGGATAGTTCCATTAATGGATATTAGCCAAGATGGTGAGGGATGTAACCCCATGCTCACGGTGACTGTAAATCTCAGACTGCCATAAGGTAAGAGGGGAAGACTGGGCAGATCACTCCATAATTGCCCTGTTGTGTACACTCCCCTCCCCTAAAGCTTTGGTATGGGCAAAGGGCTGCTGTCAGAGACAAGATATCGTGCAAGATAAACCATCCATGATCTGATCTATTATGGCAGCTTTTATGTTCTAACTCTGCTTGACATCAATGGGGGTTGAGGCTGGGGAGCGCTTGGCACCTCGCAGGACTGGGACTTCTGTTTACCTCATTACTACTAAAACATAGATACTGTACTGTGTAATCCCTAGAATTCAAGACAAAGTTCCTGCTTGGGTTACTGCATGCAGTCAGAATTTTATTTGTTAAGCCATAACCCCAAATGCCAGCTGTTAGAACAGTAACATTGTCAGAGGTTGAAGAAAAGTAAAATGAAATACACAAACACAGAGGCTATTTTTTTAAAACCTTGTAGCCTGCCACAGATAACAGAGACCAGTTGCATCTTCCCAGGACTCTCACTAAGCAACCATCCATCCTGTATTTTACAGGATATCCTTTTTTTAGAATTTAATATCCCAGGATCTTTATGTAGTAAAGAGCTACTAAGAAGGCTTTCATCAGATAAGAAGTATGCAGGCTTCCAGTCTTTGTTTTCAAGGCTTTATTCCATTCATTCCTGAGCATTACCTCTGAGCTTCTTTTTTTCCCACATCTGTCCTCTGGCATTCTTCCAGTGGCACTTACCTTGGTGCCATGCTCATTTCCTTCTGCCAAACCAAAGTCCTTGTGTGCTGCCTCTAACCCAGGAACGCCTTCACTAAACCTGTTCACCAAGTCACACCTGAATCCCTCTGAGAAAGAAATGTCCCCATGAGAAGTGAGTTTAAAAAAACAACCACCACCTGTCGTTTAACAAGACCATCAACATGTTTCTGGACTTTGCATAGGTTAGGCCTACACTCCAGAGACTATACTGACATAACTATGTTGTTGGCTTAGGTAGGCCAGCATAATCCTTTGGTGCAGGAATATCACCTTCCTGAATAAAGTTAGCTACATTAGCGGAAGCATTCTTCCCTCAACATACCTGCATTTACAATGCCAGGTAGATCAGCATAGCTATGTCAGTGAAGGGTGTGGTTTTTTTCAGCCTAATTTAACAGTAGACCAAGCCATAGTTACCATGTGATATTGTTGTTCTCAAGCTCCTTCTCTTCCCTCACTCCTTTAGTGAGTGTTTATGACACTCTCTGTTGTGTTATCTATTTGGGACAAGGGTTATGTTTCCATGAAGTGCCTAGCCACACTCTTGTGTGCTCACAAAATTTCAATATTTTAAAACTTAAATGCAATAGCTGTGTGCCATAATAAAGAGGCTGGCAGTTGGCAGATGAGAGGCGTCCAACAGGGTTACATGGCTGTTAGTGTGAGATACATGAGACAGTATGTATCTTTCATTGCTGACTGAGCTCAGAGTAAGTGCCTCTAAATTCAGGAATTTCCTGTTTGGACACACAGACGCCTCCTAGAATTAAGCCCTCATTTTTTCTTAACCCTAGAGGAATGGCAACTCCATCTTTTACAAAATCTAAGATCTATGCTGATGGAGAAAAGACAACCTATGTGGAAAAATGGAGGGGGGAAGTAATGGGCCAGATTCCCTGCTAATATAAATCAGCTTTGATCCTTGATCTCAATGGAACTACGTTACTTTACTTTGGCTGAGAAACTGACTGAGCGCACCTAAAAATCTGGGAAGAGAACCCACTCTCATAGAATTCAGGGGCAGTTTTGCCATTCATTTCAGTGGTGGCAAGATTTGGTCCCAGCCTTTGAATAAAGCATTCCCCCCTTTTTTTCATAAACAAACAAAAAAATATTCCAAAGCCTGGCCAGACTGGAAGGCTAAAGTGATTGCACTTTCAAACACATGAATTCTCCACTTTCCACATGCCTGCTCCCAGTCTTCCAGTGAGCTAGTAGGTAAAAAGGAGGAAGAGCCATCTCTGTAATTGTAGCATGAAATCTTGGCCCTAATGGAGTCAATAGCAAAACTCCCATGGAGTTCAGTGGGGCCAGGATATCACCCTTAGAGTTTACCACTATCAGTCACAGCTCTGGTGGAGATGGGGCTCAGTTGATAAAGCAGACCAGTGCTTACCATTCTTTATATACTTCAGAGACTCTGGATAGGAAATCAGTCAGATAATGGTTCTCTCAGGACAGTTTTAATCAGTTTTAACTGCTTCAGAGATTGGATTCAGAAGCTGGAATCTGCATTTATCTCCCTGCAGTTATTCCTAGGAAACCCATTTTGCTTTGTTTGTTCCAAAAGTTCCTCCTTGACTGACACATTGTTTAGTATAGACCTTTGAAGCTCATAATACTCTGCAGGGTTTACACTGGGCATCTCTTCCCTCCTAGATAAGTTATATATTTTGCATTTATAATTCAATGGACTACAAAGCTATTTGAACTTAATTCAATACAATTTCCCAAAGATACTGCAGGAAATTGTCATGTCTGACACACTAAGACACAGTAATGAGGGCCTTATAAGTTCTATAGGTAGGCATCCAGGTTTATACAAGAGACATGCAAGGATCAAGATTCATTAAAGACACTTACATAATCCTGGCACTTGTGCTGGTATTGCTGGTGTAGTAGGTGTTAAACTTTTGCCTGATGAATAGGGCTTTCATCTGTGATTCATTGCACCTTTAAATGGTATGTGTGAGAAAGTCACCATTGGAGTCTCTGGTCCCCATGTAGAGACCTATGTTAAGTGACTTAATAGTTTATTTGTTTGATAAGACTCTCTTACAATGTTGTATTTGTCTGCTGCTACTTCAGTAACAAACCTAACGGATACTAGCATCCAGTCATGTGGGGAATTATAATTACTATTAACTGGTATATGGAAAGACAATATAAGATTAATAAATCCACCAAGAATTAGAATATTGTCACTGTGAATTCTTTCCTCTTTACTCACAACAGATTATCCCTCTCTTACTAAGTGCTCTTTGCACATTTGGTAGGTGGTGTAATTCTAGCAAAGATAAATCATTTTAAATCCTTAAGATGAACTCTTCATGTACAACAGTAATAAAGGAACTCCAGTTGCTAGGGGCAGCATCTACACCACATGAACAATACCAAATGAAATAACGATATTTGCAAATATTTATTTGCGATAAAGTGGATATATATTCAATGCAGAAAGATGGGAGAATTAAAACTGATCTTTACTCTTACCCCTTTCCCTTTACATAAATGAGAGGATTCAGCCAATAACGGTTCTGTTTGATCTCAGAGCTTCACCAGTGCCTATTCTTAGAAGGTAGCTAATTTACATTCATGCCCCAAAACAGTAACTGATTTTAATAATACTGAGTCTTATGTAATGATGTTCATCCATAGATCTCAAAGTGCTTTACAAAAGAGGGTAGTGTCATTTTAAAAGATAGGAAAATTGAGGCATGGTGATATACCTGTAGTCACATAGTTTACCAGTGGTAGGGCCAAATTATACTCAGGTCTCCTGAGTCCCAGTCCAGTGCTGTATCTGCTCATCCAAACTCTGCCTGTCTAGGAAATCCATTTACAGTATATATTCATTGCAGTACCTACCATGTATAAGATGGTGCAATTCAAAACATTGTCTATATCATTCCCCCTTCCCTCTTGTTTTCTCAGGGCTGAAGAGTCCAAATTAAATTTAATTTATTTATTTGAAATTAGATATTGACCCAAGCAGCACAGCTGGAATCCAAATTTCCTTATCATTTTGCGTGGTTTTAAGTCCATTAGAGAAGAAGTCAAATGCAAACATCATGTCAGAAGAATGACCCAAATTATCTCCAGATTTGGGGATGTTAGGATATGCTGCTTTGGATGAGCCCATTATAAAGCTAAGGGTCAGCAGCAGATCCAGATTCAAGTTGGACACAGATTCATGTTTTCCCAAGCAGATCCAGATTCAAGTTGGATCCAGATTCAGGTTTTCCCAAAGGTCTTTATTGTTTCAGGCTGTGGTGTTGGTTTGGGAATTTTTTGTCAGGCTCCTAAATTGACAGAGAAACAAGCCGTGAATTTAGTTGAAAACCTGATTATACTAAAGAGTGATCCAGGTTTTCTAGCTGTGCCTGGGGCTTGAGGAGAGAGATAGAAGGAGGAGGCAAATGAGACCAGAACAAGCAACTATAATTATAGAAGAGCACTTCCTCTAAATGTAGAGTGAATCATTCAAGAGCCAGCATTCCGGGACAGATGCATTCACTGATTTGTTTGTTGCCTGGGCACTGTGACCCTAAGGAGTTTATGTATTAGAGGGGTCTCTTTTTGGATGCTTGAGAATTCAAGTGCTGTAGCGTATGAGAAGAAGCTCATTGCAAGAATGAAGAGGAGAATTCTGATGTGAAGAGCTTACAGAAGGGTCCAGGATTAACTATCTGGAGAGTAAGGGCCCTGGCAGACATCATCACCTCCTTGGCTTTCCCTACCCTTTATGTGGGTAAGATGCATGTTCTTATTTAAGGAAGAACATTTATTTAGTTTTCATTTGAATCTTTATGACAGTGGGCCTTCTCCTTCTCTCATTTACCCTTGTGTAAATCAGGAATATCTCCTTTGACATCACAGTATAAAACTGTGTGAGAGAATAATCGGGTCCTATATCTCAAATCAACGGTCAGGATAGGGTATACTTCATTCTGTGTCCTGTTTCTTGTATAGTCTTGTGAGCTGCTTAATGCCTGCCATCTTCCATCCCATAGTAGGCTGACTGTATTTCAGCGATTGGTAACATTTCTACATAGAGGTGCAGAACTCTGCATAGAAGACAAAAATCAGTGGCATGGCCTAGAGAAGCAATTAGAAGTAGATTTCTAATTCTATTTGATTAGAGGCAAGGTGACTGTTAATCAGAGGACAGAGTCTAATATAGTAATTGATTGAAAGGACTTCTTAATCAGCATAGAAGTTGTTTATAAGAAATTCATAGTGTGAAGAAAGGCCCTTGCATTGTTTCTTGTAAATTGTAACTAGTTTGCAGTAGACTTCCTTGCCTGCATTTTCCAGAATATATGGATATTCACTTACTTTGCTTTGGATCGCTAAAGGGCTCTGGCTCTCACACAATAACAGTCATGAGGAAATCACTAGTCCTGGTACACATTGCCCCCCAGATTATGTAATAATGTGGTTGATAAGGGAGCATGAACGTCGTCTCACCTTGCAGTTTCAGCCCAGATGCTGTTTGCTTTGTTCAACAAGGCTCTTGCTTTATTCTTGGGAAAGATTCTGAATATAAAAATGTAAATAATAATAATGTTAATAATAAAAAGAATTCCGGGGTCTGATTGGGAGTTTACAAAGTAAATGTACTTTCAGATTCAGAAAATGCAGAGGAAGAACCAATCCACTGAAAAAGCCTGAATAACGTCCACTTTTTCTTTTTCAAAATGCAGAGGACACACAAACTTTTGGACACTCAGAAACTTTTAGAAACAGTCTGCCACATGGTTACTGTAAACAGCAGTGGAGATTTATAGTACTTCAGAAACAAAAAAAGAAGAAAACTCCTTGTCACTAGAATTGAGCATTTATTGCAATCTGTTTTACTTAACTATAATGTCACTTCCTTTGGTTGTTTACTGCTACAGCAGGCTGAGTTTGCTGAGTACATAAAAATATAACGTATGTCACTTTAAATTGTTGAGCTTGAAAGGTTTAGGACTGTTAGATTATCCAGCTGGAACCATTCCCATTGCATTGCATTACTGTCAGCTACAGGAACTGTTTGAATGTCAGTGAGGCAGCAGGAGGGAAGGAGAAGCAGTAAGTATCAATGGAATGTGCGTTATGATGAGTTTTCCTATGTGATGTCTGAAGCTGCACACCCTATGTATTTCATTTAGCTTAAGTGGCTGATCTAGTCAGTACTCTACATGGTTCAGGACTGGCAGGTAGGAATAGTCACTCTGTGGCCCCAATTCAGCAAAGCATGTGCATAATGTTAAAAATGTGCATACGTCCCTCTGAAGTCAGTGGGGCTTAAATATGTGCTTCAGTGTTTCACTAAATGGGGATGGACTGAGAATGTGCTTTGTTGAATCAGGGCCTGTATGCAGCTTTGTTTTTTTGTTGCAGGCAGAGGTTAACTGGCTGCTAGTGTGGATGATGCAAAGTATAACGCTTACAGTTAAAATTGAGTGTGCACATGACTTTTCCAGAAGTTGTTCAGATAGACTCATATTTTCATAATGAAATTGGTTGTGTCTGCCTCCTAAAATAGGAAATTGATTTTTTTTTTCTCTCTGAACTTCTTGCATGGGCAATATAAAAATCACAAAGGAGTCATTGATAAGAAAAGGCCTTAGAGTGAACTATTTGAAAAAAGGTACGCAAAAGACTGCTTATCTAATGTCTTCATTTGCTAGATAAAAACAGAAGAGGGAACAAGTTCTGTCAGTGTCCTTCAGCCTCCATAATCACAGGAAATTGATCATATGGGTATGTCTGTTTGAGACTACTATATGACACCTGCTCACTGCATCAGAGGAAGGCAATCATTCCATAAACTACAAGCCAATAAGCCCTGCAATAAAACTCCTTCACACCTGCACATTTGGCAACTAGCTCACCCATGTTCAAAGGCTAAATCCAGCCTTCATCAAAGCCAATGGGAGTTTTGACTTCAATGGGGGCCAAGATTTGACCTCATGTTAGTGTAATGCACACTTACACAGTGTGATGCTCTGAGCTCATAGTAAGTTTGCTACTGGCTTTAAACTAATAGGCACTGGGTCTTTTATACCTCAGACCGTAGAAGCTCATGCTATTAGATTCAGAGGTTTGGGGTTCAATTACCGCTGTTGACAAACTACCTTAAGGTGTCATGTTACATAAAGAATTCCCACAATCATATATATCTGAAGATATTACTGATATCGAAGTAATTATCTATAGGTTGTTTCAAGAACAGCATGTAGATAATTACTTCGATATCAATAATATCTGAAAACATGTTCATTTTACTTGATTAATGGATGATTTGTATCTTCTTCACAACTATGGGTTGGGCATTTGGTGACTTTATTTTGTATTTTCTTGCATTCTTCCCCCCCTCCGAACGTCCTCTTCCCCCTTCCAATTGTCAATTAGTTACATGCCATAAGTTTTCCAACTCTTCACCCTATAAATTTTAACACCCTCTCTAATTTCAGTTCTTGGGGAAAACACTGTTAGACTGTATTGTTGGTTCTCTTTTGACAGCCAAACTCTTGCTTGTTGGTACTCATCATATGGGCTGGCATGATTTTTATGTGAAGCAACGTAGAGAATGCTTTATGAATATTGTATCGTCAGTAGTACTCAACAGAAGAATGTTTTCCAAAAGTGAGCTCTGGAGCTGTTCTGAGCATGTAATGAAAATAATTACAAATCCTAGAGGATGGTACAGAACTGCAGGTGTCTGAACTGTAACCCCATCATCTATGCCAGTTTTACTAAAAGAGCTTCTTATAATTGTAACTATTCACAGATGGGCCTGATTCTGCTCCCTCCTTTCAGAACAGTTTTACATGGTTGTAATTCCATTGACTTCAGTGGAATTACTCTTGAATCACAACAGTGTAATGGAGAGCAGAATCTGATCTGCTGGGACAAATTCAGTGCTGGTGTATGCAGATATAACCCAGTGAATACAGTAGAAACCACATGCCTCCAGTTGCACCACTAATAAATTGGACCTAAAGTCTCTGCCTTAACAACTTCCCAGAAAGCCCAGGGCTGCATGAAATTGAATGAATTTCAGCTACCCCCTCTCTCATACATAAATATAGCCTACTCAGAGTACTCCTCCAGCATGCATTGATCCATCATGATCTAGATAACTTTTAAAATATTTTTTCTTCTCACTTTTAAAAAATGTTTCAACTCTGGGTATGGTTAAATATGTGTGTTTAGTGTGTCTGTAGCTCCATAAATTGGTGCCACAAGCAATCATGTTGATATGGTTTAGTAATCCTTGTGTGTATGTTATTGTGGATTATGTGTTGTTTCACACACATAATCCTCAAAATCAAGCTAAGTAAGATGTATTGTCACCGCTTTATTTTATTTTTTGGACTTCAGATACTGCAGGAATGTTGTTAATTTAAGCCTGGATGCTCAACAAGCCTCTCAGGCTGTGGGGTAGATCAATAGATAATGAGGTACCCAAACTTGGGGAGAACAGGAACATATATGTGAATGGCAGCAAGAGATAACTAGCCAGGGAAGAGAAAATATCAAGTGAACCTGTAATCTAAGAATCTCTCTCATGTATTTGGAAAGACCGATATAATCGAAGCAAAGCACATTGAGAGCAAAGGGCCTTGCAAAGGGTGCTAATTGTGTCTTTAATACTGAGTCTCTCTTTAACATTACACCAGTCACTTGGTTTGTCTGAAATTCTCTGTCTGTGAAATGGGGAACAAAGGTGTTGTGATGAATTCTTGGTTCATGTTGTAAAGCACGTATCAGATGGACCTAATTCTAACCTGGCGCTTACTCGATATGCAATACAGAGAAGGGTTTAAGGAGCCTCCCCCAAGTTCTGCAGCTTATTCCTCCCATTGCTGCTTCTGAGATAATGAGGCTGTGTATAATACCTTACTCTGGGCAGTTCTTAAATAACACGATCACATCTTGTATGAGTTCTCAGTATTAGTATTAACAAAGTTATGCTGAAAAATATTCTGAAACTTGTATTATTAAAATACATACATTTTAATTGCCCATTTTAATTGATTAGTCTCAACCCCTCTCTGGGTAAGGCAACTCCCATCTTTTCATGTACTGCTATATATAGCTTCCTACTGTATTTTCCACTCCATGTATCTGATGAAGTGGGTTTTAGCCCACGAAAGCTTATGCCCAAATAAATTTGTTAGTCTGTAAGGTGCCACAAGTACGCCTTTTTGTTTTTCATCAAATACGTAAAGAATCCTTTTCAAATAATGCCACACAGTCTGAGTGAAATCAGATCCCTGTTCTAACGTGAATTGCAGAAGAAATAGAATGGAGTTGAGGTATCACTCCTAACTTTGTCTGCATCTGACATCTCACTTATACATAACCTGAGAGTCAGGAACCCTGCAGCCTTTTTAAAATAGATAGTATAATAATCATCATCATCATCATCATCATTAATCATTAATAAAATGTTCCAAGACATTAATCCTCTCTCTTTTTCTAGAGATTCTGTGCGGTGAACAGTCACATACAAACTTAACTTATGTGCACACACATACACGAAATGCGATGAAATTAAATCCGGACTGTTAAATATTTATACCAGACAGGAAATTATTACAGCACTAAATCATGGTGTGTTAAGGCTTCATGCAACATGCTAAACCAAATTATTGAAGCATTAATACATTTGGGTAATAGTATACAGCAAAAGATGGTTGGTATATTAATGCACTAGAGTAGTGAACCATCATGCAGTATATTGTGAGATTATTGAAGCATTAGTCCATTGGGGTGTTAAGGCCTCATGCAATGTGATGAGAGAATGTTGCTGGCTGAAATATTCCTGGATAATAATTTCATGTCAAAATGACCTTGTTTTTAGCTTCATGAAACATAGATTTCTATGAAGCAATTTTTTCAATTTCATTTTTTTCTCATTGAAGTTTCAAATGGAAAATATTTTGCTGCTAGGTTGACAGATATTCTATAGTAAATTTTGGCTTTTTTTTCTAATTTTGAGCTGAGCTGGTTGCTTGTTGTAATTATAGTGTATTGGTTCTGGTTTCCTCGTTGGCTGAAACTACCCAATGCATTTGGATAGTTTGAGGAAGCCATTTTGAGTTACTTTTTAAGAGGGAGTGGGCTGCCTCAGACACTCCAAAAAAACAGTATTGGCAGCCACTTTTTGGGAAAGCTCCTGCGTTGCTCTTTGCTGCAAAGTTAGGCTGTTTAATGTCTCCTGGACACACTGGTTCCAGGTTCTGCCTGGAGGCTTCTCCAAAGACAGCTGACCACCAGGCCTTCTCTACAAGAAAGTCTGGAGCTCTGATATGATTTTGTATTAAACCCTTATGCAATATAATGGGATAAATTGTTGGGACATTACTGTTCTGGAGCAAGTTTATTACAAGGAAATTATACACCACGAGAAAGCCACACATTTGAGAACAAGGCCTTTGTTTTTACCGCACTTTCATGACATCATAGAACATATAGCACCTTGTTAGCACAGTTAGCAGCATATGCCAATGCAATTTGAGCAGCTATTAATTGGGTGACAAACAGTCCAAATCTTCTATGTGCAATGCTGCTGAAGCCGTGTCTTTCCAGGATACGAGAGAGACAAAATGTGTGAGGTAATATCTGTGACTGGACCAGTTTTTGTTGAAGCAAGAGACAAGTTTTTGAACTAAATGAAGCTTCAAGAAAAGCTCTGTGGAGCTCAAAAGTTTGTCCCTCTCACCAATAGAAGTTGGTCTAGTAAAAGATATTACCTCACCCATCTTATCTCTCTCAACTCTCATATTGTTAATTCAGAGGACGCTCAGGGTGGGACGAGGGAACAGTTAGTTGGCCCTATTGGTGGATTTATTTTTCATGCTCTGGGAGCTCTTTCTTGCAGTTTGTTAAAATCTCACCATTTAAATCAGCCTTAAGCTGTAGACTTACTTTTTTATCATATTCCATCATGTCAGAATATCACATAACACATGTGAAATAGGCTGGGTAAAGCCAAAGCAGCATGCTAGATTTTAAAAAAATAAAATAATAAAGCAAACTGTCTTAAGGTAAGACACTATTATGGGCAGCGGGAGAACAATAGTAAAATAAAAATGAAAGTGGCTCAGTCAGGAGCTATTAAAAAAACCAACAGCAGCCTTTTATCAAGAGAGAATGGAACATGCTGTACTGCTAGTACCACCGCACACCTTAGGCTATGTAACTGATGCATCTGCTGTGTCACGTTATGACTGCTGGTGAAAAATGCCACGAAGACAATGCTGGAAATCAAAATTCTTATTTTAATACCCAGAACAGTATTGAGCAACTTCCCCTTACTGTCACCATAATGTGTCAGTCTGACTTGGAAGGTTCAGGCCTAAACTTAAAGTATAATTCAGTTATCAAGCCCATTCAGTCCTTGTTCTCTCTTCTAAGGTCACGGACAAAGGTACCCATTGCAGTTAGGCATCTGTCCATTAGAAACTGGACTGCTGTCTCCATTCACAAATACACAGCATTATCTTGTCCTTTAGGGAAACTTTTTGTCATGTCCTGTTCCTTTGTGCAAGCCTCCCAAGCAGTGTCTGAAGCTAATGCATATGAGGGAGGGCTGACTGCATTCTAATAGTCAAAATTCCTACATCACATCTCTTTGGAAGTTTAGATAAGGACACAGTTAGCTCAGAAGCTATGAAAAATTCAAAAGATCCCGAAGAAGCCATCGGTATCACTTGAATTGGATTCTCTAAAATAAAAAAAGGCAATAGGTGCTGTAAGCTTCAGAGCACTCTGTGGTCTGATGAAGAGAGAGTGATCCTCAAAATCTTTCTATATTTAATTTTATTTACCAATATTCCCCTTTTAAAAAAACAGAGACCAAAGTCACCTAGGAAGTCAGAGCCAGGAATAGAACCCATGTTGCCTGACTCCTAGGTCATTGCCTATCCACTAGGACACCCTAGCTCACATGTGGTGCTTTCGGTTACTACTGACATTCTCACCATTGCGCAGCAAATTCTTCCATATAGTTTTAAAAAAATCGTTCTCTTATTGAAGTCAGTGGAAGTTTCGAGGGCACAACCAATCACAGGAATCCGGCTCAAGACCTCCTAGTCTGGCCCTTCTGTTATTCTTACAGATTTAATTATTTTGAAAACACCTCTGTATAGACACGTACAACAACAGCAACAAGATAACAATAATAAGTTATGCTGTGTTCTTTGCAGCAATGATCCATCTCACTCTTTAGGATAAGGTGACGAGATGTATTGATTTTATAGGGACAGTCCTGATTTCTGGGGACAGTTCTGTCATTTTATAGGGACAGTCCTGTCATTTTTCTTATATAGGCTCTTATTACCCCTCAGCTCCATCCTGATTTTTTACATTTGCTGTCTGGTCACCCTACTTTGGGATAAGTTCTTTGGCATCTGGGTTTATGGTTTATCCATTCTGGAACTGGATTATTGCCTCATAAAATAATGCAGCAGCCTTTTTTTCTCTCGTTAGTCATATAATTTTATTAGTGTGCTCCGTACCAAGCCTGCATTAATATTTTAAATGTGTAGAAGGTTCATTATTTCACAACAAACAACTAGCTAATACTGTTGTTGTTTTTACAGTGGACAGGCATGCTATTGAAATATAGTTGTGATTATATTCTTTCTGTCCCTTGTATTTCTTTCTTTCTTCTATATTTGGGGTGCGGGGCAGGGGAGAGCAAAGATCTGCAATTGGTCCATTTCACTATCCCAAAAATGTGTCATTTTCGCTGAAATGGACAGATTGTAATGGGAACAGATCAGCGATAATATGTTACTGGAATATAGCCATCCCCAAGAGAGCACATAATAATATTTATTCCTCCTAAGCCTTAAAACCTGCAGCTTCTATGGTCAATGGTCCTCGTATGGAATCTATTTGTAAATTTTATGTGCACTTGTAAGCCTTTGATTCTCATTTACTGTTTTTTTCCCTACCTCCGCAAGTTTCCGTGACATATGTGTCACATAAAATACAGCTCTCAGATAATATGGCCACAGCTTAAAAAAGCATTTATGACTTGTAAAAATTGAAACTATCAAAGCATTGAATTTCTGAATTGTTGTTCAAGGGGATTACTGTAGATTAATGAATTTCCAAAGTATGAAATAGAACAGATGCCCCAATGAGCACCGTGGAGCAAATTTCTCAAAAATTGTGGTAATTAAATAAAAGCACATACAGTCAATGTGTTTGCAGTGTGAAGGATGTTGTCATTTGCTGAGAATGGGGAAGATGCTGCATTGGTCCATAGTAAAAACATCAATGAATTTTAATTCCAAATATACCCTATGTATAAAATACAGTAAACGCGCTTAAATAACCATGGTGGTCCTTGTTCATCTGCTCTGGATTATAGAGATATTTCTGATTGGGAAGAGATTGTCCTCTCTGTATTGGCAGTAACTTTGCAGAATAGATGGGGAGGGGTTGTTTTGTTCTGGGATTTTTGTTCTTGTTGCTGTTGCTTTCCTTGACCAAATATCATTTGTTTGGACCACCTGGATGTATCCTAAATCCTCCATTTCTTGGATGGTTACAGGTGGCCCTCTGTTTCCTCCAGCATTTTATTCTAGTTTCATGAGAATATAACTAATTCTGAAAAAGAGGAGTGCATATATGCAAACTGTTTGGATTGAATTATAAATTAGAATTCACTCAATGGGATATAAGCATGTGACTCATGTTAAGTATGTGCTACATGCTTTGCTTAATAGGAATGGACTTAAGCACAGGCTTAAAATTCAGCATGCATTTAAATTCTGTGCTGTATTGTGACATTAGAGTTGTGCATCTTTGGGGAATAATGAATAAAAAACTGTGACTATATTTTCAAAAGCTCTGGGTATTTTATGCCCAATAATAAGATCTATAATCAGACATGCTAAGATAGATGTCATCAGCAGTCGTGCTTCAGGATTTAAACTCCTTTTTACAGAGGTCAGGAAGGGCGGTTTGTCCTCTCCCAGGAAAAGAGTGCACAGTTGGCAAAGAGTTTTGTGTTCCTCCGAAGGTGCTCAGTACTTCTCAGTATCAGGCCCAAACTCAAGTCTGTTTCAAAGCAGAGTATGACAACCTCATTACAAAAAGCAAAAGAAAGGTGTACAAGGAAAGACCTGGCTTATGAAAAGTGTTGTGTGCTCTAAGGGGATAAAAATATAAATTTACACCAGATTCATAAAGATTCAGTACCAATACAGTCTGGAAACCTGTTTCCAATTGGCCTGACCTGCCACATAAAAAAATATTTCTGTTTGTGCCTATCTAGAGAAACACAACGAGGAAGAATTCATTAAGAAAATCAAAAAGTTGCATTCCACCCAGGAGGCAGTAAGAAAAGGGACATTAATGTGTGGTGAGATTTAAACTTTTTAGTTGTTTGTGTTAACTTCCCAGGCAAAAAGCTCACCCATCTATATTTTAGTTAGCCTTTGGGTGAAGTCCTCTTATCATAGGAGCACAGAACTGCATGAATGAGTAAGCTTAAAGGGTTTGCCATTTTACACCAGTTTAAGATCTGGTACTGATGTTTAAATACAGGGGAGACTGGATTGCTTTGACAAGTAAAATTCATACTGTGGGCCAAATTCTGCTCTCAGTTATAACACTAAAGCCAATGTGTAGGATGTGCTGGTGTAACTAAGCCTCTTAAACAATAAACTCTTTGAGATAGCAGTTATGTCTTTGCCTGTGTTTTTGTCTCAGGCCTAGCATTATGGGGTCTCTGGGTGCTATCTTAATGTAATTAAGAAATATAACAATAGACTTTTGCTTTGTCTGTAAAGCAGGTCATTTCCTATCTGCTGCCCAGGACTGCATGATTAGTATTCTAGCCTTCCCTTATTTGGCATAATCTGTAGTCCTGTATTTAATATAAAAAAAAAATCTCATGGTGAAATATTCTGGAGGTCATTCAGTCTTTTCTCCTCTCCCTCCTTCCTCCCACCAGTTGTTTTCTGTTGATTGTTGCAAATAAAAGAAAAACAAGGCATATATAACAGAGAGAGCGAGAGCACGCGCGCACTGCTTAGTTTCATCTGTGTCTATAGAACATAAATAATCTTCCCTTTAAAAGGTTAGGATGTATGTTTCTGTCACATTAGGAGGGCAACATTGTTTCACACTGCAGCTGCTATTTAAACAGTGTGAAATCTCTTTTTAATCATAGGCAAAGTTCAAAATGAGACACTTCAGACATCTGCTAGCTATTATGGGCTCTGCCTGCTGGAGGTAATAAATTATAGCCAAAGAGAGAGTCAAATGACTTAATAATATTTGTGTTCATTGCTTTCAAAGTTTGTTCTCATCCAGTGTTATCTGTTCTTTCTGTTAGCCTGGAAATAGTCAACAGGTCTTGAAAGAACATCATGTAGTGTAATCACAGTGGGATAAGGCTAACACCATGTATTTCAAGGTAGGGCAGAAACAACAAACAACTTGATTTCACTGTTCCACAGTGCAAGAGATTTGAAATTGAATCACATTAGTGCACCCTCTGTGCATCCTGCTAGAAAGAATAAAAAGAAAGAGAGAAAGAAAGATAAAGTGAAAAGCTGAGTGGTTCCTGTAAAGTGTGTGAGAAAAAAGGGCCACTTTTTTCCCCTCATAATGGGGGATAATGGCTCAGCTTTCTAATTTGTCATGGAAACCTCTTGTCAACCCAGTAACAATGACGTCAAGGTGACAGTGCCAGAGAAACAGTGTTAGTCTGTTTGGTATACACCTGTTCAACAGCAAGAGTACAAGGTATGTAGGCTTTTACATTTTCCATCCATTGTACAAAACAACTTGGACTTCAGTGAGTGTTTAGAAAGTGTTGCCCTGCAATTGAACAACTTCTCTGAGGCTTAGTAAAACATTTATTTGTGATCAGGTGGTTTAGAAACCTTAAGTTACATAGAAATGTAATTAATAGGAGTTTGACCTGGAGAATAACTTCATTTTCTTTGTATAACATTGGATATTAATGATACCAGTTTTGTCTCGTCAGAGAAGAGCAGTAATTCCTATCAAGTTATTTATTCTGTTTGCACTGGGAGTAAATACTTTTGATTGCCCTCGCCAAAGTAATAATATATAAAGCCTATGTAAAGGAAAGGAGGATACTGCCTCTGCTTCTGATAATGCCACTCCTGTACAAGCCGCAGTCCATGGAGAATGATATTTTTCCTGCATGTTTTTTGCTGAGATTGATTTATCATGTTTAATGTTGATGATCAGTTAATTTTCCTTTAATAACATCAGACTAAATCTGTGTTTCTCCTTTTCATAGTTGTAATTCACGCTTTCATGACTACCCTACTACTTTTGTTAATTCAAAAATAACTGGAACAGAGGCTTTTAGAAAGTATTTAAAGTAAGCTTTTTTTCCTTTTTATACTAAAAACACATTAGTGGAGAAAGCAGACTATTTCTGCGGGGCTGTCTCTGTGAGGTATCAAAATCAGCTGTATAAGTGAGGCAATGTGTTGCATTTGTAATAGATTTTAAATCAATAGAGGAACTGTACAATGCCAGTTCTTGATGCATTTTCTCTTAACACAGCTAAAACAGTAATTTACAGAAGTTACACACCTTGGCCATGGCAGTACATGATAATATTAATAAATTAAACTCAACAATTATCATTGCTAAACTGTATGCATGAAATTGACAGATTCCTAGAATGCGAAGGAGAAAGGCATGTGATCTAGTCATATGAATGAAGACAATGAAAAGTATGCTGGGTTGATCAGTGAATGTAAAGCTGAGAAAAGGAACAATATGAAATGACCCTGGGTTAACATGAGAGGAAAATGGAGTCCACTAATATCGGATGACATTTATTATACAAACATGAGTCAACAAAACAGAAGTGATACCAAATAATAACTGTGGAGCTCATCTGACTCTGAGACAAAGAACCACGTCAATTTATTGTTCCTAAATAACTGATGAATTAAGATGAAAGTTGACAAGAATTGGTTACTAAAACAACATAATCCTAATAGAAATGGATGATGTCAGATGATTGCCAAGTTCCAAGGAGTTGGAACACACTATGCAGGGGAGTTGGTTTTATACATGAGAGGAAGAATTGCCATTAGGGAGAAAGAAATAGGAGCAGATCTGCTCAGTTATATGGGTGAAACTGCCATTGAGGTTGGTGTGTAATGCACAACTGAGGGTGGAAATGAGCCCATAGTATGTGCATGCATGTGGAATGAGTGGCTGTGTGAGCATTTCATCCTGCATCCACCGTGACGAAATCATCTTCTTCCTCTTCTGTCTCTGCTCCTTTCATTAACTCTTGAAGAAGCTCATACATTTAATCTATGCAGAATTGAAGAAATACCTAGAAATACTCTCTAAGACACAAAGTGATACAGGAATCAGCTTCTTTCCTTTGAATTTTGGTGAACTTTTTGTGCAATGTTCTATGGTTGTCTTACTTTATTTTATTCCTTGATTGTGCCAAATATTAGGTTAACAAGAGAACTGGGAATGCAACTGAAATTTTCTGATTTCCAGTCCACTGCACTAATTACTAGGCTACACTCCATCTTCAGTATATATAGCCTGTGTAAATTGTAGAATTGTGTGTTCAGATGGACTGATCAAGGATTGAAGTGCTTGTCAATTTCTTCATAAGCATTTTATTGTTGGCTTGGCTGCCAGTCACCTTTTTTAACTTCCCTGTTGAAAGACGATTGCAGCAAAACTTAATATGTCCTGCAAACTCCTAGCATATGTACAGGACATTTTTCTGTTTCAGAAATTTGAGGAAACAAATGGGGCATTATCCATTTTGGATCTGGTTTTGACCAGTAGGGATAATTAGTTTCAAAACATGAAGGTGGTCGGGAACTTGGGAGGAAGTGATTACAATCTGATAAAATTCACACTCTTATGGAAAGGAAAATGTGAGATCAGTAAAACAAGGACACTGGATTTCAAAAAGGCAGATTTCAACCAACTCAGAGAAATAGTAGGCAAGGTCCCATGGAAAAACCAATTAGGAAGAAAAGGAGTTGAAGGGGGCTGGCAGTTCTTAAAAGATGTAATGCTGTTGGCTCACCATCAAACTATTTCCATGCAGCTGAAAGAGAAAAAGAGCCACAAGAGGCCAGTGTGGCTGCACAAGGAGCTTTTTAGCTGTCTAAAACCAAAAAGGGATACATACAGGAAATGGAATGAGGACATATTCATGGGAATTATGTGAGTATGTAGGAACAAAATCAAAAACGCCAAGGCAAAGAATGAATTACAGCTGGCAAGAAATGTTAGAGACAACAAGAAGGGGTTCTTCAAATATATCAGACCAAAAAGAAGGATCAAGGATGGTGTGGGTCCGCTGCTCAATGGAGAAGGTGAGCTGGTAATGTAATATGATAGGAAGGCAGAGCTGCTCGATGCCTACTTTGCTTCAGTATTCTCACAAAAATAATGTGACCAGACCACTAGCCGAGTTACCAGTTACAATAAAGGGAAAGGGAAGTAGATCAGGATAAATAAAGCACAGAGATCTTTTGACCAATTTGAATGAATTCAAATCAGTGGGGCCAGATGCTATTCACCCAAGTGTACTGAGGGAATTAGCTGAAGAAATCTCGTTGCCACTGGCAATAATATTTACAAACTCCTGGATGCCAGGAGAGGTTCCAGAAGACTGGAGAAGGGCTAACGCAGTGCCCATCTTTAAAATGAGGGAAAAAGAGGAGCCAGGGAACTATAGACCAGCCAGCCTGACTTCGATTCCTGGGAAGCTACTAGAGCAATGTATAAAACATTCAGTTTGTGAGTACCTGGAGGATGAAGGGGTGATCGCTAGCAGCCAGCATGGATTTACCAAGAATAAATCATGCCAAACCAGCTTGATTTCCTTTATTGACAGAGTAACTGATTTGCTGGATAGGAGGAATGTGGTGAACATAATATACCTGCACTTCAGCAATGTTTTTGACACAGTCCTAAAAGACATTCTGATAAGTAAGCTGGAGAAATATGGGCTTGACAGAACTACCATTGAGTAGATACATAATTTGTTAAACAACCACAAACAAAGAGTAATTATTAATGGAATTATGTTGGCTTGGAAGGAATGTCTCAAGTGGGGTTCCACAGGGATCTGTTCTAGGTCTGGTGTTTAACGTCTTTATTAATAACCTGGATGTAGATATAAAGAGCGTACTGATCAAGTTTGCAGATGACACAAAGGTGCGGGGGGATTGCCAATACTTTGAAGGATAGAGCTAAAATTCAGAGCTATCTTGATAAATTGGAGAACTGGGCTATAGACAACAAAATGAAATTCAACAGAGAGAAATGTAAGGTGCTACACTTAGGCTTGGTCTACACTGGGGGAGGAGGTCGACCTAAGATATGCAATTTCAGCTACACATCTTAGGTCAATTTACCTAGGCATTTTCACGACAGCGAGTTGACTGCTGCCACTCCCCCATCAACTCACTTCTGCCTCTCATGGAGGTGGAGTTCCAGAGTTGGTGGGGAGAGTGCTCAGGATGGACCTGCTGATCCAGTGGGTAGTGTAGACATACCTTTAGAGAAGAAAAAATGCACAAATACAGAATGGGAGAAAACTGGCATGGCAGCAGCACTGTTGAGAAGGACCCGGGAGTTGTGGTGGATCACAATCTCAACATGAGTCAGCAATGTGATGCTGTTGCAAAGAAAGCAAATGCAATTTTAGGTTGGATTAAAAGAGGCATAACATGCAAGTCATGAAAGGTGATAGTACCACTCTACTCAGCACTGGTTCACTCAGCTGGAGTACTGTGTCCAGTTTTAGTCAGCAATGTATGGAAAGGATGTAGAGAGACTGGAAAGGATCCAGAGGCAAATGACAAAGATGACCAAAGGGATGGAATGCCAGCCATCTGAGTAAAAGCTGAAGGAAGTAGGTATGTTTAGTCTGGTAATGAGGACATAAGGGAAGGATTTGATAGTAGTCTTCAGATACTTAAAAGGCTGCCATAAAGATGGAGAAAAGTCGTTCTCTTTTGCCACAGAGGGCAGGACAAGAGACAATGGGTTCCACTCAGCATAGCAGATGCAGATTAAATCTGAGGGGAAACTTTCTAACTGCAAGAGCATCAGGACAATAGAACAGACTGCCTAGGGGGTTCTGGAAACTTCTTCAGTGGAGGTTTTCAAAAGAAGGCTGGATAGTCATCTGTCTTGGATGGTTTATACACAACAAATCCTGCATCTTGGCAGAGGGTTAGCCTAGATGGCCCCGTGGTCCCTTCTTACCCTATGGTTCTTATGACTGTGTCACACAGACTGATTCAGAAAAGCACTTTTAAGCATATGCTTAAATCCTGTTGTCTCTAATGGAACTTAAGCATGTGATTGAGTGCTTTCCTGAATTGGTGCCATTATTTGGATACATGTCATACCATATTCATTGGGTTCAAAATAGATACTGCAAAAAAATGACAGAAATTGGGTTTTGTGTATAAATGAATACTTCTGCAGGAAATGTCCATTTTCAATGAGGATTTTCAGATTTTCATTGTACAAAGCTAAACCTAAAAATGTTACAGTTTGGGATTTTCCCAACAAAAGCCTGTTCAAATTTGTCTTAAAAATTTTTCAAAGTTGGGGAAAACAGGCTACGTTTTTCACAAACAAACAAAAATAATCCCAACCTGGTATAGTTCAAATCCATTTATCTGACAACTGGATACCACAGTTATATTCTTTTGTGGCAGAGCTGGTCAAAAAATTGTCCTCAATATTTTCTTGTTCACCAAAAACAAGAAAAAAATGTAGATGAAAGTTGTCAGGATTTAGCCATATTGTGTAAATACCTTCATATTTTTCTCCTGCTTTCCCCCATTTTCTGTAGTGAGTTTTTCAGGTTCTTGTCCCATTTTTCCATGTTATATACAACATCTCAAAGCAGTCCTTCCTTGTTCTTATCACTGAAACTAGGCACCTCTGTTTCATTTCTTCCTTGGCTGCTGTTCTACTGCATTTAGTGAGAAAGCTTTTCAATAGTCAAAGCATAACTGATTCAAGAGCTACATAAGTGCCTTTGGTGTCAGTACAAGTGTTAGCTAAAGTGCAGTACACAGCAGTCTGATGAAGGGTCACTTTTTTTGTTTGAAAGAGAGGTGGAGGCAGAGAGAAGGGAAGGAAACAACATATGTTGCAAAAGATTATGCATACATAGTTAATAGAGCCACTCCTTGGCTGAGACAGAGCTAGTGTAGCAACCTTCAGACTGGAGTTTTCATCAACATCTTAAGACTGGAGTTTATCATGCAGAGGGCAACAGGCCTGTAATTACAATGTAATAAGTGGTGCTGCCACAATAAAACCACTTTTCATGCTGTAAAGGTTAAATTAATTCTTTCTGGTATAAAGACAGTTTATCCCCAATACGTATACTGGAATACTGCCTGTCATTTTCACTCCATGTGGAGAGCACATTAAAAACCAAAAGACTTTGTATGCAGCCAAAAACATGGTTTTACAGTTGAGATGTTAGGAAGGTTGTTGCTTAAAAGATTTGCACAGAAAACCTCCAAGGGTAGGCTCTGCGGTTGAGCTACAGGTAGTCCAAGGGTGTGATCATTGCATTTCTGCATCAGCACAGGTCTTTATTATTACTGTTGTGCCCAAAGAGTGCTAACATTTTAGGGGTATAAATTGATAAAATCAGAAAGATCTTTACACTAAAAAACCTACAGGCTAGATGAAGAAATGACATAGCAGTGAAACACCTAACAACACCTATGTTGAAGGTGTAGGATATAGAGGTTGCAGATAGCAAGGAGTGTGAACTTGTGTGAGGTTACCTATGCAAGCTGCTAGTGATACTAGTTTATGACACCAATTGCATAGGGCACAGTATTTAATTTGAAATGTCTTCAGTGGAAGAACTGAAGCGGAGGCACTGGATTTGCTTATCAATAGATACTATTTTTCAGATCACCCTCTGATCAAATGAGCATAGCCAGCTCTTTTAGGACAATTTCGTTCTTTCCTTCACTTCACTGACTTCACTGATCCATTTTTAGCTCTTTTATAGTGTAACTGGCAAAGTTAATGAGCATTTCTTCTCAGCTAAAACAATCTCATAAAGCAAGACAGAGCTACAGTCAAATCCTGGATTTGCATTCTTGTTTGCAGTAGAATTTATTGCCCCTGTAGGAACAAAAAAAACCCTGCAATAATTTTTCTGAGATTGTAATAAGAGAAGAACAGATTTTATGGCAGCAGTGTCCTCTGGGCATGCTCAGCTCAATTCTGTCTAACAGATAGACCAAGAATTATAAAATTCAAAAACTGAAGCTGTTGGTTAATTTGAGATCCACAGTACAGTAGCATGGGCAACATTTTTAAAAGGGAAACATGGTAACGCAGCCAGTCTTTTTACCTCTCTCTCAAATAAGATGGTCTGTATAAAGACCATTATAATCTCTCATGCTGTTGTTTAAGCATATCCTTATTTGAATAATGCTTTATGTGCAATTAGACCTTTATTGTAGACACACCAGGCCTAACTGTCCACTCTGTTACACTAGTTGGTAGGTGGAGTCACACCAATGAAAGACTGGTGTAATGCAGTGGAAAATCAGACACCAAGGAATTAGCTGGTGGAACCCAAGCTGCAGCCCCTCATGGCAGAAAGTGCATCCAATGCAGGAGAGCAGCAGTGCAAACTGCTGGAAGGATTTGATATGGCCAACATCCCTTGCCAAGTGAGAGGGGCAAGCCTGGGGATCTGTCAAGTCACTGTCAGAGCATATGTCTAAAATCGTCGACCAGCTATAGATGCAGATGGAAATGCAGACTGATTGATTGCTCAGTTGTTGATTGTTTGTGGACATGGGCATACAGTCATATTGCAAAAGCCTGAGCCATATTTTATGGCTTGCTTGGGAATGGCCACGCTACTCCTACACAGCCATCCACAAAGATTACTCATGCCAGGAGCATTATTAATCTCAGTGGAGGAAAGGGCACAGGAAGGTGCAGGAAACTGTTGGCAGGGAAAGGGTTGAGCACCAAATTCATAGACTACGAATAGTCCAGCTGAGAATGCCACCCTCTGGACCTCCAACTGTAGAGAATCTATGAAAGCATGAATTCTACAGGTGCCTGGGGAGGACTCCACCATATTTCATTTCCCCTCCCATGCACATATTTGTGTGCAGCCCAAGGCCTGAACTGGGCACCCAATATTTTCTAAACAATCACTCTCAGTGAAATGATTTTTAATGTTCAACCGTATAATAAGATCCCTTTGAAAATGTACATCCTGTGGTGCAACACCTGTGTGGGTAATGGGGACTGTGCTGGTCCCTTTTAATAACCCTTTTTAAATACAAAGCTTTGCAGCTTTCCTAGCTATGAGGGGAATGCTAGTTACTTTGCTAATTCCTTGACATACATTCTTCTGTAATCTCAAGTGTGAATCTGATTTTGTGTTCTATTAGACAACCTACTGAATATCGTTAAGGACAATTTATCAAAATCCACGCTTGAGTTAATGATGGGGCTTAGGCCCTGATTTACAGTAACTGAGCCTGGGGAGCCTCTATAAAAAATGAAAAATAGCAGCTATTAAATTTACAAAAGGGAAACAACTTGGAAAAGGAGAAAGTATGCCAAGCTAGCCTCTCCAGAAATGGCAAAAGGGAGTCTGATTTACAGGACCATATGGTTTAGACATAGTTTGCATAATCTCCTCCAATTAAAAATAAAACCCACTGTATAAAAAACATCTGTTCTCAGATTTCAACATTTGGGATAAAATACCCCATCAGGGAAAATTTAAATCCTTCATTGTGTTTTAATTTCTGCATTCAGCTTTGACCTGTTTTGAGAAGTTAGCATGCCCCATGTCAAACTACACTACACTCTCATACAGTAGTATTTAAACCATTGTGAGACACTAGCATTCCTGCAGAGAGATTATTTGGTTGCTTGACATCATGCTACTGTAACCTACATAGCTCCAGAGCGTGGTGGTCTGGCCCCACTAGTGGCGCTGAGACCACTTAGAGATTAATGAGTCTGCTCTACAGCCTTAGCTAAGAGCCATGTGGCTTTTAGCTCATGCAGTAGAGGCTCATGCATTTTGCTCCAGAGATCCCAGATTTGATCCCGCTTGATAATGACCGGGGTCTGTCAGTGTTACAAGTGGGGACTCGTATGGGATTTCAACCGGGAAGTCTCTGAAACTCAAGATGTGCTTCCTCAGCTAGGGGAAGTAAGTAGCCCACACACCTCCTGAGTGTGGTGTTCTGTCCCCTCTAGTGGCCCCAACACCACTTAGAGATTGAGTGCTACAGCCTTACCTACGAGCCATGTGGCTTTTAGCTCATTCCTGCAGCTCCAGAAGTCCCAGGTATGATCCCGCCTGCCAACTACTGGGGTCTGTCGGTGTTACACTACAGGTATAATTGCAGACTGTTCTGTTTACATTTACAAGACTTTTTTTATTTTGGCATTAAACAGATCAGGTAGCCAGTCTTTGTTTCAAATGAATCAGTTCATTTTATGACTTCTCTGGAAGTTGGAATGTCTGACCCTATTCAGGTGAACATGGGCAGAGATTTTTGCAATGAAGCTTCATTTCTTTTTGAGGTAAAACCATATTTAATGTGTATACTACCACATTTCAACTCCATAAATTGAGATTACCTCAGCTCTAACAAAATATTCCTTCACCCACCAAAATCTTGTTTACCCCTTGAGCATCACTTGCTGCCACCTATGGAGAAACTTAATCTGAGATCTGACCTCTACTATAGACATCAGAAAACAACTTCCAGTTCAATATCATTTAAAGGAGAGGTGGTTAGAGTACTGGAGGTGAATCTGTAGCGTTCCGCTGAATGTCAAACACCTTGCACCCAATACTCCTGTGGCCTGTGCTTTCTGATAGGACAAGGCACTGGAGGGTGGTTCCCCTCTTCTCCAAATACTCTGGCAAGGGCAGGATTCCATGGTTAGAGAAAGGAAGAGGAGTACTATGCTGCTCCTTTGAAAAGGAATTCATGCTGTACATTCCATTACACACATAAGTGTATAAGCAGACACCATACCCAGCAGACCACAGGCCTGGTCTGAGTTGTCTGGGATAGGAGCCAGTGTTGATCCCAGCACTATCTTGCAAGCTGTGGAGATCCTGCCCTGCTGCATGCCTCAGGGAAGAGGCTGCCCACACAGTGCAGCAGAATGCAGGGGCTCTCCTGTGTCTAACAATGAGGAAATAGGGAAGGGAACATGTCTGTTAGTTGTGTAGGAGACTAGCAGCCAGGACCTTGGGTAACTTTGCCTCTATCTTACTGGGTGAAATTAGGGAACATCTCTTAACCTCTGTGTACCTTGATAAAATGGGACTTATAATACTGATCTCACAAAAGTGTTGTGAAGCTTGGTGTATTAAAGTTCAGAAAGCGCTTTAAGAGCTGAGAGCCTCAGATAACAGTCACTTATATAAGCACAAAGTATTATGTCTAGGGAGAGCCTTGTCAACAATGAGAGTAGCATCCATTAATGTTTGTCTAAATAAAGACAGTTTCTTACCAAAACTTCTGAGAGAGTAGAACTCTCTCCAGCATGTTATCGTATCGCTGATATCAGGTGGGCATCTGTATGTTCTCCATCCAAGGCCCATTTGAGACTCACCTTTTCAGAGTTCCCTGGTTAGATAACACTTACCACATTATTGAGCTATGCCTGTGCTGTTTGTACAGTGCCTTGAGCTGTTTACCAGCAGGTTTTTGGTCCTGGGATACAGTTAGATTTCACAGAGTTACTGAACAATTTGTTGGAAGATGACATATGATGTATAATACTTCTTCTGAGGGAATTCTTGGCCATTTAGGTCCAGATACTCTGTTTTGCCCAATCTCTGGGGGAATTTAAAACAGCCTGGAGGCTGCCAGGTGTAACAGCTGAGTAGCTAAATGTGCTCCAGCCATGCTCCTTCCTAACCTCCCACACCCAAAGCTGCTGTGTTGGCTCTGTGCCCACTAAGGAGGTATAACTGGTTTCTGCTCCTTTTGTACTATTTCAGAGAGCCAAGTGTGAGCCTTGGTCGTTGAGCACTTTCTGAGAAATGCTGAGTGCCATAGAGGGCACTCAGAATTTTCCAGGATCAAGCCCACACTAAAGCAAGTTGCTGAACAAACATAATAAGCTTAACATCTGGTCAGCCTTGACCTTGAAAACATTCCAGACAACAGTGAATGTGCTCCTTTGGGTAGAGTGATGCCGTGTTTTCCTGAAAAATGCCTCTGAAATTCTTCAGAGAGTGCCATTCAAGCTGTACTGCAGATGTGTGAGCATGTGCATCAGTCCAAAACTCAGCACAGCCAGGAAGTGGTTGTCTGGTAGGGACTCCAGTATGGGTGCAGTCTGGCAATGAGATGTTTAACATGAAAGGTATATGTTATTTGAGCTCATAAAAACAGATTTCCTTTCTATTAATATATTTATACATTTCCACTTGCTATCACTGCCTTTTTGTCTTTCCATAGACTCGCATTATGTCTTGATTCCATAGGTTGCCACACTCATAATGTCTCTAGCATTATCACCTTATTCGCAGCAGCATAAGCTGTGAATATGGGCTGCAGAGCTATCACAGTGAGCTTAACCAGATGCGCAACTAATAGGTCACATAAAAAGAGATCTTCCCAGGGAACTGGGGTCCATTGACTAATTGAGTTAATTTTATCAAAGAGAAGAGAAAAGTCAGAGGAAAACGTCATGCCCATCTTAATGAAAATTCGAGTTGAATGTAACAAGTCCAGATCCTGAAGCCAATGAAATTTTGCCTGAAAAATGACGTCAGCGATGAGCTAAAGATTCCCCAGAGAAAGGGTCTAATTCTGATTTAAATCTGGAGTAAATCCATTCACCTCATGACTCTCGAATTAGCCCCTTTGTGCCTGAAATCACAATCTGGCTCACACTAAAACCTATTCACAGTGGTGCAGCAAAATTCCCAGTGCTCTCAACCAGACATTTAGCTGTACAGGCTTTAGGTGGAGGAAATTGGGTACCTCAATGCCTGTAGTCTTTGGCAGAGCCAGTCACACCAGGATAAACCTAAAGCCCTTCTCTGATGCCTGAACATCATCTAAGATTTCTGCTGTTTGATCTTTCTTAACCTCCCTTTGTTAAAAAAAATCTCCCATAAAATTACACATATTTATACAGAGAACATTCCTTCCCCCTTTTCTTTTCCCCCAGGCTGCACTGTGAAAATTGTCAGGTGAAATCCAGCAGTGGAAAGCCTAATTTTGTAGTCCCCTTCTTGGCTGTGGTGACAGCTCTGAGATTTTTCAATACAGACCAAATCAGCCTTTAAGAGTCTGTTTCTGTTTATCTCCTGATATAAATGCAAGCCCCATTCTTTTTCTCTCTGCCTCTTTCACCCTCTTAGAATAGTCTGTTTAGGGTAACTAAATGGTTCTATCCAAAACTGGCTGTCATCCAAAACCAGATGGGCAGAAATCCTAATAGCAACAGAATACTAGCAATTTATATGAGCGCACAATACAGCAGCACACAGAAACACTTTGTTTAAACATACACAAGGCTGTATCTTATTGAATATATGTAAACAACGAGCTAGTGTGGGTTTTTTAATGATGTTTACATATTTTAGAACACTTAAATAGCCTGAGCAGTTCTCACTGACTCTAACAAATTCCTTCCACCGCTTGTTGTTTGTGTGAAAATCAGATATGTATGTTTGAGATTTGTACTGAAAAGGTAAATAGCTCTTCATTTAGTTGAAATGTATTCTGCATGCTACCTTGATCCTTATGTGCTGTGTATTGCTTTTACTTGGGACATCTTTGCTTTTGCAATATTAAAACTGAAATCCAAACAGATATGGAGAAAGAAATAAGTGTGTATGAAAAAGGTGTAATATATGCACAAGAGTTCTGTTAACAATACAGTCCATGCAAATATACATATAGCATTAATTAGAGATGGGCCAGAAGTAGAACCTTTTATCCAGACCCACCCCCAAGCAGATTAATTTCGCAAAAGAAGATGCCTTGTGCGTTGCCTGCCAATGAAGCTTCTAATATTGGCTCGTTATATAGAGGGCATTAGCCTAAATGGACAACAGCCTACATGGACAATTGTCATCACGGTTCAGTTTTATACATTGGCAAAAGCATGTCAGGCAACCAACCTCAGTTAACAGTGTTCGGAATCCCGTATGAAATTCCCAAGGAATTATTTGAAAAGTAGTGAGTGTTAGGTACAGTGCATAGAATATCTTCCCACCTGTCCTCTCAGCTCCCTACCTTCCATCCAGTATTCAGTTTAGAGATGGACCTCAGTTGCAAAACTTGGATGAAGATTTGAACATTCTCAAAGTACAGGGAATTCAGACCTAGGACTTGGTATACAGGGGCAGCTCCAGGCACCAGTGCACCAAATGCGTACCTGGGCAGCAAGCCGCAGGGGGTGGCCCAATGGTCGTTTTCAGGGCGGCAGTCAGGTGGCCTTCGGCGGTATGTCGATCCCATGGATTTGGCGGCAGGTAAGCCAAACTCTGCCCAATCTGCAGGACCAGCAGGGCCACCTGACTGCCGTGCTTGAGGCGGCAAAAATCATAGAGCTGCCCCTGTTGGTATCAGTCCCCCGAGTAATTATGTTATTTACCTCTCTTCACACTGGCAGTGAGATTGTCTGGCCTATAATTAACCCCATAACACTCAGGAACAGCAGGTGCACTGTGAGTTGTTTAGTCCATGTCATCTGTACAACTGGCCATGTGTGCTGCCTTCTTCAGAGTGTTACAGGTTTGTCAGGATAGTATTTATTCATTTACCTAGCAACCACTGACAGATTATTGTGAGCAACTTCTCACCTCTCAAACAGAGCTTGGTTTGATTTTTCGGAAGCAGGGTGTATAAGACCCACTGCAGCACATGGGATGAACAATTGAGGCTTTGGGGGATTTCCCATAGACTTGTAAAAAGGTGGCATTCCTGCCCCATGCCAAACAAAGCTACACTCTCATAGAGTATTGTTAATCACCTGCTGAGTTTGGTATATTAATAAAAGATAATACAAATCCCAGGTAAACCTTCACTTAGTGCTTAGCTCCCCGGAACTTATTTTACCTGAGCCTAACTTGTCCCCAGTTTAGAAGTACTTAGGATTCCTTCCCTGGGGACACATCTGGCCCAAACCCCAGCACTCTCTGCCAGAGGACTATTCCTGTCTCCCTTTAATATTTGAGTGATATAGTGATAAGTCACTAGCAAATGTACTGTAGTGAGCAGTTCTGCGCTGGCAGGGGGATGGACTGGATGTGACCTGGTCAATCTTTACACTATTAATATTTATGATATCTAGACTTTAGGGCTCAGTCTGTGCTCCCCTTCAGTTTCTCTGATGGCCCCTCTGCTGCTTCAGCCCAAACAGATGTATTGATGCCCATGTGCATGTACCAGACTACGATTCAGAAAAGACCATAATACATTAATCCTACATTAAACATTACCATGCGGCTCACAAAGCTTTTCTGGCTCCTATGCTTGGAGCAGCTTGGATTGCCTGATGGCAGGATGTCTCCAGGATTGGGATAATTTTTACGACTGGTGTTTCATCATCCCAAGGCTGGTGGGCAATTGGCAGGGTCCTTCCACATGAAAGCTCTTATAGGATCCTGAAGTGGTTGTGTAGTTGGGTCAGTAGAGTCAATATGAAGTAAACTGCTTGCATCAAGGCTCATAATTTTGTGAGCTTTTTTCCCCATGTGTGAATCCTATAGTAGTGATGAATTGCTCAGTCACCACAGACTGTGCTGGTCAGGGTAGGGTTTTTCAGTCCACAATTCCTGATTGTGCAGAATTGCCAGAGTTCCATACTAGCTGCTTTTAGGTCATGATGCCCTGAACTGTTTTTTTGGGCCCCTTTGTTAAGTGCTAATATTTTATTATCTGTATCTGCTATCCCCGTTTCTTCCTGATCCTAATATTAACTGGGTGTTTCTTTGTCCAGGGGTTTCTCTGTGCCTGGGGATTACGGGTTTGCCCTTGTGTCTGATCTTGTTGTTCTGCTTTATTGTCTATGTAGGATGGCTGGATCTTTATTTTTATATTCATGTTTTGTACAGTGCTTCGGTGTTAACTAACACTTGGCTATCAATTTATTAAATGAATAAAGTGTAATGGGGTTACTTCTAAAATAATAAGGGAACACGTCATGGAGAACAGTATTAAACCATTTTATATGAAATACGGCATCTAAGGCATTATATATTTTCCTTTTCTCTCTTTCAGATCAAATGTAATTGTGGTATGCATGTATTTTATTTTGCATGACTGGATGTAGATAGAACTAACGTCATTTTATGGCTGAAATAATTTTTTTCTATTTAAAAAATGTATTAAACAAGTAATAGACTAAGGAAGCACTTCATAGGTGAAACGATATCTATCATTACCAGGCTGATTCATCTGCATTTCACTTATATGGTTTGCAGACATTTTTCCAAAGCTTGCCATTACTGCCAGGTAATCAAAGCTCAGATACATGCCAGGTGAAGCTACCTGCTAACTCCCTTTGTGGCTGTAACTGAGAGGATCCTGAAAATGATCTCCTGTCACAACTAGAGTAAGATAACCAGAGATCATTTTCCCTCTCCACAACTCTAGCTGAACTTCAGATGTTTGTTCCCAGGCCTTGTCATCCCCCAGATACATAACAGCACATGGAGTGGATGTGAGGGAAGCTCCGTCCTTTCACTGGAACATTCTGGATAAGTAAGAGGTGTCCCTATCCCTTTGATGAAACTGAACTCTCCTGTTACTTCTCTGCTGATACAGTTTCAGACCTTTTCTGCTTTTAATTATACCAGAATAAATCCAGTTTTATTAGCTGGATAGCTACATTAACTAAAGTGGAATTGTTCCAAATCCCAGTGTGACTCGGTAGAATTTGGCCTATTGCCTAGAGTGACTATTTTTAACAAGTGAGAGGAAAACAATAAGGCTGTAGAAGTCCCAAGTTAATGACAGTATCTGAGGTTCACCAAGTGCAGGTGTTTCCTATGTGGTGGTGGTTACAAGTGCTGTCCTGGTCAAAGGTCCCTTTATCACAGAGCATTAGGAATATTGACAAAGCAATGTCATAATTTCAGTGATAGGGTAGCCATTCCTGTGTCTGATGCAGGAGGTTCAGTGTCACAAATAATTGATATGGACATGTCAGATATTCAGTGCAGGGCTTCATAGATTGATGTTCACTGTAACATGCTTTACTGTATTCTGACTTTCAGAAGCAGTGGCTTCTCAAGGCAAGTCACACTTTTCCTAGGCAATTTTAGGGCTATTTCTCCTCTTCAGTTTAAACAATAAAAATGGACATACTTTCCAAAAATCAAATCAGCCATCTGAAGAAAGCCTTTGCCTAGTTTGTAACACCTGCCATCCTCATTACTGGAAATGATCAGTCCCTGGCTGTCATTTAAGGAGCATCATGGGGAACATGCAGCCATTTATTTTCTTGGATTTAAGCCCAGCTCATCTGAGCCAGTTGTTTGTTAATATGCTGTTCAGTACATCCTTCCCAGCCTCCCCCCGTATTTAGATAAAACTATTTTTCAGTCCCTTACGCTTAGCTTGCCGTATGATGGCAAACATAGACATCTAGTGGCAGTTTAGTGCAGCACACATAGCTTTTAAAACTGATTATCTTTTTGGAAGGCAAATAGAAATGCCCCAGGCTGCTCCTTTGGGTGTTTATTTTTCCCTTCAAAAAGAGGGGGAGGTCTGATTTTCTCCCAAGAGAAGCAGTGTAGGCCTCATCATTTCAAAATAGAGAGCATACTGTATGGAACAACCAACCCTCTTTTGGTGAAATGAGGGCAAGTTTCTTTTCTTGTATATTCTGTATTCATTCCCTCATTGAAGCCCCTGGTGATGTCATGCAGAGAGAGTGCAGAACATGAATGTAATCCAGTCTGTGGACAGGAGAGTTAGAGCTTACTCTGAGATTGATCAGAATGCTGGGGAATCTTGAACCCCAGTCATTACTCTCCTACAAAGAGAAGCAAAAGCAAGAAAAACAAAGTGTTCTAAAGAAAATCTCCCAGAGCTGGAAAATGTCAGCAAATGTAGGAGTTAACAGATGGGTGGTTTTGAATTTATTACCTAAGGTTGACAAAGTCAATAGAAATAAAGGAAATCAAAGGCACAGCTTGTTGAACTTTGACAAAGGAAATGACTAACACAGCTACTAAGGAATTACAATAGAAATCCTATCATCCAAAGATCTAGGATTGCCAATAGAAATACAGTATACCAGCCATTTGCATTCAGTGCACTTTAACCTGTTGATATTTTTCTTTTTACCTGGGCAGTTGTCTGGAGGGTGTGAACTAACCGTGGTGCTACAAGACTTCACAGCCAGCCACAGCAGCGAGCTGAGCATCCAGGTGGGACAGACAGTGGAGTTACTGGAGAGGCCCAGCGAAAGGCCTGGCTGGTGTTTGGTACGGACAACTGAGCGGAGCCCCCCTCAGGAAGGCCTAGTCCCCAGCAGCACACTCTGCATCTCCCATTCTCGGAGCAGTGTGGAGATGGACTGCTTCTTCCCTTCAGGAAAAGGTAGGCAGAAATCTAGCAGGGTTCCCCCAAGAGTGACATTAGCAAAGACTATTTCAGATTTCCCCTTTGGAAATACACAGCTGTGTGATTTTTTAGCACCATCCTCTTCCCAAGGAACAGATGTAAATAAGTTACATTTTAGTCATTAATATATTCTGCTAATACCTTCCTGTAAATCAGTACAGTTCTAGGAAATCTCCATAAGAATGTCTCTCTATTACCAGCATGGAGATCATTGTTATCCTGAGACACTTGACTCTCAGATTATAGTATAATCAGAGAGTAGGAGAAGATGTCTTTTGAACATTTTATAGGACCACCTTCAACTCGTGATGGTCTAGAAGTGAAAATTCAACTGTGTGTATTTTCAGAATGTCCATATTATATATCTGATGCTTTATGGATGCTGCAGTGTACATTAATGCCAGTTCTTTTGGTTATCTTCTTACATGCTTGTGCTTTTGTTGATCCCTGCACAAACTTTCTTTTCACTTGTGCAAGAGTCCGTAATTGCAGATGAGCCCTGGTGATGCCAAGTTTTCCTCTAGGAATATCTGATTGTCTCCATTTTAACTGTCTCCATCAGCTGAGTAGATTTACAACTTGACAGTAACATCTCCATAAGTGTGAATCCGACAAAGTGGGTATTCACCCACAAAGGTTTATGCTCTAATACATCTGTTTGGCTATAAGGTGCCACAGGACTCTTTGTTGCTTTTATAAACCAAGAGCAACTTGTTAGTCTAGCTCTAATTTCTCAGTATTGCTTCATCAGCTCAGTGGTTCTCCAGCACTTTTATTCCATGGGCCAATTCACAATTTTATATGGAAAATTATAACAAGCAGACTTCACCTGTCTGCTTTAAATATGGAAGTCTGCACAACTCTACAAAGGCAGCAGTGGAGTAGCTGCTGAAGCCTTCGAGATAACATTATTTATAATTGTTGTCTTTAGAAGCAATATAATTTCAAGGACGGAAAGTCTCTTCACTTAAAATCTAGTGTCTATATCAGTAAATTAGCCACCTGAGACATAATTTAGCAGATTTCTGTCAAAATATTAAAAAATAACTGCATCTGCTTAGTGAAAAATGGCAAATAATTTTATAATGATTTGTATATCTTATACTGTTTATATAAATCACCTTACACTGTTTATGTAAATATGTGGGGTCTTAAAATGTAGTTTATATTGGCCATAAAACCTAAAAATGTGTATGATTCGATGGGTTTGCTCCATCATTTTACCTAGCATTAGTGCAAGCTGTCACCTATAAAACATCAGTCAATTCATGTTTGTAATAACTCTCCTGTTTAACGGCCAGTGAAGCTGTAAAGCCAAAACTGACAAGTGCAGATGCATACAGACACTTTCTGCTGCTGTAGATTAACTGATTCCAAACGTGTTATGAAGGTTTTTTATTGTTTCTTTTAGAACAATAAAAGTAACATAAAAAGATCTGAAAAATTATAAAGAGCCCCAAGTAGAATAGAATAAAACCCAGTAGGAATCCCCATGGGTTTTGCCTGATTTCTATTGTTGATGGACAATAGAACTAGAACTTTAAATGCCTGTCTCACAGCCTTGCCTTGCATTTCCTGCTGTTCACTGCTGCGCCTTTGAGAATACACTGTGGTTTTTTTCGTGACTAGATTACAGCTCAGAGTAACAGCACAGGCATGAATGTCCTTTATTTCTAACAGTCCAGCAGCATTTGAAATTACATGTTTGTAAACAGACACATGGTTTTCTAAACTTTACCATCTCCAGTAATTTATGGCTGGTTGAGTAAAAGAAACTGTCCTGCAGCTTCTGATATTGGACTTCAGAATTCATGATTTTTTTTTCCAACTAGCATTCCAAGGGAGAGACAAAGAAGAGTTATGATCTACTAAGACTGAAATTCTGTCTGAACTGTCCCACATGGCACATCACGGAAAACAGTGACTTTTATTCCTGTCTGTTTTGCTGTACAATTGTGCTGTAAGGTATTAGACAATACATCTCAAATTAGGGGAGTGAAATCTATATGAATGGAAAGAAACCTAATAACCTAGCAAATGTACATTAAATAAATTGAGGCAAGTTTACCCTTGGTGTCACTCAGTTAATCTTATCTAAGGCTGTGAACAGACCAGCCTACTCCAGCTAGCTTGAATCTGGCTATTGCAAATAATAATAGCAGTGAAGACAGCACAGTGTGGTCTTCAGCACAAGTAGTACATGCCCAGTGTTATGGACCTTAGGTGGGTATTCTGCTTGCAAGTCTGTGCTGAAGCCTGTACTATTGTTAATACTGCGCTAGCTGGATTCATGCTATCTCAGGTAAGCTAATCCATGCACAGCTTTTGCTGTGGGGTGATTCCATGGATGAATTTGGCCCTTAGAAGAAATACAATTAACAAGTTATCTTGAACTTAGAATTTAGCATATTGCCCTATCATTTCAATGTAACATCAAAATGATAGTTTAGCTTAACATTCTAGAGTAACAAATTAAGGTTCTCACAGTACATTTGAAACACCCCCATTGCACAGAAAGGAACTTATTAAAAACAAGTCTAAAGTATTCTGCAGCAGTTGTTTTGTACCAATAATGGAAAGTACTGGAGCAGTTGTTTATGAGGGCCTATATATATGTATATTGTGACAAAGCTCCAAGTCTGTACTTGTGGGTCCTGCGCTTCCTGGCAGATTTAGGGGCCTCAGAAACTCATCTAGGCCCCAGAGTGACCTCCCTTTCTCAGTATAATTGGCAAGAGTCACCGCCTAGTGAGTTACCTTCATCACAGGCCAGTATGGAAGATGGAAAAGGGGGGAGCCCGGGCCCGCCCTCTACTCCGGACTCCAGCCCAGGGACCCTAATAGTATCAGCTAAGATGGCTGACCTTTTATCCACAAAACCCAATACAATTCCCTGGGCTACTTCCCCACAGCAGTCCCCGCTTCTTCAAACTCCACTTCACCCTTACCTCAGGGCCTCCTTCCTTCTGAATGATATGTTGTCCACCACTCAGTCTCACCAACAGCATAACTTCCTTCCACAGCTCCTGACACCCACAGCCCACCTGACTAACTGGGAGGTTTTTATCTGGTTTCAGCCAGTCCCTGATTGGCTTCAGGTGTCCCAATTAGGCTAGCTGTTTCTACTCCTTTCTAGAAGGTTCTTAATTGGCCCCAGGTGTCTTGATTGGCCTGGAATAGCCTTTGTTTGGCTATCCAGGGAACAGGGACCTGCACATCCTGAGACTAATATACCTGCCTTCCAGCACTCTTCTATATCCTTCTGGTCTGACTCCATCACAATATCCATAAAAGGTAATAGGACTTGTACTTGCATATCCAAATGGTGCAATTGGGCCAGTTGTGAATTCAAGTGACAGGCATGTCGCGTCTTGCGCAAGGGTTCCGTTCCACGGTTACCGCGTAAAGCAGAAACCGCGTATAGCCAGAACCCATTCACTTCAATGGGAGGTGAAATCGCGCCCCCTACAGGAAGATTTTTTTTAAAAAATTTCCCCCTTTTTTTTTTTGCGGACCGCGTAAAGCTGAAATCGCATATGTTAAATACGCCTAAGACGCGACATGCCTGTATATTTAACAGCATAGCTTCTAAAAGATTTCATGTATCTAACATGTAAATTAATTTGACCGTGAGATTCTTTTGCATTTTGTAAGGGGAAATCATTCCTCGCCAATCCATTAGAATTCTTTGAGGCGATCAACAAGCATGTGGACAAAGGGTGATCCAGTGGATATAGCATACTTTAGAAAGCCTTTGACACCAAAGGCTGTTAAGCAGTCATGGGATAAGAGGGAAAGTCCTCCTATGGATTAGTAAAAGATAGGAAATAAAGGGTAGGAAATAAAGGGTCAGTTTTCACAATGGAGAGTGGTAAGTATGGGGTCTCCCAAAGATCTGTACTGGGACCAGTGGTGTTCAACATATTCATAACTGATTAAAAAAGTGGTAAACAGTGAAGTGGTAAAGTTTGCAGACTACACAAAATTATTCAAGATAGGTTATTCAAAGCAGACTGCGAAGAGTTACAGAGGGATCTCACAAAACTGGGTGACTGGGCAACAAAATGGCAGATGAAATTCACTGTTGAAAAATGAAAAGCAATGAACATTGGAAAACATAATCCCAATTATGCATACAAGATGGTGGGGTCTAAATTAGTTGTTACCACTCAAGAAAGAGATCTTGGATCATCATGGATAGTTCTCAGAAAACATCTGCTCAATGTGCAGCAACAGTCAAAATAGCTAACACAATGTTAGGAACTGTTAGGAAACAGGTAATATTAGAAAATACTGTACCATTATATAAATCAATGATATACCAACTGTAACATGGTTCTGGCTAGAAAGTGCTGAGCCAGCCCCTGTTCCCTCTGTTAGCGTGGGCAGCAGAGGTTTTGCTAGCTCAGCTCCCAGCTTGGGGAGTTAATTGGCTGGCAGGGCATGGCCCCGAGGAGAATGGGACTTAAGGCAAACCACCTGGGAGCCTTCCAGGCCAGAGCATAAAGCTGGCAGGAAGGAAGTCACAGAGGGGGAAGGAGAACAGGAAGGAACAAGGTGTTGTTGCTCCTGGCTAGCTGTGGGAGCTAGCTGTCCCTCAAGGCAGCCGCGTCAGTGGGCTATCTGATGTATACTTGTATATAGATGAAGGTGGGGGCTTGCACAAGGGAAACAAAAGGACACTGGTGCTTATAACAGTGGGGTCCTGACTCATTTGTGCACCGAGCGGAGAAGGGCTCGTTTACACCAACATAGTGTATACTGCATGCATTTCTGGTTGCCCCATCTCAAAGATATATTCGAACTGGAGAAAGTACAGAGAACGATACCAAAAATTATTAGAGCTATGGAACAGCTTTCATCTGAGGAGAGATTAAAAAGACTGGGACTTGTCATCTTAGAAAAGAGATGACTAAGGGGTGATATGAATGAGGTCTATAACATCATTCGAATGGTGTGGAGAAAGTGAATAAAGCAGTGTTATTTACCCCTTCACATGGCACAAGAACCAGGAGTCTCCCAATGAAATTAATAGTCAGCAGGTTTAAAACAAACATAAGCAAGTACTTCTTCACACAGTGCACAGTCAGATTGTGGAACTGTTTGCCAAGGGATGTTATGAAGGCTGAAAGTATAACTGGATTCAAAAAAATTAGGTAAGTTCATGGAGGGTAGCTCCATCAATGGCTATTTGCCAAGCTGATCAGGGATGCAATCTCATGCCTTGAGTGTCCCTAAACCTCTGACTGCCAGACACTGGCACTGGATGATGGGATGGATCACTCGATAATTATCCTGTTCTGTTCATTCCCTCTGTAGCATCTGGCACCAGCCACTGTTGGAAGACAGGATATTGGACTAGATGGACCATTGGTCTTATCAAGTACGGATATTCACGTGTTCTTATATATGGGGCAAAAGCTGTTGTGGAAGAGAACAGCTTCTGGTTGGCTCACTTGACTTTTGTGCCTTCCAGCTCTCCCAAAAGGATTCCAATAAATATTCTTGTAATAAGAGGCATTATAACTTCTCCCACATCTCTGTTCAATTTTTGCATCTTGGATTTTATGAACATTTCAGGACTAGACTGCTTTATTCTGCTCTTGTTCAGCTCTGGTTATGCAGAGTATTAAGTTACAATCCACATTGGCTTGTGTGGTTTCTCTGCTTTGACTAATATAATCCCTTTTACAAAATCTATTTAATGGTAATGATTCCTGATTTCCCAGGAGAACTGTGAGAGAAAGATTCAGAAAATTTTAGTATACTACATAAAACCTTCAGTTGATCCTGTAAAGCCTTAGAAATTGTTTGGATTTCTAAGAGTTTTAATTAAGAGTACTCAGAGTTTAGGCTGTGTGATCTCCAGGAAACATTAGTAGTTCACACAATCAATATAACTGGCACATAAACAGTCCATGAAGTTTCTCTTAAACAAACAGTACTTGGGCTCCTGCTGTCAGCATAGACAGTATCTAAATAAAAAACATTCCTTTACCTGTGTTCCAAATCATTCTTCAGCAAGTGGGCTCAAATTCTTTCATTGAATGTCTCTTAATAGAGAGATGGTCTCATGGCTACTTCCCCCTGCCCTTTGCAATCGCATATTATCCCTGTAAAAAGCACAGCAGTAACTTATGTACAAAAAACAACACTAGGAAAGGAAGGCACTTTCACTTGTCTTCTAACTTGATAGAGCAGCTGGAAACAAGGTGGATAACCCACACTGTATCGCCTTCCTAACACCTTGTCATGGACCACCACCAACTGCTACACATACACAACCATTTGTCTAAAGACCATACTTTGGGAACAACTGATTTTTGTTAAAACTGGAAGATTTAAAAAGCTTATTTAGAGAGGAGGCCTGGACCAAAACATACTTAAGCCTTAGAAAAGTTCAAATCTGAACTTGGCAGCATAAGAACATCTATAACTTAGTTTGCTTTTTATTATCTACTGAATGTTTGCCTTCTGCTCACAGCCCATTCCTGCATCCCTATTCCTATGAGTAGTTCAAGTGAAGTTAATGAGAATATAAAGAAATGAGAAATCAACATGGAAAGTACTCTGAATGGAAAGTGAAGCTAGTCCAGCTTTATCTTTCTAAACTAGTGTTCTCCCAAGTCTGGGTTGGCCCCTGAGGTGGGACACAAAGGTCTAGCTCAGGGGTATAGATTGGTCTTCTAGTAATTCTCCAGAGTCTCACTTTACATACACATAAAGTAAGGCTGAAATTCAGACCCTTTTGAAGTGACAAAACTCTCAGGCTGAGATCCTCTAAGGCTCCTAACATCCATTGATTTCATTCTGAGAATTTTGTCATTTACTTCAAAATGGACTGAATTTCACCCTTACTTTATTTGAAATCGATGGAAGTTAGGAGCCTAAATATCATTGAGGATCTGGGCCTCACTGATTACAGTGGGGCCAGGAATTCACCCCAAGTCTTCTGCTGTTATACTTGTGAAAACCTTTGAAAGATGGCCCCAATGTGAGCAATGTCTGCCTAAGTTTACAGATACCTCGAAACAACAGCTCTAAGGTGTTAACCCTATATAGTAATTTGGGAAGTAACAGTGTCAGTAAAGTCAATTGTACTTGCTGCTTCAGCTGGAATCATATATATCCAAAGCAAAGGACCCTGAGACACTCCACCTGAAGCCTTATTTTTACTGAGAATGTCTTTTTTGAAGAATGCTGTGATAAAACAGGAAAGGCTATTTTGGGGAAGCAATTCTGCTATTGTTTAGCTGATTTTTATTATTTCAAACAAAGAAGACTTTGTTTAAAGAGAAAAGGCCTGTGAAATTCTTTATTTAATTTGTCTTCACTTCCCCTTTACTGGGAGGTAAAACTTCGCCCATCTAATCCCAATACTTTCACCTAAAATTTAGCAATAACATAGGTCATGTTCTGGTTTCAATATAACAGACACAGGCCTGGTTTTCAATATGTAATGGATGAGTGAGATTGTTAAGAACAATAGAGGAATTCCATATCTTGTCCTAGTACAGAAGGTTGGCCAAATTAGGCGGTCACATAAATGGCATTGTAAATTACACATCAGTGTCAAGGAAAATTAGAATTCAATGGTATAACTTGCACTGATTTTACATTCATTGGGGCTCATTCTCCTCACATCAGTGTAAATAAGAAGTAACTCCACTGTAGCTGATGGAGTTACACCACTGTAACTGAGAAAAGACTAAGGCCCCATAGATATAATTTATGCATCAAGGGACCAGAAGGGAGCGGGTGGCAGGAAAAGGAATGAATTGCAGGATGTAAGATAAAATACATCCTTATTGCTTTTCTAGCTACATCTCCTTCCATCTTTTCAGCATGTAAATTGCACTCACTTTGTATAATTATTGAATGTCATGCTCTTTGTTTGGTCATGGTCTGTATTAGCCCCTGATCAAGAATTAGGGCCCCACTGTGTCAGGCACTGTACACACACAATGTGCACGTACACAGACTGAAAAGATAGTCCCTGTCCCAAAGAGTGTATATTCTAAGTATAAAACAAGAGACTACAGATGGATGCAATAAATATGGGGAGCGCAAGGTAAAATTGGATGAAACTGTAACTGGATTGAATTCTATGGTTGATATTACACAAGAGGTCAGATTAAATGATTTGATGGTCCCTCTTGGCCTCAACGTCTACAAAAAATGTTACTATTTGAACACTAGCACTCAGTTTCTAATGTGTAACCTACTACGTCATTTAAATCACGGCTAATTTGACCTGAAGTCTCTCATGCAGTCGCATTTCCTCACAATTTGGCAATGTTAATTTCTTTGTTGAAATACTAGCACTATTTTCTCCGACTGGGACTGAATGTGGAATATAATCACTGCCTGTGGAGATCAGGAAAATCATTTGTCAGTGTGTTTTCAGAATGGATGCTCAAACAAAGCTTCAGTCGCACAGAAAATGGAGCATAAATTGCAGACACTTCAAAGTGGCAAAATGGGAAGAATAAGACACCAGACAAGTGTCAGAGAAAAAAAAAGATGTAATTGCGTAGGATGATGCTAAATCTGCTTCCAGTGATGACCCTGAGAACAGGGAATTAATGCTTCTGAAGTGTTAAAAACTAAAGTCTCTGAGGAAGGAAATGGTCAAGAGTGTATCGCCAATATTCAGACTCCTGTCAACACTACTCTTGGTGGTGCTGCTGAAATGCCTATCTCAACGGAAAAATCTTCCCTCTCAGAATAAGTGGTTATTTGTTTCCTTGCGATATGTTTGTGGCTTTGTTGGTGAGGCATTTTTATGAACTGGGTTTATCTTTTCCATGTGCAGCTGTTCTATTTTATGGTGAGATGATCCTTTGCAACCGGACTAGCCGGGCTGCAAAACAGACATCTCCACCGGGGATGGTGGGGGAAGAGCAATAAGGATCTTCCAAGGCTCCCTCTTCTTACCTCCCTAAACCTGTTTACCTAGACACTCATCTCATTCAACTGGTTTCAGCTGCAGTGCCTACAAAATGTGAAGTGGGACATGTGGTTTAGCAAGGAGATCTGAGGCAGAGAAGAAAATGAGCAATGGAAAGATCAAGATACCCATGTGCTTTCTCAAGTAACCATGTGACCTTACTACAACTTCCCTTCTCTTGTTTCTCTAAATTTGTTATCTTATGAGCTTACTTGTGTTCCATTGCATTTTGATTGTAAAGCATTTGGTGGAAGGACATTTTGGAGTTCTCTAGTGGAAAGACATAACACGGATTGACAGCGGTCATCCACAGTTGTAACTGCAGGCTTAGAGTTGTAGAAGCCTCCAGACCAGCATGCTCCCACTGTGTTGGGGAACCTGGTGAATCTGCAGAGTTACAGGTCTACCATGCACTTCTCTCCTGGTTTCATTCAGCCACTTTCGGAGAGGGCCAAATTAAGGCAAATTGGATCCTAGCCACTGCATGAAATGAGGCCACCCATTTGTTCCCCTTCCCATACTGAGTGATGGCAGGGGTGCTCTTTCTCCCTCTGCTTAAAACACACAGTAGTACAGTGCCTACTTCTCTCTCCATAGAGTGGTAACAGAAGCCCCTCCCCTTGGGAACAAAAGGAATGGTAGAAGGGATCCCCTTTACCATTGATAGATTAAGCGGTGTCAGAAAAGGGCCTCAATACTTGCCCTAGCAGCTGGGACGTGTTTTGTTGAGGGGTTGGATTGGGCCTACTGCCACCACCTTCTCCTGCTACACACACAGTCCTGTGATGAAGGACCATTCCCAGAGCAAGGGGTCTTGGAGTTAACACTTCCCTGAGATACATGAGGTGGTTCCTCTCTCTCAGAGCTATTATTTCAGGCTGTCTGCACATTCTGGCAAATACTGCTACACAGATCATGTTTCAAAGCTTCTCTTCACAACCAAAAGTTAGAAATTAAGTCTTTATTTTGAAAGGTTCTGATGCATTGGCTTGACAACAAACCTTGTGGCAATGAATGCTCCATTAGGTAAACAATTCTACTTTTAAACCTTTAAGCACAACTGCCTTGTGGGGACAGTTTTAACTGTGGAGTATCTCCTAGCACCCGAGAAAAAAAGAAATATAATTTGCCATGGGTGGATGGATCTGACTGGGTTCCACATGAAGTACTGATTGTGATTCTCAAGTCATAGGACAGGGTTTTTATTAGCACTAGCCTGAAGCCATCAGTTATAACCCTGCTTCCCTCCCCCACAAATAAAAACATGCAGCCCAAAGGAAAAGTGTAAAAATAACTTGTCTTGGTTTGAATAGAATGTATACAGTACTTTCTCTGTGTCAGCTCCTGCTTCTTGAACTGTACGAGGTAGGTCAGAGAGTTGTGTAGTAGCACTTCGCACAGCCAGCTAGCAGGAAGGTCACGAACGTTCATTACCAAAAGAGAGTGATTGGAGCTTGTGAGTGACTTGGCTTTTGCTTTTCATATGCAGCTCTGGATGAACTAAATTTAGCAAAGTAAGATGCTGATATCTGACCGTAATCCACCTGAGATTATGGTGGGGAGCGTGGGATCCGGCCCATTGACCTAGAGTTTCTGATGTGTAACCAAGTTAGGTGGGCCACCATTCATTATTATACTCCTAGCCTGGTGAATATGAATTTATTCACCAGTCTTTTTTGCTCTGAAATCCATGAGATTTAAGAGGGACGGGGCAATAAAACAGAACAGGTTCTGGGATTATGTCTGTTTTCTTTACTAATCTAATGTTGATGCATGGATTATGGGGGCACATCCTGGTAAACATGGTACCCAACTGTGTTGCCTTTTCAGGTCTACCAGAAAGCAAGGGGGACAAACCCAGGACCAGTATTCACATCCTTCCCTGGCTACTGGGCAGCCCCTCCTTTATTAATTTTAAACAAATGGTTTATGAACCAGTTTTAAAGTGAGCTAACTGATGAAAGTTTAATTTCATTGAACAGTCAGTGCCAAAGACCAGCACACTGAAGTGCCTAGCACATAAGTATTAAATAACTAATTACAGTTTATTGATTGTTTCTGTAAATTGGCTAAAGCAGATGTATCACAGATTTGATATACTTATGGTAACACGAGCCTAATTCTCTTCTCATTTATACCAGTCTATCAACTTCAGTGGAGTTATCATCACTTTGAATGATGTAAATCAGGAATAAAAATCAATTGTAATGTCAGTTTCATTAGGGGGAGATTAGTCCCAGACTCCAAAAATGCATTCATTTATATTTGTTTTCCTTAACAACATATTGTATATTTATATTACTGCCACTGAAAAGGTGCCAGTTAAAAGGCAATTTCCTTCCACATTAGAACAGGTTAAAGCATTCTTGTTCTGTTCTAGAGAATATTCAAAGATACATTTATATATATTAACACAGGGGCATGCACAAAGGGGAGGCAAGCACAGGGACAGGCCTCCCCAATAATCAGCGGGGCCACAGAACAAGCTCCTCCAAAAGTGGTCAAATTTAAATACATGCACACCCCTGTATTACCTTATCAGTCTTTCCTGGTATTCTTTGGAACTTCTGAGTATAGAATCACTTAGTGATTCTACAGAACCATTTCCAAGTGAAATAACTATCTATTTTCCTGTAGTATTCTACAGTATGTACAATACTTCTTAAATGTCATAATGTTGAAAGAAACCAAGGAACTATTGCATAAGTATCACAGTGAAAATTGGCTTGGTTTCCAATCTGCTAAAAAGTGTGTCATCACACAGAAACCATAGCAGTGCACTGCGTAACGTTTCACATAATAAAAACTGCACTGACTTTTGTCTTTAATAATGAGATCTGAAAGTCACATCTGTAGGTGGTTCTGGTTTCCATACAGGGAATCTAATATTCCATTTGTCTTTCCAATAACGTTAAGCTGCTTGATACCAAGTAACTTTCTTATTAAGGCACTTTTCTAAATACAAGCGATTAAGATTAAAACAGCAACACCCAGGGATTATAATTCCAGGACACATTTTCTGTGTATATATATTTTGCCTACTATGTGTTCCATTCTATGTATCCAATGCATCATAGCCTATGAAAGCTTATGCTGAAATAAATTTGTTAGTCTCTAAGGTGCCACGAGTACTCCTAGTCTTCTGTGTGACTAAGGATTCTTCAAGGGCAGTTTCTGATGTATACACCCACCGCTGAGGCCAAATGCATGAGCAGATGGAATTAAATTTCTTCAACATTCCTGTGATGGGCTATAATATCTTCCATACACTCCTTTCTGTAATGCACTGAGCAGCACACTTTCCCTCTAAGCAATTTTGTCTTCCTATGCTCAGGTTTATGTACATTTAACCAATTAAAAGGTACCCAGAAAAAATTCATGACAGTTGCTGTATCATCTCCAGGGATCCTAGAAATCTATTTGCCATTGAAAATGTGGAATTTGCATTTTTATAGAGAACTTTTAGTTTTTATAGGGGCTCAGGCTGTCAGCCGTGGTTTGGTTAATATAGAGAGCTGCATAACACAGGCTTGGATAAATGGGGTTCTACTGTATGTCTGTAAAACATTATGTTCAACTGATACCTATATATAGTGTGGCTAGGGAAACTAAAGTTCAACGTTTCGTTTTAGTTGCAGAAAAACACTGATGTTTAGGGTTTGTTTTGTTTTTTAATCACATCAAACTAGAATCCCTGCTCATCTCTATCACTTTAGAGTTCAGAGCACTGTTAAGGAAGGGTTAAAAAATTAACCTTCAGGATTCAGCACACAACTTATCTTTTTATTTTAGCAATTTCTTGATGTTGGACTAAACATGTGGGGGATGATTACAGCTGTGGCTGTAATTATTGCTTCGTGGACAAGACCCCATGCCGCAGTCTCTCCCTGAGAAAAAGAGCCCTGTCATCTTCAGAAGAAACAAGATTGGGGCCCTAAAATGGCAGCAAAGTGACTGTTGAAGACAACAGCAATTTTATTTGGATTGGTACGCAGTGAACGTGCTTTACAGGAACCTCAAGTTCATTTTTGTTTTGCCTCTGTATTTTATGAATGCTGCCATTCATAGGGATTGCTTCTATATGCCAACAAGTGCTTCCATACCCTACATATTTAATTTGGAGAAATTCCTCTTTGAAGTTATAGGACCAAATTCAATCACTAGTACAAGTTTCAATGACAGTTAATGGCAGCCGTGTCTGCTTAGTCATAGGATGAACTGATTCCATAGTGCTGTTCTCTTCTTTTACCTGGAAGGGGCAAGTGGATATAACATGCATTTGTATTTAATCATGTATTCTTATTTAGTAAATATTTTGCTGAAGTGAGATACAACATTATATCTTTAGCCCTCTCAAGAAAATCTCCAGGGCTAATGTCTAGCTTCAATCTTAGCAATATCGCCTACCCCACATATTCAGAAATCAATCCCCCCTCCGAATCACAGGATTTAAAATATATACAAAATTTGGTTTCTTGTATTTGCCTTCTTGTTTTTGAGCAGTTAGTTACACACGAATCATGATTTCAAGCTTTTATCTACAGCCATGAGGGATGGAGACATTTTTTTGTTTTCTTGATTAACATGAAAGCTGAGATTCTCGTGTATCCAAAGTCCCAGTTCCTGGAGTCACATTAAAAAAACACAAAATATTGACAAACGCCAAGAATAAAGCCACAAGAGCTGGCAATATTCACTTAGTAACATATCAATTTGTCTTCAATACACATTTCTAAGGTACTATTTGTGAAGTTAATGGGTCAAGTCCTGCCCCAATTCCAGTCAATGGCAAAATTGCAATAAGTACAGGATGAGGTCCCAAGCTGGTTGCCAGAGCCATCAAAACAACAGAGGTTAGATTTATTCCCTGTGATACAAGAATTGGACACTAGGTGTCTCTGCAAACTCACCAAAACAGAGACTTTCTGGTTGGTTGTCATGTAGTCTAATCCAGGGGTCAGCAACCTTTCAGAAGTGGTGTACCAAGTTCATTGTAATTTAAGGTTTCGTGTGCCAGTATTACATTTTAACGTTTTTGGAAGGTCTCTCTCTAAGTCTATATTATATAAATAAATTATTGTATTTAAAGTAAAGAAGGTTTTTAAAATATTTAAGAAACTTCATTTAAAATAAAATTAAAATGCAGTTTAGTGTGATCCTTACCCTTGCGTTTCCTTGCTGAGTTTTCCAATGTTGGCCACAGCAGGGGGCGGCTGAAGAGCACTCGGCCGAGGCCAGCAGTGGGCTGAGTGGCTCAGCCCGCTGCTGGTCTGGGGTTCCGGCCACCGGCCCCACTCAGCCTGCTGCTGGCCTGAAGTTCCGTTCACTCAGGGCAGCAGCGGGCTGAGCAGGCCCGGCAGTCAGGACCTTGGCTGGCAGCAGCGTGCCATTAAAAATCGGCTTGCGTGCAGTCTTTGGCACTTGTGACTCCTGGTCTAACCTTAACAGAAATAGAACTACTAATACAGAGGCACCAGGGATACTGTAGCATTTCTCTTTGCTGCCTAATACAATCTGCTCATCTATAGAACTACAGCAGTGGCCCTCACAGAAGTTAAATACACCAATGGTTTACAGCAGTTTAAATATAAAAGGTTAGTTCCAACATGTTTACTAGCTTCTTCTTAAATCAAAGATTCTCAACACTAAGACAGTCTCTCCTTTTCAGAAATGCTGTAGGGCATTTGGCATGAGAGTACTGTATGCTTCAAGAAGAAGTTATTCCCATGTTAATTATCTAGATAGACAGTGTATTTCTTCAGCCTGAAATACTGACACATCACATAGGGAAGTGGAGGCAGAGAGTTAAGACTCATCTTTGTTTCTGCATATCAAAGAGCACTGAGGCACTCAGAGAGGTAGATTTGCAGGGGGAGGTTTTGCACTTTGAATCAGTTAATATGTTGCTTCTGTCCCAAATGAGGCTGCAACATTGCCTGCTCTCTTTAAAGACAAAGGGGGTAAGGGTGGATATTGTTTTCAGTGGATTCGGAATAAGAATCTTACTGTGGGTCCTATTCAGCCCTCCTTGCTTCATTCATTGGGCTCAATTAACTGCGTCTGACACAGTGTTAATGCAAATTCCATCACTCTGCACCAGCAGGGGCATATCACCCTGGGGTTCTTTGGCAGGGGAGATCTAACCTGCATAGGCTTCAATCCAGCAGATGCACTAAATCAGCCATGGTATGCACCCTACTTGGCCAGCATTGCTCATTGATGGGGTTGTACTAATTAGTGCTGCACTTTCCCTATTACATCAGGGTTTGTGAACACGGTACACCTTGCTGATGTTGTGGCCCTAACCCAAGGTGACAAAGAGGGCTTTCAAGCATCAGCAAAACGTGAATTATTCACAGCCACTATATAATGAAAGAAACGTCTGTCACTTAGTTTAAATCACTAAAGAAATAGCAGTCCTCAGTCATGGTCCAAAATGTATAGCATGAAGGAAATGAGAAGCCATAGGCCAACAGGAGAAAGCAAAATGTAGCACCTGTTTGTTCTCCACTAGTTGCTAACTGCTTTCTGATGTATATTACCTCTTAGAAATGTTAACAGACTCTGTCTCTTCCATAGCAAGAACACAAAAAATAATTGTAAGAATTATAGATCACTTAAAGGTCACACAGACCATGGGACTGGTAGTCAGATGTTCTGCTCCCACCTACCTGCTGTATAAATCCTAAGTATTGTTATAAAAATGAAATTCCAAGTACAAATCATTCACAAAACAAATTTTGCCTCTGAACACTTGGAAAGAAAGAATCATAACTCAGATCAATATTGTGTCAACTATAACCTAGTCAAGCCTCATGCCTTTTTACCCTAGGGGTTTGTTTTTCTAACTCTATACTTTTTCTTTCTGTTACACTTGTTTAGCTCAGTAGCAGATATAGCCCCAGTGAAGTTAAACTTTTTGTTTGTTTGTTTGTTTCTTGACTACTACTTCACATTCTCCACTGAAGATCTTACTCATCAGCCCTTGTTAACAGATCACAGGTAACCAGATTATCAGGTGCTTCCATACTACAGCAATTCTAACTGTTTTGCTATTTGGAACACGTTTTAATGCCATCCCCAGCAGATCCACCATTATGAGAGCTAGTCTCAGAAATAGTGAATTTGGCACCAGTTGTCAAGTATTGCAAAAGCAATATGAGACACCCTATCAAAATTCTAGTACAATCTACTCCTTTACAATGCTCTCTTCTATGTAGCCTGCCCCATACTATTTTACAATCCTAAAGCAAAACCACTACTAAACTGACTATGAGAGAGAGTAACACGTCTTCAGCCTACCCTTAACAATAAATATAATAGTTGTCCTCAGAGAATGAAGAAAGAAAGTAATTCCAAATTCAGGAAATGTCACAGTTAAAGGCTGGAGAACTGACAGGCTTGACTCTAAGTATAAGCATTACTAGAAGCCCTTGCATCAGAAAACTTCTGACTCCTGAGAGATATAATCTCCTATAAACACTGATTGCATAATTAACAGAATTATGAGTCTTCTCCCATAGACTCTCACAGTCAGCCTGTGTGGACTGTAAGAATAATGTTGATTATTAAACAGTGTTTTGTATCTGTAGCCAAAACCACCTGATTGAAAACTACATTGAAGTAGAAGGGATATGTGTAGTTTTCTTTGTATATCCAATTGCTAGAAGAAATCCTGTCAAAGCCTCTCCAGAGGTAAACTGCATTCACTAGTCATTACTTATTTTATGTCTTTATGGGTGAAATTTCTTTATGGGTGAGACTGTACTTTGCCTTCTTGGGAGAGGAAAAATTCCTTTTATAATATTCAAAGTAACATGCCTGATCATAGGTGTATCTAAGGAGTTTCACCCCTACAGTGTCTTTATATTGTATAATGTGGTGAGACTAGTCTTCTGGGATGGAAATTAAGCCAACAGCTGGGGGGGTGACTCCACCCTCCTCCACTCCTCCCCCCATTAAGTAGCTCCTCCTGTTTCCAAGGTGGTTTGTTTGTAAGTTAGAGTAGAGGCAATACTCATGGCATTTAGTGCTGAGTTTAGGTAGTATTACGCTTTTCTGGTGGATTTTTTTTTCATGGAGGCTAGTGACCACTTGCTATGAACAGCACAGAGACAGAATGAAAGGTGGGAGGCATACTTATTCCAGCAATTCGTGCTTGGGATGGTTCTTTTCAAAGTGTTGCTGCTGTTTCCCATGTAAAGGTCAGTAGCTGCTGAACTGTATTTCTCTTTTGCAATAGATCTGAGAGTAACAGCTGAGCTGGGAAAAGGGCACTGGGGAGGACAGCTTTCTGAACCAGGACTTGATCTTTGTTACTCTGCATAGAATTAGATACTTAAAATGGGCTAGGTTAATAACATATACATAAATAGCTTTCACACTGACTGGAATGGGTAGCAATGTAGTAGATTTCATTTTTGTAAGAGTTCACTGTAGTTGCTAAAGCATTTTGGAAAGGTGGTTATGTGTACTGGCTATAGAAACCGTGATTAAAATAGGGGTGTATTTTTCAACTTGTGTAGGGCTCTAATGTGCCTGATGAACCAGCATTGGGTCACAACGTTGTTGTACATTTTACTTGTCAGTTTTCCTATCATGGGAGTGACCTTTACAATGTGACAAATACGTTTAATATAACCTTGCTTTGTGGTGTTAGGAGTGCAGCTGCTCTTAACCAGGAGGGCTAAATAAGTGAACTTCTTATACACAATAAAAACCACTCATAGAGTGTAACTTGTTTTTTTGCTACAGACTGACCTCTGAATATAAAACAGGAATTACTCTTCCATGAGGCAGTTTTAAGTACAAAATCTCATTCATTTACTACTAGCTACTCTTCTTGGGTAAATGGGATTTAAGAAAAGAGAAATTCCCCCATCAGTCCAGTACAATCTAAAGTTGTCCTTGCTGTTATCTTGATAGTTTACAGAAGGAAAAAAAAAACTATGCTAGTGGCTTCATAGAAAAGTCCTATAGAACTTCAGAGAAAGTAATTTTATTTTTTCTGATAGTTTTTGTAATCATTTACTACATAACTATTTTCCCTCTATAGGTTCACTCAATCTACAGAAAGGATATTCTCTCAAACTGTATTAAGTGGTTATTTGATGGCTAAATACACTAATCCAATTCCATTGTTTTTTAGAGTACTTTGATAGATGCTTACTGAAATTCCATACACCTAGTTCTATAGAAGTCTTGCAAAAGGGAGGTGGCTTGTACAAAAATAATTTTTGTGATCTTAAAATGGCAATGGCTAAGACTAATTTTATCCTTTTTCTGTTTTTGCACTACCACAGTGGTAGATTCATAGGTATTCTGTTTTAAAATAGGAGTGTGCATGAGGAACCACTCTGCATTCCAGGCAGTTTTGATTAAAACAAAACCCAATTCATTGGAGTTTCCCTTTTCCTCTCACAGCTCCTCTGTGCCAGCTTCCTCCTCCACCCCCCCCCTTCCCAAACTGCAGTATGCCTTCCCCATGTCAGTCCTCTTCAATCTCAGCTGAGCTGTGCATCAGAACAGCTTGTAATAAGGATGTATAGTCCTTAAGCCATAAGAAGTGGCTGTTTCATGCCAATGTCTGTAAACACAAATACATAAATTGTTTTTAGGAAAGCAATTGGTTTGGGGATATCTTCTGCAGGGAGAAGGCTCTGAATAAATTGCTGGTTAAGCATGTGTTGTAAGACAAGTTCAGTGTGTATTCAAGGCTGTAAATGACATGGTCTGCTGCAGCTTTTTAAAACACTTCTAGAGATCTGGGTTACTTGTGTTTAAGGAGTTGGCAGTTTTAATATTTGGAAAGAGACCTTAATAATCAGCATGTTATCCAAATACCCTTGTTTGTTCACATCCATAAGGGAAGCTTTTCCTTAGCTTGCCTATGCTAAAAACTACTCTTTCCAGAAATGCCTCTTACTGAATGTTATTTCTATGGCTTGCTTTTTGCTCTTCCCCCTCTTTGAATAGAGAGGCCGTTCTCTGGGAGTACAAAGGGAGGGATACCCTAGAAGCCACTTACTGTGCTGAAGCCCCATGTGAGCACTCATTGTTAGAAGGGGCTCCAAAAAAAGACTTGTAAAGCGGGGCTATCAGTGGTCTTAATCAATGAGTGTGAGGGTTCAAATGGGCAAAGTTCAGTGCAGTGACTTAGCAGCTTGTACAATGGGCCCTTCACTAAGAGTGATGATGATGGATTGGATTTACTAGTGAGAAACAAGAAGTGCTTTCACTGGTCCCTAGGTTAGTTTACCAGAGTGGGTCATCCTCCATCCTTGTCCCAAAGGTTCAGGAGAGGCTGATTGCCACAGTTACTTTCTGCAGAGAAGGGGAAAAAATGGTTTGTGTTTGTTTTGATAATTGAACACAAGTAACCCACCGTGCAGGTCACCAAGGAGGGAGGGAATGGGCCAAAGTGGAAATGATACATTTTATCATAGCTGCCAGGAAACATTCTGGAACTATAAACTCAATGAGGTGGGAACTCTTTGCCCAATGAGATAACTAAAGCTTTATTGTGAGACTCTGGATGGTATTGAAATATATCGAGAACAGCTGCTCCTCACAGTTGGGTGCACCCAACTCTTTGAACGGTTAGGGGAGAAGCATGTGCCGGTGCTTCATACTTCAAAACCTGCGGAGTCAATACTGTCTAAATGTTTGTATATGTACAGGAAAACACTACTGACTTTCCCAAGGCACGATAGGACTAAGTTAAGGCTTCCAGAGCACTGTGGAATCTTCTGGCCTGCAGTCTTTACTGTTCCAAATCACTCTTGACCTTGTTTTGATTAATAGCTTTTACAGAAACAAAGCTGTGCTGTATTTCCTGTTCCATGGCAGGTTGACAATAAACGGGCAAAATAAAAACAAGGTGAGGAAAACACTTAAGCCACGTCGTTTTTTGAAGAGTTTAGTTCAATGCAGCATTTTGGTGAAGGCTAGAATGGTTCTTGATCAGGTATGAGTCAACTGTCCCTTTTTATATTTCCTTTTATTTTAATTATTGGAAAAAGTAAATGAAGGGGGCTCAAGGACAGACTGGCTTACTAAATTCATGATGCATGAATTTTGGAGTGCATGTGCTTTGCTTGAATGGTGTTGAGCTAGGTTCATAATTCTGCAAAGGCAACACACCAGAACAAGCAGCATGTTCAGTTTGCCTTGAATTTTTTTTAGCATCATTTAACAGGAAGTTGATCTGCAACATCATAGGAACACAAACCATCAAACAAGTAAATAACTCTGGAGCTTGATATATTGTGTTCTTGTGCTCTGCAGGGTTTGACAGTTATTACTTACTGAATAAAGATGATGGCACAGTTGTTACCAAAACCAAACTGATAGAACAAGCTATAGAACAAGTCAATTCTCAGAGCGCTGTTGGCACTCTCACAGTTAGCGTACACAGCAGGTTCAGAACACGTTTGCTCTAGCTGGCATGGCTTTGCACTTCAAAAGTGTTGATTCCAAGAGAGATTGGGATCTCCCTGTTGCTGCTTGTTATCCTGAAAATGCCATTGGGAGAAGGAAACTGCTGCTATTCTCTTCTCTGGAATGTTAGCTGATCATATTGGCAAGTCTCATTTGCTCATACAGTAGTGAAAGGTGTGGCTGATTTTCATCTTGCTTTCTTCCTAGTAGCGAAGGGAGCATGGGCAGGAAGGAGAGAGATTAATAAGTCATGGTGCCTTTTCAGGAAAAAAGCAAAGGTGATCAGATGGTGGAAATGCACTTAAGTAGGCATTCTACATGCACTTGTTGATGGTGTGGGTACTCCAGACTACCACATCACCATGTTAATGTTGGTAGCGTGTGTCATTAAGCTTGAAGACAATTTCTTAATGCTGTAACCTGACCTTTGAACATTTAACTTCACTTGTTCATCATTGCCAAAGACAGGCTTCATATTTTTAGGGCCATTTCTCTGCCCTTCTTCACCTTGCTTCAGTCTTAGATTTGCTCTGGAAAGTGCCAGGTTTCAGAGTAGCAGCCCTGTTAGTCTGTTTCTGCAAAAAGAACAGGAATACTTGTGGCACCTTAGAGACTAACAAATTTATTTAAGCAGAAGCTTTCGTATACATACACGCAGAGAACATGAAAAGGTGGAAGTTGCCATACTAATTTTAAGAGGCTATTTAATTAAGAGATAGCTCATGGCAACTTTTCATGTTCTCTGTGTGTGTATATGCATGTATCTTCATCGGATGCATAGAATGGAACATTATGGTAGGAAGTGGGCTGTAGCTTGTGAAAGCATACGCTCAGATAAATTTGTTAGTCTCTAAGGTGCACAAGTACTCCTGTTCTTTTTGTGGAAAGTGCATAACTATGAAGAGGGCTCATCTATAACCTGGATACAGGGCAACTTGACTTGGATTTGTTCTTGCTGCTGCCCTGTAAATGACCTCTCCTGCTTAAGGGGTGGATCTCTTTACTGATGACAGATGCCTGATATCTTGTACTTTGGCAACACTTGCACAGACTGTCATGCCAGTAAAGTGTTGCCTGAACTGAATCTGATTTGAAAAAATTGACAAGATTAGTTTGTGGCCCGTTGTCAGTGAGAGGTCACGCATCCAAGCTAAGCAAATGTGTTTTCTGCTGTGGAACTTGGAGATGATGCAGATAATCGATCTGCTGAAGTGGGATGTGGGGGAAGGAGAGAATAGTGCAGTGTAAAAACTCTGAGGCTTAATTCTTGTGTGAAATTGTGCTGTGTGACCTGTATGGAGCCTCTCTTCTGAAAAGGGTTTTGTCATCTTGACACATGTCTAAAAATACTGCTCGAATCTCCACCTCCTGCAGTCTTTCAAAACAGTAGTTTTCATGGGATCTTTTTGGCATGGCTTCTGTAAGGTGGGCTCCTGATCTAGTCTGCTATGCCCACATGTGTAGAACTAGTGGGGTTCAGTCAGGGAAAGTGATCTGGCACTGGGTACCATTTGCAGTTGTGCTCTAACCCAACTGAAAGTGAAGTAGACAAGGATTATTTCTGTGCTCAAGTACAGAGACACGAAGTCTAATACAGGAACATGTTTTATGGCGAAGGATTCAGCCTAATTTGCCTTCATTTATGAAAAAGATAGTAAAAAGCAGTAGGCTCATGCAGTTCCTCTGCCCAATTAATTTAATTGGGCAAAGTTTGAGAAACAATTTTTTGCAATGTCATTATGTTTGCACACAAGAAACAGAGTAATAATAAGACCCTTCCTAGACTATAAAAGCAATGTGACACAGGTTTGAATTCAGAATATGATTTTGTAAGCAGGAGAGTCATTGAATTATCAATAAGATGGGGGAAGGAATCTCCTTTATTTAAACAGAAATGTGCATGACACCCATCAGCTGGATTTTTCTGGCTTGGATTAGAAGCGGTTATTTTCTAATTATGAGTACATGCACCAGCACCCCCAGAGTCTGAGCCCTTTTAAAGGGCCTATAACACACAAAAAATACATGCCAGAAATTTCTTAATTAGTGGAAAGTCTGGGTCACAGAGGAGTCTTCTAGTATGTTCTAAATGTGGTCAGGTCAGGGTTTTTAGATGCTTTCCTGAAGAAGCAAATTTCAGAAGTGAAGTTCCACCACTAAGAATGCTCTGGCTCCCTTAAGCTTCAGGCTGGAGCAGAGAGCTGAAATATTCTTGATTTGAATGTGTGTGATGTGGTGGGTCTGAGAGGAAGAGGCTATGTCACAGGGCCTAAGTCATTTGGAGTTTTATGGAGAGCAGCTAGCACCTTGAATCTGACCTGGAGATGAATTTCAGTAATACGGATCATGGGTGTAATATACCTGCCTCACTCAGGTACCTGGCGCTGACTGACTCAGAAACCAGGCACCTTCTGTATTTGATGAAGTTGGGTCTTGTATGTTAGCCCCAGGTAGAGTGTGTTTGAGTTCTAATTCTCCTAGCTAACAGGTCATAAAGATGTGTATCACTGTAGCAATGTCTGCATTGCAGAAAGAAAGATGGAGAGAGTTGTGGGGGAGAGGTATTTATGGCCACTGATTAAACTTGGTAATCTAGGAGCCCATTTGTGTGTGTGGAATTGTGTATACTGCTCCAAACTCTAACTAGGCTGGGGTACAAATAAACAGCCTGTTGTAAATGTTTGCTCTGAACGTGTGGTGTGTTTTGTTTTCTTTTATTAAAGTTTGCACCCTGCTGTTATGCAGAACTGTGACAGGTTTGGTCATGGAGACCCTCTTGAGACTGTCAACTCATGTGCTGCAATACCTCTGAGCCCGTCTTCCCTGCCACCTTGGAACTCCAGCTCTGCTTGTTAAACCAGACACACAAGCCTGCTGCACCACAGACTTGGGATCTGGGACACCTCAGATACTGCTCAGCAGGTCACCTATCTCCAGCACTCAGACACCTGGTTCCCAATGGGATTCAAACCCCAAATAAATTTGTTTTATTCTGCAAAAAGTTCATACAGGGTAAAGCCATAAATTGTCTGCCCTCTAGAACACTGGTAGAGATGCTCAGCTGTTTGCTCCCCCAGGTATTAATCACATACTTTGTGTTTACTAATAAACAAAAGTGACTTTAAGTATAACAAGTAGGATTTAAGTGGTTTTAAGTAATATCAGATGGAACAAATTAAGTTGCCATGTAAAATAAAGCAAAAACATGCAAGTCTAAGCCTAAGACATTAAGAAACTGATTACAGATAATATTAAAAACATCTCTAAGGGTAAGATAAGCTTCTTTTACAAACTAGACTCCTTCCTAGTCTGGGCCCAATCTTTTCCCCGATACAGTTCTTGTTAGTTTGAGCTCAGGTAGTAACTAGGGGTTTTCTCGTGACTGCCACTTCCTTTGTTCTCTTCCACCCCCTTTTTATAGCTTTGGCACAAGATAAGAATATTTTTCTCTCTGGATTGCTTCCTCTCCGCTTCTAAATGGAAAAGTACCAGCTTTTAGATGGATTCCACCATTTTTCCTGGGCTGGCTTACACGAATATAGGAAGGCTTGTGAGTAAACAGAGAAATTTATAACCAATTGTCCTAGACGATGGGAGCCATCAAGATTCTAAACCATCATCAGTGCATAATTACAATAGACTTTAGAGTTTATATTTCTAGCTTCAGATACAATAATGATACATGCATACAAATAGGATGATAACACTCAGTAGATCATAAGATTTGTAATGATACCTTACAAGAGATGTTTTGCATAAAGCATGTTCCAGTTGCAACATATTTACACTCATAAGCATATTTCCACAAAACATTATGGAGTGCAGAGTCACAAGAACTATAGGCAGTAATTGTACCACATGGCTCTTAGGGATGACTTATAGTTTTCACTCTTACCTATACTGGAAGGTGACTTAATACAAGACGTGGCTCTGTTTTGAATGGCTGGTGTTAATATCTGAAATCAAGAGCTTGCCCCTTCACCTTCTTAAGCAGTCATCCTGTGGGTATGACTATCATGTACTTGTGTGTGGCTGTTCCTAAACCTTTTATTTCATAAAATAAGCTTAAGTGAATGTTAGACCCTCCCACTTATGTTTATTATATGGAAAATGAAAGCTGAGTGTTCATGTCTACCCCAAACTTTTGGGGAAGGCTCTTAAAAATCCTATTTTTTTTCTTCTATCCTCTCCCCCTTACTCCTTCCTCAACTCAAATCTTTTGCTCATTTTCCTCTTCATCTCCTTTATCCCATTTTTCTCTCCTTCTGTTAATCTCAAAAATTAATGGACTCATGATAATGAAGTTGTGTGGTAAGGCTAATTTAATAGACTTTCCTTGGCTTCAATTTTAGTGCCTCTGATATATGGTAAAGACTGTTCAGCCAGTCACCTCTTAGATCTTCACTAAGCTGTCAGAAACATTGTGTCTTACTGGAAGTTGGAGAAATTGGCATAACGACAAGTGCTGTCAGAGCATTAGTACAAGTTATCTCTTTATTAGGTAAAAGGCAAGTTTTCTTAGGAAAAACCATTTTTGGAAGGTATGAGGGTTATAGGCATTAAAGTCAGCTGCAGAGCACTGTTAAGGAAATAAGTACCTTTCTGCTGCATGATAGCAAGGATATGATCTGCAATAAAACATTCATATTAGGAAATGTTATGGACTTGAACGTTCTATTTTCTGTTTAAAACTAAACCATGGTTACATTATGTAAAGCATACTGGAATATGTGTCCAAAACAGCTTTGTTGAAATCAACATGACAGCAAAAACAATAGTGAAGATTAAGAATGTCTGACAAGTTTGTCCAGTTTTGTAGTGCTTCCTGATTAGCAAATATGAGGAAACTATTAAATTCTTCAATAGGCTTTCTGGGAAAAGCCCTTGAAGTGCTTACCAGTTATGACTTTAGAATGTCTATAGACTCAGCAGTACTAGCCTTCTGTCTGTGCAATTTCTTTCATTTGTGCACAGTCCTTTGCATTGAAGGGTTCTTGGCACACGCACACCAAAGTAGCTTTGTAAGTTCTGACCCAGTTGCACTATGGCAGTTGTTTTCAACCTTTTTTTCATTTGCAGACCCCTGAAATATTTCAAATAGAGGTGCAGGCGCTTTGGAAATCTGTCTGTGGGCTACCAGGTGTCCACAGACCAGAGGTTGAAAACCACTGTTCTGTGTTAACAACCACCTTTCACAGACCCCTTAGATATAGTCTGCAGACCCCCAGGTTGAAAGCCAGTGCACTAGGGAAACTGTCATTAATGGAACTTTCTCTTGTCCCTTCAAAGTCACTGCATCCTCACACTTCTAAGGATTGTACCTGGAGTCAAGGCACACAATGCCAGACAGGTTATTGGAAAGACCAAACTCCTAACCTGGCAGCTCAGGACTCTTAACTTGCAGTGAAGTTGATTTTGTTGGTTAAACTTTTTTCTAATAAATCTCTTCAATGTGGTACATACAGTAAGCTGAGTGTAACCTCTTGAGTGTGCTTTTTGACAATCCACACAAGAAGCATTTCAAGAGAGAAGGAATTCATGATCCTACCTTCAGGGCTGTCCTTAGACATGCTCCTCTATGCAGCTGCATAGGGCAACTGAAAATTTGGGACACCACCAGGACAGCAGGTAGGGGTGGGTCAGTTCCCATGCACCCAGCACACGCTTCAGTCTCTGTAAGCAGGGACCATATTTACAGAGCCCAATGTGCCAGCACTGCACATTCTGCATGAGGGTGAGAGTAGGGGGGTCTCTGTAGGGAACTAACTCCCTGCTGCTGTGAGGCTCGGTATCCTTTCCTGCCTCATCCCTCCACTGCCCCCATCCCTCCTAGGCTGCAAGCCTGGGCTGCTACAGTGTCTGCTGCGTACAAAGCTTGATGTGTGTCACAATGGGGTGGGGGTTTCTTCTGGGGGTCCATGGGTGGGGGTGGTGGGTATGCCCCAAGTCAGGTATAGGAGCGCTAGTTTAATAATACTGGGCCACATAAATCCTAAGGAGGCCCTGCCTGTCTTTCTCAGTTAGCCCTTGTATCCGTCGTCTTAAGCATTTCTCTCTGTAGGTATGAAACTTTTTTCTCATTTGAAGTCTTTGTAGGTGTCCTTGTCTCTCAATTAGAAGTGCCTGGTATGTGGGCAGTCTTAGAACATGAATAATTAAATCAGATGCATGGTTTCTTTGATTTTTTTTTTTTTTTTTTGGCAGTAAAGTTGCTCTACTCAGTATCAATAAGCTCTTTATGGAATTATTTGGTTTTAAGCTTTATTAAAATGTACACTTTTTATAAGAGATTTTGAACTGAAACATTAAAAATTTGGCCAAGGCCTCTGGGCCAGGGTCATGTCAACTAACAAGTTGTATTAAAATCTCTGTGGACCAGCATTGCTCTAAAATACTCTGACTGCAGGTCACTGGAGATGCCAGTGTTAGTCCTGTTCACTGAAGAAAGGCTGCTTCTGCTCACCTTCCCTCTGAAACACTCCTTGCCCCACCTTTTGGTTTTCACAAATGAAACACTTCCTTGCTTCTAGCCTCTGCACGTCCTGAGAATGGTCTCTGAGGGGTAGACATCTGTTAGTAATAAGGCCACACTTTGTAGTCCTTCCATCACTGGAAGCAGTTGCATGTGCTGATGCACCCGCTATCTGTCTTTTAAGACTAACTTTGCAGTCTCCTCCTTTTGAGAGACCGTCGCGTTTGGGATGCGGCAAAGGGGATATACAGACAAGACTTCCAGATGTCACATTGTACAAGAAAGATGAGTTGTGTATAAATCAGCCACATGCTATCAGGTCTGAAACTAAATGAGTGGTGCTAATCCTAGTTCTCTAGGTTACTATATTATTTTCAGCTCTCATAAGTTTAGCTGATTTAAAAGAAAATGTGTGAATTTTGCTTTTGTGCCTACAAAACTTCCAAACAGTCTTTCACTTCAAACGCATGTGAGAGATCACAAGACTTATTTATCTTGCCACAAGACTCGGGGTGAAAAACTTGATTCTTAAGGGAAAAATAGTTGTGATAAGTACACAGTGGCTTAGCACTGATAGAGAGTAAACATGCTGTATTACTTTCCTACAATCATTTCAAGACAGGAAAGCATTCTCTCCCCTCCCACCCATTAGCCCTACTTGCAATAGTCAGGACAATTTCTCTCCAAAGTCATCTGTTTCTTTCATGATATTCAGTCTAGCACTGATCTTCTCATCTGGAGATGAAGTGGTGGAAGCTCCATTGAGCTACTTGTAGACTAGACAAAGCTCTATGAAAACTACATATCCTAAAGAATGCTCATAGGAGGAGTGGAGTAAAGGGCTAACAGAACAAGGTAATACAGCAGATACGTGTCTCATTCTCAGTTTCTATTTGGGGGCGGGGGAATGTTATAGATAGATCTTTCAAGCAAAGTCTTGAATATCTTTCTGTTCGTAACGTGACTCCAACTCAAATGTTACAAGCACTGAGGAGTGAAATATAAAGTAAACACAGAGGTAGCAGGTGTAAACAATTAAGAATCTAGGAAATCCACCTAGTCCTGTCATCTCTTTTCGTCTAAAACATTTTCAACCTCTGAGCTTGAGAAAGACAATAGACTTCACAGGACTGTTTCTTATCAGTTCCTTTACGTAATCACAGACTACATCGTGGCAAGAAGAATGCAGCACACACATGAAACCAGCCACCTTCCGAGTCATAGGGAAGTAGCAATTTAAGTCTAGGGTCACTAGATGTTCCGATTTTTATAATAGGGATGCTCCTGATTTTGGGGGCTTTTTCTTATATAGCCATCTATTATCTCTCACCTCCATCCGGATTTTTAACACTTGCTATCTGGTCACCTTATTTAAGTCAGTTTGACTGTCTCAAAGAAGGGATCGTGCTAGCTTGGGAGTCAGTAGGCATCATATACACCAAGAATCCGCAGAATTGGGTTTCACATCACAAAATAAATAGCACATAAAGAATCCCATTCACTTTTAGGTGGATACACCAAACCATTTACTACCCCAAGAACTGCATTATTACCATTTAAACTAACAGCTCTCAAACTGGAGGTCACGACCCCACAGGGGATCGCAGGTTGATTCTGGTTGGGTTGCAAGCTCCCGCTGCTGCTGAACAGAACACTTCTGCTTTCGGCAGCATTTCGGCAGACATGCCATGTGCATCAGAGTGTCTGCCAATGAGTGTCTGCCAAAAAGTCGCCAAAGTGAATGGTTTTGGTTTTGGTGCCTTTTTGGTGGACCGTGTGATGCGCACAGCAGACAGACATGGTTTGCGACAGCCGGCGGAGAAGAGAAGAAGGGCCATCAGGCTGAAAAGTTTAAGAACTGCCGATTTAAACGCTCTTATTATGGTGGAAAGCTGAGAGAAGCAACAAAAGCTTATCAGACATTTTGTAAAGAACACCTTGTAAGTAATATTCTGTTCCTTAAAAAGGAGCAGCATAGTGGGCAAAGAAAAATCCTGTCAGGATAGGATTGAAAATGTCTTCTAATTTATTTTATTTTGCCCCTGAAACTAGCATGTTCCTTTTGTCCTGGTTTGTGTCACTGTAGTCAGTTATGTTAACTTTATTCTGGGTTTAAAGTAGGTTTAGCTCACGACTGATATGCTAGTCACTGCCAGGGGTCTCAGACAATCGGCAATGAGAGGTACATGCCTCTCTTGTGAATTATCTGTTTTTGTCCAGTTAATTCTATCTTTGATTGCTATAAACTTATCCCCTTCCTCCCCCGTCACAAAACTCACCATGACACTCCCTACTGGCTTTGGATCATTTGAGATTAGAGTTCCAGTTAATTAAAATGATTGTTCTGGACTGCTGCATGTGTAACTGAAAAATTCCCCTTGGTTAGGTCTTAGCAAGATGAGCATTAAACCTGCAAATAAAATTTTAGAAATGTATAAAGCAACTGAATTCCTTTTCTTATATGAAAGAATTACTACATTTAGGTTTTGTTCACTTTTTCTTTGACATGTACTTTTTACTTCAATGTGATGTGTACAAAACAGCTTTCATAGGAAAGCACTGAAAAATCTACTCCTCTTGACAACATTTGTTGGGTGTTTGAAAGATATTTTTAGTGGTGGCTTGAAGGAGTGGAAATTATATTCTTGGGTTTTCTTGGCAGGTTTCTTACCACTTACACTGTATTATACTTGTACTACAGTATAAAGTAAGTGGCAGGGTGACAGTGTCTCCCACAGGGAGTGAACTTAATGGCCCAAAGGAAGGAGTCAACGGTTAGCAGGAGGCCACTAGCACAGGTTTCTATGCAGTTTCAAGCAAAAATCTCTTGCCAACACAAGATTCTATTTAGTTCCAAGTATCTTTTTCAATACGCCTGTTGAGTGGGATGGAGCAGAACTGGGGCCCAAAGGATACAATAGCGGAAAGGGAGCAGCACCTCCTGAGACACTGATGAAGCCACTGAGAAAATCCCGACTTCATTTTGGTACATGTTCGGGTACCACAACTGCAAAATGCTGTAATTAATAATGCGCTGTATCATATTCTCATCCAGAATCTCAAAAACCTTTGAAGAGTCAATGAAGCCCATCAAACCTCATAACACACAGTAATGTTTAATACCCATTTTACAGATTATTCTCCTGAGTCAGATGCAGGTTAAATGACTTCCCCAAGTTTACAGCTGTTGCCAGCTGTCTTGTTTTTGACCAGAAAGTTTAGTCAAAAAGGGGAACTGCCAGTATGTGGTCAGATGCTCTGAATGGACCCCAAAAGTCCAGTTACTGTGGGTGGGAGGCTCATCAACCCGTGCCAGGCCCTGCTCAGCCAAGGCTGCCTCCTACTTGCATCTGTGTGGCAGGCAGAGGGCTCTGAGTCAGGCTGAAGCTTTTTTTTGGCACAGTTGTTACAAAAATAGATTTGTTAATGTCTCGTTTTTCTACTGTAACCTGAGTTGAGTGTGTGAGTGACTCCAAAATACCCAGTGGCTTGCTGGGTAGGGCACTGGCTTCAGGCCTCTCACAAACCAGTTCGGCTCCCTGCTTTACCTGGTTCAAAGTGATCTGGAATAGTAAAACTGTACTCTGAATTGGTTTTTGATATCCCAGGCCACTGCCCTAACCACCAGGCTACACAGTGGAAGTGTGTGTCATGCACCTTCTGTCACCCCTACTTAAAAAAAACATATTCCAAGTTGCTTTTCTCAGTTGTTTTGGAACTTGGCTTTGAAATGAGAGTAACTGCTTGGCAGAGCACTCGTGCTCAATTTGAAAGTTTGACTGGTGGCTACCCCTTTCCAAAATGCAGTGGTGTTCCACATTATAAAATGCAGTGCAAAAGATATAAGCAAAACTGAATTTTTGACATTCTGATTACTAACTAGCCACTCGTAAGGAACACTGGCACAGTCTGCTGTATTTTGAAAGCTGTCAGAGGGCTGTTCTAGCCTTGGAAGTCAAAATCCTGGGAATAAGATCACCTGGGATCCAACTCTTGAAAGGTGTGTGGTTAGATCAGAACATTAACGCTGCTTCAGAATGTTGAGAGCTCAGTATGTCTGCAAAGGCTTTTCTCAGTCCAGGGAAAGTTTCCCAAGGGCCAAAATGGAGAAATTTTCCTTCTTGCTGATCTCTAACAAATCCAGCATTAATACTTCAGCACACGAAAGATAACATCTCCTGTGGGCCTGTCTTGCTCATGCCAGTTTATCAAGTTTTGACAAAGCTACTCCCTCCCCTGATAAGTCTGTCCCTCTGTTAAATGAAAACAGAGGGACAGACTAGACCTACTGTACTCCCCTTGTCGCTGTTTGGGGCATCAGGTGGTGTTTGAGTTTTTTCTGAAAGAGAAGTAGATTTGCAAGAGGTTTCAATACAACAGCCTTATGAGAGTAATTAGCATCTTTTGAAGCTAGTTGCCCATTCTCCCTGTAGTTTTCGAACAAAATATAAAACACCAGTAATTCAGATCTTCCTGTTTTACATGGTCACCATGATTTACACTTATTCAGACCTCCTTTAACCCATCCTTTATTATCTTTGCTACAAGGATATATTTTTCTTGAAGTAATTTTAGAAGTTAAGGGGGTGGAGGAAGAAGCTTCTGGGAATTGGCACTGGGAGCTCTGGCACAGAAGTACACAATGTGGCTTTGGGCATGTTCATCATCAAACTGCTCTGCACTCATTCTGGTTAGTCACATGGTACCCCCTCTAAGCCCAGGACCATCCACAATTTATTTTTTATTCCACTCTTCTATCTTTGGGACTATCAGAGCTGAATAATGTATTAAGAGTGAGCAAGTGGGGGGCGGGGGGGAAATCCAGCATGAATATCTACTTGACTGGACAGTTTTTCTATGTCCTTGCCAAATCCTAGTCAGAATTAGACATGCACGTAGATCATATTGGGTCTTTGCCCTGGTTATAACCAGTTTTTTGTTTTTGTTTTTCTTTTAGCATGAGCCTTCCTATGATCTCAATAGAGAAGTGTATTGGGGAAGAGTCCCACTACACATTTCCCTTTATACACTTGTGTCCCTCTCATCCTATCTTAACAGTGTTACTAAGTAAGTGATTTACGCACTGGTTAGTATGTAGAGGAAGTATCTGCTGTGAGTTCTTTATAGCCCCAGTGTCAAAGAAGAGCTCCTCATCACTGAATAGGCTTTGTAGATCATGTGTGTGCTTGGAAGGGTTAGTGACACCATTCAAATCATAGACTTTCCCTCCAAACTTGGGAACCAAAAAAATTTTTTGGTTCCCAATAATCTGATTGTGGCTTCTATTTTTTTTTTTTTTTCCACTGGGAATTGGGCAGGGTGTGCATGTCTGCAGTTTCCTTTGAGATAAGGAGATAGAGCTCCTGGGCTGTAAACAAGCTAGTCAGATGTCTTCATGCTGCCTTTCGCTGGGGGAGGGGAAGTGATTCGTTTTTTTTACAGTAAAAAAGGCCTTCTCTGAGCTCAGGGTAATGTTGGCCTCAGTGGTGATGTCATGTCACTGAGGAATCACTTAATTAAAAGTGGAAAAATTCTTACTGCAGCTCAATTTGGGAGCTGCTGAATGAAGCTGACCCTTGACACCCTGCAAAAGAATAGGCCTTGTGTTTTATTAACAGCTGCTTGGAAAGTATGTGTAACAAATTTGTTTGTGTCCACCGCTGAGATAAAAGATGATATTCCACAGACTTCTAATGTGCCATCCACAGCAGAGAGACAAAATAGCTAGATTCAAATTCAAAAGCTGATCAATCTGGTTCCATATGGCTGTTTAAACACTTTTGGGTGATTTATGCTAAAAGAAATGGGTATATTCATAATTTCTAGTGAATGGTTTTATTAGTGCTATGTAAAAATGATGAGCGGTATGGGTAGGGGCTGAGTAGGGGGTGGGATTTGTAAAAAACCTATAGGTTACTTCACAACTTCAGGTTTCCCACAAAGGTTTCTTAACTTAACAGAATTTGTTGAGCATGCAGAAATCTCTTGCCAAATAGTATTTAAGAAATAAAAATTGAAAGGGTTTTTGTTGCTATGAGAGGCTTTAGGGTGACCAGGTGTCTGGTTTTCGACTGAAGCACATGATAGAAAATGGACCCTAGCTCAGATCAGCACCGCCAACTGGGCCATTAAAAGTCTGGTCGGCAGAGCTAAAGCAGGCCTGTCCTGACTCTGCGCAGCATCCTGGAAGTAGCCAGCAGGTCCAGCTCCTAGGTGGGGGGCCACAGGCTTCTGTGCACTGCCCCAATGCTGAGCACCAGCTCCTCACTCCCACTGGTCAGGAACCATAACCAATGAGAGCTGTGGAGGTGGTGCCTGCGGGCAAGAGCAATGTGCAGAGATGCCTGCTACGCTCCTGCCTAGGAGCCAGACCTACTGCTGGTTGCTTTCAGGGTGCAGTGTGGAGTCAGGACAGGCAGGAATCCTGCCTTAGCCCTGCCATGCCACTGACCAGGAGCCACCTGAAGTAAGCCCATGCCCTGCTCCAACCCTGAGTGCAGCACCCCAACCCCTGTCCCAGCCCAAAGCCTCCTCCCACACTCTGAACCCTTTTGCCTCATCCCCACCTGGAGCCCTCTCCCACACCCCCAGACTGAGCCCTCTCCTGCACTGCAGGATGGGTTGGGGATTCTGAGGGGGAGGGGAAGTAGAACAGGGTTGGATAGAGGATGAGGCCAGGCTGTTTGGAGAGGAATTACAAATATTTTTGTTAAATTACTTGAGCCCCAGCAGCTCTTTCATTACAAGTTAAGCACTATCCATGTCTTTGCCAGCTGACTGATATTTGTTGCAGCTGTGCTCTGAGCTGGTTCATAATGTGTCCCCTCTGCCTGGTATGTGTTGAGGTTTCTGGAAATTTAGTGTGCCTGAGATTTTGCAGAAAATATATTTAACACTTTTGCATGGCATCCTGACTTTTTACCTTCGGAATGATTTCTCTAGCAAATGTTAACTTCTCTTCTAGACGGAGTGGGGCCTCCCTTTTACACATAGCATAAGTCAAGTGCCTACCTCTGTGGTGCTCTGTAGAGAGCCAGGGAGCTAAGTAAAAGCTTCCCTTCTTGGTGTTGCATCTCACTCCTCTGACACCCAAACTCTAGAGTGAGGCTGGCTGGGATTACCTCACACAGTGAACTGCCTGATGAGCTCTCTACCTGTTGCTTCCTTGTGCTTGTCCCAAACTCCAGAGTGGCATCTATAAATAAGACAAGTGGTGTGGGTGGGGTGTGATTGTGAAAAGAGACTAGCTTGTCAAGAAGATAAGAGCTGTAAAGCAAAAACACCTCACCAAGGAAGGTGCTGGTGCTGGTCTATGCTGTTCTATGTGAGCACACTTCCTAGAGACCAGGACAGGCTCACCTGAGAGAAGGTGTCTGTGCTGCTCCTTCTGACTTTGTAGGTGTAGGTCATAGCCTCTCTGGCTGGCTACTCTCATAGCTTGTAAGTAATTACTGCATGTACTACCCATTCTTAGATTTAGATACTCATCCATAGAGAATGTGATTTTTCATCCTCTAGATACCAGGCATTAAGACTTTCTTTTCCCCAAAAGGTCACTATAATAACAGCTTCAATTCTGTATGCTACAAGAAGACTAATTGTTATAGCTGTTACTTTGCCAGACTGACTTCAACAGTTACTCCTAATAGGACAGTAACAAAGATGCAGTGTCTGAATTCACTGGGTTTGTTACTGATTTCTTACCCTTGTGGTGCCTCTCTTCCTAGAGATGCTAGACTTGTTCATATCATGCTCTGATTTTAGTACCTTTTTCTTTTTTAAAGAATCTTAAAGACTTCATACTTCAAAGCTGCTTTTTCTGGCCTTTGGTTTAACTCCACCTTTGAAACTTTCCTAGAGTGGCAGTAACTCATTCCTGACCTCCTGCTTGATAAGCGGAGTTCTTAGAGACACAAAACATTATTGATTGACACAACCAAAACCTGGTCACTGGTTTGGTTTGTCAGCTTTCCCAAAGTGTTCTGAGGAAATTCACGTCTGAAGAATAGAGCTTAAAGATAAACCTATTCAGCTGAAATTAATGGCAGGTTGCCTTTTGGGGATTTATTGCTAGTTAGAATGAATTGTCACATGCTTACCCTCAACCAATCATTCCTGCTGGGAAATGCAACTGATGTGAAGTACACAAAGTGCCCGGATTGTTCATTTTGCTTTGGGCCTACTATCCTGTCTGAACAGCATAACCAGGGGGAGGTGCATTCCTTAACCCCAGGGAGATCAGTGATGACTACCCTAAGCCATAGAAACTCCCAGTAGCATTCCAGGGATTTCTAGAAAGCATGATGATAGTTAACATATTTTTTTACTCTAAAACCTTTTATTGACTTGGGCAGTGTAGGTGGAGTGCCCTCTTTTTAAATACCATCTGAATCAAAGCAAGCTGTTTTCTTGCCCATTTCAAGTAATACCAGGTTTTCAGTAAAGAAACTATTTTTAAGTTCTAAATGTCTAGTGTAACTTCCAGTTTAGTCTTTCTTTTTCTGTTAATTTTGGAAGTCAGACTTGTTGCATGTTCATTGTTGAACCAGAAAGTCAGACTTCTGAATTTCACTAGATTGATAGTCTGTCTCACTACTGGCTCTAACTCTTCTTTATATTTTAGCCAGATGTGTTGCTTTCTGTATCTCAAATGTGTTAGAATTAACTACACAAATATAACTTTTACTCTATGAAGTCTATCATTTTGCCAGTTTAAATATGTGGATGGAATTATTTACCTGTGAGAATTCTGATTTTTGAAAACCTGTGAGAATTCTGCATATTTGAAGGGTAATACTTATTTCAGACATAAAACCAGATAGTGTGAAGTTTCTTCTGACTTCTGCGCAAGCTGACTTGAAATTCAGCTGTATCTTGTTGAAACATATGAATACTAACAAAACTGACACGCATTCTGAACCTACAAAGAAACCTGAAGCGTGGACAACTTTGTGTCTAGGTTTTCTTGTGAAGGTTTAGTACTGCTCTAATTTTAAATGACTCTTACCTTCTATCCTCATCTATGTGGGGTGCTTAGGACTATATGCATATTCTTTGTGGATTTTTTGGCTGAAACCTTGTGTGGTGGCTTTGATCTGAAAAGGTGGTCTTCTGTGTAATAGAGTGCTAACAAATGTTAGCTTTTTAGCAGTGTAACTGGCTGCTTTTGTATAAGCAATGGGAAGATTTCTTTCTTTACTGACAAACCTGACTCTAGTGCAGTAGGTTGTTGGCCAGGAATCCAAAGTAGATGTATTCTTGATTCTATTCACTATGGACACCTACTGAGAACTTGAAGCAGGAGTTCGGGAATCTACCCACGCTGCAAAGCTTGGATCTAGATTTCACTCCTCCCAAACACTGAAGTATTTTAATCTGATTATTTTTTTTTTGTTCTGTGTGTGTTGACACCATCTAGTGTGTCTAAATACTTTATACCAGTGTTTCCCAAACTATGTTCCATGGAACACTGATGTTCCACACTATGTAAATAGGTGTTCTGTGAAAGAATTGTAATTTTAAAAAGGTCTTTTTTTTTATTTTAAATTTGGCATATTTGAAGCCTAGTTTACAACTCTTCTTGAATGGCTATAATTTATAAAATATATTTGAGCATAAATAATACAATTTATTTGAGAACCAAATGACTACAAAATAATGTGTTCTGTAAATATATATCAGGCTAAAAAATGTTCCGTGGCCAAAAAAGTTTGGGAAATACTGCTTTATACAAAAATGCCTGTGAGACCAAAAGAGCTTGCAATCCAAGGGCCTTATTCAGCCCTTAAATGCACTGAGTAGAACTTCTCCTCCTGACTAATCCTCCTGGCTTCAAATGATGTGGCATAAGAAGTAAGGTATGAGTATGAATAAAGGAACCTGAATCAGTCCCTAAATTAGACTTGAAACAATTCTGTACATATGTTGGGAATGGGATGTATTTGAGAAGGAAGAGGACATCTCAGGCTGCAAGGATAAGAGTGAGCATCTCATGGATTGAGATGAAGATTTGTGTAAATGCACACTTTTAAATGCACACTTAAAAAAAAATTGCAAATGCAAATGTTCTCATTGTACACACGGTGGGCACAGAAGAACCCTGCTTTCCAAGACACTCTGTTACAAAAGAATTCAAGGTCTCCAAAATTAGTAACTTGAATGGAACCCATATTCTTTCCTTATGCTGATATTTCACCTCTGCACCTAAAAGAGAGAGCATTTTTCCTGCAATAACTGCTGCAGATGGAAAATGGGCTCTGGAAGGCACAATAGAGCTTGATTGACTGTTCATTGGGAGAGATCATGAAGCCATTACTCCAACTAATGCGTGGCTATTCACAGACATAGTTCAATTGACTTCAGTAAGTTTGCCAAAGGGGTTCACAATCTTGTTAACCTATATTTGACATCCTTGAGGTACAATCCTTCTGCCCTATGTGGATTGATGCTTAGATGACCAGCACCTTGGAAATGCAACATAGAAATCAAATTCCTACACTGATGTGTTTTTGAGGAAGCCAGCAGTTGTCCACCACAGCTACAGAAAATTGCTTGGAGATGGCAAGGTAATCCCAGTTACACTTCACATTAGGATTCCGTTTTACGTCAGAAGGGCAAGATTACAGAAGGACAAAATACTGTGAATCACTCAAATTTTTACAGCTGTAAGCTATTCTAATGCCTAGCTATCAAGAGTAAAAGCCATGTGGGACATCTGAACTAGTTTCTCTTATAAATACTGTGGAGCTAAAAGATTTTTTTTGTCCTCTTTTTTTTTTCTGTAATTTGATTGTTGTGAGAAGCCTTTTCAACACGTCAGTGGAGAGACTAGTGCCTGTAATGCTGAATCAGCTATTTCTAACATAACATCATCACATTCTTCTAGCTCATACTGTGTAAGGGATGGGGATGTTAAATTAAAATGGCTTACACTAGTCACCTGGCACCATATTCTCTTTTGAAATGTTTCAAGGGCTATGCACTTAAAACTCTGAATCATCAGAAATTGAGATTAAATTCAACATTCTGAATGACAAATGGCCTCTTCCCAAGTAATAGCCTTAAATCTAGGAGATTATTCTTGTTGCTAAAATTGACCAAACAAGTTCACTAATTTAGCAGTGCAAAACCTTCGAATGTTGAGGTTTCAAATGTTATTCTGACTGTGAATATATGCTACTGTTGTACTGCCAAGCAACTAATTTCTTGAAGACTTGTTCATGTACATAACCCCTAAGGCACTTCTAAACATTTTTTTTGCTCCTGCCAAGCTAGGGTTTGAATCTACCCCATACTAGCTTGCCATCCCCTAACTGACCATCTGTACCATGCTGATGCACGCTAACAATCTCTTAATGGGCTTTGGCCTAATCTTTGAAACAGGACCAGATCAAAGAGCATTAAAGACCTGTTAATGTGAGAGTGAGCAGTGTCCTTGTTCAAGTAGAAAAGCTCTCAGACTCTCCTCTAAAAATCCACTAAGTCTAAAATTGATTTAATTTTCCCCCCGTCAGAGATCTGACCTGCTCTGAACATCTGGAGTTGCTTTTGTGTGGTGTGTAGTTGCTGGACACAGATCAGACATCAAGAATTGTAAGATTCAAAAATCAGTGGGAAAGCACTTTGAATCTCTCTGGACACTTAGTAACAGACTTAGAATGGTGATATTTTCAACAAAAAAACTTCAAACAGACTTCTGTGAGAAACTACAGAACTGGACTTAATTTGCACACTTGACACCATCAAATTAGATCTGAATGAAGACTGGGAGTGGCTGGGTCATTACAGAAAATAATTTTCCCTCTGATACTCATCCCTTGTCAACTGTTAGGAATGGGCCACATTCACTTTGATTGAATTTGCCAGTGAATTGTGTTGCATACAATTTTTAACGGTACACTAACACACACGCGCACACTCTAAATTCAATTTTGAAACCAAGTTTGGTGAATTGTGTCCCATTCTTTAGTTGTCACTAGGGCAGTCTTCATTGGCTATGGTGAGAGATTTGCCCAAGTAAAGATAGTCAGATTAGCCCAATTCTGACTATCTTTCCTGATTTAACCAATTTTGTCCAAGTTTATATAGTAGCATTTTTGCCAGCACAGAGAGCATCTCTGAAGGGAAAGGGTTACTATTTTACAATTTCTTGTCACAAAACAACATTGTACTGCATGTTTAGAGTGTTAATTTGTGTGCAAAGTGAGCGATTACTTAGTTTGCAATAGGGTAAGAGAAGCTAAAGTTTGGCTCCTGAAACATTAAGAATGCCCAGATTATCATTTCTCTGCTAGAGTGACAAAGGGAAAAACTAGTCTGAAAATGGCCCAATGATAGGCAGACCTTCTGGAATGTGTTATTTCAAAGGTGGTGGCAGGGGGAGGGTGGGGAGATTGTTTGGGGGAGTCCCCAAAAAAACTTTGACTCTGTTACTTTTAAGGTCGAAGAGTCAGACTTATCTATGAACATGCATGGCTTCAGTCAGTCACTACTGATTTTATTTTCAGCCTATTTTGTGTTCATCAACTAATATTTAATAGGTACAAGAGGCTTACAGAGCTGGTTTCAGTGGCTAGCTTATCTGCTGTCTGATAGGCTTCAGACACTTTCTATTCACAGGACTCACGTGCTCCTTTGAAAGGCAAGTTTTATCAGCACACCCTGTTGTGTCAGCAAAATTCAAGGTTTTCTGATGGTAACTTTGCATTTTTGAGCAACAGGCAGGATACAAGTTCCCTTTCCTCTCCAGTTTAAACTCCCTTGCATGTTAGCTGCGGAATGCAAACTTTCCACATCTCTTCACTCAGCAAAGTCTCTAGAACTGAAATGTTCCACTTTGAAACAGAACAGCCATGTGTTTCTAGGAAGCAATCTTTGCACAGACTAGCTACTCTAGCAGTTAAAATAATTTTTAAAGTTATTGACATGTACAAAATTCCTTCCTGGGCTCATGGAAGGTACCACTTTGGCAGCCATGGAGAGTGGATTCTTTTGTTTCTCAATTTAAATGGGTACTTCACACATCCGATCAGGGGCTAGCCCCATTTGCAGGGTATTCACGGTCAGAGGGTACTGGGCTCATTGGAGGGCCAGTGGGGATGGAATTCAAACAGCAGATGTCTGCTGGTTAGCATGCACAGCCAAACATGAAGAGGCCCCTATCTTACATTCAGTGTAACATAATGATCCAAAACAAACTCCATTAGAAGATCCACCATCTTGAATCTCCCTCTTACTGAGTGGCACTGATTGGAGCGTAAATAAATCCAGTGATTACTATCCATTTGAATTCATTGCAACATAAATTAGGAAGGCAAAACAACTAATGAAACAATAGAGTGAACTTGTCCTGAAGGGAAAAATGTGGTTGTGGGGTTTTTTTTCATGGGAAATAAGTATTATGTCATGGAATTTGCCCTATAAGCAGGAAACTCCTGCAGGGCAACTGGGATTTTGCTCCAGTATTGTGGAAACCATGAGATAAGATTTAAAGGAAAAGGGGAAAGCATTTGGCAGCAAAATGTGCCGTGCAATGATCTCTCATTGGAGTGGGTTCCCCATAACCTAATCAGTCTTTCCCATTTGTCTTCCCACACTGCCACTCCCAACAATGAGCCTCTCTTAGAGTTTGGTTACACTGGCACTTTATAGC
>ML677353.1:9620983-9657213 GCA_007922305.1 Dermatemys mawii
GCTCGTGGGGGCTTTATAGCGCTATAAAGTGCCAGTGTAACCAAGCCCTTATAGAATCAGCTTGAGAAGGATGGGCAATTTTCACAATTCTTTGGGTGTGTGTAATTCAGTCATGCTGTTGTGCCTGCTAGAGAGGATGCCAAATGTGGTGGTGGTTTTAGTGATGCGGCAAAACCATTTACTGGGTACCAGTCAGACCTCCTTTTAGACAATCTGCTGAATGGTCAAGATGTGGACTTTGTCCTTATTGACCCGGGTAGGATTTGAACTGGCAGACTAGGAAGTAATGGGTCCATTATCTTATTACTGGTCTGCAGAGCCATTAAGTCAGCTTTGAGCTCCAGCCCCTCCTAGAGCCAGCAAGTGCGACACCAGTCACCTGGTACATACTAAAACTTTGCTATTTTTGTCAGATGTCAACAGTCTCCAGGCAGCTTGGAATTGCAGGGGTATAGAGCAGGAGAGCGTCCAAGTTCTACAGCCAGATGGGACCACCAGATCATCTAATCTGACCTCCTGTATATTATAGCCCACCACCACATCCAGTACCTGCACACTAAACTAAACCCAACCCACCCACATTCTCTATTTCCTGGCTGTTTACTCCATGCTGTTTTGTGGGGTAGGGAAGACAAGATAATACAGGAGCTTCTGCAATGGCTTTATGCCACCCCAGGATCTCAATGTGTGGGGTGCTCTTCCTTCTGCCCAGCTTTCTAAGTCTGCACTGAGAGAAGCCAACCTGGCACATAGGCCCTGCATTGTCCAACACTTTCAATTCAACTTCAATAATGTCTGGCTGATTGCTGACTAAATGGCAAAGTGTCACCTTCTGAAGGAACACAGTATTATCCCACAAACTCTGAGTCTCCCTTTGGCTGTAGAGCTTCTGCCAACTTCTTTCCCTGGCTGCCCTACTGCCTGGCTTCTTGCCTATCTTTAAAAGATACTGTACATATTCCCTCTGTCTTGAAAACAAAATCCAGCTACCCAAGTGGAATCTCTACAGAATTCCTAATCCTGTTTTTTCCAAAACAAGTTTTAATGCTTTGAAATAAATGTAGTGACTTATCTTTTGACAGCTCTAAAGAGGTTAGTTTTGCTCAGCATGATTCACTTTGAATCTAGTCAGCCACTACTGATCCAGATCAAAGGTGCAAGGGCATCACTCACTGAGCAGGAGAAGGGAACCTGCAAAAGAAGCCTGTCAGGAATGACTTTTGAAGCAGTTCTCTAAGCTAGACTTTACTTTTCCCACTGCTTACAAGAAGTTAGCACAAGCTTGGGGATGCAGCCTAAAAACCATCAGTGTACTGCTTGTCAGACACAGTATTTACATGTGATCACTTAGGTTTCCAAGCAGTAGCTGAAACAAAATGGAACAGACTGATTAGGTGCTGATGGCTGGCAGAGCTTTATGATATTTGCTGTTGCTGTAGCTATTTTGTGCCTTGCTCTTACTTTGCAGTGGAGTCTGGGATAGGGAGAAAATGTAGTTAATTTTTTCTGATGTTTCACAAATACAGGTAATATGGAGGGAAGTTAGAGGAATATAGGATTTAGAGGAATTTTAACTATCTTATTTGTCAGTCAGGTATGCAGTGAAGAGGGCTCTGCTATAGAATTCATTTCTGAAGAAAACAGACTTTGATTTGTTTAACACTCAACAAATTATTTTTCAAAACCTCTTTATTTTGTTCTGCTCTGCACAAATCCCATGCACTCTAACATGGTACATCCTAATCGAGGGTAGTCCCAGAAGGGCAGCAGGCAAAGTCATCTGTTTTGTTTTCTTCAGATGCATATTCAGTCTCCTCCAATGAAAATGGAGGCAAGTCGGAATCGGTGGCCAACTTGCAGCCTCAGTCGTCCCTTAACTCAATCCAGAGCTCTCCAGGCCCAAAGCGTTCAACCAACACACTGAAAAAATGGCTGACCAGTCCTGTGCGTCGGCTGAACAGTGGGAAGGCTGAGAGTAACATCAAAAAACAGAAGAAAGTGCGAGATGGCAGGAAGAGCTTTGACCTGGGTTCACCGAAGCTTGGAGATGAGACCACTCCTCAAGGGGACAGTGCAGATGAGGTATGTATTAGTCTCATCTATATTCAGTGATGTCTGTCTGTAAATCCAGAATAAGGGCTTGTCTACACATAGTCAGGAACAGCTTTTCCTGAATAACTCTGTGTACACACTCTTATTCTGGAATAATGGTTCCTTGTTCTCATTTACTTTCACTTTGAAAGTGTAGTAAATTAGGTGGGGGCTGAGTGAGTGGTGCTTACAGGAAAACTAGTGTGTGATTATGAAAGAGCCAATCACTTCAGAATAACTAAAACAAAATTGATTGTTTATACCATAAATGTGATCATACTACCTTGAATATCTAACATTAATTAGGGAGAAGACTTTTTTGAAATTACTGTATACCAGGATGTTTGGTGGTGGTTTCAAGTTAATTACAAAACAAGACATTTGAGATCAAGATGCACAATACTCATTCTTGAGCAATAATTAACAATTTAGCTCAGTTTTAAACTGAGATTTTTTTTCTATTGTAAGCCTTACCAACTTTTTTTTGCTGTTAAATATATTTATCTGTAGCAATAATGGCCACTGTTTCCCTGTGTCACGCTCTGATTAGACTTTGTTACTTTGTGATCCATTCTGTCAACAGCTCTAGTTTGAAAGTTGAACAGAAATTGAAGGTCATGCTATTTGAATGCATGGGGAGATGATAAACTCAAAGCCTTACATTACCTTTTATTAATCTAAATTAGATGTAGTCTCTGTCAGGCAACAGAGGAAGCAGGAGGACTTTAAGTGTCCCATTAGCTGCTATTTAATGGCTTTCAGTGACTTGCTTTGGAAGAGTATGTTGTCCCTGGCTAATCTCTGTAGTAGAGTATTCTTATAACCAGCCTTTCTCTGTCTAATGATGATCTTGCTTTCAGAAGAGTAAGAAGGGTTGGGGAGAAGATGAGCCAGATGAAGAATCCCACACGCCGCTTCCTCCTCCTATGAAGATTTTTGACAATGACCCTACGCAGGATGAGATGGTAGGACTTTGCTGCTAGCCAGTTTGCTGGCTAGTTGTGTTCCCCAAATGACTGTGCTTTATTAATTAGTGAGTAATTCTTCCAGTATGCATAGGTCAGTCAGGATACCATGGACAATTTTTTTTTTTTTTTTTTTGTCACTGTTCGGAATCCTTCACTCAATAGCTTTTAACAAAATGGTGCCTGTTGAGCAATCCAACTTTGTAGCCTTTGCTTTGGTGCAGGAGGACATTGTTTTGTGTATTCAGGATTTCTATAACTCTACATGTATATTACATAAATTCTATTCAGGAACATATATATTCCCTGTTTTGCAAGTGCCCTTGGAATCTAGCAATAGCAATGCATGTGCTGGTTGGTGACTGTTTTGGCCCAAGTGAATGGGGCTGATGTAGCATCATCTAATGTATGAGATCCACAAAGGAAACTGGCTGGGAGTCAAGAGGCCTGGGCACTAATCTAAATCCTGCCAGTGTCTTCCTGTGTGGCCTCAAGTAAGTCACTTCCGTTCTCTGTGCCCCAGCTTTTCTGTCTGTGAAATGAGGGGAGAGGTCCTTATGCACCATTCTAACTGCTTTGGAACATAAAAATGAAAAGTGGTGTACAAGTTGAAAGTATTTGTTGGGTTTTTCCGGAGACAGCTGTGGGTATTCTCACACTCCTCACCAAAAAAAACCAGTGCGAACTTCTCTTGTTACATGCTGTAGCAACCACTTAGGGCTTGGTTACACTGGCACTTTATAGTGCTATAAAGCCCCCACGAGCGCTATAACCTCCTCCTCCCCGTCCACACTGGCAAGCCACGTAGAGCGCTATAACCGCTGAGTTATAGCGCTATTGTTAATCCACCTCCGCATGGGGAATAAGGGCTGTAGCACAGCTGCTGTAGCGCTACAGCAAGAATGTGGACACCCACTGTGCATTAATTGGCCTCCAGCCCGTCCCATAATTCCTGTTCGAGCCACTCTGGTCATCACTTGCAAACTCTTTTTTGTCCTGTCCTCAGGTGACCACACGTCAGATCCGCCCTTTAAAGTTCCAGGGAAATTTGAAAATCCCCTTCCTGTTTGCTCCAGCCAAGCATGGCGTGCTCTCAGGGAATCCTTGCAGGTGATCATTCTCATTGATCTGATTGATTGTGTGGCGTGGTCTCAGGGAATTGTTGCAGGTGATCATTCTGATTTGATCATCATGACTCCATGTGCCATGCCTCCTCGCAATAGGAGATCCCCAGCATGGAGCAATAGCGAGGTGCTGGACCTCATCAGCTGTTGAGGGGAAGAGACTGTTCAGTCTCAGCTGCGGTCTAGCCGCAGGAATTTTGATACCTATGGGCAGATATCACAGGCGTTGGCAGAAAGAGGGCATGAGCGGGACACTCTGCAATGCCTTGCTAAGGTAAAGGAGCTTAGGAATGCGTATCGCAAAGCCCGCGAGGCAAACGGCCGCTCCGGGGCAGCCCCAGTGACTTGCAGATTTTATAAGGAGCTGCATGCGATACTTGGTGGTGATCCTACGGTCACTCCATCGATCACCATGGACACCTCCCAACCCACCAGTGAAGGCGGGGGGGAGGAGGAGGACTAAGACCAGGAGGATAAAGAAGAGGAGGAGGATGAGGACAAGGCGGCAGCGACCCAGCTCACGGAGGAGTCTCTGGACACATGCAGCCAGGAGCTCTTCTCAACCCAGGAGAGCAGCCAGCCACAGCGTCCGGCGGTTACAGGGGCCAGCTCAGCAGCGGATTGCGGAGGTAAAGCTGCTTTTCTATGGGGAAGGCTTGCAGCTTGGGGTGGAAAGGGATGCTTGCCTACATGTGGAATAGACTACATCAATGCTCTGTCACCTCGTGGTAGTCATCATCAGTAATCTCTTCAAAGGTCTCAATAAGAGCGCTTGCAATGTGCCTACACAGGTTTCCCGGGAGAGCCAGCGTGGTCCCTGTCCTGGTCCCGGTCACTAGTTCCCGCCACTGTGCTACAATGGGTGAGGGGAGCATTGCTGCACATAGGCAAGCTGCATATGGCCCTGGGCGGAAGCCGCATCTCATTAAAATCCTTTCCCTTTGTTCCTCAGTGACTCGAAGCAACGTGGTATCTTCCAGGACAAACACCTACGGAGAATGTTGGAACAGTGTTCAGAGTAGGGCTCCTGCCACTTCCCGGCACTCCCCACCCCCTCCCCCGGCACAGCTTTTCTGGGGCAGGGAAAAAATCATTTCCCTTGCCTCTGGAGTGCACTCACCATGGCAGGGGCTCCGTTGCTGTATCTGTGCTCTCTGCGGGACAGGCAAACGGGGAATGCGGGGGAATCATAGGCATGTCTGCTCTTTACAAGGGAACCACTGTTAAATATATCTTTTTATTTTAGAAGGGTCGTCCTTGAGCCCTGCGCCATCGCTCTTATCAACAGCTGAGAGGCTGAGGCGACTGAGGAAGAGGCCACGAAGGAGCAAAGAGGATCTTGTACAGCAAGTAATGCGACAGGCTGTAACGGAGAATCGAGTTGCACAGAGGGGGAGGGAGAATGAGAGCAAGTTGAGGGAGAAGGCGCGGAAGGAGAATGTGATTCATCGCCGGAAAAGCACCGATAAGCTGCTCTCATTACTGCAGCTTCAATTGCAGACTATGCAGCGGATTGTCACCCTTCAGGAGGAGAAGCACCGCACCCACCATCCCAATTATCATTTGCCCCAGATCCCTTCCTCTTCTGTGCCTCAGTACCCTCCAGGCCACTATCATCAGCTATATGGTTATCACCATCCACAGCTGCCTCCAACCCCTCTGTCTTCACCGAACAACCCCCAAACCCCGGACCATTATCCACTGCAGTCAACCCCTAATAACACGCCTTACTGCCCTCCGCAAATGGGATTCGGGGGACATGGCCACTGTGAGGGCACTGGAGACTCAGAGACCTGGACATATTCCGATCTCTGACTGACCACATGCCACCCCCATTGCACCTCCCCCAGCTTCCCCCTCACATGCATCACAATATTTTCTTTCAGCAACCGAAGTACCTGTTCAATAAATGAATTGTCTTCTTAATAAATGGGTTTCTTTATTAAGTGTACATACATTATTGCAGGCTACAGAAAAGCAAATGCCTGTTCCTATTAAAAGAATGCTCCCTCCCTCCCCTCCATCTGCACCTCACTTTAGAACTGGCTTTCAGCCTCAAAATGCTCCCTCAAGGCTTCCCTGATCCTAACAGCCTCGCGCTGGTCCCCTCCAAGAACCCTGCTTTCTGGCTGGGTGTATGTGGCCTCCAGGTGTTGAACCTCCGAGGACCATGCCTGAGTGAAGCCTTCGCCCTTCTGCTCACAAAGATTATGTAGGGCACAGCATGCGGAAATAACCGCGGAGATACTACCCTCGGCCAAGTCTAGCCTCCCATAAAGACAGCGCCCGCGCGCCTTGAGACACCCAAAAGCACACTCCACAGTCATTTGACACAGGCTAAGCCTGTAGTTGAACCTTTCCTGACTGCTGTCCAGGCTCCCTGTGTAGGGTTTCATGAGCCAGGGCATTAAAGGGTAAGCAGAGTCACCAAGAATCACTGTGGGCATTTCCACTTCCCCCACGGGGATCCTCTGGTCTGGGAAAAAAGTCCCGGCTTGCAGCTTCATGAACAGGCCGGTGTTGCGGAAGATGCGTGCGTCATGCACCTTTCCAGACCAGCCAGCGTTAATGTCAGTAAAACGCCCACGGTTATCCACAAGTGCCTGGAGAACCATGGAGAAGTACCCCTTTCGGTTAACGTACTCGTCTGCTAGGTGGGCGGGCGCCAGAATAGGTATATGGGTCCCATCTATCGCTCCTCCACAGTTAGGGAAACCCATTTCTTCAAAGCCAGCCATGATGTCATGCACGTTACCCAGAGTCACGATTTTTCGTAGCAGGATGCGATTAATGGCCCTGCACACTTGCATCAGCACAACTCCAATGGTTGACTTTCCAACCCCAAACTGGTTGGCCACCGATCGGTAGCTGTCTGGTGTAGCCAGCTTCCAGATCGCGATAGCCACCCGCTTCTCCACGGGGAGGGCAGCTCTCAGTCTGGTGTCCTTGCGCCGCAGGGCGGGGGCGAGTTGAGCACACAGTCCCATGAAAGTGGCTTTTCTCATTCGAAAGTTTTGCAGCCACTGCTCATCGTCCCAGACTTGCATGACAATGCGATCCCACCACTCAGTGCTCGTTTCCCGTGCCCAGAAGCGGCGTTCAACGGCCCTGAGCATGTCCTTTAATGAGACACAAGCTTCGTGTCAAATGCATTCACCGCTTCGATCTCGTCTTCAGACTCATCACTGTCATCCTGCATGTCAAGGATTAACTCCACTGCACACAGAGATGTGCTGGCGACAGTTGTCAGCATGTTCCTCAGCAGTTCTGGATTCATTGCAGCACACGACAATGGAAGACGGAGCGCGCCTTGCTGAAACCATTGAAAGATGGCGCCAGAGGTGGAAGGAAACACAGGGATTGCTGGGATATGCCAAAAAGCATCATGGGAAGTTGAAACAGGATACAGAATGCCCTGCAAGTGACACCACCCCCACCACAAGGCATTGCGCCAGATCGGGAAGAGGTGTACTGTGGGATACATGCCCTAATGCGCTGCTCTTAATGCCGTATTAAGTGCCGCAAATGTGGCCATGCTATACCGCTGGAGCATCTCAGTGTGGACATACAATAGCGCTATTCATATTCCTGTATAAGGGGACCGCTATAACCAATAGTGCTATAATCTTGTAAGTGTAACCATGCCCTTAGGTGCTCAAGGTCCTATGGAATCTTCAGTTCTTTCCCATGCTTGTGCATCATGCTGGTTGGTTACTTGTCAATAGGCTTTTCTCTTCTTTTGTGTTAGCTGTATTTCTGCTACTACGGGCCCAGATTTCAAACTTGGGCATCTTAAACTAGCCATCTGGACTCTTGGGCACCCAGATTACTGTTGTTTAGGTGCCTAACTGGGTAATTAAGTGAACAATGTGGATGGTAAAGTGCCTGTGTTTTGAGAAGTGAGATCTGTGGCTTTGGGGAGTGGGTAGGGTTTAGTTCTTAGAGTGCCATTTAGCTGTATGGGATGGAGAGGCTGCTCTAGGCATTCTGCTATGGTGAATGGCATAGTGGTGTATAAAATGAATCCTTGGATAATTTTCATTTGCTTTGGAGTGAGGGGAGACTTTAATCTGTGAATCTGATCCATGGATCTGCTTTGTGCTCAGTTAATTGCCTTGGTTGTCTGTCTTGTCTACATATTTTATTTTTTCTTTGTTCTGTGAATTCACACAAATCTGTTTTCCTGTTAGCTGCTTCCTTTCTTTCCTCATAGCATCTGTTTAACGCTGTACTTCCCTCCCCTCAAGATCCAATTAGTTACTGTGTGCAAAGAGGCAAAAATGGGAGAGACGAAGTCTTCCCAAAAATCTGCTGGATCTGGGGAGGATTATGGCAGGTAGAAGCTTCAGAAAGGGCAGTGAGCATCAGGTCTCTGCCAGCTAGCCAGTTCATGGACCAATGGGTCAGAGTGATTCAGGGACACTCTGTCAGCTTCTGTTACAACATCAGGTGGTGGCAACAAGACAGGCAGGCAGCAGCTGGGAGTCATGGACTTTTGACCTTGTGTATTGCATGTACTGCTGGCTGCCTGCAGAGAAGAGGAAGGGAGCAAAGCGCTGGATTCATGCCAGTATGTTTTGCTCCTGGCTGGTTGCCTTCAGGATTTAGATTTTGTTTTTAATCTGTCTCATGCCCCATCTTAAACACTTCTAGTGTTTAAGGTGCTAGGAGATTTTAGTGTCTATGGTACGTGCATGATCCTTTAGCACTCAATGCTGGTGAACTAATCAGATTTCTTCTTCATATAGATAAATTTTACAGAGCCTTTTGGCATCCTGATTACTTCTCCCATCCCAAAGGGGAGAGGCTAGTGAGATCAGGAGGCTAGAATACAAGCCAAGTCTGCCAATTAACTTCTGAGCATGGATCCAGAATTAGGTGTGTTTAAAATGCAGGTTTGAAAGTGAGTGCATCAACTCACACCAACATTCACCCTTGTGTAAACAGCCTGGTATGGGCCCTCACTCACTTGAAACTGTGCCTCTGGCTTGCCTGACAAAGATGACTTTACTCTGCATTGGGGTCCTGCCTTTTATGAGAGGAAGGATGGTCTCTGGTGGATAGAACACTAATGTAGATCTTGAGAGATGTGGGTTCAGTTCCTTGCTCCTCCACAGACTTCTTGAGCAAATTGCTTAGTCTCTGTGCCTCAGTCGTCTGTCTGTAAAATGAGAATAATAGTACTTCCCTACTAGAGCTGGCCACACTTTTTCTTGATGAATAGCAAACTTGCGAAAAGCCACACTTTTCAGCATATCAAAACTCATAAATTCAATGACTAGTTTCAGCCAAAAAATTGAGGGGGATGGAGGGGAAAACTTCAGACACGTCAAAACAAAATGTATTATTTTTGAAACCAGATATTTTCAAATTAACACTTCATTTTGAAATGACATTAAAATGTGTTTTGTTTTGTTTTTTAATTAAACAATTTCTTTGCCTCTTGATTTTTGGCTAGGAAAAATTCTTTAATTTTTTTTCAGTTTAAAAGGAACTGTTTTGTGTTTTGTTTGCCTTGAGAAACAGTCAGTGATTAGCTCCATTCTGTTCCCCATCTAACTGGAATATTGTGAGTCTGCACATGGTGATTGTGAGGCCCTTGACTACCACAATGAGCAACCCAGCTTGCATATGGGGAAATTATAAGGACGAAAGAAAAGGGTGTTAGAAACACCCGTTGTAGTTAAAGAGAATCTAGTTTTACCGTATAGCTGGAAGACTTGTGCATTTTAATTTTTTATTCTATATCAGACTTTTTCTTGTGAAACAATTTAAAAGTTCCAATATTGGCACAACCCACCTCCCTCCTCAGCCTGTGCTACATCTTTCCCCTTCCCCTCAGCTTTGGCTTCATATATCTACAGTGGTCTGAATATGTAGAACAGCATAAATGCAAAAAACAGAAGTGCTCAATATTAAACATCTAAATCACCACTGAGGTTCCTACATTGCTGACTTTTCACTAGTGTTGAGTAGGCTCAACGCTAGTTGAAGTAAGTGGGAACTACAGGCATTGAGCACCTCTGAAAATCAGACCCACTTACTTAGGTACCTAGATTTGAAAATGGTGGCTTGAATGTCCCGCTATTTTTCTCTTCAGAACCTCGCTTGTCAGTCACGTTTTTGCTAGAGATGTGTCTCCTGGTTCAGCAGCTGCCTGTAATCTTGAATAAGAATTTAAAGATTATTACATTCTGGTTTTTGAAGCTAATTCCTCTAAATGGTAAATTAACAACTTGATAATCTGTAACTTTGTGTTTATTAGACCTGTTAATTAGATGTGTCACTTAGGTAAAAGCAAAATTACAAAAGATTGGCAATATGTTTACGTTTTCTGAACTGCCTCAAGAAAAATGGGTAGGATGAGTCACTTTTGCCTACTTTCCCTGCTGCTGTATCATTCAACAGTAGTAAGCCCTTCGATCCGTTTTCTCACTCCCACAATAGTCTGTTTTATGAGATGGCCACATGCCTAATCTCCAATGTCACTTCTCCTGGGTCTCATTCACCAACACCTTTTAATCTCCAGTGTGCACTCATTAGAGCTTGAGTAGTGACTTCATTGAAGCAATACCCTTTTTTCTTCCCTTCTCTCACCACGCCCCCACCCCAAAATGCTGCAATCCTTCACTAAGTGACAGAGGTTATAAGTAAGCCTTTTATCATTCTAATGGGATAGACCGTAAAGGCAGTTGAATCTTTATAGTGGGCTGCCATTAAAGCACGCATAGAACCTGTTATCAAGGGACCGAGAGATGCAGTCAGCACTTGTCTTCACTACAGGATAAATGTATTTTCACATGGACTACTATAGATCTCAATCACCCTGACTTCACGTAGGTGAGTTTGTTTTCGGGGTGCTGGAGTTTCATCACATGTATTGATTGTGCTCAGTAGAGGGTGCTCATCGCTATTGACAATTAGTGCACCTTAAAAAAGTGTAGATGCTAACTACGGATTTAGCTGAACTTCTGGCACTCAAGTTCAAAAATGTTAGCTTTGTATTTTGTCTTACAAAACCCTAGCACCTGTAGAGAAGTTTTCTTGAACACAGGGGTGTGTGTGATGCACTTTTCCTTTCATAGGCCTGGTCCTGAGTAGTAGAACTTTACCGGTATTCCTATATCAGTATGCTGTACTAGCAAAGCACACCTAGTGTGAACCTGGTTTATGCTGGCAAAGGTTGCTCCCCCTCCCACCCTCCACACACCTGAGCAGAACAAGCTATGTTGGTTCAGCTTTGCCAATATAACTAAATCTCTGCTGGGGGCTTTTGCTGGTGGAGGTGATGTGGACCTCCCCCCATTCTCAACAGTTACACAATTGAAGGGTTTGGCGGAGGGCACATGCTTGCCCCATGTGTTTGAATGCCTCTGGTCTAGATCAGAGGCAAACTGGGACGTGGCAATGCTGAGGGATGGGGAGGCCTGGGGGCAGGACACCCAGCAGAAATTTGGGGGTGGAGGAGTACATGTTGCCTCAGTTTGCTTGCATAGCTAAGTTGGCCAGGGATTGCATTTGTTCACATCCCTGACAGCTGTGCTTGCAGAACCCATAGTATAGGCCTGGCCATGCTTTTTAACATAAAAATGCTCTTTACAACCCAATGTTGCAAAAGGGTGCTAATGTACTAGTGAAACTATATTAAGCAAGTGAAACTGACTAAACTCCTTGCCGGCATTCTTAACTTTGCCTCAGTTTTGGATGCCCAACACAAGGCACCTGATGCCAGACTTATTGATGTTTTCTCAAGGAGTGCTGATCAACCACAGCGCTCATTTATGTCTTGAAAATGTTTATTAACCCCGTGCGCCTTCACTTTCTCACTTGTAAAATAAAGATAATAGTATTGCCTACCTTTGGGTAAGCAAGATCAGTTTTGTCATGTCTGTAAAGCTATTGAGATCCTTGAAATAAGAAACTGAATTTAAAGTATTTATTCATTGTAATCTACCTGTGACTTGCAACATAGGTAAGGAAATTTGCTTTCCTAAATTACAGGGTGACCATATGTCCTGTTTTGGCTGGGACTGTCCCTTTTTTTAAGCCCTGTCCTGGCTGTCCCAATAATAATAATAATAATAATATTATTATTTATTATTATTTATTATTATTTATTATTATTCTGCTACTACTACTATTATGGAAGTGGGCATTGTCCCTGATCAAGTTGTCATGAGCAAATGGGAGAAATGCCCACTTCTGTCGAAGAGAGAGAAGGTAGGGTGGGGAGAGAAGCAAGCAGTTATGCCAGCCCCAAGTGGGTGTGGGGGCAGGGCTTGAGCAAGCAGCAACACCAGCTCCAATTTTGCACTGGGAAGGAGGCTGGGTGAATTACTTGCCCCAGTCCCGGGGGGAGGCTCAGGCAAGTGGGTCAAGCCAGCCCCACACAGTGTCCTGTTTTCCTTTGGGAAATATGGTCACCCTTTTAATCTGTTCTTTTAGCAATTAATTTTTGTATCCTGCACAGGAATGCCACCCAGAATTCCAGTGCTAATTCTGTGCTTTGCTAGTCTGGTGACAACCACCTGACACCATGCATGTGATCCTCAAACCCTTTCATGTGCCCATGTTCTTCCTGCTTGAGTCCCAAACATTACCTGGCTGATTGCTGGTTTGGTCACTTTCCTAACCCCTTCACATCCTGCTAACCTGCTTTTTCCTTTGCAAACTGGTGTCTTGCAGTCCTCCTCTTTGCTAGCTGCTCGTCAGAGCTCCTCTGATGTCCCAACTGCTGCGGATCTTGTCAGTGCAATAGAAAAGTTGGTCAAAAGTAAGCTGGTAAGTCTAGTGTCTTGGAAATTATGTACAGAATAGGCGTAACTTGTCTCTGTAGCAGGAATTCAACATTCTGCTTTATTTCCTTTCTCCTTTGCACCTGCTGCATTTTTATTGACCTTGAGGCTCTCCAGTTCAGTGTAGAAGTTCTAATAGTTGTTTCTCTACCGCTAAAATTAAATGCAGTTGCAAGCTTCTGTGCAGATGTTGCACCAAAGTCAGATGTACATTTTCAAAGCATTGTGTAGCCTTGGAACTGTGTGTTACCAGTGAATTTCATAGATTGTCTGTTCTGAGGAATGGCTCTTACATTCCAAATGTTTAGTGTCTATTAAAGGCAAGGCCTTATTCATCATAGGATAATTTTTTTTTACCATGGGAGTTTAGCTATGAAGCTAAACTCAGTTCTTTCTTGACCTAAGCATCTTTGACAATTTTAATGAATCTGCATTCCTACTAAATAGCAAAATTGTTTAGCCTCTTAATGCATGATAGTTGTGATGAACTTTACCGAAATTAAAGCACCACCTGTGCAGCTTCTCTTCTGCTATTAAAATTATATATATATATATATCTTATCAGTCTTTTGTTCTGCTCTCATGGTAAAAGCACCATAAATCCTCTGGTTTTAGTCTGTTCTAGATTTTACTGTGTAAATTGCAAGTAGGTTAATTTTCTTGCTACTGGGCAGGTGCTTGTAGTGTGGAAGGGATGAATTTGGTTTCCTTTTAATTGTTCCTTGAAACAATCCTCTGTAGGGAAAAACATCCCTGGGCCTGTAAACTTGAGCAAATGCTACAGCTTAAACAAGTTTTGCTCAAAGAAAGTCAGAGTTGAGGTAGACTTACGCTGAGCCTGTGAAGGTTCATTTTCTTGCATTCATTTTAAAGGGTGAAGAGAATAATAAAACAAGTGGTGCTGGAATTCCTACAAATCTGTGGAACCAGCTGCAAAGTGATTCCACAATAGAAGTAGTAACTTGGTTTCAATTCTTTCTCAGTCTGAGATTTCAGCACACCGACAGTATCTGGTTGAGGAAAGCATTGTCCTCAAGGTAGTATGCTCTTGGATGAGGGCTAAGTTAAGTATTTGAAGGAAACAGGTATTTCAGAATGAAATAGGCTTGTTATGACTGGAGAAGCAAGACACGAGAAAGGGGGAACTTAAAGAAATTTCACAGCTATCAGAAAAGCTTAAATTGTAGTGAGACTGATAAATGTGTAAAGTGCATATTAACTCTGTTGGAGGTTGTCACAGCAGGAGATCTAGCCTCTCTCTCTTCCTTCTCTCCCCTTCTTCTTTTCTCTTCTCTCCCCCCCTCCCATTCCCCATGTACTGAACTCAGTAATATTTAATGGGTTTCACACCAATGTATGTTACCTTCCAGTAAAATACCTTCTTTTAATCTTCCACAGAACCACATTCTAAATCCTTGTAGTCTAATTCTATCACACTTTGGAGGGCAGTGGGGTTTTTCTCTTTGAGATGTTTATTTCAGCATAATCAATGTTTTCACTGCAGCACAGCAGAAAACGTATACCATTAAGCACAGGATGAATCGGACTGTAGGCTTCAGGTTGTTTATATCCACTTGAAATATAAGCAAACTGGTTTTAACTAATCTCTGAGGCAGGGCAGTGGAGGACATAACTGAACATTAGTCTGTTTTTAGTTTCCACTATTCACGATTGTCAAGGCGATTATTGCAACAGAAGATAACTTTAGCTTTGTAGCTCAGGGATAACGTTTGTTCTATAATGCTTTGATTTTTAGACCCTTGAAGGAGGAACTTATCGAGGAAGCTTAAAAGATGGCACTGGGTGTTTAAATGAAGGAATGACGCCTTCAACTCCCCCAAGAAACCTTGAAGAGGAACAAAAAGCCAAAGCAATGAGAGGCAGGATGTAAGTTATCTAGCTGCTTTTTATTTCTCAAATACGCCTTATAAAAGTGTGCATTAGGGAGACACTGCTCGGGCAAAGGATGCACAGGACTGGTACTCTGAAGGCTGGATTTCCATCCTCTGCTCATCTGGCTTTCTCAGTCTATTAAAAAAAAGAATATTCGAGATCAGTGTCTTTCTGTACGGTGGGGAAGAGGGGAAAATGATGTATCTTTATCGTGGGATAGCTACAGTTACCAGTAAGTACCATTATCAATCCTAGTGGAGACAAGGTTCTGTAGGGTCACTGAAAGGTAAACTAGGTGAGGTTAAAACCCCAGGCAGAGCAGTAAAGTATTAACCTCACTCAGCCACTTCAGGGACCTTGTCTCAACTAGGATTTTACAGTGAGATAACTATCGCCAAGTAGTTAATCTTGTGGGAAGGGGAATCCCCTTTTTTAGCATTTCTAGAATAAGACTTTGATGTCAAGCTCCATATAGATGCTGTGGGAGTGGTGGCAAGTTTAGTTAAATCTTCATTTTTATTTATACAGGACCAGAAATGTGTGGCAATTTACAGACAAAAGAGAACACTCTTGGCCTGACTGTGCTTATCTAAATTAAGGTCTGCCTTGCAGGATGTTTATCAAGAGGCAAGGATGAGAGACACAGTGAGGGTCGGGGAAGGGAAGTTAAGGGTGATAACAATAAGATCATGTGGCTGTTTTGATTATGAAACCTTGCAGTGTTAGCATATCTCTTTGAGGGGGAAAAGCTAGGATGCATAGGCCTCATGGAAGTGTTTAAGGAGTGAGTCAGTGGAGGAATAGCAGACTGGTTTGGGAAAGGTTCTAGCCTGGAAAGGAAACCTGGCAGGGGGAAGATGTAGTTGAGAGAGGCTAGCAGGAGCAAAGAGGCACAGGGTTTTGAAAGCCAGTATGAATTCCTTGAATTTGATGCAGAAGCCAGAGAAGCAATTTGGTGAGGAGCTTGATATAATCACTATAGCGGACAAAGTGAGACTTTCTTTTTTCAGATGCATTTTCTAATGGATTAGAGAGGCAGGCTGGTGGAGATCAGCACCCAGCTTTACCTGCGGAGAACTCCTCTGATATCTAAACTATTATCTTTCTCCTAAGATTGCCCCAACATTGCCCGGACCTGGTTTCAGTGTCTGTCTGACTAATGAATTACTAGTTTATCATTGCAAGTTTTAATCTTAGCCGTTCACTATAGAGAAACTTGTCATTTTGTATATGTGGCTTTTTGAACTGCAGAAAGAGCTCTGGCAGCTGTGCACTACATATATTTTGTCTGTTTCAGTCCAAATACTTCCTTTTTACTCCAGGATGTTTAGAAACAGCTGCTAGTGGCTTTCAGTATCAGTCGGCTTCTCTCTCCTTCAGCTACTTAGTTTCTGTGGTCTGTATGTGGTGCCACTTGGTTTCTTGTTTTTAATAACCTACTAGGGCTCATAATTTGAGTTTGGATTTGAGCTCCTTATTTCCTAGTAAACAAACAATAGATTACCTGCAAAATCCTATCCATTGGTGGTAATCTCCTGTGCATATGTATGCACGTTTCCTTTCACCTTTAATCTCTGCGCTGAGAGCCCCTTGTGACGGGTTCCCCTTGGGGTACCACTGAGCCCCCTGACCCACCAGCCTGGGCTCCCTTTGTCATGGCAGTGCAGTGTAAATCTACAAAGCCTTCCAGTCTAGGAATACATACAGGTAGGGACACATCCAGGTGTAGTTACAAGCAGACTCTTTCTGTCCAGCCCCAGCATGGGAAAGCTACTCCCAGCTCTTTAGGCACACATCCCCTCTGGCATATAAACACACAATTATACTGTCTTGTGCTGCACAGGGAACTGTACAGCGTAAGCTCAAAATATGCCCCCTCTTTCAATGTGGAAAGGAATATGTAACAGCCTTTTTGCCTCTGAGTTAGGATTCCCACACCTTCTCTTTTAGATGCAGCAAAAATAAGTTGATCATTTTAAAATTGTTTATAGTTAATAATAAGTGATGGCAAACAGATCAAAGCAGATTACCTAGCAAACAAAAAACAGTAAACTAAGCTTTATATCCAATCTAAGTATATTAATAGCAGATTTTCACCCTAATAGGTGATGTGAGCAGGGTGCATATTCTTAAGGGGCAAACTTCACTTACTTTACAGTCTGGAATCCCCTGTGATCGAGACAAAGTATCTTGTTTAGAGAGTGTTACGCAGGCGTAACTACATTTGAAATACAGATACATAGTCAATAGTCATAACTTCAGGTACAAACATGATACATGCATACAAATAGGATAATCATTCAGGAAATCATAACCCCTTCAGTGGCCTCTCACCTGACTTACCATGCATAAAATACCTTATCAATGTTCTCTTTAATTTTTAACATCCACGTGCAGAATTAATTTTGTGTGCACCAGTATGTAGGTGGTGTGTGGTAGGGGAGAGGTGGAGGGGTTTGACATGGAGGGGGTGCTCAGAGCCAGAGCAGAGGGTTAGGATGCAGGGGGTGTGGGCTCTGGGGTGGTGCTGGGGATGAGGGATTCAGGGTGCAGAAGTGGGCTCAGGGCTGGGGCAGATGGTTGGGGTGTGGGAGGGGTGAGGGCTTAGGGCTGGGGGTGCAGGCTGCCGCAGGGCTGGGAGGGGGTGGGGGAAGAAGACGAACATACAGCCCTCTCTCACTGCAGCAACTATGGGACTAGAAGAGGGGAAGAGGTGGCTCTCCTTGCCAGCAGCAGCTCTCTCAGAAAATCTCTCAGAATTTGCTATCCCTGGACCACTAAGGTATCAAATTCTGCTGGGCAAGAAAAGGCCATCCTTACACGGCGGTAACTGGTACTGGGGGAAAAATTGACAGTTGTCCTTATTCCTACCAGATCAAAGGGATATTTTCTGATTGTTGTGATATACCTGTGAGTAAATTTGAGGGAGTTGTCAATATATACAAATACTTGTTTGTTTTTAAAGTGAGGGAATGATCCACATCCACTTAACATTTCCCCCACGCTCCCTCCAATGCCATGCTGAAGAAAATACCTTCTGTAACACAAAAATGCATGTAATATTCCTGTATTCCCCACAATTATATTATTGTAAATGACTTCAGTTTTGCTAACAGTAAACACAGGTAAGGAAACTTGTTCTCTGGCTGTGTCCCCCTTTATAGTTTTTGTGTTGGTTTTTTTTTAAAAAAAAAAAATTTGGAAGTTAGTTTGTACATATGTCATACATTGTAAAACAATGGCTATAGAAGTATCAAGTGACATTCAACAAATGTCTGTTTCAAATGATGGGGGCATGGGGAAGCCATATGGTCTTCTATAGCAGTGAGTGAATGTAATTTTAGGCAGTGTAGATGCTGAACTAAGTTCCTGAAGCAAGAGTAAATGTACCATTTCGCTTTCTATCTGTGTTGGCAAAACTGATCCTGTAACTTTGTTCATCAGAGGTTGCTACAATTCATCCTGTAGGATGCTTAAATTCTAGCCCTCAGAGCTATGAACACTGCAACACTGCTGTTTGTGACTTTGATCTCATGGACACTGAAGGCCAAATTCTGCTTCATATTAACTAATATAAATGTAGATGGAGTGAAGTGTTGTTGAGAGAATAGGGAACGATTTTTCCCTCAACACCCAGCATCCTGAATAGCAATAGGACAGGAGTCCTATCTAGTGTAAGTGCAGGGTTCTCCCCTCAGTTAGTAATCTGTTGGTGTAGCATATTCCTTACATGGACATATAGGTCAGCCAGGGAACAGCAGTGTAGGGAATATGCTTGCCCAGGGACACATGCTGTTGCTTTGTAAAGGAGCAGCAGTTTGCCCAGCATGTATTTCACACACGTATGAAACTTGGCAGAGCGGTTCTTGGAACTCATGATCAGCTGGCTTTTTCACTTCCATTCCACGGCTCCTGCCCAAAGGGGCTGGATTTTGATGTTAAATAAACAAGCAGCAACATGACCTCTTCATGCAGAGGGTCAGTAGAAAAGTTGCCTCTCTGCTTTGCCTAAAGATGAATGAGTGCTACCAACACTGCCATCACTGTGACAACCTCCCTATGTCTCCCAGGTGTTCTGTACCTCACACATCACTATGGTATTGTCTTAATGTTTCTTCTTCGTTCATGATGTTGTTGGAGGCAGGGAAGGGTTTTTTCCATTCAGAATGGCACATGGTTCTGTCATAGCTGTTTCACCTAAGTAGGGTGTTTAACCATACAGGATACCAACAACCGTTCTGTTATGAGACATGAGCTCAGAATGCTTTCACCCACCTGTTAAGTTTGGCTCACTTCAGTTAGCGCTTAATCTTAAATAGAGTTTTTTACTAGTCACCAAACATGTCTTGTCTTTAGAATTCTCACTAGCCCATGTGATCTGTTTCCTCTTCAGAATGTCTATTACTGGACCTCTTTTCTGTATCCGTCTTTACCAGGGCTTCCATATAGCACAATACTGTCTCCAGAGCTGTCATTTCAAGTGGGTCACTGTTGGTTGATGTGTATAATGTGACACCAGGCATGAAAACATTCCCCTCTTGTTAATCTCATCATTGCATTATCGAATTTAAATTTGGATGGAATTTAGTTCATGGTGCTAAATAATTGTTTCTCTGTAATGGAGAAGGAGACTGTCTGTAGAAAGACAGGTATAATTCTCTTGAAAGTCTCATGTAGAGAACATATGTGCCTAATCAGTTTGACTGATATGATTGTGTGCATTGAAGCTTCCTTAGATGACTGTTACCCAGGATTACTGGCTTTATGCTTATTTCAAAGCCTTTGACTGCCACACCTGCATTATTTGCTAAAAAGATCAGTCCGTCAGAAAGGAAATGGGATTCATTCTCCTAACATTGAATCTCAGAAGTGAAATTTAAAGACCAATTCCTTTAAGCCAGAATAAATTAACTTTACTCATGGAAGGGCTCTTGAGGGGCTAGAGGAGCAAAATACTCCTCCACCATAAGGCTATAAAGTACTTGAACAGACTCCATGGCTACTGCTGTAGTATCTCATGTGTGGAGTTGTGGTGGTTTGGACAAGGGTCTAGTTCTTTAGGTGGTGCACAGATTTTCTTCTTAGATGTAAATGCAACCAGCCTACAGGAGCTGGAAAGGTTTATTTTTGTTGTGCAGCCATACCCATTGGGTCGGTGCACACACCCTGTGTCTCCTCATTGCCTTCCTGAGGCTATATAAGGGCAGCAGCACCACCCAGTCCCCTTCAGTTCCTTCTCCCTGCCCATGGCCTAAGCTGGAGCTACCTGTGAAGTTTGCCTCTTCTTTTCCTACAACTCTCTACCTTCCTTGTAAATAATTAGCCGTTGCTACCCAGTAGATGTGTTTACTGGGTTTTTTCCGTTTTATTTCAATTCAAGTTAGTTCGGTACTAGGCATCAGTGACACGCAAAGCTTTCTGGACTTTAAGTTTACCCTGTACTGGAGTGGAGGATGGGTATGTTAGCAGTACCAGTGTTGGTCCCAGCTAAGAAATTGAATGGAACCTTGGACATGGTACTATCCTTGGCACTGGCGAACACTCTGCAGGCTTCAGCTCAGTCCTCGGTTGTGCTACCTGTTTAGGATCTTACAGCCTCTTTACTGGAACATGCATCAGCATGAGCGCCAACTACAGACTATTTCCTGGAACTGACTGTGATATCTTTGGTGTATGATGACAACCATCTCACATGTTTATGGTGTTGAAGACAAGGCTTGCTCTGCTACCTACCTTGGTCACATTGGGCTATGGAAGTTAGTTGCCCAGGGGCCCCATCAGGTTTGGCACTTTCAATTGCTACGGACTAGTCATAAGAACATAGAATGGCAGTACTTGGTCCCTCTAGCCCATTATCCTGTCTACCAACAGTAGCCAATGTCAGGTGCCCCAGAGTGAGTGAACCGAACCGGCAGTGACCTCTCTCTCCTGCCATCCATCACCTCCCTCAGACAAACAGAGGCTAGGAACACCATACCTTATCCATCCTGGCCAATAGCCAATAATGGACTTAATCTCCATGAATTTATCCTATTCTGTTTTAAACGCTGTTAATTCCTAGCCTTCACAATTTCCTCAGGCAAGGAGTTCCGCAGGTTGCCTGTGTGCTGTGTGAAGAACTTCCTTTTATTTATTTTAAACCTGCTGCCTACTAATTTCATTAGGTGGTCCCTAGTTCTTATATTATGGGAACAAGTAAATAACTTTTCCTTGTTCACTTTCTCCACGCCACTCATAAATTTTATATACCTCTATCATATCCCTCCTTAGTCTCCTTTTTTCCAAGATGAAAAGTCCTAGTCTCTTTAATCTGTCCTTATATGGGACCTGTTCCAAGCCCCTAATCCATTTTAGTTGCCTTTTCTGAACCTTTTCTAATGCCAGTATATCCTTTCTGAGATGAGACCACATCTGTACACAGTATTCCAGAAGTGGGCACACCATGGATTTATATAAGGGCAATAAGATATTATGCATCTTATTCTCTATCCCTTTTTTAAAATGATTCCCAACATCCTGTTTGCTTTGACTGCTGCTGCACACTGCGTGGATGTCTTCAGAGAACTATCCACGATGACTCCATGATTTTTTTCCTGACTAGTTGTAGCTAAATTAGCCCCTATCATATTGTATGTATAGTTGGGGTTATTTTTTCTAATGTGGATTACTTTACATTTATCCAAATTAAATTTCATTTGCCATTTTGTTGCCCAATCACTTAGTTTTGTGAGATCTTTTTGAAGCTCTTCAAAGTGAGGTTAGGTGATTTGTAACCTGGTTTGGAGTCATCCAGCACTTCACTCTATCCTTCTAATTACAGTCTAAGTCCTCCAGACCACCTCCATAAGGAGAGCATTGGTAGCAAGAGCATGACTAGTCAAAAAGTAGAGACCAGCCTAACACCTACTGTCCCCACCCCCCACCTTCTGCTTTCCAGGGATTCAGCTGTTTGGGGGGAAAGTTTATTTTCCCCAGGCAGTGCTCACTGAACCTGTCAAAGGGAAGGTCACCAGGCCATCCAGCAAGGCAGCTTTCAGAGCGACCTAGGTTGAGAGCACATGCTTATATTATTCCCCTTGAGCAGCCAGTGCTATGAGGGCATCCATTGCAGGAGGAGAAAATTCCTTTTTCCCCCTCACCTCATTCCAGTTCACTTGTCCCTCTCCTCAGTTGCTCACTTCCTCTGTTCTTGTGGGGTGTTCGATCCCCACTCTGCTCCATCCCCCAAGCCCCACCTCATCTTGCCTCTTCTTCCCCCTGCTCCCCCAGTGCCTCCTGCATGCCACTAAACAGCTGATTCACAATGTGGGAGGAGCAAATACTGATTGACAGGGGCACTGGGGAGGGGAGGTGCTGATCCATGGAGCTGCCAGTGAGTGCTGAGCACTCACTATCTCTCCCCCCACCCCACCCCCTGCCATGGATGTTTCAACCCTGGAGTACCTCTGGAGTCTGCACCTATGCCTTTCCTCACCTGAAAACTTGGCGATGCCATACTCCTCTGGTCCCCAAGGACTTTAAGCTCGCAAGACATGCTGAGGAGAATGGCAGCAGTTTTAAACATAGAAGTTGAGCTTGTACAAGAGAAACACTCGAGCTTGTATTCATTCTCCAGTTGTCTGCCCCTGGGAGGGTAGCCCTCTCGATTAATGACACTCTTGTAGAGCTAGCAAAGACTTTGACACATTCTAGCTTTTTTAGATCCCACAGCTGAGCTCACAGACAAATGTTATCTGGTCCTGTTGCAAGACTTTGCATACTTTTTCTTCTCTTCCCACTCCAAATTCCTTGGTAGTTATAGCTGCCAATGAGAGATCATGTCCACGAAGACTTAAATCAACCTTCCGTGAAGAAGGGCCAAATTTTGTTTTGGGGGGGAAAAATGTATTCCACATCCTTTCTCCAGATGCACATAGCAAACCGGCAGCTACTGTTAGCATCCCTGTTTACAAAGTTGTATTTGGCTATGTCTGGGTTTACTGACAACCCTCTGGAGGATGCACAGGAGTTCAGAGCTTTTCTTGAAGGCTGCATCATAGGCAAAACATTTCTCCAGTCTGTATTTGATGGAGTGGACACTTCTTTTAGGAGGATGATGATGATGGCCTCTGCAATAGTGAGGAAAGCCATATGGTTGCAGAACTCAGATAGAGCCCCGGACACTCAACAAACTATAGAGAATCTCCTGTTTTGATGGAATTTTTTTGTTTTCAGAGAAGGCCGGTGAGATTTCATATTCATTTAAGGACTCTGTGGGCATCCTTTGGCTCCTTAGGAGGTCTGTCTGAGCGTCCAAGAGGTGTCAATACAGACAGCATCAACTGCAGTATCAACACCAATGTTATAGGCAGTTTTGTGGGTTTATATCCAGTTTACCCATCAAGTTAGAGTGAGTTTTCAAGATTAAATTGCACATCACAGAAGAGAAGATCCTCAATGAAGTTCACTCATCCTCAGTCGTTCTTGGGGTAGCAGCCTATTTGACCTCTTCCTTGAGGACAGCAATACTGTAATCAGCATTTTTCCCATGATTTCCCCTCCCTCCATGTAGGGACAGATTCTCCCACTTCCTCAGTTCTTGGGAAGCTATAACAATGGATGACTGATCAGACTAGGATATACTATCAAGTTCCTCTCCAACCACCCTTCCCATCCTGTCCCTTTTCAGGGACCAATCTCACAAGTCCATGTTCGGTCAAGAAGTTCGGATTCTGTTCTCTCTCTGGGCTACAGAAGTTCCCCATCCATATCGAGAAAATGGCTTTTACTCCTGATATTTTCTGATCCCTGAAGTCCAAAGTGGATCTCAGCTCCATACAGGATCCGTGAAATTTCCACAAGTCAATCAAGCACATAAGATTTTGCATGGTCTCTCTAGTGTCACAGTCATTGCCATCTAGGACAGACTGATTTGCTGCCCTTGATCTCCAGGATGCCTGTGACTTGGTAGAATTGTCACATGGAGGTTCCAGAGATTTGCAGTGGCAGGTCAACACTATTGATGCACAGTATTTCCCTTTGAGCTGTCGTCATTCCTGTGTGTATTCATCATGTCCTGGTGATGGTGGTCTTTTTAAGGAAGAGGGGAATTCACCTCTTCCCATATTTGGATTTGCCCTGCACCATCTAATTGTCCAAACAGCATGCTCTCTCTCATGTTCAGGTCATTGTCCATTTCTTTGATTTTGTCTGGGCCTCATGCTGCATAAAAGCAAATCCAGATTAGAGCCATATTGTCTATGTGGGGACTACTTGATTCTACAAGCTCGATGGCATTCTTTCCTCACTGCGGGTTTCAGGCCATTTGCTGTGCCTGTCCTTCAGATCACACCCCACCGCATGGTCTGGGTATGTCTGAGACTACTGAGCCATATGTGACCCAACATACGCTGCCTGCATGTGTGTTCCCTTCAAACTTGGCTAAAGTTAGTATAGCAAACTGAACAGACACCCTTTGACATGTTGATCCAGATACCTCTGGTGCTTCTGTGTTCCTTGGAGTTGTGGATCAATCAAATGTGAGGGGTACACTTTTTCTCTCTGCTTTCCATTCAAGACAGTCATTAGTCCCTTTCTGATAGGTTGAGGTGCATATCTAGAGTGGCTGAAAACCCACACTTCATGGATGGAGCATGAAGTGACTCTTCATTTCACTGTCCTCGAACTCCTGGCTATTCACAGGGCTGGCCACACATTTCTCCCTTACATCAAGGGCTTGTCATTGTGGATACTACATGACAATACAACTGCAATGTACTACTTAAACTGACAGGGAGCGGCACAATCTGATCAGCTTTATCAGGAAGCTATGGTTCTTTTGCACCAGGACAGGCATTACTCCCGTTGCCACTCACCTGTTTTCTTTCCAACTCACTTACCTGGCTCCCGGATTTGGCTGCTTATCACCTTAGCAGGAGGTTCTGCCTGAATTGCAAGTGATTCCCTTGAACAAGGTTTTCAAGGCCATTTTCCAAATCTGGGTGTTCAATGGTCGTCCTGTTCACACAAAAGGACAACTAGAAATGGTGTCAGTTTTGTTCTCAAGTAGTCCTTAGTTCAAACTCCCTATACAAGATCTTTCTCCTTAGATAGGGGACTGGATTTCATGATGCATTCCTCCCCATCCTAGCCATCCCTCGGAATATACTCAAATAGAAAAAGGGTCGTGACCAACCTGGCATGGTAAGAATAATCTTGGCAAGATTTTAGCGAACTAGTAATCTCAGCCTCTCAATTCTGCCCCCATTCATGGATCATCTGTCCCAGCAACGTGGACAGATGTTGCACCCAAATCCCAGCAATCTGCACTTCACAATGTGGATGTTAAGTGATTGTCAAGTGGGAAAAAAATGCTAAGTTACAGTTCAAGAAATATTTGCTTAATAGGAAGCAATCCACTAGACCCACTGATGTGGCTAAATAGAAGGATTTTTTTTCTGCATAGTCCGATCTTCATGGAATACAACTAGAAGGGCTAGGATTCAGGACATTCTAGCTTACCTGTTGCACCTCAAGCTCTCAGGTCTTTTGCTAAACAACCTGAGGTTTTACTTGGCAGTGATCTCTGCTATCCATCCCCCTCTCCAGGGGACATCTTCTCTCCACCTTTGCTTCCCTGCCCCATGATTTCTAGAAATTTTTGTTAAGGGATTGTTTTGCCTTTTCCTCCCAATAGATGGATATAGTACGTCTTTGGGACCTGTGTTGGCTGTTTCGATGGGTTATCCATTTGAGCTATGGCCACCTGTTCTTGGCCCCATCCGTTAGACATCCTTCCCATTATATTGGCCAGAAGAGTGGCAGGGGCTCCTTTTTATGTGCTATTTTTTCCCCCAAGGATAAAGCAACTTTGAGGCCACATCCAAAACTTTATCTGTAGTATTGACATTTCATTTAAACAAGACTATATACATACCAATACTTTTCTTGAAGCTATTCAATTAAGAATACCTGCGTACTCTGGATGTGAGGTGAGTATTGGTGTGGTATCTAGACAGGACCAAACACTTCAAGCCATTGTCTTGTTCTTTTTATTTCTTATGCTGACAGGATGAGAGGTCAAGTTGTCACAGTACATGTAATCGCCCCAGGTGGATTGCTGTTTCCTGTATTACAACTGCAAAAGAGGTAGTGAACGCTGTGTGACAATGACAGTCTGCCCGCTCTACAGAGCTCAAGCTACTTCAGTGACTTTTCTAAAGGATGTCCCTATACTGGACACTTGTAGGGCTGCTATATGGTCCTTTGTGCACACCTTCACCTTCACTTGGTACTATGCAGTTAGAATGGCTTCAAGATCTGATCCTAATTTTAGGAAAGCTACAATGGTTTCTCTGTCTAAATAGACTCGGAGCCCTCTCCTACTTAGGTGATTAAAACAGTACCCATAGAATACATGTGTGCAACCTCCTCTCGAACAACAGTTCAGAATAAGTAACTGTGTGGGGTGGGGTTTTGTTTGACTTTTTTTCCCCCTTCCCTTCTCTACCCCAGGATTAAAAAAAACCTGATGGAAAGGATTTCAGCTACCTCTGGCATAGATGAATAATGTTCTGACCTGACAGGGTTAAGTTTTCATCAGACAATAACTATTAACCCATGAAGCTATAGGTGCTGGAAATAGGAGTGCTGGGGATGTAGCAGCACCCCCTGGTTTAAAGTGGTTTCCAGTATAGACAGGATTTACAGTTTGGTTCAATGGCTTTCAGCACCCCACTATAAAAAATCGTTCCGAACCTAGGCATGAAACTGAGTTGAGAGATAACTACGTCATATGAACTGGAATAAGAATGCCATCTTTGGTTAGGAACATGTGTGATGGAGAGGTGGTAACTCGTATTGAGAAATGATGGAGCTATTTTTTATCTAGGTTTGTCTTAAATGAGCTGGTGCAGACTGAGAAAGATTATGTCAAAGACTTGGGAATCGTGGTAGAGGTGAGTTTAAAAAGTCCATTTAATTTCTTTAATCTGTCTGTAATTGCTCAAATCGGCAAAAGGATGTCCTAATTGGATACTGTGCTAAAAAGTGCTGAAAGTAAATCTTGCCAAATACTAAATTTAACTTACAAAGAAGTGTGCAGAGGCTTATCTTGGCTGACTTTCTCTTGGGTTGTGATACATGAGATCCTGTCAGCTGTAGTACAGTCTTCCAGATGATGGATAGATTTTTTTTTTCCCTCCTTGTATTCTCCTGTTGCTGTTAGACATGTAGAGATCCTACCTGAAACTAGAACTGATTAATAATGGCACTAACTTTATTTAGAGAAGGGCCCAAACTAAAATCCCAGATTTGAAGACCTCTAAAAATTGGTATCTTGATCCAGAGTTTCTCAGACCCATATGTAGCAGTTATTTGTAACACACGTTGGTATAGTTCTTATCATCTCGGTTATTCTTTTGTCCCACGCTTTCAAGAGTGTCCGTTAATTTTGGATGCTTCAATTTTTGAGTGCCCCAGTGATATCTATATACTGACTGCCAGAGGTATTCAGTGTACACAACACCAGTTGCTCCAAGATGAGGACCAAAAAGCGAAGGCACTGAAAACTGGTGACCTCTTAGAAAATCTTTTTCTTTTGCAAACTCATTCACTCAGTGAGTGCTTCCAACCAATTTAGTGGAGGCTTTCAAAGGCTCCTGAGCTTTTAGAACTCATATGCTCTTCTTCTTCTTTTTTTTTTTTTTTTTTTTTTTTTTGAGTGTAAAGTGTGAGGTAAACATAAACCGACATTAGTAATACTATAAAGACTCAAATGGAACACTCGGAAGGCATGAGAAATCCTATTTGTGACTCTAAATTGACAATGTGGTTTTGTGCGCCCAAGAAGTACTTTTTTTTTTCTTTTTTGATAAATGAAAAGAATCCTCTCTCTGCGGAGTTTGGCTTCTTGCAGTTATCAGGGAATCCAAGAATTTTGGACAAACCACTTACATAGCTTTTATAACTTTTAATTGCACTTATTACTTTAGTGACATTACAATAGATTTGTACAAACCTTTGAGAAGTTATAGAATAAATCCCTTTATAGCTTTTCTTTTAAGCAAAGTGTATAATTTAAAATACAAGGTGAGTGTCTGGTTTTAACCTGCATAACATGTATTTAAGTACCTGATTTTTTTCTAAAGAAAGAGATTCTACTGATTATGGCATGTAACTTGTGCTTGTCCTGAAAAATGAACATAATTATTATTCAGCTGGGCCATTAGATGATCACTGATCTTTCCTACTGCAGGGCTTTATGAAGAGAATAGAAGAAAAAGGTGTTACTGAAGATATGAAAGGGAAGGACAAGATTGTATTTGGCAATATCCACCAGATTTATGACTGGCACAAGGAGTAAGTTGGATTTTTAAGCATTTTTGACAATTGTACTTCAGCAAAGGAGAGAGAATTGGAAACCAAGCTGCATGGGTTCCAGACCTGTCTCTGCTACTAAATTTACTTTTAATAGACTTGGTGCAGGTCACTGAGACGCAAGCTTTGGGCCCCGAATGAAAATAGCAGCACCTCTGAAAATCATGCCAAGTACCCTCCTCCACTCCCCTGGACTTCAGCAGGCACTGGCACTGCAGAAATTAACGGCAGCTTTTTATTTAGGTTCTGAAATGTGGTTTTAGTCCTGATGCTGGAGATTCCTGAAGTTGGCACTTTGGTGTCATTGGATGGTAGGCGCATAAAATAAAAATGGGTTCAAGGTAATTTTCACTCAAAGAATCTGACTGGGCTTAATGTAATAGTTTTTGATACTGGGACTTGGGGATGCCCAGTACCTCTGAAAGTCAGTCCATGTGATGTGTCCCAATAAAGCAAGATTCAGGCTGGAATGGTAGAAACAGGCTAACCTGAATATAGATGTGAAAGGAATGGTGCATGTATGTGAAAATGGGAAACCAGTACATGAAAAGCTGCCCTGGTCCATGTTTTCTAGTGAGACGTAGAAGCTTGGTCAAGCACAAAAAGCTTTGGAATTCCTGAGGGTGGGGATGTGTTGCTGGACACTGGCCCCAGAAATCTGCCCTGTATAAATGCTTATTTCAAGTCCCAGAAGTAGGTTATTTACAATGTGAGCAGCATATTGCTTTTAACCTTGAACATGACATTGCTGCTTTTTAAAAAAAACAAAACAAAAAAAATACAAGAACAATAGTCTCATTGACTATGAATGCCAGAGTTGAAATGTACTTCAGAAACATTCAGCAGCTACTGCTCACTGCTGCAGAGCTTGCCCTAACTGAACTGAGTTTCAACAAACTATTGCAATTAAATATTGCAAGGTGCCTGATGAGAATATTGAGTTCAGACATTTACTCCTCAGGTATTATCCAGACTTTCTAAATAAGGTTAGAATTCCTCTAGATGTTCTGTATATTAATGCATCCCCATATAGAAACAAATGGACTTAGTTCATGCTATCTTGTGCCAGTCTCACAGGTAAAGGGTATGCATTTCAAGAATTCCATTACAATAAGCAATTAATAGAACTATAGATAAACTAGAAATCATTAACAGAAACCTATCTGCATCTTTTAACACCTGCACTCTTTCTGTAGAGTTGGAGAAAGTATGGATTAAGCTCAAGTAAAGCCAACCTATAAATGGCTATAGGTCTCTTCCGCTATAGACTTCAATCTGGCTGAGTTTGTGCAGCGTCCTTGCTCCTCACCAGTTCTACTATTGATACTATTATTTTTATTACCATAGACCCTAACAACCCTAGTCACAGGCCAGGACCTCATTTTTTTTAGGCCTTCTCTTCATGCTGCTGCTTTTGCTGTTTACCCACTTACACAATATCTAGTGCTGGTGATTCTCCTCTAGCTGAGCGAAGGGAAGGTTGAGGCTCAAACTCCTGACCTCTGCTTTTTAAAAACACTGTTAGTTAGAATTTGAACTCCAAGACTTGCCTCACCAAACAGTTTTTTTCATTTCATGTGTGGCTCTCTGAAGTGAATCTTCCTCTGCATGTCCTGGACCTTGCCAGGACCTGTTTACTCCAGACAATGCTTCTCCCCATTCCAGGCATCTTGAGTAAAGATCCATGAAGGCATTCAAACTGGAAATTGCTCAATATAAAAGAAAGTTGCTGGGAAAGGAGGCTCCACCTCCTTTGGTGGCTGTTAAAAAGCATAGAGATCTCTAGAAATATAAAGCACCTAAACAAAGCTGAGTTTTAGGCATCTAAATAAGATTTCTTAAGAGATTAAAGCTAGAGCTCTCCAAAGGTGCAGGCCAATGTAAATATTGGTTTGTCATATGCTTAGACACTGACTTTTGACCCGCTCTAGTTAAGTTGTAGTCAAAATGGTTAGTGACTAAAAGTAGCCATACACAAAATGAAAGATTTCTACAGAAGTTTTTCATTTTGGTCTAAACTTTTCATGGGTTTTGTCCAACTGAACCTTTTTTTAATTTCAATTTTCAGTTTTTCATAAGCTGTTTTTGGTAAATGGATTTTTTTTATGTTGGGACTTTTAAAGAACTCCAAATTTCTGCAGTGTGTGTCTTGGCATTTTTCAACCAGCTCTAATAACCACAGAACAGAGTAAAAGTGAACACTTAATCCAAGAACTGATTTCCCTGATTTTTTTTTCCACCCCCAGCCCAACAATGTTTTGATAGGTGCATGTTGCACCTAAAGGAAAAAGCCAAGTTTCCCCCTCTCATTCAGTTATTGTGGAATTCTCTAGTTGGGATTGCATAATAGTGGGTGTAATGCTGGTTCTGGCAGAACCCAATTGAGAGTGCCAGTTCAGGACAAATTGCTTAGAGCAGGGCAGTTACAACCCAAAGCTGAAGTTCCTTTACTATTAAGGCAAACCAAACCAGCCAAACAGAGAGGACTTTGGTTTTACCCTACTGGCTAACCATAAATCACACAAGTCCCTTCGACACTCCAGTTTCCCAGTACCACCACCAGGGCCACTTATGGCGATAATGGTTATGAAAGCCAATACCCCAGTAAAAGAAAAGTTTCTCCTGATCCCAAAGGTCTAAGCCCCAGACCCAGGTCAATGTACAAATTGGATCTTACCCACAAATCATGCTGTTGCCAATCCTTTGAGATTGAGGTTTGAGATGAGAGCTAGAATTGGTTAAAGGGAATCAATTACATACATAATGGCAAAGTTCTTGGTTCAGGATTGTAGCAGTGATAAAATAAGCAAGCTGCAGGTTCAAATCAAGTCTCTGGAGTACATCCATAACTAGGATGGGTCATTCAGTCCTTTTTGTTTAGAGCTTCATTTTGTAGCAAAATCCCTCCAGAGGTATGAAGCAGGATTGATGACAAGATGGCCATGAGGCAGATGTCTTTATAGAATCCTAGAATATCAGGATTGGAAGGGACCTCAGAAGGTCATCTAGTCCAACGCCCTGCTCAAAGCAGGACCAATACCCAAATAAGTCATCCCAGCCAGGGTTTGTCAAGCCTGATCTTAAAAACCTTGGAAGGAGATTTCACCACCTCCCTGGGTAACCCTTTCCAGTGCTTCAGCACCCTCTTAGTGAAAATTTTTCCTAACATCCAACCTAAACCTCCCCTGCTGCAACTTCAGACCATCACTCCTTGTTCTGTTATCTGCTGCCACTGAGAACAGTCTAGATCCATCCTCTTTGGAAACTCTTCCCGTTATTTGGTAGCTGCTTTCAACTTCCCTCTCATTCTTCTTTTCTGCAGACTAAACAATCCCAGTTCCCTCAGCCTCTTCTCATAAGTCATGGGTTCCAGCCCCCTAATTGTTTGGGGTTTTTGCCCTCCACTGGACTCTTTCCAATTTTTCCACATCCTTCTTGTAGCATGGGGACCAAAACTGGACACAGTACTCCAGATGAGGCCTCACCAATGCCAAATAGAGGGGAATGATCACGTTCCTTGATCTGCTGGCAATGCCCCTACTTATATAACCCAAAATGCCGTTAGCCTTCTTGGCAACAAGGGCACACTGACTCATATCCAGCTTCTCATCCACTGTAACCCGGGGGTCCTTTTCTTCCGAACTGCTGCCTAGCCATTCGGTCCCTAGGCTGTAGCAGAAGCCTTTTATGGTCTCTTCATTCTTACTCTGGAAAACTGCAGCAAAATGAAGTTTGGTGTCACATGACCATGCATGACTCGGTTCTTTACAGGCAGCAGCCATTGCTCACATGCTAGCTTGCACGTTCCCAGGAAGACTTGTGTGGACTGGAGTCTTCCAAGATCCATTGTCAGTTAAGTGTTTCTTGATTTGAGCACTTAATTTTCACGTTCCTTTCTCAAGAAGCTGACCAAATTCTTTACTAAGCCCTGGTCTACACCAGGGGGTGGGGATCAATCTAAGATACACAACTTCAGCTACGCTATTCTCAGAACAGAAGTCAACATACTTAAATCGACTTACCGTGGTGTCTTCGCGGTGGTGAGTCGACTCTGCCTGTACCTCTCGCAGTGGAGGAGTACAGGAATCAATGGGAGACTAGATGCAGTAAATCGATTTCCCCCCTCCGACCCCCAATCGATCTCGGTATCGATCCCGCCTGTAGCACAAACCTGCCCTTAGGCTACTTCAGAATCAAAACACATTGATATACAAGTACATGAAGTTATGAATATTAGCTAACTACAAAAATGATACACACATACAGATAGCATAATTGTACCCAGCAAATCATAACCTTCCCATAGACACCTCACATGGCATCCTTTGTACAAATTTTTTTGCAAATATATAACAATGGTTGCAACAGTGATCTCTACGGTTACAGATTGTCAGTAACGTCACAAGGTGGAAAAAGGTATGGTGGAGGTAGAAAGGGGAAACTAATTGTGAATTGCTGATCTTTCTTTTACTTTCAGTTTTTTCCTGGCTGAACTGGAAAAGTGTCTCCAGGAACATGACCGTTTAGCCCAGCTTTTTATCAAACACGTGAGTGTTTCAATGTTTTGATCTCCCCCTGTAACTTTTTTTTCCTCAGAAAAAGTCTCTTCCTTAGAAATTCAGTTTGACCAGATTGAATTGCTATGCTCATGTATTAATCCAGTATAAAATAAGGCTTGTGCTTTTGTTTCCTCAGCTATTGAATGGCTGGGTTTCCCCAAGTCATAAAACCAGAGGTAGTGAGCCACCTCTTCTCCCCCATCCCCACCAATTTGCTACTTGGATCGGAGGGGCTGAGCATGTATATAGCTCAGATACTCTGCTTACTTTCTCCAGACCTGAGGGAAAAGCTCTGTGAAGCTTAGTCCTTACACCATCAGAAGCTGGTCCAATAAAAGATGCATCACCTTCCTTGTCTCTTATCCTGGGACCACCAACCTGAACCTGTACATGTGAAATTAAAATTTGAAAGTAATTTACTTATTTCCTGCCTAGGAGTCTTTAGCTTTTTAAAAGCACGAAATGGGAGGCACTAAAACTTAAGCACATCTTGATGTACTCATTACTGTTTGTTTCTGGCTGAAGTGCGGAGAGCAAAAATACATTTTCCAAGAATATTTCTCATTTGGTTATCAATGTTGCATTATATAAAGTATTCCTAGCAGAAAAAATGTAAGACTGAAATAACACTGGCACATGGCATGCAGTATTCTCTGAAGAGCATGTGCTTAAGAATATTTATCATTAAATTTGCAATTTGTCATTGGTTGCCATAATGTTTAAAACAGGGGTGGGCAAACTTTTTGGCCTGAGGGCCACATCTGGGAATAGAAATCGTATGGTGGCCATGAATGCTCACAAAACTGGAGTTGGAGGGGGTAGGTCTCTGGCTGGGGGTGTTGCCTCTGGGGTGGGGCCAGAAATGATGAGTTCAGGGTGTGGGTGGGGCTGGGAGTGTGGAGTTCAGGATGAAGGGGGCTCCAGGCTGCGACTGAGGGGTTTGGAGGGCAGGAGGGGGATCAGATCTAGTACAGGAAGGGGTGCAGGCTCTGGCTGAGGGTGCAGGCTCTGGGGTGGGGTGCAGATGTGGGGTTTAGGGTGCAGAAGAGTGCTCCAGGCTCAGATTGAGGGGTTTGGAGGGTGGGAGGGGGATCAGATCTGGGGCAGTGTGTTAGGACGAGGCTCAAGGGCGCAGGCACCAGGTGGCGCTTACCAGCAGCATGTCCCTTCTCTGACTCCTGTGCAGAGGCATAGCCAAATGGCTCTGCACACTGCCCCTGCAGTTCCTAGCCAATGGGAGCTGCGGGGGGTGGCGCTTGGGGTGGGGGCAGCATGCAGAGCAGAGACCCCTGACTGCCCTTGTGTGTAAGAGCCAAAGAGGTGTGGGGGCATGCCACTGTTTCCAGGAGCCACATGGAGGGCCCCTGACTCTGCTCCCTCGCTGCAATGCCGGAGCGGGGCAAGTACCAGATCCCACTCCCCAGCACGAGCTCAAGGGCTGGATTAAAATGGCTGGCGGGCTGTAGTTTTCCCACCCTGGCTTAAAAAATAAAAGTGCATGTTATTTTTAGCTAAAGTATGTTGTCCAACTTCTTGGTGTTCAGTTACTTTTAAAAGAAGTAAAAACATTGGACCATACCCTTGGCTAGCATAAATCTTCTGTGGAGCTATGCTGAATTACATGCAGTGAGGATCTGGCCCCTTGTTTAAAGCTGTGAAACATATGTGCACTTGACTAGCGCAGTTGAACTCAATGGTACCACTTGCCAAAGTAAAGCTACTCAAGTGCTTGAGTGTTTAGAGGATTAGGGCTGTATTGTGTAAATATTTTATAATGGGGGAAGAATATTGCCTTGATTGCTTTTCATCAAGAAGAGACTCCTGCTCAGCTAGAACAGACCTGATTCCATTGCATGATGTAAATGAGCATGATCGAGCAGAACAATTTCTGCCACTCGATTCATTTAATACAAATATAGTAGCTAATTTCTTACTAGACTCCTGTGTATCTTGCCTTCACAGGAAAGGAGATTACACATGTATGTGGTGTACTGTCAAAATAAACCGCGATCAGAATACGTAGTAGCTGAATATGATGCATACTTTGAGGTAAGATTGGCTGCATTCATTGTATACTATTCCTATTTAAATCTGTGATGTGAGGTTAAAGGAGAATTGCCCAAAAACCCATGGGTTTTGGCTCCGTTTGACTAAAGGATTTTGTGATAAGATTTATTCTTGTAAACAGAATACACTTGTATACAGTATCTCTTTCCAGCAATTCCTTGCATATTTCAAATTGCCATTCTTCTATTACTTTCCAGTTAACAGCTAGGCTATTGCATTCTCAAACTGCAATTCATTTTTCCCTTGCCCTCTTAATCTGACATGACCATTCTCTGCCAAGATCACAGGTGGCAAAAGCCAAGAGTTTAGATGGGGTATATTTTGTGTGAGTAATTGGCTGACTACAGTTGTGGTGATTAGGGGTTTATTATTCTGCTGGATGATTTACAATTATTTATTTCACCCTCCCTGCCCAAAACTTTAGTGTTCACTCCAGGAAGTCTTTGGGGTTATCCACACTTTACAATGCAAAAGGGGAAGACCCTTTAATGAAATGAAGGGCATGTCACTGCAATCTGTCATGCTCTTCAGGATTTCTTAATGCCCCTCACCCGACTATAATGGGAAGAGCAGTCTCTTGTTCTACTAGCTCAAACTGAAAATTAACCCCAAATCTTCAGATTAGTTTCCAAGTATTTTGCCCAGTACATGCCAAAAAGGGACACTTCCAGATTTTTGAAATCCTTTGGTTTTCTAAAATGTCCTCTTGCTTTGGCAGAAAATTTACTTTTAATCTTTATTTTGAGTGTTACTTACCATGTCCTGTTTCCTGTCCTTGCTAATAGAATAGCTATACATGTCTTCATGTGGTTTGTAACTATTTGTTAATATTGTGATAATTAATATTACTTTTTAGGAGGTACAAGAAGAAATAAACCAACGGTTAACCCTGAGTGACTTTTTAATCAAACCTATTCAAAGAATAACCAAGTACCAGCTTTTACTCAAGGTAAGTGTAAAGATGCAATTCAGGTTAAGCTATGGATAGTTTTCATCTTGCATTAGACTTTGACTTGAATCCGTTTGAATTTCATTGTAACTTATGAGGTTTCTCTTTAAAATTTGATCTTTAAAATTATCTTTTGGGGTATGTTGTAACTAACCATCTCTTTAACTCAACTGAAAAGTTAATGGAAGAGAAGCTCCATTATACTTTTAGCCCAGGGGTGGGCAAACTTTTTTTCGCCCGAGGGCCACATCGGGTTTGTGAACTTATATAGAGGACTGGGTAGGCAAGGCCCCTCCCACTTCCTGCCTCTGACTGCCCCCTGAGAATTCCTGACCCATCCAACCCCGCCACACACCTTGTTCCCTGATTGCCCGTTCCACAGACCCCCTAACCTCCCCTCAGAACCCCAACCCCTTACCCAATTCCCCTGC